>CM018043.1:6115000-6789533 GCA_008638375.1 Nyssa sinensis | reverse complement strand
CACCAAGACCAGATCTGCAGCAACAAAGGTTGCATATCTCTAGTGGGACTTTCCATGACTATCAGGTCCTCATTTTGATTCATTCTCATGTTCTCAGCCAAGTCAGCACACTGGTTCGCCTCCCTTTAGGTATGGGAGATGATACAGCGGTTGAGTTTGCAAATGTATGTCCTACAATCTTCAATGATGGCTTGATATGGACTGGTTGTTGTTGAAGAGTTCATTAACAGACGCACTGCTACTTTGTATGTCTTGGGTCTTCAATGAACAATCCCCTACATCGGATACGGGGAGGATTTATTACAATGGTGCTCCAGAAGTAGCTTTTGAGTCTTATTCAGCTCAATTTCCCAAGGACATGGAGTCCTTTTTGAATGATAGGGTAGAGGAGATCATCTGTGGAGGCAGCCATGCCTCTGCAGAGAACCTCTGCAAAAAATGTCCTTGTATAAAAAATTTAAAGGGAAGGTCTTATGATGATACTTGCATTCAAATTTGAGTATTCATATGGGGTTTACTTGAGTCTTATGATGATATTTGCATTTAAATTTAAGTTTGATACTACCGATAAAGAGAGATTATTGGGTGCCCCAAGACACCATGTCATGTTGCATAGGTGGTGTCATCATCCAATAAGATTGGACACGTGAATAAACGATTTCATTGAAGATAATAAATTTTTATGTAAATTATGAATCCGCAGAAGACAAAGAGTGGTTCATAGTTACGTATATGAAAAAATGTCAAGAAAATCTAACTTAATAAAACAATTCATATAAAAAAGGAAACAATGCAAGCAAAACAAAGGCCAGCAATAATATCTCATGAGAAATTTTATGATAAGCATCTAATGACAAGTGTTATGAATCATCAATGGATGTACTTAAAATCAAGGCTAAATGAATAGCAAATATGTCTAATGAATAAGTTGAATAGTAAAGTCAGCAAGTGAGTACTAGCTTTATCCATTGAATTTAATTAACACACATGACAATTGAACCATTTATTTCTCTGAACCCTATAAATAAGGGGCTTGGGAAACATTACTTATATCAGAAAATAAGAGCAATGAGTGTTTTTGTAGTTATCCTCTGTAGTTTTTTTTATTTTTTGTCAACGGATTAAAGTGGTAATATGTAATTGTGTGATATTTATATATATATATATATATATTATATATTTTCTGACTTATTATTTATAGTATAACAATTAATAAAAAAATGAGATGCATTTGGTATCTTGACTCTGTAGACGAGTTTGGAATTGACATGGCCAGCGAGTTAGTAGAAGGATGTTAGTATCAGATGCAAAAGTAAAATTTTCACTACTTGATTCATTTGGGCAATACACCAATTTTGGACTTTTCTTCAACAATTTGATGTTTTTCATTTCAAAGTTTTCATTTTTCAATTTTTTTTCTTCCAATTTTGGACTTTTCTTCAACAATTTGATGCTTGATGTACCCCCAGAAACAATTTTATATACCCAAATATTGCCTTCTCATTGTTAAGATTGAGGTCTGAGACAAAATCACAGGTGCATGCACCCTCATAGAAACACACACACGCAGAGTGTTGTATAGAGACCTTGTTTGTGAAGTAAATCATCACACTTACGATCCAATCAATTGAAAGAGAATCAATAGATTAATTTTGGGGAGCGATTCATCTTTCCCGATGGCCGATACATCAGCTGCCTCATATCCCATGATAGGCGGAGATGGTCCATGTAGTTATGCCCACTATTCCTCCTTTCAGGTAAACTCTATTTTACTTGATATAATGATATAATTTTCATTTATTTAGCCCTGGATTGAACTCTTCGCAGGGAACCGCAGTGGAAAGTGCCCAGGCTTTGATCAATGAAGGAATTTCTGAGAATCTCGATGTAAAGCAACTCATTTTTTCTTTCCCATCTCCAAACTCATTCAGTATTGCAGATTTGGGATGTTCCGTCGGGGGCCCAACACATTTATTGCAGTGCAGAACATAATAGAATCTGTAAAATTCAAGTGTCTAGCTGATGATCTCTGTTCAGAAGCTGTTGAATTTCAAGTGTTTTTTAAAGACCATGTATCCAATGATTTCAACACACTTTTCGAGTCTCTCCCTTGTGATGGGCAATATTTTGCAGCTGCTGTACCAGGTTCCTTCCATGGCCGCTTATTTCCCAAAGCCTCTCTCCATTTTGCGCACTCCTCCTATTCACTTCAATGGCTATCTAGGGTTCCAAAAGAGTTGCTTGACAAAGAATCACCTGCTTGGAATAAGGGGAGGATCTTCTATATTGGAGCTCCAAGTGAAGTTTTTGAGGCTTATTCAGATCAATTTGCCAAGGACGTGGAGTCCTTTTTAAATGTTGGAACATACACAAGCAAATTGAGGCTACGAAGATTAAATCCCAAGCAGCCAAACAACAATGTATATAGCAGCAGGTTGTTAGTTTGTTCCTGTTAGTTTGTTCCTGCTAGTTTGTTATAACAGTCAAATTAGTTAGCTGAATTAGAAATTAGTATAACAGTCAAATTAGTTAGTTGAATTAGTTTTCAGTCTTGACAGGTAGATATTTTATATGTCTTGTAATGATATATAAATAGCTGTACTGTACCTTTTGTAACTCAACCTTTTGTAAAGAATAGAAGCAGAGTTCCATTTCGTTGCAAAGTAACTCTCTGTTCTCACTCTCTGTTTTGGATTCTCATAAGATTTCACATGGTATCAAAGCTCCATTCAGCTGCGAAGTCTTCAATCCTTCGTTTTGTCTTTCTCTGCTTTTGGCCTTGATCTCTATATTCCGTCTCTCTCGATCTGTGATGATCTCGTTCTGGATTTTTGGCTCGATTTGTTTTGGTTTGGTTCTGTGAGATCTTTATATTTTTTTTTTGCCTGCACTCCCTATCTCATCTCTATATTTTGATTTTTGGTTTGGTTTTTTTTTTTGGCTCGTTTTGTTTTGGCATCTCTATCTCTTTTTTTTAATCTGAATCTCGAGCTATTGCTTCTATGGCGGAATCCCCCTCTTTATCTTCCTCAGAAATTAATCCTTCCGATGACTCATCCAGTCCTTATTTTCTTCACCTTAGTGACAACCCTGGAGCACTTCTGGTGGCAGAAATCTTTAATGGTGCCAATTACATTGCTTGGAGTCGATCTATCTCCATCGCACTCACCGTGAAGAACAAGATTCGTTTCGTTGACGGTAGTCTTCCTCCACCTAGTCCTGCTAATCCCCGGCTTCGAGTGGCATGGCTTCGTGCAAATAACCTTGTCCTCTCTTGGTTAATGAATTCCATAGCAAAAGAGATTCGTGGCAGTCTTCTATACTTCACCACTGCTTCTGAGATTTGGGACGAGTTAAAGGTCAGATACCTTCGCAGTGATGGTCCTAGAGTTTTTGCCTTAGAGAATCTTTAAGTTCTATTTCTCAAGGTCCTAGGTCAGTCACTGAATACTTCAGGTGATTTCAAAATGTTATGGGATGAATACATTAGCTACCATCCCATCCCTAATTGTGCATGTGGAATAAATGGAAAAATGTACATGTGCCATACTAAAGAATCTTTCTGATAGACAACAAGAGGACTATGTGATGAAGTTTCTGATTGGATTGAATGATTCTTACTCAGCTATTCGTAGTCAATTGTTACTTCTTTCCCCTTTGCCTTCTATGGGAGAGTGTTTTCCTTGTTGCTTCAAGAAGAGAGTCAGCGATCTCTAACTAATGTTGTGGGAATTTCTCTTGATTTTCAAGCCATGGCTGTTGACAGGCTTCTAAACAGCCAGTTTACTGCTTCGAAGTTCAACAAGAAAGGCAAATTTGATGTCATTTGCACCTATTGTGTTATTCTGGTCATACCATAGATAAATGTTTCAAGATTATTGGATATCCACCAGGGCAAATCTGATGTCATTTGCACCCATTGTGGTTATTCTGGTCACACTATAGATAAATGTTTCAAGATTCTTGGATATCCACCAGGATGGAAAGGTCCTCGAGGAAAGAGATCAACCCTGCTCAAACTCCACAGGCTAATCTTGCTTACTCTTTGGAGCAGAATTCAAGTGTCCCAACAATGCCTTTTACACAAGAGCAAATTCAGAATTTGATTTCACTTGCTAATAGTCTATCCTCAGCTCCAATCACTCCTAACCCTGCTGCCAATATTGCTTCTGCGTCAGGTATATCTCAATTAAGTCCAGCATGTTTTGCTACTTCAACATCCATTGCTAACACTTGGATAATTGATACTGGATCAACAGATCACATGATCTGTTCTCCATTTTTTTTTACATCAATGCAATTGCTTCCTAAACCATCTTCAGTTCAATTACCAAATGGTAATTCTATTTTAGTTAGCTTCATTGGAACAGTTCACCTTACACCTGATTTCACATTATATAATGCTTTTATGTACCATCTTCAATGTCAATCTTATCTCTGCATCAAAACTGACCCAAGATCATTCCATTGCCCTATTTTTCTTTCACTCTAAATGTATATTGCAGGATCTCCGCAGTTGGAAAATGATTGGTCTTGCTGAAACTAGAGCTGGTCTATACCACTTACTCAATCTTCCTGCTATCCACAATCCGTCATTGATCAAGAAGGATTTATCTGCTTCGACAGGTTTATCTTCAAATATTTCAACTCATCTTTCTACTACAATTTCTAATATATGGCATTACCGATTAGGTCATGTGTCTTCTGCTAGGTTACAAATGATTTCTTCTTTTGATTCATCTGTAAAATCATCTCACAATCATGTTTGTGAGATTTGTCCATTAGCTAAACAAAAAAATTTGTCTTTCCCTGTATCACACAGTAATTCAAATAAAATTTTTCAATTGATACACTATGATATATGGGGCCCTTTCTCTGTTGTTTCTCATTCGGGTTATCAGTTCTTTCTAACAGTTATAGATGATTATTCAAGATTTACCTGGTTGTATCTCATGAGAACTAAATCAGAAACTCGTTCCCTGCTCATGAATTTTATCACCTATGTTCAAACACAATTCAATACTCAAGTGCAGAAAATTAGAACAAATAATGGCCAGGAATTTAATATGCCAACTTTCTATCAATCTCTTGGCATTATTCATCAATTTTCTTGTGTAGAAACCCCTGAACAAAATGGCAGAGTTGAAAGGAAACATCAACATTTATTAAACGTTGCAAGAGCTTTACTTTTTTCAGTCAAAACTACCTTTATCCTACTGGAGTGAATCTGTTCTAACAGCCACTCATCTTATTAATCGAACTCCATCTTCTGTTCTTGATAACAAGACACCATATACTCTACTTTATAAAAAATCATCTTCCTATAATTACCTTAAAGTCTTCAGGTGTTTGTGCTTTGCTAACACAATCACAAATAATCGAGGAAAGTTCTCACCGCGAGCTGTAAAATGTCTGTTCCTTGGCTATCCACCAAACATAAAGGGCTACAAATTGCTTAATCTTTCAACTCTCAAAACTTTCATATCCAAAAATGTCGTATTTCATGAATCCAATTTTCCTTCCCTCCCAAATGCTACATATACACCTTTGTATTCCCTGAATTCCCTCAAGTATATGACTTTATACAACCCTCAAATCCTATTGCTTCCCCACCCATTCTATCTCGAGATTCTGATATCACAACAAATGAGAATACAGAATCTCCCCCTTTGTCCACTCCTACAGATCATAATAACTTTGTTCCAAATATTAGAAGATCCACTCGGATCAGAAATCCCACTTCATATTTGCAGAACTATCGTTGTGGTTATATGACTCAGCCTACTTCAACAAATCAGTCACATTCCAGTTGCTGCGCTTCAATTTCTGGTAAGCCTTACTGCCTTACTAATTTTCTGTCCTATGATAAACTTTCGCCAAAACATAGAGCTTTTACTTCTTCTCTCACAAATGCTGTTGAGCCTACCACTTTTAAACAAGCTAACTCTCAACCCGAATGGCATGATGCAATGTCAAAAGAAATTAAAGTTCTTGAATTAAATAATACTTGGGACCTTGCAATTCTCCCTCCAAACAAGACAGCAATAGGATGCAAATGGGTCTACAAAATCAAGTTTAAAGCCGATGGTTCCATTGACAGATATAAGGCTAGATTAGTGGCCAAGGGTTATACCCAACAGGAAGGCCTTAATTTCTTTGACACCTTTTCCCCTGTAGCAAAAATGTCCACTGTTAGAGTCTTACTTTCTATTGCTGCCATTAAGCATTGGCATTTACATCAACTTGATGTAAATAATGCTTTTCTCCATGGAGACTTAAATGAAGAGGTCTACATGAAGCTACCACCAGGCTATTCTTCTCCAACTGATCCTCGAGTTTGTAAGCTTAAAAAGAGCTTATATGGTCTAAAGCAAGCTTCAATGTAGTGGTTTTCCAAGCTGTCCAGTTCTCTACTACAGTATGGTTTCCTACAAGCTAAGTCTGATTCTTCCTTATTCATTAAACAAGCATCCTCAAGTTATATGGCCCTCCTCATCTATGTTGATGATGTAATTCTGGCTTCAGATAGTCTTGCTGCTATACATGATGTTAAGAAGTTTCTCCATGATTCCTTTACAATAAAAGATCTTGGAAAACTTAAATATTTTTTGGGAATTGAGGTTGCTAGATTCAGCAAAGGGATCGTTTTGTGCCAACGCAAGTATGCTCTCAACATCTTGCATGATAGTGGTTTTTCTGGTTGTAAACCTATTGCTTTTCCCATGGAGTCAAACCTGAAACTCATTGCAAATGACTCTTCTCCAATGCTGCCAGCACCCGAATCATATAGGAGGTTGATTGGCCGCCTCTTATATCTTACAATCACTAGACCTGATTTATCCTATTCTGTCCAAGCACTAAGCCAGTTCATGGCCCATCCAACTACCAATCATCTTAAGGTTGCTGAAAGGGTATTAAGATATATTAAAGCTACACCAGGGCAGGGGTTATTTTTATCTGCTTCCTCCTCATTGCATTTGACAGCATATTCTGATAGTGATTGGGCAGGTTGTCTTGATACAAGGAGAAGCATCACTGGATACACAGTGTTTCTAGGAGATTCTCTTGTTTCTTGGAAATCTAAAAAGCAACCCATTATGAGCAGATCTTCCGCTGAATCAGAATACCCCGCTTTGGCAGCAACAACTTGTGAAATTCAGTGGCTCAGGTATCTGTTAACCGATCTCAACATTTCCCATCCTCAAGCTACCTTGTTGTATACCGATAGCAAGCTAGCTTCTGAGATAGCTTCTAATCCAGTCCACCATGAAAGAACTAGGCACATACATCTGGACTGTCATATTGTTAGAGAACAACTACACGAAGGTCTTCTAAAAATCATTCATATACCCTCCAAGTACCAGTTGGCAGATTTATTGACTAAGCCACTTGGATCTCTGCAGTTTCACCATCTCATCTCCAAGTTGGGAATGACTAATATTCATTCTCCACTTGAGGGGGGGTGTTGGAATATACACAAGAAAATTGAGGCTATGAAGATTAAATCCCAAGCAGCCAAACAACAATGTATATAGCAGCAGGTTGTTAGTTTATTCCTGCTAGTTTGTTATAACAGTCAAATTAGTTAGCTGAATTAGAAATTAGTATAACAGTCAAATTAGTTAGTTGAATTAGTTTTCAGTCTTGACAGGTAGATATTTTGTATGTCTTGTAATGATATATAAATAGCTGTACTGTACCTTTTGTAACTCAACCTTTTGTAAAGAATAGAAGCAGAGTTCCATTCCGTTGCAAAGTAACTCTCTATTCTCACTCTCTGTTTTGGATTCTTATAAGATTTCACATTAAATTCCAGAGCTCAAGAGCTTGTCAATGGAGGTCTCATGGCACTTATCATCCCATGTTACCCAGTTGGGATCCCTCCTTCCCAGTGCCCTATGATCGTAATTATTGCTCTTTTGGAAGCCACCCTCATGGACATGGTCAACATGGTATGGACTCATGCATCAAACATTACATGAAACTTTAGGATTCTATACATGAACTTCTCTTCTTAATATGAATTTAGTCAATATGATTGTTGGGTGAATATTTGTAGTCTATTAATCAAACAATTCTCACTGGGAAGTCCTTGATCCTCATCAGATGGTCCTTTTTGAGAATGAACAAATCTGTGAAATAAGAATAAGAAGAGTAATTAATGTAAAACAATTATGGTCCCTGTTAAAATCGTGTATATTTATTTCAGAATTATTTTAAGAGTTTTGGTTTTCAAATTTTTTATTTTCGATCAAGTTTTTATTTTCTTTATTCTCATAGGTTTAGAATATTTATGTATAGAGTTATAATACAATCTCCAAACTGACTCATAATTTTTCTCAAATTTGACTAAATGATTCATTTGTGTTTTTAGTAATTTTTACTCAAATCATTTAAAAAAAATTCTTACATTGTCCCAAAAGAAATTTCATCATGTCCAAAAAAAAAAAAATTACTTTTAACAGTAATTTGAGTTTGTGAATAGTATTGTACTAATTTGAATTTGAGTTTAAGTAAAAATGATTTAGTATGATTTTGAATCTACGGGTAAAGATAGTTTTTTTAAAAATTCTTGACTCAAATTTAAGTTTAAATTAAAATTTGATTTCCTGTTAGAGATAGTCCATGTAACACCCCGAACTTAGTTTCCCGGTTAATTAATGTAATGATGTTCTTTTTTAAAATTTAATGCATTAAAGTAAACATTTTAGCTTTATTTTAATATTATGAAAACTCGAATTAGTTAACTACGGAAAACACAAAGAAACAAGAACCAACGTGAGGCCTTTGACATCGAAGCTAACCCAAATAGGAAACGACCAGAAGAAATCGCTTCATAAAAATAGTAGTAGGAAAGAAATTATAAGAGATATAGCTAAAACAGTAAATTGTGTCAGCCAAACAAGACATAAGCACAAAATGGGAAAAATAAGCCCACATTGAGGCCAATTGGTTTTGAACACTTGACCCAAAGTAGGCAAAGTACTTAAGCCCAAAAAAAAATACCCAAAAGGGCTATAAGAACTTTTGTGCTTAAATATACACCATATATATATATATATATATACACACACACATCAAATAAAACCCCACCTCCCAAATTGGCCAATGGCCATTCATGCAACAATATATTTTTTTGAATAAAAAGATATGATGTGTATTTATATAGGTTGTGTGTGTGCAATGCAAATCAGAAAGTGATGTGAGTGTGTATCAGACTTTGTGAAGAGTGCTTGGCTAGTGAGAGAGTGAGAGTGAGCTAGAGAAAGAAAGAATGAGAGAGAAGAAGAAGAAGAAGGAGAAGGAGAAGGAGAAGGAAAAAGGAAAGGAAAGAAAGAAAGGAGCCCTGTACCTGCATGCATGGCAGCTTGAGGGGAGAAATAAAGACCTTGGAGCCACTATGAAGGTAAGAAAAACACAAAGCCAAACTTTCTTTCTCTAAGATTTTTGTATTAGTTTCATGTTTTAATAATGTAGCATGCTTGCATACCATTCATTGCTAATTTACAATACCTTTAGAGCACGAACATGGCCTAAAAGACCCCAAAAACACCACATGCAAACCGACCACCATTGTTGAAGCTTGAGAAATGGGTCTTGACCGACTGAAGCTAAATGAGTTTTGGTAGGTTAAGGCGTGATCTAGAAGCTATGAGGGTTTCAAATCCACCAATATCATAATAAATGAACGCAAGATGAGAGAAAAAAACACTGTTGCATGTCTAGGGAATAATCAGGCTACCTCGAAAAACGAATGCAAAACACTGATTTGAGGGCTTAGCGTTGTAGACCTTGAACTATGGGTCACAGTGGCTCAAGAATGGGCCATTTTGGTGGAGAGACGAATAAGCAATGGGGAAAAATCAGTGTGGCCGAAAAATCGTGAGGGGGGAGAAACCGGCCGATCCAACGTGATTCGAGGGGTCAAACTGGTCCCAAATGAATCTAAATAAAGATTAGAAGGTGTTTGACGGGAAGAGTGATCCAAAACAATGGAAAAGAACGAGTTTTAAAATTTGAAGTTTGTAGATTCCCGTCACCGACGCCGGAAGTGGTGACGGGAGAATCTGCCGGAAAAATGAGGATTGAGGCACTTTGAGTTTAGGTCATTCGGGCCGAATTCCGGGTCTGGGTCAACCCGAGTGTCATTGGATTTAAATGTATAAGTGAAACGACGTAGTTTTGAAATTAATTTAAATGATATACGGGGCATTTGGCTATGCAGTTAAGAGATTGATTTATTAACCTGTATGAAAATAGGGATATCCTGTCCTTGTTCTGTCCTTGTCCGTTGTTTGGCCCAGATAAAATCAGAAAAACAAAGAGACTACCGCCCCTAAGGATTGAACCGCCAACCTGCACCCACCTAAGACTTAACCCTAGACCTTGGACCACTGTGCCACCAAGGCACATGTGGTCTTAAAACAGACTATTAATATATAATATATAATTGTTTAATAAATTAAATTTAATTGATTTAATTAGTTCAATAATAGTAAAATAATTCGATATCCAAATTAAATAAATGAATAGTGTATTTTGACTATTTTGGACATTCCGGACCCAATGGTGGGATTCGTTTTATGAGACGAGACTCCGCCAAATTAAGACACGAAAAAGTATAAATTACCAAATTACCTCTAATGATACTCGGGGCCAATTGAATATAGAAGGTAGTCTCTTTTTGACTATTTTGGACAATCTAGACTCAACGGTGGAGTCCATTTTAACAAACGAAGTACCAAAAAATATGACACATAAAAACATAAAATTACGAAAACGGTCATAGGCTTAAAATAAACTATAAGTACGCAAATTCAGACCTAGGAAGGCCTAAACCAATTATCTTCGACACTTTGAACCTAACGGTAATATCCTTTAAAGGAAAATAGGATCCGATAACAAACTAAATAATAACCAACGCGTCCTTAAGACTTAATGAAGTTACGGGATGAGGGTAATTGGAATAAAAAGAGCTCTAAAACTAACGATTGAATTGTGTGATGCTTTAAACAAGAAAGTAACAAGATCTTGAATTGTGATTAAAGGGACTCTCATTAAGGAAGAATTTTTGGAGTTAAGCTTTTGGGACTTCAAGTGAGTATTTTCATACCATGTTGAGGTGGAATTTCATTATAGATATAAATATTAAACTTTTTATGATTTTGAAAACAGACACCTTGTGAGTTTTTTATACCATGTTGAGGTGTAATTTCATTATATATATAAATATTAAACTTCTTTATGACTTGAAAATAGACGCATTTCATTTGATATTATTTTGAATGACTTATTGATATATATTGCCACTTCTTTATAGCCCTTGTTAACTGATACATTATACCTAGTATATGTTTTGAATGACCCATTGATATCTATATGGTCTTTCCTTTGATCCAAGAAAATGTTTTGTAAAACACTCATGAAATGATACGGTTTTCTTTCCAATCTCTTAACTGTTTTGACTAAAGGATAAATATGAAACTCTTATTTGGATAACTGATATTGTTATTGATGTTATTGATTTTGGATATGATTTTAATGTTTTGAATGATACACCCTTCTATGATTGGTCATTATTAAATAAGTTGTGACCTTATCGAACCCGGCCACATGGTATATTGGTGGCATTATTGAATATTGATCTCAGTCAGTGAGGTTCTAATTTGCTGGCCATTGAACCCTGCCCACGGGGTATATTGGTAGTGTTATTGAATATTGATCTCAGTCAATGAGGTTCTAATTTCCTGGCCATAGAAAAGGTATTTTTAATAATTTAAACTTTTATGAATATCGAACGTGAACTATGATTGAACTTTGAATCATCGAATTGAGAACTATTGAACTACTATTTTGATTATTGAATTATGAAATTGTTATCGAACTATGTTACTGAAATATGATTGATCTATAATGTTGATTTTGAACTTTGACTATTGTTATTGAAAACGACTTTGAACCATAATTGTGATCGAGTTACAATATTGAACTATAATGTTGATTTGACTATGACTATTGATATTGAAAACGACTTTGAACTGTGTTTGAATTACAACACTAATCATTGTTATCAAACTATGTTATTGAATCAGTATTATGATTGTGCTATGTTATCGATTATTGATTTATGACTGTGTTTGAACTGAGATTTATTGAAAATAACTTTGACACTAGTTTCTGATCTGTTGTACTTTAATATGATGTAATCTAATTCCATATGAGTATAGACATTTTAGAATGTACTACACAGTAGTTTTGAAACCCTTGGCATGTTATGGAATACTCACGAATTGTCGAGCTCATACAGATTTTTATCCAATATATTTCAAGTAACAAAATTGGCAAGGAAATAGCAAGTTCAGCCAGGATAATCGAAAGCTTATAACTATTAACCTTTTTGTATTAAGATTTTGTTAGACATGACGTAGTTACTTTTGGTAATTGTGGAATGTATATCGAATATGATGTTAGCAGATTTTGAGAATTCACATCATGTACTTTTGTGGTTACTATAGAATATATATGAATGACTGATGTTGAATGATATATTGACACTTCCGCAATAGAAAAGAATTTATTCCGCTGGGTTTGATTGATTGGAAATGAGAAAAGTATTGTGATCATTGAAAAAAGCCTCAGTGGCCGATCACGAACCCCTAATCCGCATAGGCCGGGTTTCGGGTCGTGACAGTCCAAGACTTCATTATTTATCAATAGATTACAGATTTTGAATATTGACGTACTCTTACATATCATTTCATGTTGTGTCAATAAAGATGATCTTTCAGTTTGTTAACTAGACGGGAAGGCAATCTCATCCAAAATCCTGTAAACAAACTTAAGAAACATACAGAGTTTTGTGAGTCATTTACAAGAAAACTTGTTAATCTTATTGCTAGGGATTGGTGAGTAAAGATAAAGTGGACTCCTTCAACTTTCCTAGATACAACCCAGCTCCACAAGAGTTGAGGAGCTTGATAGATAGAAATGGGTGTTTCAGTATCGAGAAAATGGAACCTTTGGTTCATAATCGTGGCCTGGAGAATGAATCCAAGAATCAAAATCGTATTTTACACTTGAGAGCTGCCTGGGAAGGGCTAATCAAGGGGCACTTTGGAAGTGAGATCATCGACGAACTTTTTGATCAGTACAAGAAGAAATTCTTGGAGTCGTCTATCTTTTCACAGTCCAACAAGAATTAGGTTCAGGAGATGTTCGTCCTTCTCAAGCACAGAATGGCCTGATTGTTTTATGCCTTTTGTTTCATAAGTTTATAAGCATCATGCTTCTATAAGACTTGTCATACAGGCAATGATGTTCTACTTATTTCATGTTTGAACAGAATAATAAGGTACTGATATGCTAAAAAAATATCCCACCATTTTTTATGCAACACATGTACCTCCAATGTTAGCTACCTACATGAATATATCTTAAATGACAAGTCTTTTAGATAGGAAAGAAGTCCTATCCCAATTAGGAGGATTAACACCTAATCTTTAACCTTGTCAAGTAAGTAAAGAATTTTATTCAATATGGGAAACTATCAAAATTAAGGACTATCAACCCCTATAAATAATGAGATCAGGTATGTTCAAACACACAATCATTCTTTTTTTTCACATATACATTATATATATATATATATATATTTCTTTTTACTGACTTGATCGTCGAAGAATCCCCTCTTCTTTTTGTAGGTCTTTCTTGTCGAATCATAGGCATGGAAAATTTTTTGCAACAATAGTTTGGTGCCGTCTGTGGGAAAGAAAATCAATATTCTTTGTTTCATAAACTTTTACTTCTCTCTTAGTAATATTTCTTACTAATGATTATTTAAATTCTCTCAAGTTCAATATAATTTCATAGATGCCAAACAAGATTGAATTAGATTGAATTCTTGTACATCAACGTGGAGATCAAACCCTACAGATTGCTTGCAAGGTTATCTATATACAAATATATGTAATCTCAAGATCTTTTTTACATATACATATACATGTATATACATATACGTCAACGTGGACGTCAATCTCAAGATCTTGTGAATAAAAAATGGAATTTGTTGGAATTCCTTGACCATGATTTCAAAACAATTAATTTCCTGATTAATTTCTAAACATCAAAATCAAATCATTACTATATGTATACTGATCAAGTCAATTATTTAAAAAAGAAACCATTGATCCATAATTTTTTAACACATCTAGCCATTACATGCGACTTAAATTCTTTTACTATTATTATTTTTTGCTGCACAAAAAGAAGCACACCGTGATCTAACCTTTTTAATATTATCACAAGAAACCCCCTTTTTCATTTTCATTGATCAACACAGTATGAAGACGGCTATGGCACCACGCATGCCTCACTCCTCTTTGACTTCCAATGAATTAGTGGTCACCCCCACATCTATAGGCCTGCTTGTGTCATTTTTGTCTTCATCCCATACCGAAACCCTAAACCTAACTCACCCAAAGAGGACAAAATCATCACTAAACTCAAAAACCAGAGAAGAGACTAGGGTTAATCTCTGTCCTCCAAAATTGCTTTCAGTCCTCTGTATTCAAGTGAACGTGACGGCCTCGTTGATGGAAGGGATGTAACTATTACTGCGATAATAGAGGTTAAGGTGGCGGCATCCGTAGAAGTCCTAACGGGAGTGGTGGCTGTGCAAATTTCAATAGCGAAAACAGATAATTAGCGAAATAGAACGAATAGCATCACTGCTAGAATTCAAATAGAAGAGGAAACCCCCTCTTTACTCAATCAAGGCTAAAAATTTTCGGCAAGCAGCAGTCTCTACTACTTCGAAAGATATCAGCACCTACTCCAACATGGGATGGACAAGAGGTATACGTGTTGGGAATTTCACGGAGAACACCGTGACGTACGAGTGGTGTTTGAGGATGAAGAAGAAGACGACGATGATGACTTTGGTGATAATGTTGGGGTTGGTTACGAAATCTTGCCACAAATGCTGGCAGACTTGCAAGGGGCTAAAACTAGGGCGAGTAGTCATAGGAATGACACAGGACAATCGGAAGCGTTTGAGTCCTTGTTGAGGGAAGCTAGGCAGCCGTTATATCCGGGTTGTGATAAGTTTTCAAAACTGGACTTTCTCGTGAAACTCCTTCATATTAAGACCATCAACCGATGGAGTAACAAATCATTTAATATGGTCATTGAATTGATTAAAGCAGCGTTTCCTACTGGGGAGACCCTTCCAAAATCATATTACAAGGCGAAAGAATATTAAGAGATTTGGGCCTTGGGTATATTCCCATACATGCTTGCAAAAATGATTGCATGTTATATATTTTGGAAGGGAACTGAACAATGTAAGGAGTGTACGGTGTGCCACGAACCTAGGTACAAGCTGAAAGAAGGAAAGAGCAAGACAATTCTGCATAAGGTGTTGAGATATTTTCCCTTAAAACCTAGACTACAAATGTTGTACATGTCTCAAAAGATGGCAGAAGATATGCGATGGCATAAGGAGAAGCGTGTTGCTGAAAAAAATGTATGTAGGCATCTAGCTGATTCTCAAACTTGGGCTGAGTTTGATACAAATCACGAATGGTTTGCAAATAAGGCGCGTAACGTACGACTTGGGCTGGCTAGCGACGGTTTCAATCTGTTTGGTGACATGAGTAATGCCTACAGCATGTGGCTGGTGTTGCTTGTGCCGTATAACTTGTCACCGTGGAAATGTATGAAAAAACCATTTATCTTCATGTCGTTGCTTATTCCAGGGCCGAAGTCTTCTGGTAATGAAATTGATGTGTACTTGCGTCCTTTAGTGGATGAGTTAAAAGAATTATGGGAGGTGGGAGTGGAGACATACAACGTCTCTAAGAACGAGACATTTCAATTGCATGCAGCATTACTGTGGACCATAAATGACTTTCCAGCATACGAAAACTTGTCTGGGTGAAGCACTAAGGGGTATCTAGCATGTCCGGTTTGCCATAAGGATGCATGTTCTCTACATTTGTCTAATGGAAAGAAGATATGCTACATGTGTCATCGTCGTTTTCTACCGCCATCACATAGTTGGTGAAATCGGCAAAAGCATCTCTTTGATGGAAAAATGGAGCGCAGATTGTCACCTCCATTGTTGTCTAGCAAAGACGTGTTGGCACAATTGGCACTCATCTAACTAGTGAGGTTTGGGAAGATACCGGGTACTAAGAAGAGGAAGCGTACTAATGTGGAGTTAAATTGGACGAAGAAGAGCATATTTTTTGATTTGTCGTGCTGGAAGATCCTTAAGTTAAGGCACAATTTGGATATTATACACATCGAGAAGAACATCTGTGATAATGTGTTAGGAACCTTAATGAACATTGAAGGGAAGACAAAAGATACTGTTAAAGCCCAGTTGGACCTGCAAAAGCTGGGAATACGGAAAAATTTGCACCTAATACGTAGCGATGATAAATATATCGTGCCTCCTGCACAGTATACGTTATCATCTGTAGAGAAAATGAGGATTTGCAAGTAGTTTAAATTAGTGAAGTTTCCAGATGGATACACATCGAATATATCTCGGTGTGTAAATGTTATAGATGAAAAAATATCTGAATTGAAGAGTCATGACTATCATGTCTTTCTACAACGACTCTTTCCGGTTGCACTACGTGGATATCTCACCGATGACATATCAACTACATTGACTGAGCTAGGCTGCTTCTTTAGAGAATTATGTGCGAAGACACTGAATTTCGAAGTACTGGAAAAGCTTGAAAGGGATGTTGTCGTGATCCTCTACAAGTTGGAAAAGATTTATCCTCCAGCTTTCTTTGATGTAATGGTCCACCTAGCTGTGCATTTGCCTCATGAGGCAAAAATTGGCGGACCTGTCCAATACCGTTGGATGTATCCAATAGAAAGGTACATTTAATTTTATGAATTGTGTTATCCATCCATCCTAACTATTTTAATGTATAACTGATTAATTATTAAAACAGATATTTGCACACATTGAAGCAACATGTGCGTAACAAAGAACGACTGGAAGGGTCAATTGTTGAGGCTTACGTTAATGTTGAATGTTTCACCTTCTGCTTTATGCACCTTGAAGATATTGAGACAAGGTTTAATCGTCAAGAGCGAAATTCTGATAATGGTCCACGGCAGTAACGAACTGGCCTTGTGGTGTTTAATCAGAATATGCGGCCAATAGGTGCCCGTATATATGAATGGTGTCATCCTCAAGAGTTGAAAAAAGCCCACTACACCGTGCTCAACAACTGCGATGAGACATTGCCATATTTTAGATAAGTTTATCGAAATCATTGCAATACTACCTTTATACGCATCAAATGTAAGTTACATATAACATATCTCATCTTATGCAGTGTGCATACGATCGAGCTTCAGAGAGAACATGTATCAAGTTCTGATCTAGAGCAAAGACAACAAAATTTGTTTCCAAAATGGTTCAGAGAACGTGTAAGACAAGACAATTAATTGTAATTGTATTACTTTATGCATTTGTATTCAATTAATTTTGTACTTGTATTGAATTAATAGATGAAGCTATTACGCCACCAACAATCTCCTGAGGCGTACGATCAATTATATTCCTTGGCATGTGGTCCTGATCAAAGGATATCCCGCTACACCGGTTTAATTGTTGATGGTGTTCGATTTCACATGAGGGAACGTGAGGTTAGTCGGCGAACACAAAATAGCGGGATCCTTGTTCAGGGAGATGGTGACGTAGGACAAACTGTAAAGTACTATGGTGTTTTACAAAACATCATACAGTTACATTATTGCTACGGTCATTCTGTGTATATTTTTAAATGTGATTGGTGGGATGTAAGTAATAAGAAGACTGAATGCAAATCGATAAGCACTTCATAAGTGTTAATACGTCACGTACGCCATTTAAAGATGATCCGTATGTTTTGGCATCAGTTGCAAAACAAGTTTTCTATTTGAAGGACACAAAAATAAGAGGTGATTGGCATGTTGTCCAAAAAATAAAAACTAGAAATATTTTTGATGTCTTAGAAGTTGGCGAGGGAGATGAAGAGTTGGAGAGGATTGAGGAGGCACTACAGGAAAAGTCTCAAACTACCCATGATGGTGTTGTCCAGCATGATCAGGAAGATGTTACTTCATATCGGTTGAATAGAACTAATATAGAACCAGATCATGTCGTAGCTTCCGACGTCACCAATACCACACAATTAGATCCAAGGGATGCAATGTTCATTAATGATGATGATAACGAGAAAAATGATTTTGATGATGAGACATTGTTAGAGTATTGTACCGAGAATGAAGAAAATTCAAGTTCAGATGATGATACAGACTTAGATGAATAATTTTAATAGGTGTTACATGTGTTAGGATCAAGTGTAATGGATTTTCATTGTTATGATGTAATGGATATTCAATTTTATGATGTAATGGATTTTCATTTTTATGATGCAAAGGATTTTCATTTTTATGATGTAATGGATATTCAATTTTATGATATAATGAATTTTAATTTTTATGATGTAATGGAATCTACTTTTAAACTTTCTTTTTAGATATGGTTGGACCAGGCTCACACAGATGCACAGTTCCGGCGGACCCATCGATCCCTTCGCCTTCTTCTGCAGGGTCGACCGATCCTACCATTGATGGCATGCATAGTTCCATTTTATATTAATAATTATATAAATATGGTACTAATTGTTTCTATTTTATTTTTTCTAAAGCTTCAACCACCACCTCTGCACGAGGGCACAGTAGGTCGAAGAATCGGAGTTTGCAAGCACAGATGGAGGCAGCAAGGGGCTCGCAACTTCGGATTGAGCTACCTGAGGGCTTGCTGAAGCCCATTGGTAGGTGGGCACAGCAGTTCACCACAGAGGTCGGCATCATTTGTCGACTACGCGCCCCACTCCATATTAGTAACTGGAGTCTCGTCACTGAGGAGGAGTGACGGGATATTCATGCACATATCCTGGTATGCCTTTTATTATTGTGTTGAACTAAATTTTAACATATCTAATGCCGTAATTTTTTGACAATAACATGCTTTACAGGAGAAGTTTGACATTGATCTCCACCTGCCTCACGTAGCAAAGGTAGTGGACTGTTATTTGGGAGTCCGTTTCAGGGACTATCGACACTGGCTCCACATGCATTATGAGGCAGAGGTGGCAGCCGGTAGAGAGCCCCGTGACAGACCCTACAGGGGGGTCACAGTAGAGGATTGGATGTTACTTTGCGACCAGTTCGCTAGTGACACATTCCAAGTAAAAATTGTCAAAATTACTTTTGTTGTCTGAAAAATCATTATCATTTATATTAACATTCTTTGTTTTGGCCAAGTGTAGGAACTGAGTAGGAAAAATAGCGAGAGCAAAAGCAAGCAAAAGGTGACCCACTATGGTGGATCACGTTCTTTTGTATAATATAGGCATGATATGGTAAGTTAAGAAATGTATCAAGTTCTTACTGTATAATCTATTCATGAAATCAATCTTCACAAGCTATTATTTATTTGCTTCAACGAGACCAGGAGACCGGTGCACCACCCAACAGCAATAATTTGTGGCACAGGACGCACTACAACCCCGAGAAGGGTTGGACTGGGCTTGAAGCACAACGGCTTTATGTAACTTGCCATAGTATTATTAATTTAATATCAATCTAAAGTTATAAAAGTAGTAACATATATTTATGTTTTTATAAGAGG
Source organism: Nyssa sinensis (assembly GCA_008638375.1). Lineage (NCBI taxonomy): Eukaryota > Viridiplantae > Streptophyta > Magnoliopsida > Cornales > Nyssaceae > Nyssa > Nyssa sinensis. The sequence goes on along the minus strand of CM018043.1, from coordinate 6,769,825 downwards.
AGATGGTCCACCTGCACGCTCAACTGACAACTGAGGGTCAGGATTTGCCGACCGATGACCAGATACGGGAGACTGTTCTGGGCAAGAGGCGCGGCTATGTGCGTGGCTTAGGGACTGGGATGGCGCCGACGGCATCGTCCTCTACTGTTGAAAGTGATGCTAGGGCACACGCAGCCACTGAGGCAGTTCAACGAGAGAATGCAGATCTACGGCAGCAAGTAAATAGCCTCGAGGAGCGATATTCCCAGCTAGAGGCTCTTGTGCAGACAATGCTCAGCCAACAGGGTGGCTCTTCACAACCTTGGTAAGTTTTTAAAATTATATACTTTGGTGGATTTATTATTTATAGAACATGTTACGTAAAAGTAAAAAAAATATAGTTGCACGAACTTATTTAATTTCATTGGTTCGAATGACCGTTAAAAACTTTTGCAAGTTTCAGCTCCAAAAAGGCCATTTTTGGGTTTTGACGGACCAAAACACCAGATATCGGTCTAAATATTATGAAACCCCATCACACACCTCACAAATGATAAAATAGACTTGCATGAACTTACGGCACTTGGTTCGGATCACCGGTTTGAAACTTATGCAAGTTTCAGCTTGAAAAAAGGCTATTTTCGGGTTTTGATGGACCAAAACATCGGATATTGGCCTAAATACCACAAAACCCCATCACATACCTCAAAAATGATAAAATATACTTGCACGAAACTACGGCACTTGGTTCGGATCACCGGTTTGAAACTTATGCAAGTTTCAGTTCCAAAAAAGGCCATTTTTGGGTTTTGATGGACCAAAAACACCAGATATCAGCCTAAATATCATAAAAATCCATCACACACCTCAAAAATGATAAAATAGACATGCACGAACTTGCGGCACTTGGTTCGGATCATCGGTTTGAAACTTATAAAAGTTTCAGCTCGAAAAATTACCATTTTCGGGTTTTGACGGACCAAAACATTGAATATTAGCCTAACTACCACGAAACCCCATCACATACCTCACAAATGATAAAATAGACTTGAACGAACTTACGGCACTCAGTTCGGATCATCGGTTTGAAACTTATGCAAGTTTCAGCTCGAAAAAGACCCATTTTTGAGTTTTGACGGACCAAAACACTGTATATCGGCCTAACTACCACGAAACCCCATCACACACCTCAAAAATTATAAAATAGACTTTCACGAACTTACGGCACTTGGTTCGGATCGCCGGTTTGAAACTTATGCAAGTTTCAGCCCAAAAAAGGCCCATTTCGGGTTTTAACGGACCAAAACACCGGATATCAGACTAAATACCACAAAACCCCATCACACACCTCAAAAATGACAAAATAGACTTGCACGAACTTACGGCACTCGGTTCGGATCACCAGTTTGAAACTTATGCAGGTTTCAGCTCCAAAAATGGCCATTTTCGGGTTTTGATGGACCAAAACATCGGATATCAACCTAACTATCATAAAAACCCATCACACACCTCACAAATGATAAAATAGACTTGCACAAAATTACAGAACTCGGTTTGGATCACCGATTTGAAACTTATGCAAGTTTCAACTCAAAAAGGCCTATTTTTGGGTTTTGACAGACCAAAATATCGGATATCAGCCTAACTACCATGAAACCCCAATCATACACCTCAAAAATGATAAAATAGACTTGCACGAACTTACGGCACTCGATTCGGATCACCGATTTGAAACTTATGCAAGTTTCAGCTTAAAAAAGGCCCATTTTCGAGTTTTGACAGACCAAAACACTGGATATCATCCTAACTACCATGAAACCCCATCACACACCTCAAAAATGATAAAATGACTTTTCCAAACTTACGGCACTCAGTTCGGATCATCGGTTTGAAACTTATTCAAGTTTCAGCTCGAAAAGGCCCATTTTCGGGTTTTGACAGACCAAAACACCAGAGATCGGCCTAACTACCACAAAACCCCATCACACACCTCAATAATGATAAAATAGAGTTTCATGAACTTAATGCACTCGGTTCGGATCACCGGTTTGAAACTTATGCAAGTTTCATCTCAAAAAAGGCCCATTTTCGGGTTTTAATGGAACAAAACACCGGATATCTGCCTAACTACCATGAAACCCCATCACACATCTCAAAAATGATAAAATAGACTTACAGGAACTTACGACACTCGGTTCAGATCACCGGTTTGAAACTTATGCAAGTTTCAGCTCGAAAAAGGCCCATTTTCGGGTTTTGACGGACCAAAACACCGGATATCGGTCTAACTACCAAAAAAACCCATCACGCACCTTAAAAATGATAAAATATACTTGCACAAACTTACGACACTCGGTTCGGATCATCGGTTTGAAACTTATGCAAGTTTCAACTCGGAAAAGACCTTAATAATTCAGGTTTTGACGGACCAAAACACCGGATATCGGCCTAACTACCATGAAACCCCATCACACACTTCAAAAATGATAAAATAGACTACGAAAAACTTAGGACAATCAGTTCGGATTAGTGGTTTGCAACTTATGCTACTTTATATTGTTCTTACTATTTATGTATGAAAAAAAAAAACAATATATTCACTTTCATAAATATTTAATAAGTGTTCTAATATAAATCATTTGATCTTTATTTCAGATTGATCGGGATTATTGCGCCAGGGTCTTTAGGTCTTGCATCGGGACTGACTATTTTTATCTGTGTTTTTTTTTCATCGACATCTGTAGTTACATTTTTTGAGACAATTTTTTATTTTTGTATTTATTCTTAAATTGTACTTTTACAAATGTAACTAATTAATTACTATAATATATATATATATAAATGTATTTTTATTTTTCAATATATATTTATTTCAGAATTTTTGGGTTTTACTATATATCAGAATGATTGATACAGGTTTAAACAAGAATAAAACAACAAATAAAACAAATATTGCAGGGAAAAATAAATAAATAAACTTTTAGCGACGCACAAAATGCGTCACTAAAAACTAAGTATTCAATTTATAGCAGCGCTTCAAATTCGTCGCTAAAGAATGGCATTTGTGATGCACAAAGTGAGCGTCGCTAAAAGATACCATTTCCGACGCAAAGAGAGAGCATCGCTAAAATGAACAATTTGTGACGTACAGATAAAGCGTCGCTATTAGCGACACGCAAATAGCGTCGCTAATAGATACCATTACCGACGCAGATTACAGTCGTGGATAGTATTTGCGACGCAGCATCAAAATTATTGGCGACGAACGTTGGACGTCGCTAATAGTTCCCTTTGGCGACACAAAAGGATGCGTGCGTCGCTAATACTATTAGCGACATAACGTTTTGAGACGTTTTTAGGGACGCCACATTGTGCGTCGCCAAAGTGCTTTAGCGACGCATTTGTCCACTATTAGCAACGCACTTATGCGTTGCTAATAGTGTCTTTTCCTATAGTGATACTCTCTGTCTCCAACTCTTACAAAATTGGTGAGTCACAAGAGTATCCCAATATAATAGTTTTAGCTATCAGGGCTATAACTTATCTATGTGATGTGCATCCTTGATCATCAGCCTTTCTTGCTTGACATGATGTGGTTCTTACGATTAATGGCCATTGAATACCTTGATATAGTTGAATAACGTGTGCAAGCATTAGTGAAAATCTTGCGCGAGTAACCACATGTGTGCTTACAGTCTGGGGTAATTATGGCTGTTCTAAATTATATTGATTTTTTCTCAACAAGTGTGCAAAGAGTTGCACTTTCGACTATGGATAACATGTGTAAGAAACTTCCTTCTGAATGTCCATCTCTCATAAAGACAATTCCAATATTATGCAATTTGCTTCAAATAAGGATAGTCAGCTTGTTGAAAATGCAACAACTTGCTTGATAAAAATGGTGGAGCAAGCACACCACTCGCTTGATATGCTTGACCAACTGTGCGAGCATGGATTGATTCTTCAAGCCACCGGTCTCATAGGCTTGAATTGTAGATCCAAGTTATGGTACTTTCAATGAACAATTATTACAAAATGATGTTGACTTGCTTTCAGACTTCGGCGATTTCGTCATCCATGTTTTTTACTGCCAGGATAGTTCAAATAAGACACCAGGTATATGCCGGAGCAGGGATCTATGTCATTGACAGAACCAGTGGAGCCATTTTTAAGCACATGGTTCTTGCAAAGTGGTGCATAAATGTTATACCCATCAATATTGCTAACCTCGTCAAAAGATTTGATCATGAAGAATATTGTATGCAAGCTAAGGCACATTATTGTTGGGTTCATAACCACAGCGGAAGTGATTTCAAAAATCTATTTGGATATTTTTCTTTAGATGAATTATACAATATTGAAAAGCGGGTTAGAATTACTTTGTTCTTGATAATCTTGATTGTTAAAAAAGTCTTCTTGAAGAGATTAATGCAATCTTCCTTCTCTTACTTCTCTAGGCCTTTTCCTCTTTTTCCTTAGGCAAACCATATCGCAGGACAGTAGGCTACCTCTTATTTTTGTCTAGCAAAAAAACTTATGATAAACGGCTCCCTACATATCATATATATAGGGCTTAACCTAATTAGGACAAGAAAAGGGATCTAGTGGGTCCCTCTAAGTTAGCTTCCAATTAGTCAATTAAATATTAATTATTTCATAATTAATTTTAATTAACTCCACTATATAATTGAAATTGCACTCCAACTTAGTATAGAGTAAACCCATATACACTATACTTCTGCAGTTGGCCCTTCTACATGGATACTAATAATCAGGGTTCTATATTATACTGTCAAATTAATTCTCTAATTATTCTAAGAACCTAATTCAATAATTATTAATCACTTGCAATTGGTTATCATTTTAATAAACAATTTACTGAAAAGACCGGATTCGAATTTCAGTGATTAACTCATTAAATTATCACAAAGGTGATATCCATCTCTCTAATATATAGAGTGTAGATTCCATCTTGAGAGTATGTGTTTCCACAGTCTAAATAATGACTTTTCAAGATACCGAGATATTGATCTAAAAGACCTCACTCATTGGTAACTCAAAGTTATCACTATTCAAAACTTGAGTTTATTATTCTTTTAGAATTAAGAGCTTACTGTGAATAGTGAATAAGAAACTTATTAAAGGTGACAGTTCCAAATGATGTGTTTCTTATAGTGATCCAATTTAGTATATTCTCAATACACTAATACAATGGCCTAGAGTCCTGTACTCTGATGGTTGAGATAAACCACCTTATCACATAAAGGTTAACTGTATTATAGCTTTACAGATAAGATGTCCAGTCTTATTAATAGCCACAAACAATTCTAGAATTGCCTATATAAGCAGTTCGTATATCCTGTGTATAAATCTCATTTATACACACGAACCACTCCTAATGACAATTCAATGACTAATCATCTCATGATATAAAGTAACATCCAAACATATAGTAATATGAAACTCATTAATAAATCAAATCTATTAAATAATAATAAAATGTATTGGATATGAGGGCACACATCCTAACATATACATATGTACATACATATATGTATGGTAAATTATATTCATCTTTCTTGAAGTTTATGAAAATTACATTGACTCTTGAGGTTTTTGAAATTATACTAACATCTTATACTTTACAAAATAATATTGACTCCTAAAGTTTATGACAATTACACTTTCCTGAAGTTTTTGGGGTTCTATTTCTTTTTCCACTTGCCCTTGCCTTTGGGCTTGGGCTTAAAAAAAGAACCCTCAGCCACATAAGCACTATGATGACTTTTGATAACACCCTCCGCTACCTATAAAGAGTTCAGAAGCTTAGCCAAAGTCAAATTTATTTTATTCATATTATAGTTGAGCTTAAATTGATTAAAAGAGTTAGGTAACGACTCAAGAATAATATCAACCTGTGACTCACCATCAATGTCAGCCCCTAGAACTTCTAGCATATTTAAAAAGTCAATCATTTTTAAAACATGGTCTCTTACAAAGGTTCCTTCTGCCCTCTTAGTGTTCATGAGTGCTCTCATGGCATTTTGCCCAACAGGACGCCCCTGATCCCTAAACATTTCCTTTAAGTTAAGGATCATATCCCTAGCTGTTAGGAAACTCTAATGCTGATTTTATAAAACACTTGACATCAAAGCTAAGATATAGCAACGTGTCATCTCATCAGCCTTGACGCACCTAGAATAGCGGTCAATGTCCTCTTGAGGAGCATCAGCCCCAAGATGGTCTGGGCTATCCACAGTAATCACATATTTGTACCCTTCTGCTGTAAGGACAATGTCCAAATTTCATTTCCAGTCCACATAGTTAGGTTCAGTCAACTTATTTTCTTTCAAGATGATAGCAAGTGGGTTAAATGAAAACATCTGAGAATCATATATATAAGCATATACATTAGAATGAATGTAAATAATCTGTAAAATAATTTTTGCTCTCATGAATATATAGTGGTATCCTCAAGCCACTATCAATGAATGCATTGGAACCTAACTTTATAAACAACACACTCCATAGGGATGAAAATGTCATTCATATGATTAGGAGGAGCATCATATCTTATATGATTTCACTATCTAGACATCTCATGTCAAATGAAACATATTTTTTAATATCCTTTGGTCTTCAAAAGACAATGATAGACTCCGTAGGGAGAATATCATTTTCTTTTGATCAAGTGTATACTATCATCTCAAATAAAAAGACAATCATTGCAAGTAGTGTCCCCGTAGGGAGATCACTCTCACCCTATCTATTTTTATTCTATCCTAAGAGGTCTATACTTGTAACTGATCTGTCATGGAAATCAATCAAATTACCGAACTAAACTACTAGTATAGTAGAGAAGTAAGGGTCGAACCCACAGAGACTGTTAATTGTTTAAAAACCAAAGTTGAGATTAATTTTAATTCACATTCACAAAGAGTGGTTGTTTGTTGATTCTTTCCTAAAATTAAATGAGAACTGTAATTAAAATAAATATTCAGCTGAATTAATGATGAATCAAATTAAAAGAGGAGTCCTAGGGTGTTGAATCCACCACTAATCTTGTAACTAGCTTCAATTGTATTAATTCTTGGGTCATTAAATTTGAATGTAAAAGATGTATTTTGGCTACAAGCCTCAATACAATCATCAAGAAAATCACGCACCAAAACCCTAAGCACGAATCATCTTTGGTCAACACAAATTGTCTACGCTAATTCTAAGGTCATAGTCACAATTTGTTTTTCCTGAGTTATGACTCGTCCTACGGTTTTGATGTATGTACACATATAACTATTGTATAACCACATAAACAAAATCACAGAAATTGATTATGTGAAACTGAATAATACGATTATTGTCTTACTAAAAATCCCAACGTTATACAATCAACATCCAAAACTAATTAACCCAAAAATAAAATACAAAGAAACAATATTACTTGACTAGGGTTTCATCTAAACCTTAGTAATGGGAGAACTTAGCCCATGATAGTGGAAGAGGAGACCACCATAGCCATGGAGTTCTTCATCTTCTTCTTTAGAGTCGTCTCCTTCCTTCTTCTCTTCCTCTCGATCCCCAAGACGGCCTTCCCTCTTTTCCAAAACCCTAGTTCACAATAATATCCCCCTCTTTCCAAAAATGTCCCCCCACAAAATAAGAATTCAGGAAAAAATAATAAAATCCCGTAATTAGACATTAGGGGCCCAAAAAAGGAGTCTGAAGTGCTCCAAAATAAAGCCTATAATGCTAAAATAGGCCCTGGTCCACCAACATATGGACTAAGCCTCTCTTCTAACCCAAAATCACTTGTTTTTCACTTCTTTTAGCACTTCAAAGCCCAATATTTTCCTTTTTGCTCCAAATCATCAACTTTGTCAAGCTTTCTCTGCAAAAAGATAAAACAAGAATTAACTAGCAAATGCATATAGATTGGAGAAATTAAAATAATAAAAATGCAAGAATATCTAGGGTTAACACAATAAATATGCACTTTTTAACCAGTTATCAGTAACCAACTAGATAGTCACCCTAGCTCCGTGGGGAGGCCACTCGAAGATGGCTCAGGGTAGTTATTTTTGTCTTACTATGAGCCGATGATGGAAGACCGTGGGAGCTTTCTTAAAGCATCCCTCTCCCACTTGTTTTTATAAATTGAGGATCTTTATTATACAACACATGCATAATTATATTAACTTATTCATGGATCAAAATTAATCATATGATTTTATGAAAATAAATATGAAAGCATAAAATTAAAATTATCTCTCTTGGCCAACTAAAATTCTTGACAGCAGGCTCTGTACTTCCATTGGTCTTCTTGATGACTCCTTTCCTCTAACTTTTTCTTCAGAAATAAAATAAATACATGAAGAACTTATACTCACATACACGAGCTTACATTTAATCTAAAATTAAAAATTAATAGGTTAGGAAAACCAATAGAGCTTGCCCATTCGCAAGAAAAATTTTCAAGTCCATTGACCTGTTCAATTGCCTCAAAACTAATTAAATTAAATACATCACCTAATGGCCAGCAATGAGAGATACAATGTCATCCATCACATGCATAAATCATTCAAATATGATGAATAAAATTTAATAAGCATATTAAATATATGATTAATCATATACATCACCCATGTATATTTTAAAGTGTACTAAGATTAAATCCACGTATCCAAGAACCCGTATAAGTCAAGTCGATCTCACTTAATCTATAATTTTAAATCCAACATATTTGGGTATCAAATATTCATGTGAATCATATACCTATAATATAAAAAGATAAATATATTAAATAATTGAGCTCTTATCCAAACAATTTAATAAGTTTGGGTATCTAATATCCAATTCAAATAATAATCTATACTACTGTCAAGATTTTCTATCCTTAGGTATCATATACCTATAATATAAAAAGATGGATATATTAAAATTGAAATTGAGCTATTAGGTATCACATACCTAAACAATTTAATTAATTTAGGTATCTAATATTCAATTAAAATAATTTTTTTTAATAAACTGTATATATAATTATTATATCTAATATTTAATATTATATATAATACACACACAGTGCAACACCTAATTTTGTCCCTAATCAGCCGATGATGACAAACCCTACCGTTACCATTCGGTGCAATTTTCATCATCGCCCTTCGAAAACATGGACCAGCTAGGAAACGAACCAAGGTCTGTACCGTGGTAGGGTACTATTCAACCACTGGACCACAGCTGCTTCTTTTTTTTTTTAACAAAAGGCCATTGAATGCTTCTGGATCAACAAAAAGAGGAGGAAACAGAAAAAGGGGCTGCCGACATTAGTATCAAATACTAAGAGAGAAAAGAAGATACAACTGTCGTTCTTTATGTAACAGAGAATAATAAGTGCCACATCTCATGCGGCTATCCTATATATTATGCCCATAGGCATCCCATACCAATTTAAGATACGAAACTTAATAATTACTTCCAATAATTAGAGACTCAAATAAAAATTAAATTTTTGTATTAATAGATTTTATCACAAAATCTTATTCTAAAATAACCATTTATTTTAATTGGGATCCATGAATAGGTTTAGAACAAGTAAGTATAACCTTCAAAATTGATGTATTCATGTAAAGTTGCTCTGATACCAATTGTTGGTTTCATAATCACAGCGAAAGCGATTTCAAAAATTTATTTGGATCTTTTTCTTTACATGAATCATACAATTTTGAAAAGTGGGTTAGAATTACCTTATTCTTGATAATCTTGATTGTTAAAAAAAGGTTTCTTGAAGAGATTGATGCAATCTTCCTTCTCTTACTCCTCTAGGTCTTTTCCCTTTTTCCTTTAGGCAAACCGTATCGCAGGAAAGTGGGTTGTCTCTTATTTTTGTCTAGCACAAAAACTTATGATAAACGGCTCCCTACATATCATATATATAGGGCTTAACCTAATTAGGGTAAGAGAATGGATCTAGTGAATCCCACTAAGTTAGCTTCCAATTAGTCAATTAAATCTTAATTATCTCATAATTAATTTTAATTGACTAATTGATTTTAATTAACTCCACTATATAATTGAAATTGCACTCCAACCTAGTAAAATAGAGTAAACCCATATACACTATACTTCTGCAGTTGGCCCCTCTACATGGATACTAATAATCAAGGTTCTATATTATACTGTCAAATTAATTCTCTAATTATTTTAAGAACCTAATTCAGTAATTATTAATCATTTGCAATTGGTCATCATTTCAATAAACAATTTACTGAAAAGACCGGATCCGAATTTCAGTGATTAACCCATTAAATTAGCGCAAATGTGAGATCTATCTCTCTAATATATAAAGTATAAATTCCATCTTGAGAGTATATGTTCCTATAGTCTAAATAATGACTTTTCAAGATACCGAGGTGTTGATCTAAAAGACCCCACTCATTGGTAACTCAAAGTCATCGCAATTTAGAATTTGAGTTCACTATCCTCTTAGGATTAAGAGTTTACTACAAATAATGAATAAGAAACTTATTAAAGGTGACAGTTCCAAATGATGCGTTTCTTATAGTGATCCAATTCAGTGTATTCCTAATACACCAATACAATAACCTAGAGTCCAGTACTCTGATGGTTGAGCTAAACCACCTTATCACATAAAGGTTAACTGTATTACAGCTTTACAGATAAGATGTCCAGTCTTATCAATAACCGTGAACAATTTTAGAATTGCCTATATAAGTAGTTCGTATATCCTATGTATAAATCTCATTTATACACATGAACTATTCCTAATGACAATTCAATGACTAATCATCTATGATATAAAGTAACATCCAAACATATGGTAATATGAAACTTATTAATAAATCAAATCTATTAAATAATAATAAAATGTCTTGGATATGATGACACACATCCTAACATGTACATATGTACATACATATATATATATATATATATATTTGGTAAATTATATTTATCTTTCTTGAAGTTTATGGCAATTATACTGACTCTTGAAGTTTTTAAAATTATACTGACTTCTTATACTTTACAAAATAATATTCAGATACCTCCTTCCTATCAATATTTTTTTTCAAAATGACAAAACTTTTCATTTTATTTATTTATTTTACATTTTTCTAATTTTGACCAATTTGTTTTAACTTTTTTTAAAAGATTTTTAAAATTTTTTATTTAAGGTAAATAACTTATTGTTATTTTATACAAAAATAAATTTAAGGTTTTTATCAATATTTATTTGAAAAATGAAAAAATGTTAATCAAGATTTAAAAAATTAAAAAAAAAATGACATGGGTAATTTTGTCATTTTGAAAAAAAAAATTGACTAGACGGAGTTATCTGTATATTATTTTGTAAAATAGGGTAGGTCAGTATAATTTCAGAAAATTCAAGAGAAGTTAATGTAATTATCATAAACCTTAGGAAATGTTAGTGTAATTTACCCACGTATATATAAGATGAAAGAGTAATTATTTAAGGAGATGATTAATTCATGCAATCTTCTAATATGGTATCACTGTCAGTCACAAATTCTAAAGCTTATTTCATTTTATAATAAAATTATTTATAAAATATTTTAGAAATTTTTAAAATTTGTCACACTACATCAAGTGATGACGTGAATGATTACCCCGATAAACAATTTCTCAAGATGAAAAAAAATATATAAGTTGCTTGTCTTAGACATGCACTAAGAGCATTTATAAGAGAATCGATGAAATCAGTTTTTCTCTTAATTAGTTGTTTTATGTTAGCATAGTAGTCTCTAAGTAGCATATATCCATAAGCAAATGACATTTTCTTTTGACGAGTTACTTTCAACCATATTTTTTTTTGGTTATAACTATTTTATGTTTTATTTTATTTTATTTTACTACTTGCATTCTCAACATTCATCAAATTTAAATAAAATTTGAGGGGCTTAAACTTTAAATTTATAAATAATATTGAAGGAAAATTTGAGGGGCACTCAAATTTGAATTTTGATATAAAAAAATTGGGAAGTCAAAATATGAAACTAGCATCTAACAAAGGCCACCGAGACCAGATCTGCCAGCAACAAAGGTTGCATATCTCTAGTGGGACTTTCCACGACTATCAGGTCCTCATTTTGATTCACTCCCATGTTCTCAGCCAAGTCAGCACACTGGTTCGCCTCCCTTTAGGTATGGGAGATGATACAGTGGTTGAGTTTGCAAATGTATGTCCTACAATCTTCAACGATGGCTTAATATGGACCGGTTGTTGAAGAGTCCATTAACAGACGCACTGCTACTTGGTATGTCTTGGGTCTTCAATGAGCAACCCCCTGCATGGGATAAGGGGAGGATTTATTACAATGGTGCCATGCCTCTGCAGAGAACCTCTGCAAAAAATGTGCTTGTATAAAATCAATCAACAAGCGGGGGAAGAATAATTTAGAGGAAGGTCTCATGATGATACTCGCATTTAAATTTGAATATTCATATGAGATTTACGTAAATCCTGTAAAATGTTTAAATTTAAGTTTGATACTATCAATGAGGAGAGATTATTGGGTGTCCCGAGACATCATGTCTTGTTGCATAGGTGATACCACCATCCAATAAGATTAGACACGTGAATAAATAATTTCATTGAAGATAATAAATTTTGAGGTAAACTATGAATCTGTTGAAGACAAAGAGTGATTCATACGTTACATACATATGAGAAGATGTCAAGAAAATCTAACTTAATAAAACAATTTATATAAAAGAGGAAACAATGCAAGCAAAACAAAGGCCAGCAATAATATCTCATGTAAAATTTTACGATAGGCATCTAGTGACAAGTGTTTTGAATCATCAATGGATGTCCTTAAAAATCAAGGCTAAATGAAAAGCAAATATGTCAAATGAATAAGTTGAGTAGTAAAGTCAGCAAGTGAGTACTAGCTTTATCCATTGACTTTAATTAATCACATGACAATTGAACCATTTACTTTTCTCTGAACCCTATAAATAAAGGGTTTAGGAAACACTATATCAGAAAATAAGAGTAATGAGTGTTTTTGTAGTTATTCTCTGTAGTTTCTTTTACAACATAGTTAAATTTTTTTATATATATACATCATGTATAATTACATAAAATCATTTATTTGTATATATTTTACTATTTTGTTCTTTTTCAAATAGAAATATATATATTCTTTATATATATATATATATATATATATATATTGTTATACTATTTTGTTATTTTTTATTTTCAATTTGTCAAATATCGATATTTCATTCGTATTAACACGTTAAATTGACGAGTTCTTTATTACCCAATTCGTTTATGACTTGCTAATTAAATGAGTTATTCATATCTACTAATTAGTAGCGAGTTAAGACGAGTTGACAAATTTAATAACATTTATCATTTCTAGACACACATTCTGCGTGCTGTATAAAAGACTTTGTTTATGAAGTAAATCATCGATCCAATCAATTGGAAGAGAATCATTAGATTAATTTTTGAGGGCGATTCATCTTTTCCGATGGCCGATACATCAGCTGCCTCATATCCCATATTTTTTAGAGCGATTCATCTTTTCCGATGGCCGCTACATCAGCTGCCTCATATCCCATGCTAGGCGAAGATGCTCCATGTGGTTATGCCCACCAGAAACAATTTTATACACAGTGTTATATAAAAGACCTTGTTTGTGAAGTAAACCATCGATCCAATCAATTGGAAGAGAATCACTAGATTAATTTTTGAGAGCGATTCATCTTTTCCGATGGCCGATACATCAGCTACCTCATATCCCGTGATAGGCTGAGATGCTCCATGTGGTTATGCCCACCAGAAACAATTTTATACACACAGAGTGTTATGTAAAAGACCTTGTTTGTGAAGTAAATCATCGATCCAATCAATTGCAAGAGTTTTTTGAGAGCAATTCATCTTTCCCGGTGGCCGATACATCGGCTGCCTCATATCCCATGATAGGCGGAGATGCTCCATGTGATTATACCCACCAGAAACAATTTTATGCGCGCAATTTGATGTTTTCAATTTTGGACTTTCTTCAACAATATGCAATTTGATGTTTTTTAATCCAAAGTTTTCCTTTTCAATTTTGGCCTTTTCTTCAACAACATTGTAAAAAGGTGTTCAACAAGGTTAATATGACATATTTTATTAAGAATTGAAAATATACAAATAAAAAATAAAAAAATGTTATGTATATATATATATATATATGAGTAATGATACTTTTTCATCTTTCATTTGGGTAAGATCCATGGGTAGTGGGTGCCACCAAAAATTTATTGCATAATTCTGACTAATTATACAGTTTTATGTCAATAAAATTATTTTATCATTTGTTACAAATTTAACATATTGTACACATATCATTTTATGATTGGCTGGAATCACTGGTCCCGGACTATATAATAATTTATCGGGTACCACCAATTTGAAAAACTGTTCAACAAGGTTAACATGACATATTTTATTAAGAATAATGCCACTAAAAGCTCAAATGTATATAATATGATGTTTTAATTCTCGAATGATTAAAAAACTTGGGATAAAGTGATTAAAAAAAATAAAAACTCAATTCATAAACTATCTAATCGTTAAAATAGTTTATTTCATATGCATTCGAACTCACAACAGTATTCCTTTTTTTTAATATATTTTTCTCACTCTAAGATACAAACAAATGATACATATGCATTTATTACAATAGACTCTACTATTTTTAAGTTTAGGAAAATATTACATTTCTTAAATTTATTTATCAAATCCCAAATAACATGATGTTGATGCATTGGTGGACCCATGGATAGTTAGATTCCCCCCGCCCCCCGGCAAGTTTCGAGAATTGTATTTTTTATCCTCATTTTCTATGCAAATTTAAAAAAAAAAAAAAATTAGAAGTTACCCACTCATATTTTTTCATATTTCTACGTAAAATTCTTTTAAATCCTAACTTTTACCTTTTTGCCTCTCTAACTCAAAAGAGCACGTTTACTATTGCATTGATGTATCATTATATTATTAATAATATTTTAAATTATATAATGATATAGTGACACATCATTTAAAATAAAATTTTAATATATAAATTTTAAAAACATGATCTTCTTATTATGTTTAAAAATTAAAAAAAAAAATTATTATGTACAAAATTTTATAATCTGTTGACACCAGAATGTCATTGCTCATGCAATCTGCATGGCCTTTGTTTTCATGTGTGTAAATTCTGAAGGATAAGAGTTTTAACAGTAATACTATTCTTATTTTTTAATTTTATAAAAAATTATTTTTCTGGCAATACAATACATTATGATATAATATTAAATTAATACAAAATTTTCAAAAATAATAATGGTAATCAACTAAGATTAATCCAATTAACCATCCATCATCACTTTTTTCAATCCAAAAAAAAAAAAACAACAATGATAAATATAAATGATAATCATAACATTATTCAAATTTTAAAATTACAATTAGTTTTAAACTTTTTTTTAAAACATATTACAATCAATTATAAATAATTAAATTTATAATCTGATTAACTCTTATAATTTATATATCAATATCACATAAATATATATGTACACACGATAATCGAATCACGGATTTTCGTCATTCAAAAGTGGCTCTAACAAATTTCATTTTCTTTTTAATGATGAAATTATTGTCATTGAGGTGGTCATTTGCGATGAGTGAATATTAAAATATTGTCATTGAAGAAATAAGGATTTAATGAATTTTTAATAATACCAATATTACATTTAAAATTGTAAAAGCTAAAATAAAAATGACACCTCTACCCTAGGTCATCCAAATACATATTGTTTCTCTTTTCTTTTTCTTTTTTTTTCTATACACAACTTTGCTACAGTTAAATTACTAATTATTAAGGCATATTCCTGTAATAGGTTAGAATACACTTTAGTTATAGTTAAATTATTAATTATTAGTATGCTTGATTTAAAAGAGTATAGTAGTAAAATAATATAAAATCATTTACTTTCATTTCTCTCCTTTATCATTTCCAAACAAGATGAAGGGATTATATTAATCTTTCATTTCTTTTCCTTTCATTAGTTATCTAAACATAAAGAAAGATTTATTCTCTTCTCCCCTCTCTTCTCCTCTCATTTTCCTCGAAACTAATACTTTTGTCTTCTTTCCTTTCTCTTTTACTTATTCAAATCAATGTGCATGCACCCTCATAGACCCACACATACACGCAGAATGTTGTATAAAAGACCTTGCTTGTGAAGTAAATCATCCAACTCACGATCCAATCAATTGGAAGAGAATCAATAGATTAATTTTTGCGAGCGATTCATCTGTCCCGATGGCCAATACATCAGCTGCCTCATATCCCATGATAGGCGGAGATGGTCCATATAGTTATGCCCACAATTCCTCCTTTCAGGTAAACTCTATTTTACTTGATATAATGATATAATTTTCATTTATTTAGCCCTGGCTTGAACTCTTTGCAGAGAACCGCAGTGGAAAGTGCCCAGGCTTTGATCAATGAAGGAATTTCTGAGAATCTTGATGTAAAGCAACTCATTTTTTCTTCTCCTTCATCTCCTAACTCATTCAGTATTGCAGATTTGGGATGTTCTGTTGGGCTCAACACACTTATTGCAGTGCAGAACATAATAGAATCTGTAAAATTCAAGTGTCTAGCTGATGATCTCTGTTCAGAAGCTGTTGAATTTCAAGTGTTTTTTAACGACCATGTATCCAATGATTTCAACACACTTTTCAAGTCTCTCCCTTGTGATGGGCAATATTTTGCAGCTGCTGTACCAGGTTCCTTCCATGGCCGCTTATTTCCCAAAGCCTCTCTCCATTTTGCGCACTCCTCCTATTCACTTCAATGGCTATCTAGGGTTCCAAAAGAGTTGCTTGACAAAGAATCACCTGCTTGGAATAAGGGGAGAATCTTCTATATTGGAGCTCCAAGTGAAGTTTTTGAGGCTTATTCAGATCAATTTGCCAAGGACATGGAGTCCTTTTTAAATTCCAGAGCTCAAGAGCTTGTCAATGGAGGTCTCATGGCACTTATCATCCCATGTTACCCAGTTGGGATCCCTCCTTCCCAGTGCCCTATGATCGTAATTATTGCTCTTTTGGAAGCCACCCTCATGGACATGGTCAACATGGTATGCACTCATGCGTCAAACATTACATGAAACTTTAGGAATCTATACATGAACTTCTCTTCTTAGCATGAATTTAGTCAATGTGATTGTTGGGTGAATATTAATTTGTAGTCTATTAATCAAATAATTCTCACTGGGAAGTCCTTGATCCTGGTCTGATGGTCCTCTTTGAGAATGAACAAATCCGTGAAATAAGAATAAGGAGAAATTAATGTAAAACAATTATGGTCCCTGTTAAAATCATGTATATTTATTTCAGAATTATTTTAAAAATTTTGGTTTTCAAATTTGTTATCTTTTATCAAGTTTTTATTTTCTTTATTCTCATAGGTTTAGAATATTTATGTATAGAGTTATAAGGCAATCTCCAAACTGGCTCATAATTTTACTCAAATTTGACTAAGTGGTTCACTCGTGTTTTTAGTAATTTTTACTCAAATCATTTTAAAAAAATTCTTACATTGTCCCAAAGGAAATTTCATCATGTCCAAAAAAAAAATTAAATTTGTTTTTTAAAGCAATTTGAGTCGGTGAATAGTATTGTACTAATTTGAGTTTGAGTTTATGTAAGAATGAATTTAGTATGAGTTGGAATCATCGGGTAAAGTTAGTTTTTTTAAAAATTCTTGACTCAAATTTAAGTTTAAATTAAATTTTAATTTCTGCTAAAGATAGTCCAAGTCTTCATTATTTATCAATAGATTAGAGATTTTAAATATTGACGTACTCATATATATCATTTCATGTTGTGTCAATAAAGATGATATTTTAATTTGTTGACTAGACATGAAGGTAATTTTCATCCAAAATCCAGTAAACAAACTTAAGAAACTTAAGAAACATATAGAGTTTTGTGAGTCATTTATAATAAAACTTGTTAATCTTATTGCTAGGGATTGGTGAGTGAAGATAAGGTGGATTCCTTCAACCTCCCCAAATACTACCCAACTCCACAAGAGTTGAGGAGCTTGATAGATAGATATGGGTGTTTCAGTATCAAGAAAATGAAACCTTTGGTTCGTAATCGTGGCCCGGTGAATGAATCCAAGATTCAAGATCCTATTTTGCCCTTGAGAACTGCCTTGGAAGGGCCAATCAAGAGGCACTTTGGAAGTAAGATCATCGACGAGCTGTTTGATCGGTACAAGAAGAAATTCTTGGAGTCGCCCATCTTTTCACAGGTCAACAAGAATCAGGTTCAGGAGATGTTCGTCCTTCTCAAGCATAGAGTGGCCTAATTGTGTTATGCCTCTGTTTTCATAAGTTTACAAGCATCATGCTTCTGTAACAGTTGCCATATAGGCAATAATGTTCTACTTATTTAATGTTTGAGCAGACTAATAAGGCACTGATATGCCAAAAAATATCCCACCCATGCAGGACTGAGGGGAGAGGACTGTGTCTTCAAGTTGAAGATGGGGTGGGGTGTACGTGTATGTCTGTATGTCTATTTGTAATGTTAAAGAAGATTCGAAGCCAGTTGTGTGCAATGTGTTGACAATGTAGTTGAGTTCGCGTTTGCTAAAAGTATAAGCAATCAGCAATGCAATCCATAATATATATATATATATAGAGAGAGAGAGAGAGAGAGAGTTAGAACACGTACAAAATTCTTCTTCCTCTCTTAAATCTGTGTGGAGCCCATTCTCTCTATCAGTGTCATGAAAAATTTCATATTTTAATTTCTACAGTCGTTGCATATCAATTCAAACTTTTAATTGATAAGTTCTCTGGTATTCAAAAAATTAAGCGCTAATGGACTATGATGGAGAGACTCAAAACACAGGATTTCTCATTGGCTTGGCAGCGGGGGCTCGAGTAGGAGGCAGTGCCTTCTCTATTCGCGCCCCCATTTAGAAATAGCCTCCTCATTCCTTTTCGTTTATTTTCTCTGCCATCTTACTCTTGTCCATCTCCTCTCCCACCACGCTCTTCTTGTTTAAAAATTAAAATTTAAAATTGTAAACATTAAAATTAAATAATTAATATTATTACAAATACAAATTTATACAAATGTGACAGAATTTAATAAAATATAAAAATATTAAATTATATTTATGTAATTTCAATATGGGACGAGGACTTAAACTCATCTTCGCTCCAAACCCATCAAATTTTAATATCTTGCTCGTTCCTGAATTGATTTATTTTCTTCCTAAAACCCTATCTTAGGACGTCTCACAAAAGAGATTGCAACGGCATGACGGAAGACTACTGATTGACGTATATCACTGTTGATTGACTTGTTTCAGTTTTCTCTGATCTGTCAACAGTGACAAGCTGCCTATTCATAGTTGTTTCTGATTCACGGCTCTGTTGACTCCACTAACCAATTTTCTTTTTCTTTCCTCTTTTGATAAGAAAAGTTCCTGGCCCGTTTTATTTTCTTCCTAAAAACCTGTCTTATTAAAAATAAGAATTCAACACGGCGAGACATTTTATCATTTCTAATTTTTTTGAGTGTGGAATAAGGTAGGGGCGGCTTAACCCATTCAGAGGCCTAAAGTAAAATTGTAAAATGAGGCTTTTTTTATTTATTAAAATTTTATAAATTTTTTCTTTAAAATTTATTTTTCTAGCTTTTTGATATGCAAAATTACTAATTAAATTCTTATAATGAATTTAAGGAACATTACTAACTTCTTCATTTAAGGAACATTCACTAATATTATCTTCTTTATTTTTATTATTTGTAAAAAAATTATCAAGAGCTCTTTTTTGAGATTTTATTAAATTTTCAATTCTTCTCTTTTTTTGAAGTTTTGAATAACCAGATTCATATTTTTGAGTTGACATTTAAATTCTTTTGATATACATAAAATTAAAATATATCTATAAAAATTATTTTATATATTTTTAATAGCTAATACAAAATTAATAATCAAAGATTCAATGAGCTAATTACAGTAAACAAAATAGAGGCAATCTAATTATATATGTTTTAAAAGATAATATAAATTCTAAATTAAAAAATTCAAAGTTAGAACAATAGAACCTGATTATGGAGCAATTTAGTCTTCAGATTCAGCAAACATAAAAGTTGCTAATCAAAATTTTCAATACTTTACGGCTCACGCACATCAACTCGCCAACTCTAAATGGCTTCACTTGCAAAATGTCAAAATTTAATACAAGACCCAAAGCCAATAAAATAAAGCGACGGCGCGGCTAGGCAACAAAAAAAAAAAGAAAAGAAAAGAAGGAGCAAGCGGCTAAACCTAAAGGAAATAAAATAAAGAAGAAAAGGACGGTTGAAGTGAAGCAAACAAGGGAAGAGAAGCAGTTGGTGCGCAGAGTAGGAAAAGAAAAGAGAAAAAAAGAAAAGAAGCTGTTGGGCACTGAACAGAGAAAGGAGGAAAAGAAAAGAAGAAAAGAGAAAAGCTCAGAAGTAATTATCAAAATCTCAGGTTGCAGGGTATTTTTTTAAAATATAACAGATTGTTAGGTTTCAAAATTCTTTTTAGACTTAAAGAAAGAATTTTATAAATAAAAAAATAAGAACGTTAATTATTGAAAAAAGTAAAATGAGATAAACAAGAAAATAATAAATACTATCAAAAAGTAGTTATTAGGTGATAGTTGTATAATAAAAGAGACAAATTAAGAAAATGAAAAGATTTATTTATTTTCTTATAATAAATATATTTTTTTAAATATAAAAAAAAAATTATGGAGTCTAAAAAATTGGGGGCCTAAAGTCAGGGCTTTAGTGGCTTGACCCTTCAACCGCCCTAGAATAAGGTTATGTTTAATTGTTTTATGTGACCTAATTCATAAGTGGGTTTTGAAGCTTCTGCTTGCTGTGAGGACGTCCAACCAGCCTTTGGTATCAAAACCAAAGGGAAAATGTTATCCTTATAATTTTTTTTTTTTTATCAAAAAGTATTTTCTCAAATTTTCGTTGAAAAAAGAAAAAGAAGAATTTTCTCAAACGATATATTAGTTATATATTAACCGCACATCACTTATATGATTTATTATATAACTAATAAATAATTGCAAGTTTTAATAGACATTTTTTTAAAGAAAGAATAGCATAGTTGGAAACAAATATCTTATGCTGAAAAAATCCAGTGGTAACAGTGGTGTCGGTCACGTTACTGGTGCTGGCAATTAGCAGCTCGTTATATGGCCGCCACGTCACCGGATCCTTTCCACCGCTGTTTCTTGTAGGTTTCTCATTCTTTATGGATATTTTATATATATATATATATATATATATATATAAAAAGGAGTACTAGCATACTTTTAAATCTTTTTTCTTTACATGAATCATAAAATCTTTTTTCTTTACATGAATCATAAAATTTTGAAAAATGGGTTAGAATTACCTTATTCTTGATAATCTTGATTGTTAAAAAAGGTTTCTTGAAAAGATTGATACAATCTTCCTTCTCTTACTCCTCTAGGTCTTTTCCCTTTTTCCTTTAGGCAAACCGTATCGCAAGAAAGTGGGTTGTCTCTAATTTTTTTCTAGCACAAAAACTTATGATAAACGGCTCCCTACATATCATATATATAGGGCTTAACCTAATTAGGGTAAGAGAATGGATCTAGTGAATCCCACTAAGTTAGCTTCCAATTAGTCAATTAAATCTTAATTATCTCATAATTAATTTTAATTGACTAATTGATTTTAATTAACTCCACTATATAATTGAAATTTCACTCCAACCTAGTAAAATAGAGTAAACCCATATACACTATACTTCTGCAGTTGGCCCCTCTACGTGGATACTAATAATCAAGGTTTTATATTATACTATCAAATTAATTCTCTAATTATTTTAAGAACCTAATTCAGTAATTATTAATCATTTGCAATTGGTCATCATTTCAATAAACAATTTACTGAAAAAACTGGATCCGAATTTCAGTGATTAACCCATTAAATTAGCGCAAATGTGATATCTATCTATCTAATATATAGAGTATAAATTCCATCTTGATAGTATATGTTCCTATAGTCTAAATAATGACTTTTCAAGATACCGAGGTGTTGATCTAAAAGACCCCACTCATTGGTAACTCAAAGTCATCACAATTTAGAATTTGAGTTCACTATCCTCTTAGGATTAAGAGTTTACTACAAATAGTGAATAAGAAACTTATTAAAGGTGACAGGTCCAAATGATGCGTTTCTTATAGTGATCCAATTCAGTGTATTCCTAATAACACCAATACAATAACCTAGAGTCCAGTACTCTGATGGTTGAGCTAAACCACCTTATCACATAAAGGTTAACTGTATTACAGCTTTACAGATAAGATGTCCAGTCTTATCAATAACCGCGAACAATTTTAAAATTGCCTATATAAGTAGTTCGTATATCCTATGTATAAATCTCATTTATACACATGAACTACTCCTAATGACAATTCAATAACTAATCATCTATGATATAAAGTAACATCCTAACACATGGTAATATGAAACTTATTAATAAATCAAATCTATTAAATAATAATAAAATGTCTTGGATATGAGGACACACATCCTAACATGTACATATGTACATACATATATATATATATATATATATATATATTTGGTAAATTATATTTATCTTTCTTGAAGTTTATGGCAATTACACTGACTCTTGAAGTTTTTAAAATTATACTGACTTCTTATACTTTACAAAATAATATTCAGATACCTCCTTCCTATCAATATTGTTTTTCAAAATGACGAAACTTTTCATTTTATTTATTTATTTTACATTTTCTAATTTTGACCAATTTGTTTTAACTTTTTTTAAAAGATTTTTAAAATTTTTTATTTAAGGTAAATAACTTATTGTTATTTTATACAAAAATAAATTTAAGGTTTTTATCAATATTTATTTGAAAAATGAAAAAATATTAATCAAGATTTAAAAAATTAAAAAAAAATGACATGGGTAATTTTGTCATTTTGAAAAAAAAAATGACTAGACGGAGTTATCTGTATATTATTTTGTAAAGTAGGGTAGGTCAGTATAATTTCAGAAAATTCAAGAGAAGTTAGTGTAATTATCATAAACCTTAGGAAATATTAGCGTAATTTACCCACGTATATATAAGATGAAAGAGTAATTATTTAAGGAGATGATTAATTCACGTAATCTTCTAATATGGTATCACTGTCAGTCACAAATTCTAAAGCTTATTTCATTTTATAATAAAATTATTTATAAAATATTTTAGAAATTTTTAAAATTTGTCACACTACATCAAGTGATGACGTGAATGATTACCCCGATAAACAATTTCTCAAGATGAAAAAAAATATATAAGTTGCTTGTCTTAGACATGCACTAAGAGCATTTACAAGAGAATCGATGAAATCAGTTTTTCTCTTAATTAGTTGTGCCATGTTAGCATAGTAGTCTCTAAGTAGCATATATCCATAAGCAAATGACATTTTCTTTTGACGAGTTACTTTCAACCATATTTTTTTTTGGTTATAACTATTTTATGTTTTATTTTATTTTATTTTACTACTTGCATTCTCAACATTCATCAAATTTAAATAAAATTTGAGGGGCTTAAACTTTAAATTTATAAATAATATTGAAGGAAAATTTGAGGGGCACTCAAATTTGAATTTTGATATAAAAAAATTAGGAAGTCAAAATATGAAACTAGCATCTAACAAAGGCCACCGAGACCAGATCTGCAAGCAACAAAGGTTGCATATCTCTAGTGGGACTTTCCATGACTATCAGGTCCTCATTTTGATTCACTCCCATGTTCTCAGCCAAGTCAGCACACTGGTTCGCCTCCCTTTAGGTATGGGAGATGACACAGTGGTTGAGTTTGCAAATGTATGTCCTACAATCTTTAATGATGGCTTGATATGGACCGATTGTTGTTGAAGAGTCCATTAACAGACGCACTGCTACTTAGTATGTCTTGGGTCTTCAATGAGCAGCCCCTGCATGGGATAAGGGGAGGATTTATTACAATGGTGCCATGCCTCTGCATAGAACCTCTGCAAAAAATGTGCTTGTATAAAATCAATCAACAAGCGGGGGAAAAATAATTTAGAGGGGAGGTCTCATGATGATACTCGCATTTCAATTTGAATATTCATATGAGATTTACGTAAATCCTGTAAAATGTTTAAATTTAAGTTTGATACTATCGATGAGGAGAGATTATTAGGTGCCCCGAGACACCATGTCATGTTGCATAGGTGGTGCCACCATCCAATAAGATTGGACACGTGAATAAATAATTTCATTGAAGATAATAAATTTTGATGTATACTTTGAATTTATGGAAGACAAAGGGTGGTTCATACGTTACATATATATGAGAAGATGTCAAGAAAATCTAACTTAATAAAACAATTCATATAAAAGAGGAAACCATGCAAGCAAAACAAAGGCCAGCAATAATATCTCATGAGAAATTTTATGATAGGCATCTAATGACAAGTGTTATAAATCATCAATGGAAGTCCTTAAAAATCAAGGCTAAATGAATAGCAAATATGTCTAATGAATAAGTTGAATAGTAAAGTCAGAAAGTGAGTACTAGCTTTATCCATTGAATTTAATTAACCACATGACAATTGAACCATTTACTTTTCTCTGAATCCTATAAATAAGGGATTTGAAAAACACTACATATATCAGAAAATAAGAGCAATAAGTGTTTTTGTAGTTATCCTCTATAGTTTCTCTTACAACATAGTTAAATTTCTTTATTTTTTGTCAACGGATTTAAGTGGTAATTTTTTATGTAATTGTGTGAGACTTTATATATATATATATATATGTATCTATATTTTCTGACTCATCATTTTATAGTATGACAGTTAATGGAGAAATGAGGTATATTTGATATCTTTACTTTGTAGACGGGTTTGGAATTGACACAGTCAGTCAATTAGTAGAAGTTAGTATGCAAAAGTGAGATTTTTTACGCATACCCAATTTGATGTTTTTCAATTCAAAGTTTTCCTTTTTAATTTTGGACTTTTCTTCAACAATTTGACGTAGCGGAAGCTTATAAAGAAGTAAAGTACTGCCTGCTTCTTGGAGAATCGCTCGAATTCACGAACAAAAGTAACACACTCGAATCCACGAGCACAGAGAATAAGATCTCAGAAAGAAAATTCTTTATTTAATAAAAGTTAACCTTACAATGAAAAGAAATAACCTTTATATAGGCTACAAAACCTAGTTCGTCTACGATTATAACTCCTAATACGACTAGAACTATAACTTTGGAAAAAAAATAACTAAAATAAGGAGAAATACTAAAAATTTCAAAAATAGAAATATTCTAATTAAAAGCATAAATCAAAAACCCTAAACATAAGCTGTAATCTGATAAAAGGACAACTCCAAACGGCAACTGCAGCTCTTAAAAATTAAGCAACACATTATTATCAAAAATAGAAAAAAATGCTTTTGAAGGCCAAAACGAAGGATTTGCCTGAAAAGCGGCATATATCCTAACAAAGTGAGGATTATTAATCAACACATCGATTCCAAGTTACCCACCGAATTTCACGCAATTCTGACAATTCTGACGTTGCATGCAATTCCGCGTTAAGAATTAAATTTTTCTACAATCTGTTCTACATCACAATTTAATACTTGATGTACCCACCAGAAACAATTTTGTCCACCCAAATATTGCCTTCTCCTTGGTTCTGTTTGAAGGTACAAAATCACATATGCATGCTGTGAAATATAGAATATTTTTGTATTCTATATTTATTGTATATATTTTAGGAATAATTTATTCTATATTTATTGTATATATTTTTGGAATAGTTTTTAGGGTTTTCCTATATATACACATATGTATTAGTTCATTTTTTTTTTCTATGAGAAAATACCCAACTTTCATGGTATCAGAGCCGCAACCTTCCCTTTGATTTTCTTCTGCTTTCTCTACTTTCTGCCATTGTTTTCTCCAAGCCGCAACTATTCCCCCCTTTTCTTTTTCTCTGCCAGCCATCCTTTTTTTCCAAACTGCACCTCTTCAATGCCTCTTTTTTTTTTTTCTTTCTTTTTTTTCTTTTTTTTCTCTTGCGCCACTCTCTTTCTTCTTTTTCTTTCTTTTTTGTTTCCTCAGCACGAGCCCCACTTCTTCTTTTCTTAATCTTTTATTTTCCTGCTCGCCCTGTTTCTCCTTTCTTTCTTTTTTCTTTTGCCTTACGCCGTAGCTTTGCTTTTCCTTTTCTTTTTTTATTTTGCTTTCTGTTCAACCGCTTCTTTCTTTTCTTTTTCTATTTCTTTTACACCGCTTCTTCTGTCTTTTTGTTTCTTCCGCCTGGGCCGCTCAGCCACTTCTTCCTCTTTTATTTCTTTTTCTTTATCTTTCATTCTAGCTGCTGCCACCTCAAGCCGCAGCCTCTTTTTTTTATCATGACTAAGGATAAAATTCATGCTATTAGTTGCAAACTCAATGGTGCCAATTACACCTATTGGGCTAGTGTTATGAAAAATTTTATACTTGGCCGCAAAAAGTGGGGTTATATATCTAGTTCCATTCTTCGTCCATCAGATCCCAAGAAAGAGGGGATGAGGCTGCATGTGAAACTTGGAATTGTGACAATGCTCAGATTTTGACTTGGTTCCACAACTCCGTGGATGACCGGATTGAGATGATGTTTTCTAAGTACTTCATGGCAAAGGAGGTGTGGACGTACTTACTTGGTGTTTATTGTAACACCCCGAACTTAATTATACTGTTTAATTAATGTAATGAAGTCCTTTCTGAATCTAATGCAGTGATTTAACTATTTAAGCTTTATTTTAACACCAATAAAACTCGAATTAGCTAACCATGGAAAAAAAAAAAGAGATAAAAATCGACACAATGCCTTTGAAAGTAAAGCTAACCTAAATAGGAAACCACCAGAAGAAACTATTTCGTAAAAAGAGCAATAAAAAAGAAATTATTAAGGAAATAGCCGAAACGAAAATCTGCGCCAGCCAAACAAGGCATAAACCTAAAACAGGAGAAAAAATGCCAAAAGTGAGGCCAATGAGATTTGAACCTTGGCCAAGTAGGGCAAGATTCTAAGCACCCAAAAATAAACCAATTGAGCTGCCAGCACCTTTGTGCTAAATTATACAACAAAATATATATATAAACCTAAATTGCCCAAGTCCACCTCCCAAATAGGCCAATGGCCATTCATGCAACAACTCAGCCCATATCACCCTACATCTCAGCCCCATTATCATGTCTAACCCCAACTCTCATGATCACAACTGAAAACCATGATGGGCATGCATAGGTGAGCAATTATATATGTGTGTGTGTGTAGAGACCTAAAAATTTAGGATAAAATTTTTTTTTCCAGTAGAATACTATTTGTAAAACCCTGACTTGAGATAGGACGTAGACCGAGGTAAGACCGGTTGAGTAGTGTAATATCCGTTGTAACCGAAAATGAGTTCCAAATAAAATAGAATAATTGTAATTAAGTTCAAAGAGTCAATTAATAATACCGAGCTTTGACCAAGTAATAATATAGTATCAAAGATAAACCGAGACCCAAAATAGACCAAGAATAATATATCCCAAAATATACCCAAAGCATTGCAATGAGTAATATACAATGACGGGTACGATTATCGAGGTATATAGTAGAAGTTATAATCTCAAGGAATTTCGAGATTAAGACAAGCCAAGTATGAGTAAACCAAGCCGAGAATGGTAATACCAAAATAGACCGAGCCATCACAGTAAGTTATGTATAGTAATAGGCACGTAGTTCGAAACGAATATTGAGAATCATAAATGGAGTAATTATGATATTTTAAAAAATATGAGAATTAAATTTAAAGCAATCCCGTGTACCCAGGAGTACTATACAATAAAAGCTGAGCGGTACCAAGAATCATGTACGTTGGCCAGTATATGCCTTGATATACGTGTATAGTGTATTTTAATAAATGCAAGAATATATATATATATATACGGTTATGTATGTACATATATTATATAAATATATGTATTAGTATAAATGCATATTATATATATATATAATAAAATGCTGATTTTTATTTTATATATATATATAAGCATGCAATTAAAAAAAAGAAGGTGTAAAGTGAAACAAGAAAGAAGAAAAAGAAACAGAAAAGAAGAAGAGAGTAGGTAAGCCAAAGAAGCGGGGCATGTGGGGGCATACAACAAGAAAAAAAAGAGAAAACAGAGAGAGGGGCGGTGCAGGAGATGGCGTGCAGCAGGCATCTTAGTGCATATTCATATATATATATATATGTGTGTGTGTGTGTGTGTGTGGGTAACGAGCTGCAGGGGTAGTGGCAGGAGAAAAAAAAAAAGAAGAAGAGGGACGGTGCAGGCATATATAGATAGGTGTGTGCGGATAGGCACAATGTAGGAGGTTAATATATATATATATATATATATATATATATATATATATAAACATATGTGTGTGTGTGACGGTGCAGCAAAGGAAAAAAAGAAAGAAAGGAAAACAGAAAGAAAAGAGCAAGAGAAGAAGTTACAACAGGTGAGGAGGCGTGCAAGGAGAAATGGAAGCACAGAGGAAATGGAGCACAGCAGGCGGCAAACCGGATGGACTTGGAAGACCTGATGCGGCTGAACAATGGGTGCTATTGCTCTTGGTCTTGGCACCAACCGAGGGTTAAACTATTAAGTGGGTGATGCTGATTGAAGGAGTACGAAGCAGCAGAGAGAGAGAGAGGGGCGGTTGCAGGCAGCAGCTGCAACGGTGGTTCAATGGTGGCACTGTTAGTACGATTGTGAATTACAAGACAATAGGATGGTGGAAATGGGAGTTGTCAAGTGAGGGATTTAGAAGAGGAATTTTGTTGGAAATAAATTAGTGGGATAGTTGGGTTTATTTAAAAGAGGAGTTGAAAAAAAAGTGGAGTAGCTTTGGAGGAGCTTGAGGGTGGTTGGTTCATGAATAGGGTGTTACAGGGTTCCAATTGTGGTAGACGGCTGATGGGTTAGTCTGATAATGGCATGGAGAATAAGAAATCCCAGATTTACGAGTATCTTGGCAATAACAGGTTGAGGTTTTGTCTTGGTGAGTGGTGGATTAGAATATTCTCTTAGTGATTTCTATGGCCAGTTGTTGGAAGCAGTTCGCTGCTAGGGGAATGTAGCAGTTCAGGCCAACAGTAGTTCTAGCCGTGGCTGCAGTTGCTACAGGAAGTGGGGGTTTAGCCACTGTTGTGGGATGTCATGTAATGATTATCAGCTTGAGATATGCAGCTAGGCATGGTTCAGAGGTTGGTCGTTAGTCGTGTATTGTTTTTGCTTTTTATTTGAAAAATGAGAAGTGGCATTCCTAGATTCAGGTTGGGGAAAATTGCTATGATAAATTGGAAGAGTTAGACCTCCAACATATTATCGAACCAAGAGCAATTGTTAAAGGATGATTGCAGTACCGGTGGAATATTGACTGCGGCCAGTCAAAGGTTAGATTTAAATTATTGTTTAGCAAATTTAATTTAAAATAAAACTTTGTGAAACTATAATTATGCCCAAAAATTATGGTTAATTGTGAATTGACCCAAGCAATAAAATAATATTTAATTTAAATAATTTAAAGAGGAAAAATTACCAAAATGACCCTAAGTCGAAAAGTAGTCAAGCGGACTCCAATTAAAATAAAAGAATAGTAAAATTTTATTATTTCAAACATTCCAGACTCAACCATGGAGTTCAATTTGTGAAAAGAGGTCCCGAGAAGTAAGAACCCATAAAAGAGCAAAAATGACCGTTTTGCCTTTTTAGTACAGAAGTCCGAATTGAATTCTGCGAAAGCTTAAATTGACTTTGTTTGACGTTCCAGATTCAATGGTAGAGTCTATTCAAGTAAAAGAGATACCAATAGTAACAAAGACATAAAATTTGATGAATAGCATAAATTCATGTGACGATAGACTGAGACATACTTTGTCAATCTTAGGAATACCAAAAGGAAAGGAGAATGTGGGTTGACCTTCTAGACAGATACAGTTTGAGGACTGCGTTATCATTGATTGATTTGACTGCGTAGCGGACACAACTCGCTAGGGTTGAGACAAACCCATCCAAGTATGATAGTTTGCTAAATAAGGAATAGGATTCAGTTTAGAAATGATTTTCATGTTGATTGGATGAATCATATGTTTATTTGATGTTAGACGATCACATAGGGAATGGTTGCTTTGAAAAAAAACCTAGAGTTGATTGTTCATGTGCTTGTGTGTTCCTTGTTGTTCTTTGGAGTTATGATTTGTTCTGTGTGCTAGTGCTGTACATGATTTATATTCTTGGAGAGTTATTAAGATTTTGAATATGTGATTTGAATACGTGTTTAAATTGATTATGTATAGCATACATACATGTGAAAGAGGTTTGGTGATTTAAATGTTATTGTTGCTTTAAGTAGAATGCATTATTTAAAGCATGCTCCATGTGTTGGTAAAAATGTTTTATTGAGACTGCATTATTGCATGGTGGAATCAAGACATATTGGCATGGTGTGATTCTTGAAAGCATAGTGTGGGTTGAGAACGTGGTGCTATGCATTATGATGGTGTAGATCCTGTGGTGAAAAACTCAAAATTGGCCATTACATTGGTGCCTAGTATCCAACGGATGCGATCCGTGAACGAGACATTGGTACTCAGGATCCATCGGAAGTGAATCCGTAAATGAGACATGGGTGTGGTATAGAGTTTGCATGGATGTGTCATGCATATCGCCTTTCCATTATGTTGATGAATTGGATGGAATGTAGATTATAAATGTACATTTGCACATGCCACACCTTAATTTTGTTCCTTTCATTAACATTGTGTCATACCAGCAGTTGCGCTGACCCATTCGTGGGATATCATATTATAAATGACGCTCCCGGCACTTGAGAGTTGAGGAAGTCTTGTAAAGTAGAAGAGACATGAACTTAGAAGGATAATGGGCCCTTGGGGCGTATTTTGAGATGTAAGGGCTTAAGCCCAAATGACATGTGAACGAGATGTTTATGGGATGTACTTTATGTGTGTATATATTGAAGAAAATGAATGCTTGTCTAATTGAATCCATTTAAATTGTCTTTGGTTTCCTTTTCTTTATTGTTTTCCCTCACTCCCCGGGTTCGTAGAAATTCGGGGCGTGACAACGTGGTATAAGAGCATAGGTTCGAATACCTAGGGACAGTGGAAAAAGTTTAGACCTTAAGTTATTTGGGGCTAGTTTGGGTGGTATGTTTTATGTGCACGTGTTGCATTAGTGTGCACAAGTATGCACTATAATTGATTTCCCGATTGACTGAGAGTACGTGATTGTTTGATATAATGGTTGACTAAGATTAGAAACTCATGTCTGTGTGATAGACCGTATATTTTATAGGATAGGTCGTATGCCTAGTTATTTGAGATATAGGTTGTGCACTTAGTTATCTATATGGTAGGCGGTATGCCTAGTTATTTATAAGATAGACTATGGACCTAGTCATCTACCTGGTCGGTTGTGTTCTCATATATATATGTGTATGCTAGGTTAGTACCCGATATTCATGGATTATAGTACTATGACTATGATATTTATATAGATTGGATTGGTCTCAAGTCTTGCATTACAGTTGATAGATAGCACCCCATCAGCCAGTAACAAAAGGAGTTGTGATCCATGAATGGTTATTACCTAGTTATTATAAAAGTAAGAAATAATGAAAGAATTTTAAAACCTTAAAATGAACAAATGCCAATGAGGTAGAAAACCATAAATAAGAAAACACATAAGACCTTAAAATGCAAAAAAAAAAAAAAGAATTTAGACCTGTGGAGATTTTTGTGTATAGACTGGATAGTAGAGACTCAGAGTATTTGTACCAAAAATTTTGAAGATATCATTGTGTTAAATTCTTTTGTAGAGAGATGTGTTCTTTTTGGATAGCATTCACTTATGGTTGAGTATTGGTAGGCTGGTTGAATACTAGCATGACTTGAGTATGCGTATATTGTGTTGTTTAAATGAATTTCTTCCTTGCGAAAGGCTGTGTTAGAACTCGGTGTTAATTGTTTAGTGTAAACAATGGAGGGAGATGGTTGACATGAGTTATATAAGTGTTGATTAAGTAAGTATGTCAATAAGATGCGTTAGGTTCTTAGGCAATAATTGATGATCTTTTGTGTAAGGAAAATTGTATAAACATGAATAGTTTGAAAATGAAATATTGTTGTGGATTAATCCAGATTATGATGTAATTGGATTTTGATTTCGTGCTTAGGATGAATATAGAATCGAAATGCAAAGGCAAATTGAAAAGTTAGGGGTTGTAATGATTTCTTTATTGAATTGGAATCAGTTATATTGAGGTGGACTGTGGAGGTAACCTAGTGATGAATACTATTGTCTTACCTAGTTCTATAAGATGATCGATATTGGATGTGATAAGAATAGTGGGTTGATTTAATGAACTTATGAATATAAACCTTGTGAAAATAATGAGTTGCATGAATTGGGCCAAATTGATGTGTGAATTATGAACCTAGTTCTAGCTTAGTTTTCAAGATTGATTCCAGAATTATGATTGAATAAAAGATAAGCATTGATTATTGCTTTGGAGGAATTGTATATCAAGTTAAGAATTGGATGATACAAATTTCTTGAATATGAATCTTGTGTTTAAGATGCAAATTGTGTGAATGTATTTGGAGTCAAAATATTGTGGTTGAGGCACTAGAACTTGAGAGCTTGGATTGTTATACAACTTATAAGTGAATGGTGGTTTTCACTTGTCGTTTAGAAATACGTGGGTAAAAGTTATGAATGAGTCTGATTGGTTTAGATTAAGTTATAAATGTTTGTGTTGTCTGGATCTGGATAATAAATATTACACTTGGGAGATTTTTTTTTCGGGGGCTTGTGATGATTGCTTTGTTCCACCATCGTATGGTTTACTAGTTGGGTTAGTGAGATACTAACAAGGATCTGCAGAGATTGCTCGATAGAGATAGCTGATTGCATCTTTTCTTTTGACTTCATTCTATTTGATATGTCTAGTTTTGATATTACATTGGGGATAGATTGGTTATTTATATTTTAGATGAGTATAGGCTACTACAGGGGGAGAGTGACGGTGTGTACTCTTGAGGGAGATGTTTTCTTTATTTCACGGGGTGTTCGTGGATCCTTCTAGGATGGACTTTCTTATGAGTTAGGAGGGGTTAGACTTTAAGTTGATTAGGCTATCTTGGATTACATGATTAGGTGAGTGCTTGTTGCTTTAGTGTGTGAAATTTGTACAATGTGTGGTATGCTTGGGTATTGATGAACTAGAACTAGATGCTTATATCTATGCAGTAGACCGAGTGAAATTAAGAGGTAGACTATGCATTTGTTGTCTGTGAGATAGGCTATGAGCTTGGATATCCATAGGGGTGGGTGTATACCTAGTTACCTATACAACAGGTTGTATGCTTACTTATGTATATGTATATTCTTGGGATGGATCTTATACTTGGGTACTGATGTGGTAAGCTACGTGTTAGCTATTGAATATTGCTTGTTGATTCTATATATGTACGCTAGTTTAGTACCCGTTATAACACTACGACTATGAATTTTATGCAGATTGATTTGGTATTAATGCATGTATAAAAGTATGTTTAAATGTGTTAATATGTATATGTGTTTCGATACATGTGTGTAAGGATTGATTTATATTCATGATTTAAATTGGTGAAAAGTTTCACTAAGAATCTCAATTGTTATGAGACTTTATTTAATATATTGACTGAAACGATGATGAGTTAAAATAACCTTAGAGGAAATTGAGATATTTTTTTTCCTTCTCTAATGTTTTGTTTTTCCTTGAACCTTGATATATTGCTTTAAGTTTCATAATTGAAGTACATAAACTACATTGTCCTACATCCAAATATTCAGTTAACATATATATGCTTGAAATGAGTAGGCTAATCCTTATTGATGCATGACACTTAGTCTTGATTATATATAGACTAAGGTGGAGGATGATAATTTTACTTTAAGGTTATGTTGTTAAGGTCTTGTGAATGATTATAGTACTTGGAGGATATTAGATTATTGAATTACATTGAAGTGTAGGTAATATATTGATGACATTGTGATGAATCACTAGATGATTGCATAGCTTGATTTGAGGTTAGTTAGATGGTCATCACATGTGTGAGAGGCTTTGAGGTACCCTTGTGAACATTGAGAATTTTCTTTATTATTATTATTGTGTTGAATTATTGAGGTAGGTCATGATGCTTGGATGGCTTTGAAAAATTGGCATTGATAAGCCAACATGTTTGAGGACTTTATTATGCGTTGTGTCATGTGGAGTGAGCCATTATAGATGGGATCAGAATCAGACCCTAGCAGAGAGTGTGGAGATGTCTGCACACAGCTGCACGTCCGCCCAAGTGGACGAGGCTCCTTTGGGGGAGAGGGTAATGCGTTCCACATCGCCTGGTAGAGGGAGAGGTGAATGATCTATAGGTAAGGCTGCACGTCTCCATGTTACAACGCATTTTGTATTGATTTTTTATTATTTTGTCGACGAGGTACATTTTTAAATTTCGGGACAAAATTTCTTTAAGGGGGAAGGATGTAGAGAGTTGAAAATTTAGGATAAATTTTTCAGTTTGCCAGTAGTGTACTATTTGTAATAGCCTAACCTGGGATAACACGTAGACCGAGGTAAGACCGGTTGAGTAGTGTAATACCCGTTGTAACCGAAAATGAGTTCCGAATAAAATAGAATAATTGTAATTAAGTTCAAAGAGTCAAATAATAATACCGAGCTTTGACCAAGCAATGAATATAGTATCAAAGATAAACCGAGACCCAAAATAGACCAAGAATAATATATCCCAAAATATACCTAAAGCATCACAATGAGTAATATACAGTGACGGGTACGATTACCGAGGTATATAGTAGAAGTTATAATCTCAGGGAATTTCGAGATTAAGACAAGCCAAGTATGAGTAAACCAAGCCGAGGATTATAATACCAAAATAGACCGAGCCATCACAGTAAGTTATGTATCGTGATAGGCATGTAGTTCGAAACGAATATTGAGAATCATAAATGGAGGAATTACGATATTTAAAAAAATATGAGAATTAAATTTAAAGCAATCCCGAGTACCTAGGAGTACCGTACAATAAAAGCTGAGCAGTACGGAGAATCGTGTACGTAGGCCAATATATGCCTCGATATACATGCATAATGTATTTTAATAAATGCAAGAATATATATATATATATACACGAGATGATATATATATATATATGTATATATAAAAATAAAAAATAAACAAATATATAAATATACGGTTATGTATGTACGTGTATTATATAAATATATGTATTAGTATAAATGGATATATTATATATATGTACGTGTGTGTGTGTGTGTGTGTATATATATATATATATATATAAGCATGCAATTGAAAAAAAAAGGTGTAAAGTGAAACATGAAAGAAGAAAAAGAAACAGAAAAGAAGAAGAGAGGAGGAAAGTCAAAGAATGGGGGTGTGTGGGGGTGTACAGTAGGAAAAAAAAGAAGAGAAAACAGAGAGAGGAGCGGTGCCGGAGATGGTATGTAGCAGGCATATTAGTACATATTCATATATATATATATGTGTGTGTGTGTGTGTGTGTGTGTGTGTGTGTGGGTAACATGCAACAGGTGTAGTGGTAGGAGAAAAAAAAAAGAGAAGAAGAGGGACGGTGCAGGCATATATAAATAGGTGTGTGCGGATAGGCGCAGTGTAAGAGGTTAATATATATATATATATATATATATATAAATATGTGCGTGTGCGTGTGTGTGTGACGGTGTAGCAAAGGGAAAAAAAAGAAAGAAAGGAAAACAGAAAGAAAAGAGAGTGAGAAGAAGTTGCAGTAAGTGAGGAGGCATGCAAGGAGAAATGGAAGTGCAAAGGAAATGGAGCACAGCAAGCGGCAAACCAGATGGACTTGGAAGACCTGATGCGGCTGAACAATGGGTGCTATTGCTCTTGGTCTTGACACCAACCGAGGATTAAACTATTTAGTGGGTGATGTTGATTGAAGGAGCACAAAGCAGCAGAGAGAGAGAGAGAGAGAGAGAGAGAGAGACGGTTGTAGGCAGCAGCAGCAATGGCGGATCAATGGTGGCATTGTTAGTAGGATTGTGAATTACCAGACAATAAGATGGTGGAAAGGGGAGTTGTCAAGTGAGGGATTTAGAAGAGGAATTCCGTTGGAAATAAATTAGTGGGATAGTTGGGTTTATTTAAAAGAGGAATTGAAAAAAAAAAGTGGAGTAGCTTTGGAGGAGCTTGAGGGTGGCTGGTTCATGAACAGGGTGCTACAGGGTTCCAATTGTGGTGGATGGCTAATGGGTTAGTCTTATAATGGGATGGAGAATAAGAAATCCCAGATTTACGAGTATCTTGGCAATAATAGGTTGAGGTTTTGTCTTGGTGAGTGGTGGATTAGAGTATGCTATTAGTGATTTCTATGGCCAGTTGTTGGAAACAGTTCTTTGCCAGGGGAATGTAGCAGTTCAGGGCAGCAGCAATTGTAGCAGTGGCTGCAGCTGCTACAGGAAATAGGGCTTTAGCCACTATTGTGGGATGTCATGTAATGATTATGAGCTTGAGATATGCAGCTAGGCATGGTTCAGAGGTTGGTCGTTAGTCGTGTACTGTTTTTGATTTTTATTTGGAAAATGAGAAGTGGCATTCCGGGATTCAGGTTGGGGAAAATTGCTGTGATAAATTGGAAGAGTTAGACCTCCAACATATTATCGAACCAGGAGCAATTGTTAAAGGATGATTGCAGTACCGATGGAATATTGACTACGGCTAGTCAAAGGTTAGATTTAAATTGTTGTTTAGCTAATTTAATTTAAAATAAAACTTTGTGAAATTATAATTATGCCCAGAAATTATGGTTAATTGTGAATTGACCCAAGCAATAAAATAATATTTAATTTAAATAATTTAAAGAGAGAAAATTACCAAAATGACCCTAAATTGAAAAGTAGTCAAGCGGACTTCGATTATAATAAAAGAATAGTGAAATTTTATTATTTCGAGCATTCTGGACTCAACCGTCAAGTCCAATTTGTGAAAAGAGGCCCTAAAAAGTAAGAACCCGTAAAAGATCAAAAATGATCGTTTTGCCTTTTTAGTACAGAAGTCCGAATTGAATTCTGCGAAAGCCTAAATTGACTTTGTTTGACGTTCCAGATTCAATGGTAGAGTCTATTCAAGTAAAAGAGATACCAATAGTAAAAAAGACATAAAATTTGATAAATAGCATAAATTCATGTTACGATAGACTGAGACATACTTTGTGAATCTTAGGAACACCAAAAGGAAAAGAGAAGATGGGTTGACCTTCTAGACAGATACAGTAAGAGGACTGCATTATCATCAATTAATTTGACTGCGTAGCAGACACAACCCCCTAGGGTTGAGACAAACCCATCCAGGTATGATATTTTGCTAAGCAAGGAATAAGATTAAGTTTAGGAATGATTTGCATGTTGATTGGATGAATCATATGTTTATTTGATGTTAGACGATCACATAGGGAATGGTTGCTTTGAAAAAAAACCTAGAGTTGTATGATTGTTCTTGTGCTTGTGTGTTCCTTGTTGTTCTTTGGAGTTATGATTTGTTCTGTGTACTAGTGCGGTACATGATTTATATTCTTGGAGAGTTATTAAGATTGTGAATATGTGATTTGAATAAATGTTTAAATTGATTATGTATAGCATACATACATGTGAAAGAGGTTTGGTGATTTAAATGTTATTATTGCTTTAAGTGGAATGCATTATTTAAAGTATGCTCCATGTGTTGGTAAAAATGCTTTATTGAGACTACATTATTGCATGGTGGAATCAAGACATATTGGCATGGTGTGATTCTTGAAAGCATAGTGTGGGTTGAGCACGTGGTGCTATGCATTATGAGGGTGTAGAGCCTGTGGTGAAAAACTCAAATTGGCCATTGCATTGGTGCCCAGTATCCAACGGATGCGATCCGTGAACGGGACATTGGTACTTAGGATCCATCGGAAGTGAATCCGTAAACGAGACATGGGTGTGGCATAGAGTTTGCATAAGTGTGTCACGCATACCGCTTTTGCATTATGTTGATGAATTGGATGGAATGTAGATTATAAATGTACATGTAAATTATAAATGTACACTTGCACATGCCACGCCTTAATTTTGTTCCTTGCAATAGCATTGTGTTATATCAGCAGTTGCGCTGACCCATTCGTGGGATATCATATTACAGATGACGCTCTCAGCACTTGAGACTTGAGGAAGTCTTGCAGAGTAGAAGAGACATGAACTTAGAAGGATAATGGGCCCTTGGGGCGAATTTTGAGATGTAAGGGCTTAAGCCCAAATGACATGTGAACGGTATGTTTATGGGATGTACTTTATATGTTTATATGTTAAAGAAAATGAATGCTTGTCTAATTGAATCCGTTTAAATTGTTTTTGGTTTCCTTTTCTTTCTTGTTTTCCCTCACTCCCCGGGTTCGTAGAAATTCGAGGCATGACAGTGTGTGTGGTCAACCCTCTCAAAATAGTTCAAGCGTGTGTGTGTGTTGTGTGCAGACCATGAGTGTGTGAGGCCGACAATGTACGTAAGTGATTGAGAGAGAGAGGGAGAAAAAGAGAAACACAAATGTGTGTGTGTGTATACAAGTGTGTGTGTGTGTGTAAGCTTGTGTGTGAGTGTGTATACATTGGAAGTGCAAAGAAGGAGGGGGGCTAGGGAGTGCATGAGCAGAACAGAACCACTACATTGAGGTTTCGCCTTGAGCCACAAGTGGAGAGAAACTCACTGTGCAAAGGTATAGAACATCAAGTTGTTTTAAATTTTTTCTTTTGAAATTCTTGATATTGTTTCACTTTTTAAGCCTTATTACTGCATGCATGCATATAGAAACATTTAGGAACTATTATTAAATGAACCGAGAGGGTTAAGGGGCTTGAAAAGCCCTAAAACATGCACGACCGCCATTGTTGGACCTCCAACAGTGCAGGTCTGAAACGACCATCATGGGATCCATTTTCGAAATTTAAAACCCAAAATAGATCTAAAGGGCATTCAAAAACCACCAAGTCGCAACCCAAACACTCAAGTTAAGACCACTAAAAACAAAGTTGCAGGTCTCGGGTTGAAATCCCAACTCCTAAAATAGACTACTATTCCATGTTTTTGGAATGAGGATCAAATCCCCTTGCCATGGCGGTTACAACAAGACAAAAACTAACTGATTAGGTCTAAAAATGAGCATACACGACCGAGTTGCAGGCCTTGGCTGCCAAACCCTCTATGTGACTGTGAGCTCAAATCGAGCACTCAAATGGATGCCAAGGTGTTGCTAGGACACCTAGAAACTTGCATCACCCCAAAACAGAGAGAATCAATCTTTCAAAGTCCACGAAATTGAAAAAAATAAATACCTGCAACTAGGGCAACACAGTGGGTGAAGCAGGGAGGAAAAAAATCCCGCTAAGTCAACTCGTGAGTTGACTCGGCTGAGCCTAACTGAGATAACCAGCCACCATGTCGACTCGGACACATGTTGAACCGTGGGCGAGACACCGCATTATTAGAACGACGTCGTTTGGGGCTGTTCTATACTTTTAAAATATATACCTAAGCTGTTTGGCTACACGAATAAGATCTGATTTAATAACCCCAATTGTAATAGGGATATCTTATCCTAATTCGGCCTGGTTATACACTGTTTGGATGAGGAAACGTTTGAAAAAAAAAAAAATAGGAACAGTGGCTGTTCCGTGGATTCGAACCCTCAACCTTCACAAGCCCAACTGAGCTACAACCGCTACTGGTGAACATTTTTTACCCAAAATATATATGTTATATACAAAGTGAAATTTAAGGAAAAAAAAAAGGGGGGGCAGCCTTGTGGCTTTAACACGCGACCTATCAAACCCAGCCCCTCATTTCTACCACTTGGACAGGACAATCCCGTGGTAATTTTGGGCACAATATATATATATATATATTATATAAATACAAAAATTAATTAATTTAATTAATTAAATAATGGTAAATTGGCCCGATGTCCAAATTACTTAAATAAATAGTGTATTTTGACTATGTCGGACATTCTGGACCCAATGGTAAGGTCCATTTTTTCAACCGGGGTTCCAAAAAATTTAGTCACCTAAAACATAAAATTACCATTTTGCCCTTAGGGGTACCCGAAGTCAAATAAAAAGCCACAAAGGCCTAAATTTATTTTCTTGGACGTTCCAGACTAAATGGTGGAGTCTGTTTAAGAAAATAAAATACTCTGAAGGCTGATGTAATAAATTTAGCAACCTTAAGAATATAATTAAATAATATCGAGAGAGTTAAATTAAATCACGAGCATTAACATTGACCTAACTAAATTAAGATGAGTTAATAACAGTATAATTATTTATAGGAACTTCCAAGGGGAAGGAGAATGAGATTTAAATTAATAGAACTGCTGAAAGCAATTTTTGAGGTAGGTAATTCTGATGCTTTAATATGGGTTATTCCCAGCCAGTCAAATTTGTTTCCATATGCTGCCAAACTTGTACCCTATCACTACCTAATGCACTTGATTTGAAACCAATCGACTTTTGGTTATCGGTTATGCCTGTTCTTTGGATTTGACTTGCTTGCTTGCATCATTATGAATTCGATCACTGATACCTGAACATCATTGCACTATCATACCATGACCTAGTCTTGAGATATATCCCGTTGATAGAAATCTTGTTATTCCACACACTTCATGACTTGTTGATTGTGATATCAATTGTTTGGTACTGTTGTACATCCTGTGTGGAATTTTATTGATCATGATATTTGGTATGTACCCGGGGTTGTGCTCAGTCACAATGGGCCATCTATTCACAGATTGCGTGGAGGAAAGACCCTTTGGGGGTCTTGTATGTCCTTCGGGACTTGAGAAAATAAGAGCTCTAGCACTATTCGGTAAGCCCGGGATAAAGAGGCAAAACTGAATATGCTTTCCAATGGGGTATGCCAGGCCTTAGGTTATTCACGCATTTTTGGGTTATTAGAACTCGATGATGATATATTATTGGTATTCGTTGGATGATCATATTTTATGCCCTGTGAATGATCATATTATTGCAAGCATGAGAGATTTGATTGGCTAACGTTTTGTTATGGCAACAATCCATCACGATAGGCTAGATCCTAACTTTGATTGACCTTGTTATTGCTTCTTGTTTTACATTGTAGGATATGCCTCTTTTGGACCCTCGGGTCATTATTGTTGTGCATCTTGGTGACTGGCTATGTAATTATTGTTGCTCATTTGGTTATTGGATATCTGTTATCTCTTTGTTCTATCATTCCCTTGGACTAACCCTAACCTATGTTAAAGATAGGAAATTACTTACTGGGATTTGTTAACTCATCCTTCCTTTATATTTTTTTAGGGCAACAAGAAGTAGGGGAACCCTCAGGCGCTCCGGAGGCTTAGAAGCCGCTAGCCACTGGTAGCTCTCTTTTAGCGAGTTTTTGTACTAAATTAAATACTGGAAGGTCTTAATTTCTCCTATGTCACCACGGGCCTAGCAATGTTTGTTTTTTTGGAGGATCTATACTTTTAAACACTTATGTTCTTTGGGCATGTATTAAATGGTGATCTGACTATGCTACCAGATTTACTATTGATTATAAATGTTTTATTAAAAACCTTACTTAACATTTCAAATCCTTTTGATAGGGAATGGCCCATGGGCCGCAGACCCGGGTCACGGACCCCTAATCCGTATAAGGTGGGTTTTGGGTCGTGACATTTATTAATAGTCTAACTTTGCCAAACGGTATGAGTTGGAGACAGCCATTCAAGGTGCCTGTTAGGGAGACAAGTCTATTCAAGATTTCTATATTGAGATGAATGGTCTCTACGACCAGCTTGCTATGATGGAGCCCTTTAGCATAAGTGTACTTGATGATTATGTGAAGTTTTGGGAGGATGGTCGTTTGGTACAGTTCTTAACTGTCCCCTCTCCTCAATTTGAGGCGATTCATGGTGGCATTCTTCGTTGGTCTCCTCTTTCCTCTATGGATGTTATTGTTCGTGAACTTCTTTCTGAGGAAACTTGATTGAAGACAGGCAGTCAGTCTTTATCTCCTTTTGTCTTTTTAGCTCTTGCACAGCCAGCTCTACTGCCTACTCCTCCTGCTAATCTGCTTCAGTCCATTAGAAAGCCTTAGAGAGTCTCACTACCGTTAGATGAGTGTGCTTATTATCATCAGAAGGGGCCATTGGAAGTATAATTGTCCCAAAAAGGGACGTCCGCCCACTTCCTTTCAACAGTCCTCCACACAGTTCCAAGCCCCTACTCAGCATACTTCTCGGTCTCCAGCAGCCTACACAACATCTTCTTTAGCTAGTGATTTTGATATTGCTTCCTTGAGTGCTCAGATTGCTTAGCTCTAGCACCTTGTGTCTTCTGCTTTTGTTTCTGCCCTATCTCTTCATTCAAGTTTGCTTGGGTCTTCCTCAGGTATCTCTCCCCTAGTCTGGATTTTTTATTCTGGTGCTTCATCCTTCTTTATTACACAACTGTATCCTACATCCCCCTCCCATTACTGTTAGTGCTGCCAATGGATCTCGTATGCCTGTCTTATCCATTGGTTCTGTCTTACCTTCAGACAAATCTGCAGTTACAATTCCTTCTGTTCTTTATGTTTCGTATTTATCTGTTAGTCTCATTTCCATTAGTCAACTTGATGCCTCTGGTTTTCATGTCATTTTTTCTTTTTCTGTTTGTACTGTGCAGGATCGGTTGTCCAAGAAGCAGATTAGGACCGGGCGTAAAGTTGGGGATCTGTATGTGGTGGACAATTTACATCTTCCTTCTACTGTTTCTTCATCTGCTATTTCTTCTTTTCAGTTAGACTCTCAATCTAGTCAGTTTTACTTATGGCATTCGCGGTTAGGTCATTTGTTTGTTGATTGTTTACGATCTTTAGTTTAGTCTAGTCTTTTAGGTAAAGTTTCATTTAGTGAACTTACCGAGTGTCGCGGCTGTAAACTTGCTAAAATGACAGCTTTACCATTTAATAACAGTACTTTTAATTTCTAATACACCTTTTTCTTTAGTTCACTCTGATGTCTGGGGACCTTCTCCTGTTTCTACCAAAGGTGGTTTTGCTTATTATGTTTCCTTTGTTGATGACTGTACTCGTTATACTTGGACTTTTCTCATGAAACATAAGTCTGATTTCTACCAAATTTATCATGATTTTCAGTGTATGATTTTCACTCAGTTTGGGTGTGTTATCAAAGTATTCTGGTCTGACTTGGGTGGGGAGTACTTTAAAACATAACTCTATGACTACATGGCTTCATTAGGTACTATTCATCAATCTTATTGTGCCGAGGCTCCTACACAAAATGGTAGGGCTGAGAGTAAACACCGTCATCTTCTTGACACTGCGTGATCTCTTTTTCTTTCCGCTTCTATTCCAACACCTTTTTGGGGTGAAGTTGTTCTTACTACTACCTTTCTTCTAAATTGAATGTCTACTCCTCTTCTTTCTAGTCGTTCTCCTTATGAAGCTCTGTATTCTGAAGTACCTAATTACTCTCTTCTTCGTGTTTTTGGGTGATCTTGCTTTGTTCTCCTCCCTCGGAAAGATAGAACCAAATTGAGTGCCAAGTCTATTCTCTATGTCTTCTTAGGGTACAGGTCAACCCAGAAAGGTTATCGTTGCTATGATCTTACTTCTCGTCGCCTTTATATCTCTCGCCATGTGGCTTTTCTTGAACGATTGGCTTACTTTCAGCTACCTACTACAATTGCTACTGTCTCCAAAAAGGATTTGATTCACATTGATCCTTTTCCTTCTGATATGCCTTCCGATGAGTATATCTCTATAGTCACTACTGAGTCCTTTCCTGAACCCACTGGTTCTGCCGTCCCCCTTGATGCCACTAGACCTCCAGTCACTACTGCATCAACTAGTCCCCCACCAGATATCTTTCTCCCTATTCCTTCTATTTCTGAAGACACTGATCCTGCTCTCCACCGATATCCTTTTCGTCATCGCCAGCCATCGGTAAAATTGCTTAGTTTTTCTAACACTTGTTTCTCTCCTTCCTACTGTATTTTCTTGTCTGTTATTCACTCTTTTTTAGAACCACGATTTTATAAGGAAGCTTGTTAGAATCCTCATTGGGTACGGGCTATGGCTGAATAGTTGGATGCCTTACAAAAGACATCCACTTGGGAGTTAGTGTCTTTGCCTACTGGTAAAAATCTGATTGGCTGTAAATGGGTCTTCAAAGTCAAGACAAACTCTGATGGCTCTCTTGAGCGTTACAAAGCTCGACTTGTTACTAAAGGATTCTTTCAAGAATATGGTATTGACTATGAGGAGACATTTGCCCCTATTGCCAAAATGACTATTGTCCATACATTGATCTTCGTTGCTGCCATTCACTTCTGGCCCCTCTATCAAATGGACGTTAAGAATGCCTTTCTTAATGGCCATCTTATAGAGGAAGTCTATATGC
Organism: Nyssa sinensis; assembly: GCA_008638375.1. Taxonomy (NCBI): domain Eukaryota; kingdom Viridiplantae; phylum Streptophyta; class Magnoliopsida; order Cornales; family Nyssaceae; genus Nyssa; species Nyssa sinensis. The sequence goes on along the minus strand of CM018043.1, from coordinate 6,725,105 downwards.
GTCCTCCACCAGGACTGCCTCATTCTTCTGGTCATGTGTGTCGTCTTCGTCGTACCCTTTATGGTTTGAAACAGTCTCCACGAGCCTGGTATGACCGCTTTCAGACAGTTGTTACTCAGCTTGGTTTTCTTTCTAGTGCTTATGACCTTGCCTTGTTTCTTCTTCACACCTCTTCTGGATTTATTGCTTTATTATTGTATGTGGATGATATGATCATCACTGGCTCTGATTCTTTTGCCATCACTCTCATTAAGTAGCATTTGTTTTGCACCTTTGAAATGAAAGACTTGGATCCTTTGCGATATTTTCTTGGTATTGAAGTGGCCTACTCTCCCAAGGGCTACTTTATTTCACAGGCTAAGTATGCTAATGAGGTTATTCATCGGGCTGGCTTGACCGATTCTAAGGTTTCTGACACTCTAATTGAGCTGCATGTGAAACTGAATTCTACTGATGGTGTCCCTCTGGATGATCCCACTTTGTATAGGGAACTTGTTAGTTGTTTTGTCTACCTCACTGTCACTTGTCCTGATCTTGCCTATGTTGTTCATCTCATCAGTCAGTTTGTCTTTACTCCTCGTTCCCCACACTAGGCTGCCTTGGTTCGAATTCTGCGCTATCTTCATGGTACTATCTATCAAAGTTTGCTTTTATCTTCTACTTCCTCTTTTAAACTCGTTGCTTATGCTGATTCTGATTGGGCTAGTGATGTCACTGATCGCAAGTCCACTTCTGGTATTGCTTGTTTCTTGGTGATTCTCTTATTTCTTGGAAAAGCAAGAAGCAAAGTGTTGTTGCCCGTTTTACTGCTGAGGCCGAATACCGTACTATGGCACATGCTACAACTGAAATTGTTTGGCTTCGTGGTCTTTTGTCTGATTTGGGTGTTTGTCAATCTTCTCCCTCTCTTCTCTATTGTGACAACCAAAGTGCTATCCAGATTGCCCACAATACAGTGTTTCATGAGTGCACTAAACATATTGAGATTGATTGTCATTTTGTTCACCACCATTTGCAGTCTGGCTCTATCTCCCTTCCATTTGTTTCCACTGTGCTCCAACTTGCTGATTTCTTCACGAAGACTTAGACTGTTGCTCGCTTTCGGTTCCTTCTTGACAAACTCTTGGTGTTTTCATCTAAAAGTCCTTGAATTTGAGGAAGGGTGTGAAATATAGAATATCTTTATATTCTATATTTATTGTATATATTTTAAGAATAGTTTATTCTATATTTATTGTATATATTTTTGAAATAATTTTTAAAATTTTTAAATATATACACATGTATTAGTTCCTTTTTTTTCTTTTTTTTTTTCTATGAGAAGATACCCAACTTTCACATGCATCAACAATTTAATGATTGATGTATCCACCAGAAACAATTTTGTCCACCCAAATATTGCCTTCTCTTTGGTTCTGTTTGAAGGTACAAAATCACTTGTGCATGACCCTCTTATACACACACATACACCCAGAGTGGTGTATTTCCTCTTCAATTTTCGACTTTTCTTCAATAATCTAATGCTTGATGTACCCACCAGAAACAATTTCGTCCACTCAAATATTGCCTTCTCATTGGTTCTGTACCTTCACCCTCATAGACACACATACACGCAGTGTTGTATTTCCTTTCCAATTTTGGACTTTTCTTCAACAATTTATGCTTGATGTACCCACCAGAAACAATTTTATCCACCGAAATATTGCCTTCTCATTGTTTCTGATTGCGTTAGTTTCGATTCTTAGATTATAAAGACAAAAAAGGTAAAAAATTATGAATAATGAGATAAGATTTTGATTACCAATCATTTATTTCTCTTCTCACTCATTGATGTTGCGTTAGTGAGAAGAAAACTACAAATTACGAAGAAAAGAACCTTGAAATTTTCGGTTTCATCTGTCTGCACCAATTGCACACTTGGGTTTGACCGACTGATTCCGCAATCTTTTTTAATTTTTTATTTTTTTTATATATATATATATATATATGTGTGTGTGTGTAATGTATTATATTTTATTATATATATACACATTATATATTATATATATATACTATATATATATGTACTGTATACAAACACACACACACACACATATATATATATAGTATATCATATATGTCATATATATTTAAATATAGATATATGTACTATATACATATATATATATAATATATTATATATATACATCATGTATAATTATATGAAATTATTTATTAATATTTTTAAATAGTTAAGAATATCAATTTTTAGAGTAAGAAAGAGTGAATTTTGAGTTTTACAATTACCATATTACTTATGAAGTACTCATTAGTTGTCATGACTATATATATTGTATATATTTTACTATTTTCTTCTTTTTCAAATAGAGATATATATATATATATATATATTCTTTATACATATATATATATATATATATTTATATACTATTTTTGTTATTTTTTATTTTCAACTTGTCAAACACTTATATTTAGTCCGTATTGACTCGCTAAAATGACGGGTTTCTTATTACTCAATCCGTTTATGACTAATTAACTAAATGAGTTATTTAAATCTATTAATTAATATATATATATATATATTATATTTACTATACACACACACACATATATATATAGTATATTATATATGTCATATATATATTTAAATATAGATATATGTACTATATACATATATATAATATATTATATATATACATCATGTATAATTATATGAAATCATTTATTAATATTTTTAAATAGTTTAGAGTTTATCAATTTTTAGAGTGAATTTTGATTTTTTTAATTATGAAATTATTTATGAAATACCTATTAGTTGTCATGACTATATATTATATATATTTTATTCTTTTATTTTTTTTCAAATAGAGATATATATATTCTTTATATATATATATGTATTTATATATATATATATATTTTATACTATTTTGTTATTTTTTATTTTTAATTTGTCAAACACCTATATTTAATACATATTGACTTATTAAATTGACTGATTTCTTATTAGCTAATTCGTTTATGACCCGTTAATTAAATGAATTATTCATATCTATTAATTAATTAGCATACCGATAGAATGGATAACATTTGTCAGAGACACATTCATGCATAATGTTGTATAAAAGACCTTGTTTGTGAAGTAAATCGCCACACTTACGATCCAATCAACTGGAAGAGAATCAATAGATTAATTTTTCGGAGCGATTCATCTTTCTCGATGGCCGATACACCAGCTGCCTCATATCCCATGATAGGCGGAGATGGTCCATGTAGTTATGCCCACAATTCTTCCTTTCAGGTAAACTCTATTTACTTGATATAATGATATAATTTTCATTTATTTAGCCCTGGCTTGAACTCTTTGCAGAGAACCGCAGTGGAAAGTGCCCAGGCTTTGATCAATGAAGGAATTTCTGAGAATCTTGATGTAAAGCAACTCATTTTTTCTTCTCCTTCATCTCCAAACTCATTCAGTATTGCAGATTTGGGATGTTCTGTTGGGCTCAACACATTTATTGCAGTGCAGAACATAATAGAATCTGTAAAATTCAAGTGTCTAGCTGATGATCTCTGTTCAGAAGCTGTTGAATTTCAAGTGTTTTTTAACGACCATGTATCCAATGATTTCAACACACTTTTCAAGTCTCTCCCTTGTGATGGGCAATATTTTGCAGCTGCTGTATCAGGTTCCTTCCATGGCCGCTTATTTCCCAAAGCCTCTCTCCATTTTGCGCACTCCTCCTATTCACTTCAATGGCTATCTAGGGTTCCAAAAGAGTTGCTTGACAAAAAATCACCTGCTTGGAATAAGGGGAGGATCTACTATATTGGAGCTCCAAGTGAAGTTTTTGAGGCTTATTCAGCTCAATTTGCCAAGGACATGGAGTCCTTTTTAAATTCCAGAGCTCAAGAGCTTGTCAATGGAGGTCTCATGGCACTTATCATCCCATGTTACCCAGTTGGGATCCCTCCTTCCCAGTGCCCTATGTTCGTAATTATTGATCTTTTGGAAGCCACCCTCATGGACATGGTTAACATGGTATGGACTCATGCATCAAACATTACATGAAACTTTAGGAATCTATACATGAACTTCTCTTCTTAATCTGAATTTAGTCAATGTGATTGTTGGGTGAATATTTGTAGTCTATTAATCAAATAATTCTCGTTGGGAAGTCCTTGATCCTGTTAAAATCATGAACAAATCTGTGAAATAAGAATAAGAAGAGAAATTAATGTAAAACAATTATGGTCCTCTTAAAATCTGTATATTTATTTCAGAATTATTTTAAAAATTTTGGTTTTCAAACTTGTTATTTTTTATCAAGTTTTTATTTTCTTTATTCTCATAGGTTTAGAATATTTATGTATAGAGTTATAAGGCAATCCAAACCGACTCATAATTTTACTCAAATTTGACTAAATGGTTCATTTGTGTTTTTAGTAATTTTTACTCAAATCATTTAAAAAAAATTCTTACATTGTCCCAAAAGAAATTTCATCATGTCCAAAAAAAAAATTAAATTTGCTTTTAACAATAATTTGAGTCAGTGAATAATATTGTACTAATTTGAGTTTGAATTTATGTAAAAATGAATTTAGTATGAGTTTGAATCTACGGGTAAAGATAATTTTTTAAAAAATTCTTGACTCAAATTTAAGTTTAAATTAAATTTTAATTTTTGCTGAAGATAGTCCAAGTCTTTATTATTTATCAATAGATTACAGATTTTAAATATTGACGTACTCGTATATATCATTTCATGTTGTGTCAATAAAGATGATATTTTATTTTGTTGACTTGACATGAAGACAATTTTCATCCAAAATCCTGTAAACAAACTTAAGAAACATATAGAGTTTTGTGAGTCATTTATAAGAAAACTTGTTAATCTTATTGCTAGGGATTGGTGAGTGAAGATAAGGTGGATTCCTTCAACCTCCCCAAATACTACCCAACTCCACAAGAGTTGAGGAGCTTGATACATAAAAATGGGTGTTTCAGTATCGAGAAAATGGAACCTTTGGTTCGTAACCGTGGCCCGGTGAATGAATCCAAGATTCAAGATCCTATTTTGCCCTTGAGAACTGCCTTGGAAGGGCCAATCAAGGGGCACTTTGGAAGTGAGATCATCGACGAGCTGTTTGATCGGTACAAGAAGAAATTTTTGGAGTCGCCCATCTTTTCACATGTCAACAAGAATCAGGTTCAGGAGATGTTCATCCTTCTCAAGCGCAGAGTGGCCTAATTGTGTTATGCCTTTGTTTTCATAAGTTTATAAGCATCATGCTTCTGTAACAATTGCCATATAGGCAATGATATTCTACTTATTTAATGTTTGAGCAGACTAACAAGGCACTGATATGCCAAAAAATATCCCACCCATGCAGGACTGAGGGGAAGAGGACTGTGTCTTCAAGTTGAAGATGGGGTGGGGTGTACGTGTATGTCTGTATGTCTATTTGTAATGTTTAAGAAGATTCGAAGCCAATTGTGTGCAATGGGTTGACAATGTAGTTGAGTTCGCGTTTGCTAAAAGTATAAGCAATCAGCAATGCAATGCATAACATATATATATATATATAGAGAGAGAGAGAGAGAGTTAGAACACGTACAAAATTCTTCTTCCTCTCTTAAATCCTTGTGGAGCCCATTCTCTCTGTCGGTGTCATGAAAAATTTCATATTTTAATTTCTACAGTCGTTGCATATTGAAGAGAAAACAGAGATGGTGCCCTACAACCATTTGATGAAATACATGAGAAATACAGAGAACAATGAATGAACATATTATTTCATTGTTTTCCCCCTTTCAAAATCTGCTATCAACAGTGCAGTATTTATGGGCACATTTTGCCAATTGAAAAGATTCTAACAGAGTCGGTTACAAGCAATTCTGGAACCTTCCATTTGCATTTCAGCACATTTCATGCGTGAGGTGCTTGAGTTTGTTGGACAGAAACTTCTAGAGATGCTGAGTCATTTGCTGAGTCATTGTTTGCACTATTAGCCCCCCTCGAGCCAAGCGGCATAGGAAGTATGGAAAGGCTGGATCGAAGTGAAGAAAACCGTGCAGTAGATAGAGGTTTAGTAAGAATATCTGCTAGCTGATCGCGACTGGACACAAAGGCCACACTGAGAGCTCTGGCAGCGACACGATCCCGTACAAAATGATAATCTAAATCCACATGCTTAGTCCGGGAGTGCAGAACAGGATTAACAGAAAGATAAGTGGCACCAAGGTTATCACAGAATAAAGTAGGGGGATCAGCAAGAGAAATTCTTAATTCTTTGAGTAAAGATTGCAACCAAATAAGTTCACAAGTGGTATTTGCAACAGCCTTATACTCAGCTTCAGTGGAGGAGCGAGCAATGGTGGGTTGTTTCTTTGACCCCCAAGAAACTAGATGAGAACCAAAAAATATACAAAATCCACCGGTGGTGTAAAGACCCGGAAAATTTTTTTTTTTTGAATTAATTTTCCTGTTCTTTAATTTAAGTAATCGTTTTCATTTTATTTTTTTTGGAATGAAATTTTTTTTTTTATTATTAATTGTTATTATTATTATTATTATTATTATTATTATTATTATTATTATTGTTATTATTATTATTATGTACATGTGATTAAATGTATGCATGTGATGTGTGTAATATATGTGTGAACATATATATATATACATATTAAATTATTTAAATGTGTATGTATATGTGTGCACAAGTGAGTGTGTTTATTTAAGTATGTAAATATATATATGTATATATATATATATATAAGACAGATTGTGTGTGTACGGTTGTGTGTGTGGGTGTGTGTAGATTGAGTGTGTTACACTCAATGAGGAGTGGGGGATGGAGTGTGTGAGTAGAGTTGTGTGTGGCAGTGGGGTTGCCAGAGAGTGGGTCGGATTTAGAGAGAGAGAGAGAGAGAGAGAGAGAGAGAGAGAGAGATAGAGAGAGAGAGTGAAGGAAAAAAAGGGGAGTGTCTCGGGTGAGAAGAAAAGAGAAGGAAAGAAAGAAAAAGAGGGAGGGAAACAGAGCTCTGAAGGAGGGTTGGAGACCTGGTTCGAGCTCGGAGCAAGAGGGAGAAGGAGGACGCGGCTAGAGAGAGAAACGGCCGAAAAATTTGTAAGTGGGTCACTTCTGTTTCGATTTATTTTAAAGCATTTCAATTGATTTAAATTATGGAACCTTGTAGAGCATAATGTGAGGATTAAAACGCAACAAAAATGATAGAAAACGGTTGAGAAATGAGGGAGAAAAATGGAGGTGCAGGTCACGGCCGTGGGGGGGAAACCTGGGTTTTCACCGTGATTGGAAGCTTCAAAACGATATTAAAATGCTCCAAAAACGTTTTAGAATAGTTTGGGATTAAAAGGGGCTTCGAAAACGCCATAAAAATCAAGTTTAAAAACTTGATTTTTCTGAAATTCCGGTCACCGGCGCCGGAGAAGACGCCGGAACCCTACCGGAGGTTCGCCGGAAAATCGGGGGAAGAAGGGGGGTCTGTCCGGGTCGGGTCGGGTCCGGTTCGGGTCGGGCGTGGACCGCCCCTGCCACGTGTCGCGTGGTTGTTTTAAATTGAAATGGAATTTGGGCCGTTTGGTCGCAAGGGTAAGAAATCTAGAAATTGGAATTAAATCAAAATCGGGATATCCTATCCCTGTTCTAGGATTATCCCCTGTTTGGATAACCTGAATTAGAATAACAAATTAAACTAGTTTTAATTTGAACCTTTTGGAATTTGAACCCTTTGGATTTGAACCTTTTAAATTTGAACCTTAACCTGAACTTTCAGAAATTACGAATTGACCCCCCAACTGTTAGAAATTACACTTTGACCCACCTGATTAAATTATTAATAAAATATTAATTAAATTAATTAATTAATTATTTAATTTAATTAATTTAATTAATTAAATATTCAAAAATATCCCGGAGTCCAAATGGGACAAGTCATAGGTGTATTTTGACTATCTCGACCATTCTGAGATCAATGGTGAGGTCCGTTTTACGAGACGGGGTCCCGAAAAATAAAAGACCCGTAGTAACCTTAAAATTACCAAAATGCCCCTAGATTGAAACACAGTCAAACGAACTCCGAATTAGGTAAACAAATAGTGGAATTTTATTATCTCGAACATTCCGGACTCAACCGTGGAGTCCGATTTGTGAAAAGAGGTCACGAAATGTAAGGACACGTGTAAAGTGCAAAATGACTGTTTTGCCCTTTTGAACTCCGGTGTCCGAATTGAGTTCTACGAAAACCTAGACTTACTTTCTTAAACGTTCTAAAACCAATGGTAGAGTTTAATTTAGCAGAATAGAAACCTATGAATTTAAAGACATAAAATTTGATGAATAGCATACATTCAAACAACAATGGACTGAATTGTAATTCCTACTTTTAGGGACACTGACAGGACAGGAGGAGGCGATCTGATCTCCTACATTTTCGTCCGCCCGTTCAGTTACATATAGTGCTCGATCTTCTAGGGTTGATACCAACCCATCAGGTATGGTGTTTTGCTAGTGTTAGAAATGAAGTTAAGTTAGGAATATTTGTGAATGATTGAATGCTGTATGTGTTTACCTGTAATGTGTTTACCTATTTATTTGGAATTGGTGGTTCACATGATTACATGTTACTTGTACCTTATGAATATTTAGTGAATGATGAATGTGACTCATGACATGTGTATATGTTGATTTTACGAGATATGCTTGCATGTGGAATCAGTTGGGTGATTTATGTATTATTGTCTCGAGCATGCTATATTGTGAAAACCATGTATCATTGAGATTGCATTGGCATATTGGCATATGATGAATCCTTTGAGAACATGGCGTGGGTAAGCACGTGGTGCTTTGCATTATGAGGGTGTAGATCCTGTGGTGAAAAACCCAAAATTGGCCATTGCATTGGTACTCCGTAGCCATCGGGGAGTACCCGTAAACGAGACATGGGTTGTGGCATAGAGTTGTGCATGGGTGTGTCACGCATACCATTCATATATATTACTGCGATGTTTTGAATGTCATTTAGAAATAAATGTACACTTTGCACATGCCACGCCTTAGCTTTATTTCTGGCATTAGCATTTCATCATACCAGCAGTTGTGCTGACCCATTCGTGGGCAACATTTTCAGATGAGGATCCTCCAGCCACGTGAGACTTAGTGATGCCCTGAGAGGGCGAAGCACGTGATGTATTTGTAATCCATGAGACTGGTATTTTGTTATGTAAGGGCTTAAGCCCGAATGACTGATGAACAATGTATTCGATGTTACTTTATGTATGGATGATGATGGACGCATGTTTAGTGAATTTAATTACTTTTGTCCTTTTATTTATTTTACTTTCTGTCTCGTCACTCGCGCCCCGGGTTCGTGGGAAATTCGGGGCGTGACAACGTGGTATCAGAGCATAGGTTCGAATACCTAGAGACTGTGGGGTGTTGTTTAACACCATGAGACCCGAGAGAAGAGAATGAGACTTAGTGTGAACTGTTAGCAGCATGTGATAGGATCTTATGTGCTACGTGATTATGTGTCTTAATGCATGCCTTATTGTGATTACGTGAAAAAGTGATATCGAATTTTTCTTTTGGACTTGTAGATATGCCTCCTAGACGAGCTCCTACGAGAGGCAGACCACCTAGAGGGGGTAGGGGTAGGGGTGTGCCTCGAGGTGCCGCCCAGCCTCGTCGTGGCAGACCCAGAGCTGCTGCCCCTATTCCTGACGTGGTTGAGGAGGTAGTTGCCCCAGCTGACGTTCCCGAGCATAGTGCAGCTGGGGAGGGTATTGCTCCAGCCCCTGTGGAGGAGGTGGGGCAGACTATTGGCGCCAGAGATTTGGCGACCATTATACAGGAGTGCTTCCGTGCTATGCAGGAGGCCAGGACTACTGATGCTGAGGCCAGAGCTACTGAGGCCGAGGCCAGGGCTGCCGGTGCCGCGGCCAGAGCGGCCGGTGGGGAGACCAGAGACACCTTCGTCATGAAGGCGTTTCAGCGTATGAGGCCACCGTCATTTGCAGGACAGCCTGATCCTTTGGTGGCCGAGGAGTGGCTGGATCAGATTGTGAGGATCCTGGACTCACTAGGGATTGTTGAGCCACACCTGAGGATACGATGTGCCACCTTCCAGTTTACAGGGCTAGCGAGCCAGTGGTGGAAGGTATCTGCCGGCAGGATTAGCAGGTTCGGAGAGGGGTGGGATGCATTTGTGGCCATGTTCAATGACCACTACTTTCCAGCGACTGCTAGGGTCGGGTTCAGGAGAGAGTTTGAGACCTTACTACAGAGGGACATGACCGTGACGCAGTATGAGTCCCAGTTTACCGCATTGGGCAGGTTTGCCCCGCATATTATTGGGGTAGAGGAGCTGAGAGTTTATCATTTTCTAGAGGGGCTGAAGACCTCTATCAGGGATAGACTAGCGGGTCACATCATTGACACTTACGAGGAGGCTGTGATCAGGGCCACGAGGGTAGAGAGGGAGTTGGCAGCTCTCAGAGGGATTAGGGAGTCCCGGACTCAGACCAGGCCAGCCACAGCACTAGCATTTACACCAGCTCAGCCTACTGTGACCGTCCCAGCTCATTCAGGTGGGAGACCACCGAAGAAGTTCCGGGGCAGTACCTCTTCTCCATCTACATCCCAGAGACCTATGCAGCTTTTAGCTCCCCAGCCCACTATGTCTACTACTCCTCGAGGAGGGGCACCACAGCTGACCCTCACATGCTACCAGTGTGGACAGCCTGGCCACAGGATGGCTGATTGCCCACAGAGAGATCCTAGTCAGGGATCAGGGACAGGACCGAGCCAGCTACCACTCCCATCCCAGTCTCAGAGTCAGTCCTGGAGGGCCACACCAGTGTGCTATACATGTCAGCAGCCGGGCCATATCAAGGCCCACTGCCCTCAGGGGCAGACCTCACAGAGCACACCGAGCCCCCACTATTACCAGCACACCCAGGTGCCTTTGCCCCAGCCACAGTCGGACTATAGACCCCCAACACCTATTTATCAGCCAGCACCCTCAGCATTGAGTGTTAGGGCCCCCGCCCCGAGAGGGGGAGGCAGACAGGGTCAGACCGTACAGGGCAGAGTGTATGCGGTTGCCACCCCAGAGGCTTCTGCTGCTGGGCCACCCGTAGTACGAGGTACATCTTTTATGTTTAGTTTATGGACTAGCATATTGATAGATCATAGTGCATCTCATTCATTCATATTTACTATGTTGACATGATGTTAGGGATAGAGTGATGCTTACAAGAATCTGTAGAGATTACTCAATGGAGATGGCTGACCGCGTACCTTATTTAGATTTTTCAGCTTATTTGATGCGTCTAGTATTGGTATTATGCTGGGGATAGATCGGTTATTTACACCTTAGACGAGCATAGGCTGCTACAGGGAAAGAGAGGCGGTGTATGCTTCTGAGGGAGATGTTTTCTTTGATTCATGAGATAGGAACCCACGTTTCACTGCCCGGTTTTGGCAGAGCCTTCAGACGGCCTTAGGGACTCAGCTAAGTTTAGTGCTACCTGTCGTCCCCGGACTGATGGTCAGTCAGGGTGTACCATTCAGATCCTAGAGGACATACTTAGAGACTGCGTTATGGACTTCAGGGGTAGCTGAGAGGATCACCTTGCTTTAGTAGAGTTGCCTGCAACCGTAGCTAGTAGTTCACCGGTGTATTGGACAGGAGTAAAGGAGACAAGTGTTTTAGGATCTGATATAGTCCGTGAGACCACAGACAAGATACAAGTGAACAGGCAGCGCTTGTTGCCAGCCAGAGTCACCAGAGGAGTTACGCAGATAGGAGGCGACGACTCTTGTCATTGAGGTGAGGGACCATGTGTTCCTCAAGGTAACTCCCAGACGAGGTTTGAGGAGATTTGGGCGCGGTGGGAAGCTATCGCCACGATTCATAGATCCTTTTGAAATACTTGGGAGAGTTGGTGAGGTGGCTTATAAGCTAGCCTTACCACCACAGCTATCTGGGGTTCATGACGTCTTCCATGTATCTATGCTGAGGAAGTACCATCCCGACCCCTCACATGTACTTGACTGGGTAGATCTTCAGTTAGAGGGGGACGCTTCATATGACCAGAGACCCGTAGAGATATTGGACTCGAGGGACCAGGTTTTGCGAGGCAGGACCATTCCTTTGGTCAAGGTTCGTTGGAACCATCATGGGGTTGAGGAGGCTACGTGGGAGCGTGAGGCCGAGGTTCGAGTTAGGTACCCTGAGTTGTTTGATCAGTGATGTACTTTCTTTTGGTTCTATGTTATTTTAAATTTCGGGACGAAATTTTTGTAAGGAGGGAAGGATGTAAAGACCCGGAAAATTTTTTTTTTTTGAATTAATTTTCCTGTTCTTTAATTTAAGTAATCGTTTTCATTTTATTTTTTTTGGAATGAAAATTTTTTTTTTATTATTAATTGTTATTATTATTATTATTATTATTATTATTATTATTGTTGTTATTATTATTATTATGTACATGTGATTAAATGTATGCATGTGATGTGTGTAATATATGTGTGAACATATATATATATATACATATTAAATTATTTAAATGTGTATGTATATGTGTGCACAAGTGAGTGTGTTTATTTAAGTATGTAAATATATATATGTATATATATATATATATAAGACAGATTGTGTGTGTACGGTTGTGTGTGTGGGTGTGTGTAGATTGAGTGTGTTACACTCAATGAGGAGTGGGGGATGGAGTGTGTGAGTAGAGTTGTGTGTGGCAGTGGGGTTGCCAGAGAGTGGGTCGGATTTAGAGAGAGAGAGAGAGAGAGAGAGAGAGAGAGAGATATAGAGAGAGAGAGTGAAGGAAAAAAAGGGGAGTGTCTCGGGTGAGAAGAAAAGAGAAGGAAAGAAAGAAAAAAAGGGAGGGAAACAGAGCTCTGAAGGAGGGTTGGAGACCTGGTTCGAGCTCGGAGCAAGAGGGAGAAAGAGGACGCGGCTAGAGAGAGAAACGGCCGAAAAATTTGTAAGTGGGTCACTTCTGTTTCGATTTATTTTAAAGCATTTCAATTGATTTAAATTATGGAACCTTGTAGAGCATAATGTGAGGATTAAAACGCAACAAAAATGATAGAAAACGGTTGAGAAATGAGGGAGAAAAATGGAGGTGCAGGTCACGGCCGTGGGGGGGAAACCTGGGTTTTCACCGTGATTGGAAGCTTCAAAACGATATTAAAATGCTCCAAAAACGTTTTAGAATAGTTTGGGATTAAAAGGGGCTTCGAAAACGCCATAAAAATCAAGTTTAAAAACTTGATTTTTCTGAAATTCCGGTCACCGGCGCCGGAGAAGACGCCGGAACCCTACCGGAGGTTCGCCGGAAAATCGGGGGAAGAAGGGGGGTCTGTCCGGGTCGGGTCGGGTCCGGTTCGGGTCGGGCGTGGACCGCCCCTGCCACGTGTCGCGTGGTTGTTTTAAATTGAAATGGAATTTGGGCCGTTTGGTCGCAAGGGTAAGAAATCTAGAAATTGGAATTAAATCAAAATCGGGATATCCTATCCCTGTTCTAGGATTATCCCCTGTTTGGATAACCTGAATTAGAATAACAAATTAAACTAGTTTTAATTTGAACCTTTTGGAATTTGAACCCTTTGGATTTGAACCTTTTAAATTTGAACCTTAACCTGAACTTTCAGAAATTACGAATTGACCCCCCAACTGTTAGAAATTACACTTTGACCCACCTGATTAAATTATTAATAAAATATTAATTAAATTAATTAATTAATTATTTAATTTAATTAATTAAATATTCAAAAATATCCCGGAGTCCAAATGGGACAAGTCATAGGTGTATTTTGACTATCTCGACCATTCTGAGATCAATGGTGAGGTCCGTTTTACGAGACGGGGTCCCGAAAAATAAAAGACCCGTAGTAACCTTAAAATTACCAAAATGCCCCTAGATTGAAACACAGTCAAACGAACTCCGAATTAGGTAAACAAATAGTGGAATTTTATTATCTCGAACATTCCGGACTCAACCGTGGAGTCCGATTTGTGAAAAGAGGTCACGAAATGTAAGGACACGTGTAAAGTGCAAAATGACTGTTTTGCCCTTTTGAACTCCGGTGTCCGAATTGAGTTCTACGAAAACCTAGACTTACTTTCTTAAACGTTCTAAAACCAATGGTAGAGTTTAATTTAGCAGAATAGAAACCTATGAATTTAAAGACATAAAATTTGATGAATAGCATACATTCAAACAACAATGGACTGAATTGTAATTCCTACTTTTAGGGACACTGACAGGACAGGAGGAGGCGATCTGATCTCCTACATTTTCGTCCGCCCGTTCAGTTACATATAGTGCTCGATCTTCTAGGGTTGATACCAACCCATCAGGTATGGTGTTTTGCTAGTGTTAGAAATGAAGTTAAGTTAGGAATATTTGTGAATGATTGAATGCTGTATGTGTTTACCTGTAATGTGTTTACCTATTTATTTGGAATTGGTGGTTCACATGATTACATGTTACTTGTACCTTATGAATATTTAGTGAATGATGAATGTGACTCATGACATGTGTATATGTTGATTTTACGAGATATGCTTGCATGTGGAATCAGTTGGGTGATTTATGTATTATTGTCTCGAGCATGCTATATTGTGAAAACCATGTATCATTGAGATTGCATTGGCATATTGGCATATGATGAATCCTTTGAGAACATGGCGTGGGTAAGCACGTGGTGCTTTGCATTATGAGGGTGTAGATCCTGTGGTGAAAAACCCAAAATTGGCCATTGCATTGGTACTCCGTAGCCATCGGGGAGTACCCGTAAACGAGACATGGGTTGTGGCATAGAGTTGTGCATGGGTGTGTCACGCATACCATTCATATATATTACTGCGATGTTTTGAATGTCATTTAGAAATAAATGTACACTTTGCACATGCCACGCCTTAGCTTTATTTCTGGCATTAGCATTTCATCATACCAGCAGTTGTGCTGACCCATTCGTGGGCAACATTTTCAGATGAGGATCCTCCAGCCACGTGAGACTTAGTGATGCCCTGAGAGGGCGAAGCACGTGATGTATTTGTAATCCATGAGACTGGTATTTTGTTATGTAAGGGCTTAAGCCCGAATGACTGATGAACAATGTATTCGATGTTACTTTATGTATGGATGATGATGGACGCATGTTTAGTGAATTTAATTACTTTTGTCCTTTTATTTATTTTACTTTCTGTCTCGTCACTCGCGCCCCGGGTTCGTGGGAAATTCGGGGCGTGACAGGTGGACTTTCGATCATCAGGGCAACCAGCCCAATCAGCATCAGAGAAGGCTCGGAGGTGAAAGGTAGAGACAGGAGAAAAATGAAGGGCATAGGAAGATGTTAAACGAAGATACCGAAGGATACGTTTAACAGCCTGCCAATGCGGGAGACGAGGACAGTGCATGAATTGACAGACTTTGTTAACAGCAAAGGAAATATCCGGCCTGGTAAAGGCTAGATACTGGAGACTCCCAACAACACTACGATAAAGAGATGGATCCTCAAATGTAGGTCCATCAAGAGAACTCAATCTGGTGGAGGTGGACATAGGAGAGGAGACAGGTTTGGAAAAACTCATGTTAGTTGCACGGAGTAACTCAGAAATATAACGAGACTGTGATAAGAACAGACCAGCAGAGTGTCGGACAACTTGAATACCTAAAAAATAATGTAACAGCCCTAAATCTTTGACAGGGAAAGTAGAACTGAGAGCAGAGATAAAATCAGTGATAAGAGCAGATTGAGAGGCAGTGATAATGATATCATCTACATAAACAAGAACATAGACAGTGGCAGAATCAGAGTGATAAATGAACAAGGAAGGGTCAGAGACAGCAGCATGAAATCCCAATTCAGACAATTTTGAGCTAAGTTTCGAAAACCAAGCCCGAGGAGCTTGTTTAAGCCCGTAAATGGATTTTTTGAGTTTACATACATGCTGAGGAAAATCAGGGTTAACAAAGCCTACCGGTTGTTGCATGAAGACGTCCTCTTGTAGATCACCGTGAAGAAAAGCGTTCTGAACATCAAACTGATGCAAGGGCCAGTGACGGGTAACAGCAATGGAGAGTAAGAGACGGATTGTGACAGGCTTAACCACAGGGCTAAAGGTCTCAGAGTAGTCGAGACCAGGCTGCTGATGGAACCCTTTGGCCACTAGACGAGCTTTCCGGCGTTCAAGAGTACCATCAGCATAACGCTTAGTCTTGAGGACCCATTTGGAACCAAGGACGTTCTGAGAAGGATGAGAAGGGACAAGACTCCAGGTGTGATTGCGGAGAAGGGCCTCAAACTCGCTGGACATGGCATCACGCCATTCAGGAAATCGGGAAGCTTCGGTGTAAGTGGCGGGCTCTTCTGGAACCGATTTAGTTTCAGTGAGATGAGAAATATGCTTGGAGGAAGACCATGGTATGGTACCGTCGGTACGACGTAATGGGCGAGAGGAGTGAGTGCGAGACCGAGTAACCATGTGATGGGAGGATGAAGAGGAGGGGATGGGGAGAATGTCAGTGAGAGAGGGAGAGTCAGACGAGACACCGGAGAGAGGAACGGACTGGAGAGACGGCGACGGAAGAACGGTAGGGTGGGACGGGGAAGGAGAAGACCTGTTGGGAGAGAGAGGTAAAGGGGTTGAGGGAATGGGGTGGGCTGGAGGAGAGGAGGTAACGGGAACAGGTATGGAGACGGTGGAAGGGGAGGGGCTGGGAGAAGTGGGGAGAGGGTGGAGGTGGAGAAAGTCAGGAAGGGATGGGGCCGAAGAAGAAAAAGAGGTCAAGCGGGATGGTGAAGAAGCAGAGAAGGGAAAACACGACTCGTCAAAGTGAACATCACGAGAAATGTATATACGGCCAGAGGGGATGTGAAGGCAATTATACCCCTTGTGATCAGACGTATAACCTAGAAAAACACAAAGTTGAGAACGCATGTCCATTTTGTGACGATTAAAGGGACGTAAATTCGGCCAACAAGCAGAACCAAAGACACGTAGAAAGGAGTAGTCAGGCTTCTGATGAAAAAGACATTGGAAGGGGGACTGATGTTGTAGGATAGCAGTGGGCATGCGATTTATAAGAAATACAGCAGTTTGAAAGGCATCATTCCAAAATTTTGGAGGAACAAAGGACTGTGCAAGGAGAGAAAGTCCAGTTTCGACAATATGGCGATGACGCCGTTCAACACTACCATTTTGAGCGTGAGAGTGTGGACATGTTATACGAGATGAAATGCCACAATGTCGGAGAATTTTGGGAAGAGTGCGAAATTCGCCTCCCCAATCTGTTTGGATTGCAATGATTTTAGAGGAAAATGTATTGATAACGTATTTATGAAAAGCTAAGAAAAATGGGACAACATCAGATTTGAGACGAAGTGGAAAATACCAAATATATTTACTAAAGTCATCAACAATAGACAAGTAATAACGAAAACCATTAGAGGACAGCACAGGCGCTGGTCCCCAAACATCTAAAAATAAAAGCTGAAAAGGAAAGGTAGACCGAGACGGAGAAGGTGGATGCCGAAGTGCATGGGATTTTGCTTGAAGACAGGTGGGGCAGGGTGACACTTTATTGGTAGTAGTAACTGGAAGCTGAAACTGCCGAATGGTAAAAGCTGTGATGCGTGGTGAGGGGTGACCAAGCCGAGAGTGCCAAGTCTGGGAGGAAGTGCGTTCACCGATGTGGGCCTGTTTAGTAATGGAAGCCACGGCATGAGCATCAGCTGGAAGAACATATAAGCCATCCTTAACGGGTCCCTGTAAGAGAACCGTCTGAGTGCGCATATCCTTCACAACAAAACCAGTTGAATTAAATTCAAAATAGACATTATTATCACAACAAAACTGTCGGACAGAGAGCAAATTGCGAGAAATTGCAGGAACATAAAACAAATGACGAAGAAGATAATTTCCAGAGGGAGTGGGGAGAATGCCGGTGCCAGAGTGCTGAATGGGGAGAGAAGAGCCATCTCCAATGCAGACTTGGTCTGTGCCTTGATAAGGGTGAGAATCCAGGTTTAAGGTGGAGAAATTGGACGTGAAGTGGTTGGTAGCAGCAGTATCCGGGAACCAGCAATTTTGGTTGGAAGACGATGGAGCATATGTGGTAGTGTTTGCTGAAATTTGTTGTGGGGGTGGCTGGTGATACGCATGATCATAATGGTAGTAGCACACCATGGCCGTATGACCAATTTTGTGACAGACCTGACATGTGGGACGAGTAGATTGAGAGGAGGTAAAGTGATTTGTGGTGTGCAGAGCGCGACCACCACCACGACCGCGTCGAAGACCACGACCCCGACTTCTGTTAGAGGGAGAAGACGAGCGGAAAGTAGTGGAATTAGCAGAGAGAGGACTGGCCGAGAGGAGAGATTGGGTTTGATGAGCAAGACGTGACTCATGGTTGAGTAGATAGCTGTAAATCTGAGAAGATGAGAGGGGTTCAGGTCTCGTAGCAATGGACGTGACCACGGATTCATAGTCTGAACCAAGACCAGCCAAGAGATACACACTAAATTCGATGGAAGAGAGAGGACAGCCAGCAGCGTTAAGAGAAGAAGAGAGAGCTTTAACTTTATGGAAATATTCGGTGATAGATTCACTGCCCTTTTTGAGAGTGGCGAGCTGGAGATGAGTTTGCATTAAGTGGGCGTTGGTATGAGCAGCAAACAGACCGTGGAGGGTTGTCCAGACCTCATGGGAGGTGGAACAGTCCACAACCTGGGCAAGAATGTCGTCGGTGAGAGTTGCAGAGAGAGCAGAAAAGAGCAACTGATCCTGAAGAACCCATTTATCATATTCGGGATTGGGTGCATCATTAATGGTGGGAGAGGGTCTGGGAGTAGAACCATCAACGAAGGAGAAGAGTTGATTGCCTTTGAGGAAGGGAATGACCTGGGTTTTCTAGAGAATGTAGTTAGTGGAGGTGAGTTTAACGGTGATGGTGTGAGCAGCGGAGGAGGTAAGATTAGGGTTGGGGTTGGGGAGTTTTGCGGCCATGGAGGAACAGGATGGACAGGGGTCCTAAAAAAGCTCTGATACCATGAAGAGAAAACAGAGATGGTGCCCTACAACCATTTAATGAAATACATGAGAAATACAGAGAACAATGAATGAACATATTATTTCATTGTTTTCCCCCTTTCAAAATCTACTATCAACAGTGCAGTATTTATGGGCACATTTTGCCAATTGAAAAGATTCTAACAGAGTCGGTTACAAGCAATTCTGGAACCTTCCATTTGCATTTCAGCACATTTCATGCGTGAGGTGCTTGAGTTTGTTGGACAGAAACTTCTAGAGATGCTGAGTCATTTGCTGAGTCATTGTTTGCACTATTACATATCAATTCAAACTTTTAATTGATCAGTTCTCTGGTATTCAAAAAATTAAGGGCTAATGGACTATGATGGAGAGACTCAAAACACAGGATTTCTCATTGGCTTGGCAGCGGGGGCTCGAGTAGGAGGCGGTGCCTTCTCTATTCGCGCCCCCATCTAGAAATAGCCTCCTCATTCCTTTTCGTTTATTTTCTCTGCCATCTTACTCTTGTCCATCTCCTCTCCCACCGCGCTCTTCTTGTTAAAAAATTAAAATTTAAAATTGTAAACATTAAAATTAAATAATTAATATTATTACAAATACAAATTTTTATATATATGTGACAGAATTTAATAAAATATAAAAATATTAAATTATATTTATGTAATTTCAATATGGGACGAGGACTTAAACTCATCTTCGCTCCAAACCCATCAAATTTTAATATCTTGATCGTTCCTGGCCTGATTTATTTTCTTCCTAAAAACCTATCTTAGGACGTCTCGCAAAAGAGATTGCAGCGGCATGACGGAAGACTACTGATTGACGTATATCACCGCCTATTCATAGTTGTTTCCGATTCACGGTTATGTTGACTCCACTAACCAATTTTCTTTTTCTTTCCTCTTTTGAAAAGAAAAGTTCCTGGCCGATTTATTTTCTTCCTAAAAACCTGTCTTATTAAAAATAAGAATTCAACACGACGAGACATTTTATCATTTCTAATTTTTCTAAGCGTGGAATAAGGTTATGTTTAATTGTTTTATGTGACCTAATTCATAAGTGGGTTTTGAAGCTTCTGCTTACTGTGAGGACGTCCAACCAGCCTTTGGTATCAAAAGCAAACGGAAAATGTTATCCTTATAAATTTTTTTTTTATCAAAAAGTATTTTCTCAAATTTTCGTTGACAAAAGAAAAAGAAGAATTTTCTCAAACGATATATTAGTTATATATTAACCGCACATCACTTATATGATTTATTATATAACTAATAAATAATTGTAAGCTTTAATAGACATTTTTTTTAAAGAAAGAATAGCATAGTTGGAAACAAATATCCTATGCTGAAAAAATCCGGTGGCAACAGTGGTGTCGGTCACTAGGAATCAAATGTTCTAACCACTAATACATACTGGATTTCCGTACTTCACTAGGGGTGCCATTATTTTATGGTGACGGATTCCTTGTTCGGTTTCTTTCCTGGGAGTTTGTATCAATTTATCAACCAATTTATATGAGACTTAGTAATGTGCTAGTTCTTCAACCCATTTCATCAAATGGGTTTGGTTCAGGGTTGATCCATTATCTAATTAGCACCGATCACGCTGGCTGTATAGCTGGGGCATTATGTTATGTGTGTGTGTATATATATATTTATATATATATATATATAGAGAGAGAGAGAGAGAGAGAGAGAGAGAGAGAGAGATTGGAGGGTATTTGGTGCATTGACAGAATAGAGTGTAAATCCAGATCATATAATTAGAATAAATCACTATACAGATGGGGCATTATGTTATATATATATATATATATATATATATATATATATAGGGGGAGAGAGAGAGATTGGAGAGTATATAGTATACAGGTAAGACGAAATTAATGAGAGAAGAAACTTGAATTCGAAAACTTTTCGAAACTGGAGTTCTGAAACCATGTCAAATTACTTATTCTAAAAACTTGAATTATTTGAGAATGAATTAGAAATTTATACCAAGCTACATATATATATATATATATATATATATATACAATTTTGATTGGCACATCTGTTTCTATATTTCTCTATAGATTATACTAATTCAATATTTCACTTCATTATATTTATATGTTTATTAATGTTGTTGGCCCCCTCAATAAACCTTAAACGTGTTGACTCCGTAGCGTACTACTGTTGAATATAAAATCAAGGCGTTATGTAGTGATAGAGAGGTGCAAGACATTCAGGTGGCAGTCATGTTGGGGCTGGATTAAAATAAGCATAAATAAAACCCGCAAGTAGAGGAATGAGATTTGAGAAATTCTTTCTGCCCAATTGATTGAACAATGAAATTTTCTTTCTAGACAGGCGTTTAATGGCAAAAATAAGAATGCACACGACTTTGTGTGTGTATATGTGCAATATAATTATATATATATATATATGTATATATCACCCTCTTTGGTAATGGAATAAAGTGTTCCATGAAATTTTCATCTTATATATATATAAGATGAAAGAGTAATTATCATGTCATCTTCTAATATAGTATAACTGTTCTTCACAAATTTTAAAACTTCTTTCATTTTATGATAAAATTATCTATGAAAGATCTCAAAAAAATTTTAAATTTGTCACACCACGTCAATTAATGACGTGAATGACTATTCCAATGAATAATTTCTCAAGATGAAAATACATATATAAGTTGCTTGTCTTAGACGTGCACTAAGAGTATTTACAGGAGAATCAATAGATGAAATCAGTTTTTCTCTTAATTAGTTGTGCCATGTTAGCATAGTAATCTCTAAGAGAAGTAGCATATATCCAGAAGCAAATGACTTTTTCTTTTGACTAGTTACTTTCAACCATTTTTTTTTAATTTTTGTTATAAATATGTTATGTTATGTTTTTTTTTATTTTATTTTACTACTTGCATTCTCAACACTCATCGAATTTAAATAAAATTTGAGGGGCACTCAAATTTGAATTTTGATATAAAAAAATTGGGAAGTCAAAATATGAAACTAGCATCTAACAAAGACTAGATCTGCCAGCAACAAAGGTTGCATATCTCTAGTGGGACTTTCCATGATTCACTCCCATGTTCTCAGCCAAGTCAGCACACTGGTTCGCCTCCCTTTAGGTATGGGAGATGATACAGTGGTTGAGTTTGCAAATGTATGTCCTACAATCTTCAATGATGGCTTGATATGGACTGTTTGTTGTTGAAGAATCCATTAACAGACGCACTGCTACTTGGTATGTCTCGGGTCTTTAATGAGCAACCCCCTGCGTGGGATAAGGGGAGGATTTATTACAATGGTGCTCCAGAAGTAGTTTTCGAGTCTTATTCGGCTCAATTTGCCGAGGACATGGAGTCCCTTTTGAACGTTAGGGCAGAGGAGATATGTGGAGGCATCCATGCCTCTGCAGAGAACCTCTGCAAAAAATGTCCTTGTATAAAATCAATCAACAAGCCGGGAAAAAAAATTTAATGGGAAGGTCTCATGATGATACTCGCATTCAAATTTGAGTATTTATATGAGGTTTACGTGAGTCTTGTAAAATGCTTAAATTTAAGTTTGATACTACCGATGAGGAGAGATTTTTGGGTGCCCCAAGACACCATGTCATGTTGCATAGGTGATGCCATAATCCAATAAGATTGGACACGTGAATAAATGATTTCATTGAAGATAATAAATTTTTATGTAAATTATGAATCTGTGATAGATAAAGGGTGGTTCATAGTTACGTATATATGAGAAAATGTCAAGAAAAACTAACTTAATAAAACAATTCATATAAAAGAGGAAACAATGCAAGCAGAACAAAGGCCAGCAATAATATGTCATGATAAATTTTATGATAGGCATCTAATGGAGAAATGAGGTGCATTCGGTATCTTAACTTTGTAGACGGGTTTGGTATTGACATGGCCTAGTAGAAGGATGTTAGTATCAGATGCAAAAATGAGATTTTCACAACTTGATTAATTCGTGCAATATACGCATATACAATTTTTTCAATTCAAGCAGAACAAAGGCCAGCAATAATATGTCATGATAAATTTTATGATAGGCATCTAATGGAGAAATGAGGTGCATTCGGTATCTTAACTTTGTAGACGGGTTTGGTATTGACATGGCCTAGTAAAAGGATGTTAGTATCAGATGCAAAAATGAGATTTTCACAACTTGATTAATTCGTGCAATACACGCATATACAATTTTTTCAATTCAAGCAGAACAAAGGCCAGCAATAATATCTCATGATAAATTTTATGATAGGCATCTAATGGAGAAATGAGGTGCATTCGGTATCTTAACTTTGTAGACGGGTTTGGTATTGACATGGCCTAGTAAAAGGATGTTAGTATCAGATGCAAAAATGAGATTTTCACAACTTGATTAATTCGTGCAATACACGCATATACAATTTTTTCAATTCAAACAGAACAAAGGCCAGCAATAATATCTCATGATAAATTTTATGATAGGCATCTAATGGAGAAATGAGGTGCATTCGGTATCTTGACTTTGTAAACGGGTTTGGTATTGACATGCCCTAGTAGAAAGATGTTAGTATCAGATGCAAAAATGAGATTTTCACAACTTGATTAATTCGTGCAATACACGCATATACAATTTTTTCAATTCAAGCAGAACAAAGGCTAGCAATAATATGTCATGATAAATTTTATGATAGGCATCTAATGGAGAAATGAGGTCCATTCGGTATCTTGACTTTGTAGACGGGTTTGGTATTGACATGGCCTAGTAGAAAGATGTTAGTATCAGATGCAAAAATGAGATTTTCACAACTTGATTAATTCGTGCAATACACGCATGTACAATTTTTTCAATTCAAAGCTTTCCTTTTCAATTTCGGACTTTTCTTCAACAATTTGATGTTTGATGCCCCCGAGAAACAATTTTATCCACCCAAATATTGCCTTCTCATTGTTTCTGTTTGACCTTTCTTCTTGACAAGATTAAGGTCTGAGACAAAATCACAGGTGGATGCACCCTCATAGACACACATACAGGCAGAGTGTTGTCTAAGAGACCTTGTTTGTGAAGTAAATCATCACACTCACGATCCAATCAATTGGAAGAGAATCAATAGATTGATTTTTGGGAGCGATTCATCTTTCCCGATGGCCGATACATCAGCTGCCTCATATCCCACGGTAGGCGGCGATGGTCCATATAGTTATGCCCACAATTCCTCCTTTCAGGTAAACTCTATTTTACTTGATATAATGATATAATTTTCATTTATTTAGCCCTGGCTTGAACTCTTCGCAGAGAACCGGAGTGGAAAGTGCCCAGGCTTTGATCAATGAAGGAATTTCTGAGAATCTTGATGTAAAGCAACTCATTTTTTCTTCTCCTTCATCTCCAAACTCATTCAGTATTGCAGATTTGGGATGTTCTGTTGGGCCCAACACTTTTATTGCAGTGCAGAACATAATAGAATCTGTAAAATTCAAGTG
Source organism: Nyssa sinensis (assembly GCA_008638375.1). Classification (NCBI taxonomy): domain Eukaryota; kingdom Viridiplantae; phylum Streptophyta; class Magnoliopsida; order Cornales; family Nyssaceae; genus Nyssa; species Nyssa sinensis. The sequence continues at coordinate 6,700,519 of CM018043.1, read as the reverse complement.
TCTAGCTGATGATCTCTGTTCAGAAGCTGTTGAATTTCAAGTGTTTTTTAACGACCATGTATCCAATGATTTCAACACACTTTTCAAGTCTCTCCCTTGTGATGGGCAATATTTTGCAGCTGCTGTACCAGGTTCCTTCCATGGCCGCTTATTTCCCAAAGCCTCTCTCCATTTTGCGCACTCCTCCTATTCACTTCAATGGCTATCTAGGGTTCCAAAAGAGTTGCTTGACAAAAAATCACCTGCTTGGAATAAGGGGAGGATCTACTATATTGGAGCTCCAAGTGAAGTTTTTGAGGCTTATTCAGCTCAATTTGCCAAGGACATGGAGTCCTTTTTAAATTCCAGAGCTCAAGAGCTTGTCAATGGAGGTCTCATGGCACTTATCATCCCATCTCGCCCAGTTGGGATCCCTCCTTCCCAGTGCCCTGTCATCGTAATTATTGATCTTTTGGGAGCGACCCTCATGGACATGGTCAACGTGGTATGGACTCATGCATCAAACATTACATGAAACTTTAGGAATCTATACATGAACTTCTTTTCTTAATATGAATTTAGTCAATGTGATTGTTGGATGAATATTTGTAGTCTATTAATCAAATAATTCTCACTGGGAAGTCCTTGATCCTGGTCAGATGGTCCTCTTTGAGAATGAACAAATCTGTGAAATTAGAATAAGAAGAGTAACTAATGTAAAACAATTATGGTCTCTGTTAAAATCATGTATATTTATTTCAGAATTATTTTATGAGTTTTGGTTTTCAAATTTGTTATTTTTGATCAAGTTTTTATTTTCTTTATACTCATAGGTTTAGAATATTTATGTATAGAGTTATAAGACAATCTCCAAACTGACTCATAATTTTACTCAAATTTGACTAAATGATTCATTTGTGTTTTTAGTAATTTTTACGCAAATCATTTTAAAAAATTTCTTACATTGTCCCAAAAGAAATTTCATCATGTCCAAAAAATATATATATTTGGTTTTAACAGTAATTTGAGTTTATGAATAGTATTGTACTAATTTGCATTTGAGTTTAAGTAAAAATAAATTTAGTATGAGTTTGAATTTATGGGTAAAGATAGTTTTTTTTAAAACTTCTTGACTCAAATTTAAGTTTAAATTAAAATTTGTTGGAGATAGTTCAAGACTTCATTATTTATCAATAGATAAAGATGATCTTTCAATTTGTTGACTAATCAGGAAGGCAATCTGCATTCAAAATCCTGTAATCAAACTTCAGAAACATACAGAGTTTTGTGAGCCATTTACAAGAAAACTTATTAATCTTATTGCTAGGGATTGGTAAGTGAAGATAAGGTGGATTCTTTCAACTTTCCCAGATACCACCCAACTCCAGAAGAGTTGAGGAGCTTGATAGATAGAAATGGGTGTTTCAGTATCGAGAAAATGGAACATTTGGTTTGTAATCGTGACCCGGTGAATGAATCTACGATTCAAAATCATATTTCACACTTGAGAGCTATCTGGGAAAGGCTAATCAAGGGGCACTTTGGAAGTGAGATCATCGATGAACTGTTTGACCAGTACAAGAAGAAATTATTGGAGTCGCCCATCTTTTTACAGTCCAACAAGAATGAGGAGATGTTCGTCCTTCTCAAGCGTAAAGTGGCCTGATTGTGTTATGCCTTTGTTTTCACAAGTTTACAAGCATCATGCTTCTATAAGACTTGCCATACAGGCAATGATGTTCTCCTTATTTAATGTTTGAATAGAATAATAATAGGGCACATAAATTTTCCTTGAATATATATATCCATACACACACACACACTATATATATATATATTTAGAGAGAGAGAGAGAGAGAGAGAGAATTCTCATTGTGATAGTGTATAAAATTCTCTCTCGATGTTGATTCATTGCTCTTACAATCACATTAGCCAATTTGTAAGCTATTTGCCCCTGTATGACTGGAGTTAATAGAAAATAAAATTATTTTATAGATTTATTAACTATATAAATTTTAAGGCCAGCAAAATGGGGATATAATTTTTTTTTTTTTCGGAACGCTAGCGTTAGTCTCTAGTATTTGTACTCATAATTTAATTGGTTTGTGCATTATACGTGTCCATTTCATACATAATTATGCATATGCGTGTATTGCACGCGCCAATCAGATTACAAGTATTGGACATTCAAGATTGACACTAACATTTTTCTATTTTTTTTTTAAAAGAGATGTGTTACAATTTATTTATAATTTATATATTACAATTAATTAAATAATATAACAATAGCATGAATATCTCAAATATATATTCTAGACAAATAATTTAACTTAACTTATGACTGAGTGAATTATAAGTCTTGATAGACAATTCAAAATGACACACGATTAGGTGAATTACAATCAATTGAATAATATAATAATTAACAATAGTGATTTTTTAAATATAGATCTGAATACACAATCTAACTTCTTACATAACTAGGAAAAAATAAATGCACGTAACTAATTTTAAGAAAAAAATTATTTTTTTTGGTTAAAAATAATTTATAATTAGGTAAAAATAAATGCTTACTTTCACACTCAAAAAACACACGAAACTTTAACTTATAATTTTCCATTTCTATTTCGAGAAAGACACGTACGACCAACTTAAATCATATCAGTTCTTTTATTTTTTTTATAACTTTAGTCACACATAACTTAAAACATGATATTATTTTGTTATATTAGAATTATATAATGCAAATATATTAAGATGAAATAATTAAAATTCATCTTTTCGTACAGCAAATCAGAATTTAAATTTCATTCACATATATACTTTGAATACATCCTGCTCCCTCCTTTGCTGTACTATTAAATAAATTGTGTAATTTTTTTTTAATCACATATAGAAAATAATTTCACTATAAATAAAAATTAAAATAAAAGAAGTTATTAATGGTTTAATTTTAAAATTAAAAAAATTATTAAAATAATTAATATTTATCATCAAAATGAATAAATCATGAATTAGCGCATTAAGGGAATTATTTGCTTCTTAATTCATCTTCATATAATCATATAAAACTGGGGATGCTTAAAAATACAGCTTACAGATCCCTCGTTCTGGCAAGTGACCGCTCATTCTAGTTCAACTTCTTCATGTAACCGTCAATAACAGTCATGTCCTTCAAAACCCTAACCCTAGACACCTCAATCCTCTTCCTCAATTCTTATAACTCTCTTTCTGTGCAATCCCCACAAACCCCTCCACCCCTCTCTTTCACTCTCCTCTCCAACCACTCTCCCCTCCCTTCAATTCCCGCCGAGTTCCCCCAATCCAAACTCATCCCCAAAACCCGTTTCATCGTCGATGGGTTCCGATATGCCGGCGACTACTCCGCCTCTTATTTCCTCTCTCACTTCCACTCCGATCACTACACTGGCCTCACCCCAAATTGGTCCAGAGGCATTATCTTTTGTTCCGAGACCACCGCTCGCCTTCTGGTCGAAGTACTAAATGTCTCGTCATTGTTTGTCGTCCCGTTATCACTATCAAAGCTCGTTTCGATTGATGGGTGTGAGGTATCCCTCATTGATGCGAACCACTGTCCGGGTGCAGTCCAATTCTTGTTTAAAATTCCGGGTGTTGATGGAAAATGCGAGAGGTATGTGCATACTGGTGATTTTCGGTACTCTAATCCGATGAAATTAGAGCCTATTATGAGTAAATTTATTGGTGCCGATGCTATTTTCTTGGATACCACTTATTGTAATCCAAAATTTGTGTTTCCATCCCAAGAAGAGTCTATTGATTACATAGTTAATGTGATACAAAGGGCTGGAGTTGAAAATGAGGGTACATTGAAGTCTGTTTTGTTTCTCGTTGCTACTTATGTTATTGGGAAAGAGAGGATCTTGTTAGAAATTTCACGTAGGTGCAATCAGAAGATACATGTAGATGGTAGAAAAATGGCCATTTTACGTGTTTTGGGGTTTGGAGAAGATGGGGTGTTTTCTGAAGAAGAATCTGAAAGTGACGTCCATGTTGTTGGGTGGAATGTGTTGGGTGAGACTTGGCCCTATTTTCGGCCCAATTTTGCAAAAATAAAAGAGATTATGAATGAAAGAGGTTACTCCAAGGTTGTGGGTTTTGTTCCTACGGGGTGGACGTATGAAGTAAAGCGCAACAAGTTTGCAGTAAGAACTAAGGATTCATTTGAGGTACATCTTGTACCATATAGTGAACATTCAAACTATGACGAGCTTAGAGAATATGTGAAGTTTTTTAAACCAAAGCGTGTTATTCCCACGGTAGGCGTGGATGTTGAGAAAATTGACAGCAAACATGCTATTGCAATGAGGAAGCATTTTGCTGGGTTGGTTGATGAAATGGCCATAAAGCAGGATTTCTTGATGGGGTTTCATCGTGGGTCTGGTGATATACCTGAAAATGTTGAAAATGATTCTGACACTGTTCCAAATGATGTGGTGGACCATGAGAAAGAGGTCACATCATCTGAAACATCCATCAACAACATTGAAGTGGGAAACATGACAGATTCTTCATTTACCCGGAAAGAACATGTTTCAAAAGATTTGGTTATATTAAATGATAAAGAAACAGAGGAAATCATACAAGAACTTCGTGACTGTTTGCCCACTTGGGCCACTCGAAGCCAGATGTTAGAACTGCTTAGTAACTCGGGTGGAAATATAGTTGAAGCAGTTTCCAACTTTTATGAACATGAAACTGAATTTCATGAACAGGCCATAGGTTGTACAACCCAGACAAGCTCACCTAATGCCTCTGCATCAGTTCCTAAATCATTTTCTGGGGAAAGCCCTTTAAGAAAAGTGGATATTCCTCTAAGTCAAAGCAATACATCACCCAACATGGGGCATTTAGTAAAGAGAATCATTTCTCCTAGTAAAAAGAGGAGAAATATTGATAATAAGCTGAAGAAGAAAGCAAGAATCAATTCAAGTCTCGAATCTAGTGGGCCTAAGCAATATACAATAACAAGGTTCTTCAGTAAACTTGTGCCTAATGACTCTCAAGGTGGTGGTGTTGAAACTGTGTTTGAGCAATGTCTTCATGATGAAAGTTTGTTGGCAGGTAATTCTATTAAGTCATACAAGGAGGAGGTAGACCAGTTTATTCAGATTATTAATGGCTGCGAATCATTAAGAAGCTATGCTGCCACCATCCTAGAGGAGACAAAAGGAGACATTAATATGGCACTGGACAAATACTATAGTAATCCTCAGGGAAACCTCAGTGCGCATGAAGAGAGGCTGGTAGAGACTACCAAATGGGAACAAGCTCAATGCAGTAGGGATTCTTATTTTCGCAAAGAGAATAAAGGACCAGATGAATTGAGAAATATGGCTGATTCGGCTGTGCCTGAGCTAGCAACAAAGAATGTCGCTGCAAATCTTGTATCACTAGCAGCAGAAAAATATTCTCCTATAGAACATGGTTGGTGTTGGGAAAACTTGCACAGCACCGAGATTTGTCTTGTTACTTTTTTTTTTCTTTTCAAAAAAACTTGCACAATACAGAGCTTTATGTGCAGCCTGCTGGAGGGATGGACAGCCTGCTCCATATGTACATCTTGCGCGTACTTTTGACCTGGTTGAGGATGAAAAAGGCAAGATAAAAGCCACATTAATGCTGTGCAATATGTTTAGAAGGTTTGTTGCCATGGACTGGATCTTTTTGCTTCCAAATCTCTCCTTTATATGAAAATCTCAGCATCTGTAGAAGGGGATGTGTGGCATCGCCATTAAGTTACTGGAGTATGTCATTTACTTGCAATGTTTCTTATCACGCAGTTTGTTGTCCTTGTCTCCTGAGGATGTGCTTCCCGCCGTGTACTTGTGCACAAATAAGATCGCTCCTGACCATGAAAATTTGGTTTGTGCATCTCGATCTCTGGATTGTATGTTTCTGTTCTTTCATTTGTTACTATTCTATATTTTTATTTGCTTTTGTCCAAATGGGATCAGTTGTCTTTTGTTTAATTTCTTTGTGGGAAGTTAGTGATGAACTTAAGTGTGTATTTATTTGGCTACCATTGAACTTGTGGAGAAATTGAATGGTGACTTGTTTCTAAATCCTCAGCTCTTTTTTGTCCTTCCTCATTTTCCATACATTGTACTGGTTAGGTTTCAAACCCTTCCCCTTCTCATTGTGGGATTTGGATCCTATGTTGTTTGCTATCATTTAAGTTATGAGTTCTACTATTTCTACCAACTGTGACTTCAACCCAAAATGCACCCTTTAAATGTCATGGTTTTCTCAAATAATGGGCTATATTTTCGTCGATATGAAAATCTGAAATTGATTTTGGTCATAATTTACGTCTAATGAAAGCTATTGAAAAGCACCAGTGGGGCAATCTTATGTTCAGAGCTTTGTGCTGGAAGATAGCGAAAAAGACAAGAAGGTTCTACTGCATTTACAATTTTGATTATTTGAAGCCAATGAATTTATTGAAGCTAATGTGGTGGATTGTGAAGTCTGTATGCATATGTATATGTATATATATATTTAGTTGGGATTGTGATATGTAGTTGACATACAATATTTTTTGCTTGAAGTTCGGGATATGGTTTCAAGGCAGCCAGGATAGTACAACATGAGTATCTTTCATTTTGCTTTCCTAATTATGGAATTAGGTTATCAGTGGTTTGGTGGTATTTTATCACTTAGAAATTGCAAAATGTCACTTTGGAAGAGAAAACTTCCATGCTTTTTTGGTGTTATAATTATAATCAAAAGGCGATTTGATATGTTTAATTGGAGTTAAATCAAAAGTCAGCTGTGAATTAAATTTGGGCTTAGTTATATGAGAAAGGAGGAAGTGAGAAGGAAGGAATGGTCAAGGAAAAGGTAGAAGGAAATCACTGCCTTACTCTTCTGTTATCCATGTATCATCATATGAAATTTCTAGTAGTAAATAACTTGAGAAGTATCTTTGGCATGCAAGATAAAAGCTCTGAAAAGTATAGAATGACAATAACTCTGCTGAAAACATCTGCATCACATTTGGTGCATGAATTTCAACCATGAATAACTTGAACAACACACTATGACGATTGAGAGAAACAACTTTCTTATGCATCTCTCACCACATCTGGTAACCTCTAATGTGCACATGGCTTTTAATCCCAATTTTTTCCTCTGTCATGAAGTGTCAAATAACTCAGTATCTTATTATTATTTTTTGATTGGTAAAAGATAAATATATTATAAACAAGGCGCCTGAGAAGGAAAACCTGGGTTTATACTGGATGTGATTTCCAGCTTCACTTATTGTTTTTGTTTCATTATCTTTTGTTACAAGTACATGGCCCTTTGGGCATAAAATTTATTCATAAACAGTTTGCATGCACCAAGTGCCATGGCTCCGGACTAGATGTGCACATTTCACCTGATGAAAAACTAATCTTGCTTACTCGAGAGTTGAGTCATACCACTTTCATCTACTGAAGTGCAATATCTTGTTCTGTAGTTGATATTGCTAGATCTGCATCCGTATAGGCTTTACTCTCTTATGTCTACACTTGGGTTATTTAATGTCCTTTTTACCTGCATTTATCTAATTTCATTTGCATGATTACCTAGTGGATTGGTTTTGAATACAAATGATGCAGGGCACTGAAGAATACAAAATAATAAAGTCTACTATTAGATTTACGATGGGCTTAAGCTATGGCTAGCTTATAGGTTTAGGATATTAAAATTGGAATAAAGGCCTTAGGCATTATGGCAGGAAAAAAGGTTAGAGAGTTTGACATGTGCTAGGTTGTTGGAATTTCACAAAAGTAGGAATTTTCTTAAGCAGCTATTTAGGGGGTTTTGTGTTTGGGGTAGAAGATCACGTGGTAGGGAATGTTTTAGGGTTATTAAGATGAGGGTCAAAAGGATGAAAAACTAAAGAAAGTAGGAGTGGATTGTGATTAAAACAGTAAAATTCAGCACTGCAGCAAATTAAGAGAAGAATCTAGGAATGGTCCTGAGAATTCCTTAGGCTTCACTCCCACTGGATCGCACCATCATCAGTTCTCAAAAGAACTCAATTCTATTGAATTGGAAGATTATATAAATAGTTAAAATTTGCTGAGCATCTCATCATTCTTTTATTTTATTTTATTTTTTAATAATAGAAATTCATTAAAGCGTCTTTAAGGGGGGCGAACCTGTATAGAAAAAGAGAGAAGCTCAACAAAAATTTAGAGCCTCATGTCTCCCAGAAACTCAACAAAAGAATCTATAGAGGACATATATGACCCAACAATCCAAACTACAAGACTCTCACAAAAATAACTTTAAAGGAACAGTTCTTCACCTTAAAAAACCACTTGCATTCCTTTCTCTTCATATACACTATGAAAGACATAGTGGAGTCACATCCCACATTTTCCGAAACTACTCCGCTTACATCTCCTATCCAACTCCTAAAACTCCTAAAAAGATAGAGAGCATCTCTTAATTTTACTTCGATCAAATACTGAACAATTAGAATCTTTGAGACTTCGGCAAGACTTAAAAATTAAATAACTAGCTTCAAGGTAAGATGCACAGGCACCATTACATCCAACCATGTTTATCAGAATCGCGATTTGAATTGGACGATTCTGCAATCCAATATGGCTAAATCGATATAGATTATAAAGAAATTGTATAGGTAGTAGGATCGTAATAGGATTGTACAGGATAGTAGGATTGTAGTAGGATTGGAGCTGTCCCGTAATAAAACCAGTTGTTGCTGATACCTTCTTTTTGGTTCCTTCTTCTCCTTCTTCCATAGCCTGAGCTCGGAGAAGGAAGAAGAGCTCCTAGGGATAAGAGACATAGGGCTAAAGAGAGAGCCAAAAAAGGATCTTTCATGTATAATCCTGCATAATCTCGAATGTTATTAGTTCCGGTACGTAGACCAAATAATAGTAGGATTGCAGTAGGACTGTAATAGGATCATTTTCACTTGTTGGAAAAAAAAAATCACCCAAATTAGTTGGTTATGTAATGTTTCAACACAAATAAATCTAACCAGACGCATTCTAATTTGAATTACAAACAATTGACATCCTTTGGACCAAAAAGCCTTCTAATTTTGTAGAGCCCACAGCCCTTGTTTTGTGTTCTAAATTTGTAATGGTCCCTTAGAAAAGAGGAACACAGAACAACCCTAAGTCAATTTCCAAATTTGACTTAATGAGCCACAACAAGAGCCATAAAATTGTAGGCATCATGCTAACATCCATCAAACAGATAATAGGCCTCGACTTCATTTGTTATCCTTAAGGCATTTGCTTGTGTCAACCACCAAAGTAACTTGAAACATCACAATTGGTTATGAGTCAAATAAACAGCTGATGGTATAGGGACCCGATCAAAATGGCTTAAGAGGGAGCAAACTGCAACCTCATCATTGGAAACATCAGTTGATTGCATCTTGTAGGACAAAAATATGTGGTTATTGAATTCATCTTGTGTAATTAATTGAATACCATCAAGAGGACGGTAATAGAAGTTTCTGCTCTAAAATATTAGACAACATTGCTTCACAAACAGCAGGGGATTGTTGTTTTGCTAAGCTTTACTAAGTGATTCTATTTCATGTTAGATATTGAAAGTAGACTTGATAGAGAGTGACAAGTTTGCTATTTTTTTATATATTGGTAGTCTGATCATTGTGGCAGCAAAAAAATTATCTTTTTAATTTTTAAATTGTCTCAAACAGTATCTTTATCCCTTTCCCCCATGTGTCATTAACATGTGGTTTGAGGAGGTTTTATCTAATACAAGAAAGCAAATTAGTAGAAGATGACATGTGAAGTAAGAGATGTAGGGAAATGATTGAAGAATGACTATCACCATCTTAGTTCTTTAGCTTTATAATATTTTTTTGGGTAGGTTTTAACTTTATAATCTTGGGATATATAATATTAGAATATAGATTAGGTTCTAATAAGTCCTTCAAGTATACAAGATGATGTGCATAATAAAATTAGGGGCCCGACCAAATTTCCTTCATGTAGCATTACATTTTTGTTTTTGCACTCATTGATTTTATGATCTAAAGGTGATTACCTTGTATGCTGCGAGACTCTAGATGAAGCTACTAGGCTTTTTTGTTGAAGCATGGGAATTTTTTCGGGCATCATATTCTTACTTCTTTTCTGTGGATCCTCATTGTCCTTTTCTTGTTTTTAATTTTCTGCATTGCTTGGAGGCAATTTCTTTTCCCTTTCTCTGATTTTTTGTTTTTGTTTTCCTTTGAAAAATGGAAGCAAAAGGGGAAAAAAAATATAGGCATTGTATGAGGTTTGATGTTTTTTGTTTTTGTTTTCCTTCATAACTTGCATTTGTCTATTCCTACCTCAATTTTACATGTTTTCCTGAATTATGTCCCAAAAGTTGTTGTTTTCCCCAACTAATGGTCAGTGTTTTTGTTTTTCCTGGTACTGGATATTTTCTGAATTCATCACTGTCTTTCTAGTGGCTAGAAATTAGAAGATGGACATCTCTGATGTGTAGATCGTATCCTTATCTGTTGGAATGAAAACATGAATAGCATTTTTTCTTCATAAAATGAAATTTCGCACAATCTAAGGACTCAGTGTATATTTTCACTTCTTTACCACATCTGTAATTAAGAAGCAATCGCTATTCTTTGTTGGGCACGGGTTGTGGGTTGAGTCAGTTTACAATCTGTTAAGCAATTTCTTCTGTGCAATATGCATGCACATCTGAAAGGACTGAGTGATCATATTGTAACAATGATCCAGGAACTGAATATTGGTGGAAGTATTGTCGTAGCAGCTCTGGAAGAGGCATGTGGGACAAACAGATCTAAAATAAAGGACCTCTACAACACCCTAGGTGATCTTGGTAGGAATAAAATGATTTTTTCCCTCAATATTTGATTCAGATTATGTGGTCTATTTTTCTACGGTGTTTATCATACTAAATAGCCTACATGGTGTTCACAGGTGATGTTGCTCAACTTTGCCGACAAACACAGTCATTACTTGCCCCTCCATCACCACTCTCAATCCGAGGTGTATTTTCCGTCCTCCGAAAAATCAGGTGTGGATTTTTGCAATTTGGTATCTGGTAGAAGTTCGAACCTCAAGGATATATTGATGTTATGACTATCTAAATCTATTGAGTCATGGGAAGAATGTTGGGCAATTATGTGATGAAAACCCTGGTCACTTGTGAATATAATGCCTTAGTTTGGTATCTGGACACTCTGGGGGGACTTGCAATGGTTGCTCTACTTCACTGAGTGTTCCACTGGTTTCTGCATTCCACACTGTTTTTGCATGAATTCAGAGAATAGCTATAGACAGATGCTCAATTACTATTTTTATCTACTTATCACCTTTAGTCTTGGAGTTTAGTGGTCTTGCAAATAACTATTTTTAATCTACTTATCACCTACTTAAAATATTAGAGGGTGTGACCAACAAGCTCTAGCTTGGTTGATATATACTCCACCTCCCATATGGGAGGTTGAGGGTTCAAATCCCCTTACGGGGAAAAGTGTGCGTGTGCGTGATTTACCTATCAAAAAAAAAAAAAATTATAGGGTGTGACTTTCTTTGGTTCATACGCCGCATATAATGTTTTGCCACATCCTTCTACTCGTTATTCTAGTATTTGTCTTGGAGTTCATATTGCTTTTTTTTTTTTTTTTTTTAATTCTGATAATTCTCATTCGTGCTAAAAGAATAAGAAAATATCAGACCAATCCGAATCTAAAATGGTAAACTACACTCACTTCCCTGAGGTAAGGCATAAATGCACACGGTTCCCTACATTTTCAATGTGGATTTTGTGCAGGTTAGAGCAGTTTTGTGGTGTCATTTCATGTTTGTAACATGAAAAAGCTGGTGTGGACTTAATACTGGGTCATCTGATCTTTGACTAATTTTTATGGTACGATCACCTATGTTGCAAGAATTTGTTACTGGCGCCAAGATTAATTAAGTGTTGAAAACTAAGCATCATAAATTCTTGCAACCATCTGAAATATTGGTTATAATACAAGTATATGTTTACTTATGGTTTTGAAAGAGAGAGAGAGAGAGAGAGAGAGAGAGAGAGAGAGAGAGAGAGAGAGAGAGAAGAGAAGAAGGAAAACATAAGACCAATGGCTGGTGTGTGTATATTAGCCTACCCTACACACTACCAGTTATTTATAAAATACAAATATTTGTAAGATTACAACATTGCCTGTACTAGATCACTCTAACAGTAATAATAAAATGAGGACTCTAATAATATCTATACTGGAAGTTTCAAAATTTTCTTATTTTGGGCCCTATTTTAGGTACATTCCTTTTTTCTAATGTTTTATAAAAGAGGACAATTAATACAAAGGAGATAACCATTGAAGGTGTTATCTTCATATCACTCTTGTAGGTTCTTTTGGTTCCCTTTTTAACCTCATGTCTCCAGGTAAAATATGAATGGTCTTTCTTTCTCTCTGTCCTTTTTTTTCTTCTTTTCTTTTTAATACTTTTTATTTCTGAGGTGTTTATTTTTCCTATCCTAGATGGATGGCACGCACTATGTGAGTGCACCTATAAGAGCGACAGAAAGTGGGAAGGGAGTAGAACTGTAGAAGAGAGAGGGAATTAATGTGCACTTTCCTATTTTACTTTGCCAAGTAGCAAGTGTTTAGCATAAAGTTTTCTGTCAGACCAAAACTTGTCATGCACTAAACTTCCTGTTGGACAAACCTAGTGTTGGCTTAGTAGAATAGAGTAAGTACATCTTACATAAATTGAGAAATGGAGATCACTGCATTTTCTCAAGGATGTAAGTTAGTACTTTTGGTATATGTTACATAATTTAGGAAATGGGGATCACTGCATTTTCTCGAGGATGTAAGTTCTTACGTCATGGAGATTGCTTGAGACCACTTGAAGTTGAGAAAGACAGCCTTTCTGATGCATTTCAGGGAACTGTTTAGCGGTCGGGCCACTAGTAACCACCCTGGAGTCGAGGGATTTGAACTTTTGCTTGCAGATTTTTCAGCTTGAAATGGCTCATGTAGGAATGTATGTTTATGAACTAGTAGCATAGTATTGTTTTCCTTTAGTATTTAGAGCTTTTCCCCACCTCATTGAGACCATAACTTAAACATTGATTGTGTTATAAGCTTGCCGGTTTGTTATGTAATTATTCATATTCATTATTTTTATATAAATTTTGTCAGTGTACAAACAGGTAGTGGAAGTACTGTTCGAAAGAAAAGCCTCATTGTGAATCTTATGCGTTCTTGTAGAGAGAGAGAGATGAAGTTTCTTGTCAGAACTTTGGTAAGTTCTTTTGTTGAATCTTTTGTTTCTTGATACAGTCTTATACGGACTTTTAGATCCACTTAAACAACAAACCTTTTCACCCTTGATTAAACAATGTCATAAAATGGATTTGATTTTATATTGGACTTGTTAATGGTGGAATTGGATTGTCATACTACTTAAAGAGATGCATATCAGCCAAAATATGTGTGTGTGTGTGTGTGTGAGAGAGAGAGAGAGAGAGAGAGCAGCATATTGGTTCGTGTTCTGTATAGTCTTGTCTATGATTGTTGGGATTAAGTTGTGGCATAAAATATAGCTACTTATTCTATACCATCTCAGTACATCCTTATGCAATTTATGATGTAAGGTTTTCAAGAGAGTGGGAAAACTGGAAAATGGGAGGAAGGTTATTAGAAAATTTAATGTGCATCAATGTAAACCTAAAGTTAATGAGTTTGACTTGTGGTTGTTTGCAAGGTAGTAGGTCTGTTTCTCTTTTTGTTCTCTTAGCTCATGATGCTAAACTCTGCTAAGGTTCTCAAGAATAAGAATAGAGAAAAGAGACTAGGTGAAAAAAGAGAGAGAGGAAGGTAAGGAATAGCAAGAGAAGGAGAATTTTAGTAGAGAGGAAATAGATAAGAAAAAGAGAAAATAGATAGAGATGAGAGTGATAAAGAGTAGAGAAGAGGGAAGAGAAATCGATTAGAGACAAATAATGGAAATCAATGAAAAGAAAAGAGAGATGAAAAAGAAGAGAGAGAAGGAGAATGGAAACGAAGAGTTCAAAAAGGGCGTGGGAGATGAAAGAAGATAATATAGAGAATATCAGAGAGAGAGAGAGAGAGAGAGAGAGAGCTCTTTTAATATTCTCACACTCATCTTTGGGGTATCCCCTATTCTGCATCCATAATGTCTATTCATGTCCTTCTTTAACTAAACGCTTTCTTGTTCTAGTCAGAAACAGAATAAGGAGGTAAAGCGAATTCATGTTGTCACACTTTTAGATTGTAATGTTAATAATGTGTATTGTTGATGAATCTCCCTCTCTCTCTCTCTATATATATATATATATATATGTATGTATTTTGATGATAGGAAATAAGCATCAAACCCCTGACCACCCTTCCTCTCCATTTATTTGCAATGCCAACCCTTTTCCCTCTGCGCTACAGCAGCTTTGGCATTGATGATGAATTTCATAATAAGAGTTGGATAAAGTTAATTTTTCCCTGCAAAGGATATCTGTATCCAGTTCATTACTCATCTTTTTTGTACATATATATTTTTGATAGGAATCTCTATTTTTTATGTCACGTACTGTGGATTTGTTCATTGAATGATGAATGGTTGGGATACAATCCTTAAATATTTGGTCTCCTTCTGATTATACTACTTTTCTGCCATTTTGTTAAGTAATGCGATTCAGAAAATCCTTTTTATGTATAGGTTAGGAATTTACGCATTGGAGCCATGATGAGAACTGTTTTGCCTGCATTAGCTCAAGCTGTTGTTATGAATTCCTCTTTTCATGAAGGAAAAGTTGAAAACTTAAAGGAACAGATTCAGGTTTGTTATATTTGTGTTTATGAGTCAATCACCTGACCTCATGTTTTCAGAGAAAAAAGCTGCCCCCTCCTTTTTTTTCCTTTAGGTTGGGTGATGAAGTGGGTTAATTTCCCCATGGATTCTATTGTTTGATGCTGTATATTGAATTTAAATAAATAACTTTTTTTGGCAGTGTGACTGCCATTACTTTAAAGTACGTTTTACCTTTTTATGAACTTCTGCACATATTAGTGTGGCTGTACTTGTTTCTAGAGTTGATTGCTTGTTATCAAATATTCTTTGCTAATGCAGTCTTTCTACTTTTGTCAGTGCCTTTCTGCAGCAGTAGTTGACGTGTATAACATGCTTCCCAACTTGGTATGCTTTTGGGTGTTTTGACTATAGAGTCCTTTGCCTTCCTTTGATAAATCTATGTGGAATTAATGATTCAAATTTGAGAAGCTATGTGCTGTATTGGATGTGACTTCTATTTTTGATATTTTGCCTCATTGTTCTTGAATTTATAATGGTTGAAGGATGAAAAATGTAACTATATTGTTTACAAACTCACTCACTATTATTGCAAACTATCACCATTAGGAAAAGAAGAAGGTGAACTTCTTTAATTCAGTATTTAGCTTATTAAGCTTTGCTATATTCTGGACAGAAAATTGTTGTGTAAAATTTGATTATTACACAATTCTAGAGTTTTGAAACTCTTAACCGAAAATCCATTCTTCTGTGGGTTTCTTTTGAAACTCAATAATGGATATTCCTTTTTCTCCTTGTTCCATGGCAGTAGTTTTGGTGACCAATCATCTCTGTAACTTACTGTCCACTGGTTTAAGGCTTTGCTTTCTGCAGTTCTGGTGGACCATTTTTGACAGTTTGTCAGAGGATTAGAGCCTATCCATCCCATATTTTGTTTTGTTGAAGGTTTTACTAGTGTAATTGTTATTTCTACTATTTTTAAATATGTTTCTCCAAAGGAAATCATTTTTTACAATGTCGAATGGCTGTGTCTCTAGTGGGAAAATAATTTTTTTTTGGAGTATTCTTGCATGTGTTTATTGCTCGAGTATGCAGAAGATGAAGATAATTTTCTTTGTTACTACTGTTATTGATTTATTGACTTCTCAGTCAAAATTCTATATTGTCATTATTAAATGTTTCTTTGGTAACTAATACCGATGGGGTAGAACAGTTGGTCAGGGGTGACGCCTAATGAAGCGGATGTCCCTAGTTCGACTCCCCTCCTTGGGGCCAGCCACACGGGAGAATACTGGGTTTATGTGGCATGTGTGAGGGCACGTGCACGTGCACGTGCACAAGGGGATTAGTCTTACTTATGGGTGGGGATACTCCTTGTTATACCCCCCCTCCCCCCCCCCACCAAAAAAAAAAATGTTTCTTTGGTAGTTAATGGTAATTATGATTATTGTGCCTACTGGTAGCTGATGATGGAGTTTATGAATTGTTGTACTGATGTAAACAGAATATGCTTTTCCTTCTACACAAAAACACTGACACTATTATATACATAAAAATGAATTTTTATCTTTCTCCCATCAGTGTTAGGGGAGGAAAGGAATGAGGAGTAGGATGAAAGGAAAGAACAGCAGGGGGTCCTTTTATCTCCAGGATGCACCACAGTTAGGGCTTTTAAATTTCATTCAGATGCTCTGACAGGGGGCGTTAATTAGCAGGTGTTCTCTTCCTTTATATACTTTTCCCTCTTTTCTTTTTTGGAAATAAAAAAAGAAAAAAGACATTGAGGAGAAGTGCAAGGAGCGAAAGAGGGCATTGCAAGAAAGCGAAACTGAGGAGGACCACACACACAGTGCCTGCGACCTCAAGTTCACGTGTGGCATGAGGACGCCCATATATGGAAATCCCTTCCCGAATGCTTCTGAACAGATGTAGACAAGAACACCAGAATTGCATTATGAAGGGTCCCAGCTTTGTAGCTAGACTCTCGACAGCTCATACTTTAGCTATATTGAAATTTTTTATTCATTTTGACACGTCTCATGCTCTATTTGCATAGGGTCTTACTGATGTATATGGCTAGCAGTGGCCTTCTGTTTTTGACTCCACTTCTAGCAGAGCTTGATAACGAAATAGGAAAAATGTAGGATTAGTAGATGTTCTATAACTTTTACCATGGTCCACAAGTCCTTACGAATGGCTTGGGATCTTGGGATCATATGAAGTGGAACGTGAAGCCTTTCTGAGGTCCTTCCTCCTAGAGTTGTGCCCAATAATCATTCAATGAATAGACATCTATCTTTTCCTTAAACTTGAAGCTTTTATGAGGATTCCTTCCTCCTAGAGTTGTGCCTGTGCCCAGTAATCATTCAATGAATATACATCTATCTTTTCCTTTGATTAGGTAAACAACTTATGGGTGATCAAGTACTTGGAAGCCTTAAAATGTGTTGAACCAACACCAAATGATTTTTCAGCATTCAAGTGATGGCATGTTTTACCAAAAAATTGTACAATGATAGGACGACTGGTTTTCCTTATATATAAAAAATGGAAAAAAGGGGCAGGTTTTCCTTTGTTCTTGTTGCACAATATAAATCTTGATACCTTAAAAAAATATGACCACAGCAACCTTAACAACAATGAATGATTAAAAATTATGAGTGCATCAAGTTTTTGTTTGTTTATTTTCATCTCCTTTCTATTTTTCTTTTTTTCTTTTTCCCCCTCTCTTGTGGCTAAATTGTTTGATGTGTTCTGCATTATGTTTGTTATGATGCTACTGATAACTGAAGATGTTCTGCATTGCACTGACTTGTTATGATCAGGATTTGCTTGTTCCCTCTCTCATGGACAAAGGGATTGAATTTTCATCAACAACATTGTCGATGGTTCCAGGCATACCCATCAAGTCAATGCTAGCAAAGTAAATATGCATGTGATATTCAGCTGCTAATTTTTTGATGTTTATTATTATTTTCTTTTAGGGATAATATTGATGGGAATACTTTATTAGTATTATTTGTTTGCTCGTTTGTTTTTGTGGTAGAATTACTAATGGAATTCCTCAAGTATTGAAGCTCTTTCAAAATATAGCTTTTACATGTGAATATAAGTAAGTCCCTTTTTTTCATTAAATTTTTTTCTCCTACAGTACATTTTTTAATCTAGCTCTCTTTATGCTTTCCATGTACTTCCTTGGACTCCATTTGGTTAACATGTCATTCATGCTCGTAAGTGAAAGTGTTGCATCTCTTATCATACTATGAAAGTATAATTTTTCATAAAATTTTCGTGAGCAGTTTGAAGGAATATGTTGGAAATGAATTATGATAGCCCTCACATTTCGATGTGGAAGTCCAATGTTCCTGATTTTTAAGAACAACGGACTTTTAAGTTTTAACAGAGGAAAAAAGAAAAAAAAAAAACAAGGTTATTCCTTCCCTTTTCTGTGCTCTTAAATTTGAAAAGAGTACAAAGGCACGAGAGAGTTTTCACAGAAAGAGTATTTGTTAATAGGTGTCAGAATTATTAGTGATGGAGAAGATCACTACAAAGTTAGAATTATTTTGCCCATGATTAGTTTTAACGGTGGGAAAACAAGTTATAGAAATATTGTAGATTCAGGGTTTTAAAAGGTTATAAAAATAATCATTATCTAGGTCCACATATATAAGGAGGGAGAAATCAAAGATGATATTGTTCATACAATTAAAGCAGGATAGGTTAAGTGGAGCATTAATTCTATCATATTGTGTGATGGACGTATACCTCTAAAAATAAAAGGTAATTAATTCTAGCATATTGTATAAACAAAATGTTAGGCAATCTAGAAACAACACATTCATAAAATGAGTGTAGTCAAAATGAGGATGTTGAGATAGATGTATGGTTAGACCAACAAAGAAGAAGAAGATAAAGTTAAAAATAAATATAGTCTTGAGATGGTGGAAGTAGAACCTATAAGTGATAAAATGAGAGAACCCAATTAAGATAGTTTGACCATGTACAACAAAGACAAGTTACTGTACTAGTTAGGAAGAGTGACTTGATTCACATTGCAAGTTATGTTAGGGGAAGGGAGAAGAACTCAACTCAACAAAGCTTTATCCTACTTATTGGTTTTGGCTACATAAATCCTATCTCGCCATTCTTCTCTATTTAAGGTCATTCTCTCCGTTAGACCAAAATTAAATTGAATTAAGATAGTAAAAAAAATATGTGATAATAATAACACGTGGTTAACTAAAGGGATGGCCTTAGATAGAACAAAATGGTGTAATACGATTTAGGTAGCTGAGCCCGTGATTAGGCTTTGTTGAGTTGAGTTATTTGCTGATTGTAGAGGGTTGTAGTTTGGTTGGATTGAAAGGTGATTAGTGCTGGATTTTCATAGGATTAGTTGCATGAGATTGTGGACAAGAAAAAGTTAAAGGTTTGGTGGGAAAAGGATTAGGGTATGTAATTAATTTTAGAGGATGAAAAATTAATGAAATGAAGGGCTAGTTGGGCAAAAGAGGAAGAGAAAAAAGGAAATATTATAGGAATCTCATTTAGAATCCCTTGTGTTTCACCGTTTGGTTTTGTATTTTTCACATAATCATTCAGCTTGAAAAGCAAACTCAACTCTCTTGCATAAAAAGATTACATAGATTTGTATAGGCACTGGATTTCTCCCACTTCTATTTGAACTGGTACTCCAAAATAGGAAATTTTGAATTTTGACTAGTAAGACCATTCTAGACCAAAATAGACTACATTTAAGGCCCCAAAAATATAGACAGCCAAAAATAAAACCCATGGACGATCACTATGATCCATTTTCAGTGAATGTAATACTCATGATTCCTAAAACATTAGAAAATGTAATAGAACTATACCAGCAGATTAGTCCTTTTTTGGGATAAGTTAGATGGCCTAAAATTAATGTGAAATTAAACTTGAAGAAACCAAAAAATTGATCACACAAGGTCCCAAGTCGGATCTATATGGATTTTATATATTTGTCTCTTTTCTTGTTTGCATGTACCACATCAATTAGTTTATCCATCATAGATACAAGTTAGGTCTATAGAATATTAGGTATTATAAGTGATCATTTAGTTTACTAACTGTTAAATTCCTGAGGGTCACTTGTCATATATATATAGGAGGGTCAATTGTGTTGTCAAATATTGTCCATACTATAATGTTGATGTGATCATTTGACAAAAATAATGGTTTTTAGACATTGACAATGTTCTGGTTAATTCTGATTAGCATAAGTTAATTTATCTTGGGGAACTAATTCCTTATATTATTACATTAAAGTACTTATGTCAAATTTTGGGTAGTCCATATACTTTTTTGTTGACTTTATAAAGTAATATTGGAATTAACTGAAATATATTAACCAATATCTAACAAAACGTTGATGCTCCTGGTGAAGAATGAAAATGAATTGCATACATGCATATGTGCATACATACATGCTTACATGGTACACGCACTCTTAAAATTCAGCTCTGAGATGTGACTTAAATTTACTCAGAAAGCCATAAAACTCGGTTTAGATATGTGACTGAAATTTACTCCAGCAACAAAGATCTCAGAAAACCATACATCAATGTGTGCATAAATACACGCGGACATGGTACACACACATAAAATTCAGCTCAGAGATGCGACTTGAATTTACTCCAGCAACAGATATCTCAGAAAGACATAAAATTCAGTTAAGATAAATGACTTGTACTCCAGCAATAAAGATCTCAGAAAGCCATATTTCTATACCATATGCATCTTGTGTAGGTCTGTGAACTAATGAATCTTGAATTTCACTAATTTCTGCTGTGGAAGCTATTTGTTTCTCTGTCTTTATAGAGCTAGTATGCATGCATCTATGCATTCATAAATGCATACATTCATGTAAGCAGGCAGACAAACAGAACTTTGAGCTCACAGCTGAACAATTGCATGCACATTTAATGTTTTTGCATCCTAATTGTAAATTGGGATTACCTTTACTTTCCCAATAAATTAGGGATTGTGGCTTTACAAATCCCTCTCCCCCCCCCCCTCCCACCACCCACATTTATCCATCATGCCTTTTCTCACTATTTTTCCCCCTTTCCTTTTCTTTTTTTTTTTGGGCATATCTCTTTTCTGTGTTTAACTTGAATTTGAAAATTTAAATTATTGTACCATCTAACATACAAATTACAGGCATATAATATGCATTAGCTGCTTTGGATTATAACTTCTCTAGAGTATAATTCTAAGTTGTACCTAATGATAATTTGTGATGCAAGATAGGAATGTAATTCGAATAATAAAATTTAAATGCATGTACATTATATGGTCAAGCTGTACAATTACCTTAGATGTTTGATATAAAATATTGATTTTCTATTACTTGCTGTAATTTAATGGATTCAGATTTCCTATGATAGATATTTTCTTTTGGTTGTATTATGCCTTTTAGAATTTCAATATTTCAATCTTTGCTATCATTTTTTTTTTTTTAATATTTTGTTTTAGGCTCCATTATTTATGTGGTAGTTATATTGTTTCCTTGGATTTTCTTGAAACTTGACGCAAATTTTTTTTTTTGGCTTCTTGTTTGTCCAAAACTAAATCTAAATGAAGTTTCAAATCCTTGCGTTGAAATAATAGGACTTAACTATAAGGTTGGCCATAAACAATAAATAGTTACACTTACATATCCAATATACTTGTTTATGAGAGGTAGAGTAGGAGAGTGGGTCACATGACTCACATGTAAGTGTAGAGGGTGAAAGTTGAGGCAATCAAGAAAATGAGAGACATACGGGTGGATGGATTACGAGTAACTCGAGAAGACAATAGAAGGATCTCTTTCTTTCTAAAAGGACTAAGGTTGACCATGGAACTAGTGTGAGTCTATCCTTGGTGAACTCATAACTTTAGCCATCGAGTTACATAATCCTAAGAATCCCATTGGAAGGGCTATGGCACAGCATTAGAGCCATACCTTGGCTGAGCATTGAGCTTTAAGAGCTCTCCCAATATATGCCTCCAGTCTCGGGTATTCACAAGGTTAGGATGAATACCATAAAATGATTATAGAGTGGGTTACTGAGGAACATGAGGGCCAGACTGGAGAACTTCGGATAAGGTCAACCCAAGGAGGTGTGGCCTGAAAGGAGATGGGGTTGACTCACTTGGACGAGCTAATCTCCGGATTGCCTTACGAGTAGCCTCTGCCTAGGTCCAGAGCTAAGGCATATCGTACATCAGCTTACATGGGAGATCACCTTAGTAATTGGAGACATGTCACTATATTATTGGCCTACTTATCAGTAGTTGATTGGATAGAGCAGATACATGTGGGCTCTTAATACAGCCCAGAACCAATGGGAAAATGACACATGGAAGCCAATCTCATGATGAACCAAGTACCTACAATAATCTTCCTTACTCAGAATGTCATTTGCAGCCTGTAGCAATGGTGCCGTTCGCTGCTGAACTCCTATTATATTGTTAGGCAGTGGGCTTTATTGGCTGATCACTAGATTTTTGGTGTTACTGGCAATTTGGCTCTTATTGTTGAACTTGAATTTTCTTGATCCTGTATGTTCTGGTGGTTTTGCAGAATTAAAGGCTGGGGATTGTTGTCTTCTTCTTCTTTTTCTTTTCATTTTTTAGTCTAACGTACTTTCACTTCTAAATGATCAGTGAATTGCTAGTTACTTACTCAAGAGTCAACACCTTTCACTTTACTCAAGTAGATTTAGTTTATTTACAATGTTTAGTCATTTCATTTTTTACTCAACTCCATTCACTTTTTACCATTCCTTAATACAATGGTAAAGGCTTAGCCTGTCAAGCTTGAAAATGCTGGCTCATGCCAGAGGTTAGGTTTTTGCATGGTCCACACCTCCTAGCATTTCGGATTGATGGGATCAATTCTATGTTTTGGCCTTTAAAATGATCATATTGTTTAGAGGCAGTGTTTATGTTATACAAACGAGTAAACAATGCCTTAAGTCTTTTTTTTTTATCATTTCACCTTTGTCTCTTGTATAAGATTAGTACTTTACATGGTTTCTGAATCAGTTTGTCCGTGCCTCTGTTTTCAGATATGATGGTCAGCGAGCCCAAATTCACAGATTAGCTGATGGGTCTGTGCGTGTCTTTTCACGAAATGGGGATGAAACAACATCAAGATTTCCAGATATAGTGAATATAATTAAGGAATTATGTAGTCCTACTGCAGCAACTCTTATTCTGGATGCTGAGGTATTATATTACATCTTTACTAGAAAATGCCATATGATATCTTGGAGCTTGGATGGATTTGTTGATTAGTTTGGGCTGTGGGGGCATTGAGCACTGCCTTTTTCAATTTCTGCTATCCTTTCATATATTGATGGTTAATATGTGAGAATAATCTTCTGGTTTCAGGTAGTTGCAGTTGATAGGAAAAATGGCTGCAAGCTTATGTCCTTCCAAGAACTATCTTCCCGAGAGAGAGGGGGCAAAGATTCCTTAATTTCTGTGGATAGTATTAAGGTGTGATATTATTTTTTTTCGTTATCATGCAGTTGAGTGTTTTAATTGACAAATGAAATACAAGAACATGATTCTAGTGTTGTAATCCTCAATGCAAATTCTGTAATTTTTTGTCATTGTAAAAATGTAGTTTTTTTTTTGTTATTTTAGTTTATTAAGTTTGGGGTTTGATCTAGAATTTGACAAACTCAAATCTCAATTATCGAATACTTTACATTTTGTATAGATCCAGTTGTAATAGCATTGTGCATACCTCTGAAGTTTAAAAGACAGTTGGTGGATGGGCATACAGATTGTAAATCATGCCTAATAAAATTAGAGTCTCGTTATTTCCAAAAAAATTACAAAATTATATATATGAGGGTATGTTTATATAATCCAAAAGTATAAACTGTTCAATAAATTAT
Organism: Nyssa sinensis; assembly: GCA_008638375.1. Classification (NCBI taxonomy): domain Eukaryota; kingdom Viridiplantae; phylum Streptophyta; class Magnoliopsida; order Cornales; family Nyssaceae; genus Nyssa; species Nyssa sinensis. The sequence continues at coordinate 6,676,755 of CM018043.1, read as the reverse complement.
CCTTAATTCTACATATGTCCATAAAATTCCCTTCTAAAATATGTTGATTCTTCTCTTTCCAAATGCACCACAACAAGCAAATTAATGGGCACCATCCTCCAAACCTTCTTTTTCCTTTCCCTCCACCCGCCATCCAACTCCTTTTTTCCTGGTATTGTTGAATAATTTAAGTATGTAAGGGGTTAGGGTTTGGAAATAGAATCTTAGGAGGTGGAAACAAATCTAATTATGTGTTTTTAAAGGCTTAAGAAGTGCCCAAAAAAAAAATGATGAAGAAAAGAAGGTAGGCATTGCAATTATGTTTGCATCACACATTTCTAAAAGAGCACAATAGTTGCAAAAATTTCTAAAACATGTTCTCTATTGAATTGAAAGAGTATATAGATAGACCGCTAGAGTCTTCCTACTCCTACCAAGACTTTGATCCTCATACCAACAGAACATTAAAATTATTTAATATTTATTTCTGTAATTTGATTCAGGAGTTTGATATGTTTTTAAATGAAAAACAAGTAAAAATTAAATATATCTGACTGTTCCAAATGTAGGAATGCGGACCAGTAAATCATTGGATTTAGTGGATATGATGCTTAGAGAATTGATATAACTTTTGAAAAGATGGGGGGAAAAACTGAGAAGTGGTGATGTAATTAGTATATTCACCCAGTAAGGAAAAGATGAACATTCTAAACGAATATTTTGGAAAGATATGGATGAAATAAATTAATGAATCCTTGACCGAAAGACTGATCTGTAGTTTTCTAACGAGGACTTGGATTGCCATGTAGGGCAAGATGGTAAATGAAGGGTAAATGGAGTTAGGAATTTGCAGAAGGGGAGAAGGGAGGCACGACAATGGCATATAATTTTGTATGGGCTAATACATGGTGTAAAGAGAAAAATCATCTCCTCCAAAAGTGAATCAGAATAATCCACTCAATAACTGATGATCATAAGGTTGTTGTAGAAGAGAACCTGACTGCACAATATAGGTTCATGGTCATGGGAGCTTGTATGAAGGAATGGAAACTTGAGAGAATAGGGGCCCAAAGGAGAATAAGCATTGGCAGATCCAAGGGGGGACAAGTGGGGCATGTCCCCCAAAAAAATTTTGATAGTGTTTTTTGCCTACTAATTTTGTTAGAATATATTAACAAAATATGACTTGGCCCTCCTAATTTTTTTTTTTTTAGATATTCATATGAATCCTTCTAGATTTTAGTACTTTCAATTCCCCCCCCCCCCCCCATAAAACTAAAATTTCTGGATCCACCACTGAGAATAAGTACTGCATTTAAAATGAAACAGGTGATGGTATCCCGAAAAAAGACAATCCAGAACTAGATTTAGTTTGGTGTATTCACCAGTTACTCTGCATGGCTATTTTATTTGTTTTCATTGAATGTCATACCATCATTCTTCACTTGATGTCTGTAAGCTCTTCCGTTGACTTTAAGTTTTTCTTTTCTTTTCTTTTTTTTTTAATTTTTCTGTTCTCATTTCCATCAGTTTGTCTCGTTTCGATTTCTTTACTAGTTTCTGATAACGTTCTTCATGCAGGTTGACATTTGTATCTTTGTCTTTGATATCATGTTTGCTAATGCAGAGCAGTAAGCATCTTGAACCTTTTCTTCGAGTGTTTAATATCTTCATATATATGATGCACAATTTTAATTCCAACTTATTTGATGGCCATCTAACAGTATGTTGAGGTAAAATGCATCATGAGAAGGAACTCCCAAATGTTGGATGGCTATCTTACAATATGTAGATGGAAAATGGATCATGAAAAAAAAACTTTCAAAAGTTGGTATTTCCAGCACTAAGTTTGTACTCACCCCAAAAAGCAATTGAATTTGAGAAAGGCAATGGCAAATTCATTAGATAAGCCACCAAAGAAGTTGCATGGAAGTTCATGTCATTTATGTTATAATGTGGTTGTATTTCTCATGGCGGTTACTTTTGGATAATATTTAGAAGTACATATTGGACACATAAGACAATCCTCAGGCATGTCTAGAATTCTGAGATATTTTTTTTGTGTTGACATAGGTTATACATGAAAAGGTCAGATTTTTTTTTTTTGTTTGTTTTTAATTTAGATACCATTTGATAAAACTTTTTAAAAGTACTTTCACTAAGTCAAAAGGTACCTTTTTCAAGTTTACTTTTTTACTTGAAAGCGAAAAATAAAAACCAAAAAGTGCATTCGATAACTTTCTTGAAAGTGATTTTAATTTTTTTGATAGGATATTAAAATCATTTTTCAAATATAAAATAAATCTTAATTGAATAGATACAAGTATGTATAAATGTATTTGCATATATATACACACACACCCACATGTAGGCACATATATAAATGTATCTAGAAGTATATATGTGTGTATATATATATATATTTGCATATATAGATATTTACACTTGAAATATCAGATAGGAACATATTAACTAGTATAAATATATAGGTGGTAAGTGCGCACAAAGGAATTTATAAGCAAAAAATAATAAACTACTTTAAAAAGCAAGGATCAAAGTTTCGTTTCTTTTCCATCGAAACGGCCGAAACGTTTCCGTTTCTCAGGGAACTGAAACGAAACACTAGTAGAATATTAAAATTCACATGTTTCCATGGAAACAAAATTGTTTCTGTGGAAACATACTGAAACTAGTGGAAACATACTGAATCAGAGGAAACATTTCTTTAATATCAACAATAATTCTAGAAGTTAGTAAAAAATAATATCCATTTATTTTTCAAAGATTGAGACTTAAAATTATAAGAAGATATATTTCTATTATTTTTCCTAAAATAATAGAAAAATAGTAGGAGAAATAAAGTGTAAAGAAATAACTATTTTAATACTAAGTTACTAATTATAATAGATTTAAATCGCTATTTGTTTTACTTTTTATTTTATATGTAACTTATGTCAAATTATCTAATTCGTGAATATTACATAGTAAATATCTATTATGTCATTTATCATAAATATGATGTATATGCCTTAAACATGCACAAATATTCAATAAATAGGTTTTTTTGTATAAATAAATAAATTTTAAGTTTTGTTTCCATATGTTTCCAATTTTTTCTCCGTTTCCATTATGTTTCCGAGACGTTTTGAAACGTTTCCGTTTCTGGACAGACCGAAACTATACATCGAAACGATATTTTGATCTTTGTTAAAAAGTGTTACCAACTGTACCTTAGTAAAGCACTATAGTCAAAATAGTCTCTACAAAATGCAGGTAAAGCTGCCTCCCATTCACCTGTCCTAGACCTTACCAAGTGTGGGAAACTTGTGCACTAGGTGTGACATTTTTAATTATAGTCAAAACAAATATATGTATATGTGTGTATCTTGAGTTTTTTTTAATGATAAAAAACAAGAGCCATTGTCAAAACAACTCATGGATTCTAGGGGAGGAGAAGTAAAAGGAGATGCAAGAAGGGGAGGGTACAGTTGCAGATAATATCTTATTCCTGGTAAGTTATCATATTCTATACATACACATGCATATAATAACCTAAATGTAGTTTTAACTACGTTCAAGTTCATCAGCAAAGCAACTTATCAGAAGAAAAAACAGTTCATCAGAAAAGTGAAATCACAGTGGGCCTACTCTGTTGCTGGAGTCGTCAGCATACTTGAGGTTTGAGCTAGTAATATACTGAGGCGCAAGATTCTCTTGTAGTTTGTTCCTTGTTATCTTTGGTCAGATAACATTGGCAGGCTTACCAAAAAATGCTATACCTAGCAACTTCTATTTTGTAACACACATTGCAAAACATGTTATGCCTTCATTGCAAAACACTTAATTTGGTGATCCAAATTTTTTTTGTTAATGTATTTTTTTCAATGATAGAAACATTTAAATTTTTTCTTGAAATATAATAAGACGGACTGTTTAGGAGAAGATTCCTGGAAAGGAGTATAATTTAACTTACTTAGGATACACCAAGTTTTTTATGCTTAAACATGTTATATTCCAATAGATCATAGTTTAAAAACTAGATTAAAATTTTGTGGGTTTTGGTAATATGGTATAGTTTTAATTTTCACTTGTTAAAAGAAAATCCATCTTGCTTTCAGAAATATCTCAATGAGCACCAGGTAATCTATAGAAGCCTACCACTGCCATGCCCTGTCTTAGAGCATGAAACATACCAAGTTCCCATTCTTGTTCTGCATACCAAAATGATCTGCTGTCCAAGTAATATTGACCATGGGAAAGCAAGAAACAATATGTGTTGAAATGTGGAGAAAAAAACTGAATATTCCACTAACTTATGAAAAGATTACATTCCCTTTAATTAGATGATAATTCTCATCTAATTACTAGGGATATTTACAACCTATTGAAAATAGAATATCCTATTTAAAATGGAAAGCAGTAAAGTAGGAAAGACTATCTACAGAATTGGGTAATGTGCTACCCAAATCCCCTAGGATCGTGGAACCAAAAATAGCTAACAAATCAACTGATTTGTTAGCTGTAAATTTCCTAAAGATCAGCCTCTAATAAAGGCTGACAGATATCTAATAATTCTACACTCCCCCTCAAGTTGGGCTGTAAATATTGATTAGGCCCAGCTTGGAACTCAGATCATCAAAATTCTTTCTTGGCAGAGCCTTGGTAAAGATATCGGTTGTTTAGAGACATGTAGGCACATACACCATCTTGATTATTCCTTCCTCTATTTTTTCTTTTACGAAATGTCGATCAATCTCCATGTGTTTTGTTCTATCATGATGCACTGGATTCTTTGCAATGTTGATGGTTGACTGATTGTCACAGAACATCTTCATGGGTTCTTCACCTGAAATCTTTAATTCCTTTAGAAGCCTTCTTAGCCATATTCCTTCACAGATGCCGTGTGCCATTGCCCTGAATTCAGCTTCTGCACTGCTTCTTGACACAACTGATTGCTTCTTACTTCGCCATGTAACTAGGTTTCCCCACACATATGTGCAGTACCCAGAAGTTGACCTTCGATCATGTATTGATCCTGCCCAATCTGCATCACTGAATACTTCAATATCTCTTCTTTGATTCTTCTCAAAAAATAATCCTTTACCTAGTGTTAGCTTTAGATATCGTAGGATTCTATAAATTGCCTCCATATGTTCTTCATTGAGATTGTTCATGAATTGACTCAGAGAAGCTAATATCAGGTCAAGTGTGAAACAAATATATAAGTTTTCTAACTAGTCTTTGTTATCTGCCTTTATCCACTGGTGCACTGTCTTCCTTGGCTCCTAGTTTGGTTGTTGAATCCATAGGAGTATTTGCTGGCTTGCATCCGAGCATCCCAGTCTCTTTAAAGAGATCTAGAACATATTTCCTTTGGGAGACAAAGATTCTCTTCCTTGACCGTGCCACTTCCATGCCTAGGAAGTATTTGAGATTCCCAAGGTCCTTGATTTCGAATTCTTTAGCTAGAAGACTTTTGAGACTACTCATTTCCTCCTCATAATCTCCCATTAGAATGATGTCGTCCACATATACAATGAGGATAGAAAATTTTCCTTCAGGAGAGTATTTAACAAATAGTGTACGATCTGATTGACATTGAGAATAGCCATACTTCCTGACTACCTCTGTGAATCTCTCGAACTAGGCTCTTGGGGATTGCTTGAGCCCATATAAAGATCTTCTGAGTTTGCAGACTTTGTTGTGTGTAGCTTGTGTCTCGAATCCAAGAGGAATTTCCATGTAGACTTCTTTAGCTAGGTCTCTATTGAGGAAGGCATTCTTGACATCTAGTTGGTGAAGAGGCCAGTCTAAATTTGCTGCCAAAGATAAGAGGACCCACACTGTATTTAACTTGGCTACAGGGGCAAATGTCTCTTTGTAGTCGATTCCATATGATTGAGTGAATCCCTTTGCTACCAGCCAAGCTTTGAATCAGTTAACACTTCCATGTTCATTGTATTTCACAGTGAATATCCATTTGCAACCCACTGGACATTTTCCAGTTGGTAATTCTGTGATCTCCCATGTTCCATTCTTTTCTAGTGCACTGATTTCTTCCCAGACAGCATACTTCCATTCAGGTGTACCGAGAGCCTCTTGTATGTTATTAGGAACCTAAATTTTGTCGAGGTTGGCAGCAAAAGCTCTAAAATTCAAAGATAGCCCCTGATATGACACAAAAGTGTATATTGGGTGTTTTGTGCATGATCTCACACCTTTTCTCACCGCAATAGGACAATCACTATTATCATTAGTTAACTCATTATGGGAAGTCTTGGGATTAGAGTTACCTGGTGGTATTTCACTTGATCTAGGGCTCGGATCAGACTCTTGGATTTGCTTAAGAGATGCTTGTTGTTCTATTTCCTTTTGGTTCCTTCTCCTCCATGAATAGGTAATCAACTCATCATTTTTTGTTGGTTGAATAGTGTCCAGATGCTGATGTTTCACGGGAAATTCTAAGAAGGGATATGAAGGAGAAATGGAGTCAATAGTTGGAATAGATTCAAAACTTTGTGATAGGTGAGAAGGGCCAGAATCAGAAGAAGAGTGAGATAACTCTTCAATATCCCAAAGCTGGAATTCCTGTGTAATCTCCCCCTGAATTTCAGATTTGGGGTAATATGGTTGTTGCTCAAAAAAGGTGACATCCATGGAGTGATAATATCTTTTAGTAGCTGTTGAATAGCATTTATAACCCTTTTGGTTTGGAGAGTATCCGAGAAAAATGCACTTAAGGGCTCTAGGATCAACTTTACCCCGGTGTTGACTAAGAACATGAACAAAAGCTGAGCACCCGAATACTTTGAAGGGAATAGTGGAAATGACTCAAGTATTGGGAAAAGACTGAAGTAGAGCTTGACAGGGAGTTTGGAATTTGAGAATGCGAGAGGGCATCCTGTTTATGAGGTAGGCTGCAGTGAGAATGGCTTCACCCTAAAAGTGTTTCGGTACATGTGTAGAGAACATGAGGGAGCGGGCAACATCTAGTAGGTGCCGGTTTTTTCTTTCGGCAATTCCATTTTGCTGAGGAGTGTCGACACAGGAACTTTGGTGTATTATTCCTTGACTCAAGAGATAATCATCAAGAATTGATTTGAAATATTCTTTGGCATTATCAATTTTCACAATCTGATTTTTTGCTTGGAATTGTGTTTGGATCATAGTGTTAAAATTTTTAAAAATCTGACCTGCCTTTGACTTTTTTTTCATGAGGAATATCTAGGTAAGTCTAGTGTGATCATTTATAAAAGATATAAACCAACGAGATCCGGTAATATTCTTGATCCTAGATGGCCCCCACACATCACTATGAATCATTGAAAAGGATTGGGATGCTTTGTAGGGTCGGTTGGGATAAGAGTTGCAAACATGTTTTGAAAATTGACACATCTCACATTGAAAATCATATGGATTTTTATTATTGAATAATGAAGGAAAGAGTTTCTCGAGATACAAGAAATTTGGATGTCCTAACCTATAGTGCCACAACGTAATTGCACTATCATTATTAGAACGAATGTCGGAAAAATAACTTTGACTTCTAGACACTAAACAATCGAATTTGTGAGTTGTTCCTTGAGGAGGATCATTAACCTTGAGAAGATAGAGCCCCGAACACATCTTAGCACTGCCAATCATCTTCCTCGAATCCAAGACCTGAAATTCACACATATTTGGGAAAAATTTAGTTACACAATTGAGATCCCGAGTGAGTTTACTAATAGATAGTAAATTGCAATCCAAATTTGGCACTAATAGAACTGAGTTAAGTGTTAGGTTCTCTGAAATTTTAACAAAACCTGTACCAGCCACCTTTGAGAATGAGCCATCTGCTATCCTGACTGTTAAATTTTCATAACAGGGACTATAAGTAGAAAAAATTTTGCCTTCTCCGGTCATATGGTCCGATGCTCTTGAAATCCATGGACCTAGCTCCTCCTTTTTAACATTAAGAGCACTTAAAAAATTACCTTTGTGTGCCTAAGAGCCGGTACCAACCACAGTAGTAGGGGCTGCTGAAGATTGGCTGAACATTTTCTGCAATAATTCTAGTTGCTCCTTGCTGAAAAGACTGGGCTCGGGTGGTGTCGGTTTTTCATCTACCGAAACGAAATTTTCCCGTCCTTCTCTGTCGTTGGCAAAGCGGGAAGGTTTCCAATCTGTGGGTTTACCGTGGATTTTCCAGCAGGTGTCCTTGGTGTGACCAGGACGTCGACAATGGTCACACCACGGCCTCCTTTCTTCGGTCTACTGTCACTGCTATTATGTGGATTTCCTCAAACTGCAAGGGCTGAACTCTCCAGGTTTGTCGCAGAGTCTTGAGGGCCCATCATTATCTTCTTTCGACTCTCCTCTCGGCGAACTTCTGTAAACGCTTCTTGGATGTTTAGCAGTGGTTTGGATCCTAGGATTCTTCCTCGTAGTTCATCAAGATTTTTATTTAATCCAATCAGAAATTTGTATATTCTTTTCTTTTCAACAATTTGTTTATACCTGATTCCATCTTCAGGACAGCTCCAATAGTGCTTCTCGAATAAGTTCAGCTGTTGCCAGGAGCGGTTGAGGTTGTTGAAGTATTGGGTCACTGTCAAATCTTCTTGGCGTAAGTCATGGAGAACACTTTCCACCTCAAATAATTCAGATGTATTCTCATTGTTAGAATACGTTTCCTTGGTAGCTTCCCAAATCTCCTTCGCTATTCCGTAGAGAAGAAAACTTTCTCCAATGTCATTTTTCATGGAATTAATGAGCCATGACATGACCATGTTATTTTCTGATTTCCATGTTTTGAACTTCGCATCATCCTTGCTTGGTTGGGCTGCAACTCCTGAGAGATGATCATCCTTTCCCTTTCCGCATATAAACATCATCACGGAATGGGACCATTGGAGATAGTTATTACCATTAAGTTTGTGTCCTGTAATGGGCATGAGGATGCTATCTGAACTGTTGCTGTTGCCTGAGACCATGGCTTGCTGATTGGTGGTGACGTCTGAGACTGAAGAGGTGGAGTCGCGTCTCTCGATGGCCATACCGTATTTGGTCATATGGGAAAATTAGGGTTCAGAGGATGCTTTGATACCATGTTGAAATGTGGAGAAGCAAACTGAATATTCCACTAACTTATGAAAAGATTACATTCCCTTTAAATAGATGATAATTCTCATCTAATAACTAGGGATATTTACAACCTCCTGAAAATAGAATATCCTATTTAAAATGGAAAGCAGTAAAATAGGAAAGACGATCTACAGAATTGGGTAACATGCTACCCAACTCCCCTAGGATCGTGGAACCAAAAATAACTAACAAATCAACTGATTTGTTAGCTGTAAATTTCCTAAAGATCAGCCTCTAATAAAGGCTGACAGATGTCTAATAATTCTACAATATGTGGCTGCAAATTCAATCCTAAAGGTTAGTTTAAGACATGTCTATCTTGTGCATTGATGGTGGCACCTCTATCACAGCATGAGGATCTCAATTTTCTGTTTGATTTGGAGAAGCATCCATCCAGCTGTGCTACTGCATTTCTAGTTTACCACCATTATAAAGAGTGCCCCATATCCATAATTGTATTACAACGCACCATATTTCATAAAGATAAATTGACGTTCAATATTGATACAGGCCCTTGGTGACCTAGAGAATATGAATTGACCTAGGAAGAGAGGGGGGGGGTTGAGTGGGTCAACAAAATCAAACTGAATTATCTTGGCCAATTTTAACCTTGGGTGATTCATTTGTCACTTGATTTAGTGCAAATCTTCTAGTTCAGTGCGTGCAATAATAAATATAAGCATCCACACAAAATAGAACGCACAATATTTTTTACGTTGAAATCTTAAATGAGAAAATCATGGGACCTCGTCTAGAGGCGCGCTAAATCTACTATGAAGAAAAATTGAGAAAGATGTAGAGAGTCTAGAGACTTAATATGACTCACTAGACTTAGTACATCAAGCCTTGCCACTATTAATCCGATCTTCTCTTGACTTGAATTCTCAAGCATCTTCATAGTCATACAACCTCCAAAACCTCGAATGGATAAACTCAATCACAACAACGACTCTTCATTGTCTCGGACTCCTCCAATTATACAAGTCAAAATCCTTCATACTTATACTCCACCAAAGATGTGTGATATTGAATAGCTAGGATTTTAATGCAAGGAGGCTGTATATCTAAGTAATTTTACAAACTAGAAGGCCAAAATACTTTTTAAAAGTCTATGGATTTGTTCTTCAAAAGTTGCAATAAAAATTTCTCACCATCATGTTAATACAACCTCTTCTATACTTACAGTTTCCTTAACAAAAACAGATTTCTGAAAAGAATTTGGAAACCTAGATTCCGCTAGGTCGTTTGAGCTGGTGAACGACCTAGTCTAGAGTTGCATAATTTATTTTTGCTTGTTACAGAATATACTAGAATATATGAGCTGTATATGAGCTGTAGGATTATTCTAGAATATATGAGCTGTATATGAGCTGTAGGGTTATTCTAGAATATATGAACTGTATATGAGCTGTAGGGTTGACTATATAGGCCCAAATTTATGTATAAATACTCTTGTATATTTTGAATGGAATGATATAGAGAATTATTCTTCTCTCTTGGTTTTCATGGTATCAGAGTCTTTCTGAAAGAGTAGAATTTTTTTTTTTCCTCTCTTTCTTCTTCTTCTCTTTCTTTCCCACTGTTCTGCCCACAGTGAGCAGAGTTGGGAAATTCCTTGAGTCACCCTGTTCGAGTGACCCTTGCTTCTCACCGCCACTCAGGATCAGTCGCCCACCTGCCGATCGGCCTGTCCCTGAAGTCCGGTCACCGGAAACCCAGCGCGTGACCCTCACGCGCCACTAGAAGTTTCTGCCATCATCAGCTACTTCACGCGCCGGCGCGTGGAGGCGCGTGCGACTGCGCCTCGACCTCCGATCACTCTTCCTGGAGTCGTCTCTCTCTCTCCGGCACTTCTGTGCATCCAGTTGCTTTGCTGCTATTGGTTTGGATACTCTGTGTGTCCTTGTTGCTTCACGGTTGTTCGTTTGGACCCTTTGTGTGTCCTGTTGATTCACTGTTGGTGCTTCCCTGCTGCTTCACTGTTCGTTTGGACCCTCTGTGTGTCCTGTTGCTTCACTGTTGGTGCTTCCCTGCTACTGTTCTTGGTTCGTTGCTTGCTTCTTGGTGGTTTTGTTTCTATGGCTGACGAACAAAAGAATTTGGTCGTGACTGATGTCATTCCCGTGATGTCCAAAATCACAGAACATAAATTAACTGGTCCAAATTATTTTGATTGGTGTAAGACTGTTAGGATTTATCTGCGGAGTATTTCTAAGGACACTCATCTTACCGAAGATCCTCCAACCGATACTACTCGCAAGGAATGGTTGAGAGATGATGCTCGCTTGTTCTTGCAAATCAGAAACTCTATTGACACTGAGGTTGTTAGCCTGATTAATCACTGTGAGTATGTTAAAGAATTGATGGAATATTTAGAATTTTTGTATTCTGGAAAGGGCAATCTTTCACGTATCTATGAGGTTTGTAAGGGCTTTTACCGGGCTGAACAACAAGATCACTCTCTTCAGGCCTATTTTATGAATTTCAAACGAACCTATGAAGAATTAAATGTCTTGTTACCTTTCAGTACTGATGTCAAAGTCCAGCAAGCTCAACGGGAGCAAATGGCAGTAATGAGTTTCTTGGCTGGCCTTAATTCTCAGTTTGAGATTGCTAAATCTCAGATTCTCTCTAGTGCTGAGATTTCCTCTCTCCATGAGGTCTTTATTAGGGTACTTCGCACAGCTACTAGTACATCTGTTGCTCCCTCGGTTCATGCTTCTAGTGCTCTTGTTAGTCATCATGGTGGATTTGACACTAGACGGTCTTATCCTAAGAACCGAGGCGGCGGTACAGGTAGTCAGGATGCAGGGGGAGTTGTCTGTTATTATTGTCATGAGCCGGGCCATACCAAGCGCACGTGTAAGAAATTGCAAAATAAGTCTCAGAAGTCTCATTCAGCCCATGTTGTAGTTACTCCACCTCGCCCATCTGAGCCAACCATTACAGTCTCTGCAGATGCATTCGCTAAATTCACTCAGTATCAAGAAGCATTGCAGCATTCATCTCCACCTGTCACTGCCATTGCCGAGTTAGGTAAACCAAATACGTGTCTTCTTTCCTCTTCCTCACAATGGGTCATTGATTCTGGTGCTACAGATCATATGACAGGTAATTCTAGTCTTTTCTCCTCTTTTCAGTCCCACACATCTCCTTCTAATGTTACTTTAGCAGATGGTTCCACTTCTTTTGTGCTTGGGTCTGGTACTGTTAATCCAACTCCATTGATTTCGATGTCTTCTGTCTTGAGTTTACCACAATTTTCTTTTAATTTAATGTCTATTAGTAAACTTACTCGTACCCTAAATTGTTGCATCTCATTTTTTCCTGATCATTGTCTCTTTCAGGATCTTATGACAAAGAAGATTATTGGTAAAGGATATGAATCCGGTGGTCTCTACCTTCTGGATACCCAGGTACCCAGGCCCATTGCATGTTCCAGTGTCGTAACTCCCTTTGAAGCGCATTGTCGGTTGGGACATCCTTCTTTGCCTCTGTTGAAGAAATTATGTCCTCAGTTTCATACTGTATCTTCCTTAGATTGTGAGTCATGTCAGTTTGCAAAACATCATCGTTTGCCGTCAGTCCCTCGAGTCAATAAAAGGGCTAGTTTTCCCTTTGAGTTAGTCCATTCAGATGTTTGGGGTCCGTGTCCTGTTGTGTCCACTACTGGATTTAGATATTTTGTTACTTTTGTTGATGATTTTTCTCGTGTCACTTGGCTTTATTTAATGAAAAATCGTTCTGAATTATTTTCCCACTTTAGTGCCTTTTGTGCTGAAATTAAAACACAGTTTAATGTTTCTGTGCATACATTACGGAGTGATAATGCCAAAGAATATTTTTCCAATCCCTTTCAGACCTATATGATTCAAAATAGCATTCTTCACCAATCCTCTTGTGTTGACACTCCATCTCAGAACGGTGTGGCCGAACGAAAAAATCGGCATCTTCTTGAGACAGCCAGGGCCCTCTTATTCCAAATGCATGTTCCTAAACATTTTTGGGCTGATGCAGTTTCCACAGCCTGTTTCTTGATTAATCGCATGCCTTCCTCTATTCTTCATGGTGAGATCCCTTACACTGTCCTTTTTCCTACTAAACCCTTGTTTCCTATTGCACCCCGGATATTTGGTAGTACTTGTTTTGCTCGTGATGTTCGTCCCCAGGTCACTAAATTATATCCCAAGTCTCTAAAATGTGTTTTTCTGGGTTACTCTCGTCTACAAAAGGGGTATCGGTGCTACTGTCCTAGCCTTCACAAGTATCTTGTGTCCGCTGATGTTACCTTTCTCGAACATATTCCTTTTTTCCCTGCTGCTTTTACTCCTTCGAGTCAGGGGGAGGATGATGACCTGTTGGTTTATACTATCACCTCTCCGCCTCCCATTGTAGCCCCTTCCCCTGTTACCCCACCTTCCGCACCACCATCCCCACCACCACCTCTTCACTATGTCTATTCCCGACGACGAGACCCACCTGCTCCATGTCCCGCACCGGTTTCTTCTTCGCCATCGGATCCTGTGGCTGGTGATCTTGATCTTCCCATTGCCCTTCGCAAAGGTACGCGTCAGTGCACTTATCCTATTTCATCGTTTGTTTCTTATGCTCACTTGTCGTCTTCTTCGTGTTCTTTTGTTGCTTCCCTGGATTCTGTGTCTCTTCCCAAAACTGTCCATGATGCCTTGTCCCATCCTGGATGGCGTGATGCTATGATCGAAGAGATGAATGCTTTAGATGCTAATGATACTTGGAATTTAGTGCATTTACCTGCAGGAAAGAAAGCTATTGGCTGTAAATGGGTGTTTGCGGTCAAATTCAATTCCGATGGTTCCGTGGCTCGCCTTAAAGCCCGTCTTGTGGCTAAAGGCTATGCTCAGACTTATGGTGTGGATTATTCTGATACTTTCTCCCCTGTTGCTAAGTTGACCTCGGTTCGCTTATTTATTTCTCTGGCAGCTACTAATGATTGGCCTTTACATCAGTTAGACATCAAAAATGCTTTCTTACATGGTGATCTCCAGGAGGAAGTGTATATGGAGCAACCACCTAGATTTGTTGCTCAGGGGGAGTGTGGGCAAGTTTGTCGTCTTCGCAAGTCCTTATATGGTTTGAAACAGAGTCCCCGTGCTTGGTTTGGAAAATTTAGTCAGGCAGTAGAGAAGTTTGGAATGAATAAGAGTAAGTCTGACCACTCAGTTTTCTATAAGCATTCTACATCTGGCCTCATTCTTCTTGTTGTATATGTGGATGATATTGTCATTACTGGAAGTGATACTGTGGGAATTTCATCTTTGAAGTCCTTTCTTCATAGCCAGTTTCACACAAAAGATTTAGGGGTGTTGAAGTATTTCTCGGGAATTGAGGTGACGAGAAGCAAGAAAGGCATTGTTCTATCCCAGAGGAAATATGTGCTTGACCTGTTAACTGAGACTGGAAAGTTGGGGGCTAAGCCATGCAGCGCTCCAATGCTTCCCAACCTACAACTCACGAAAGATGGAGACTTATTTGAAGATCCGGAAAAATACAGGAGGCTGGTTGGAAAGTTGAATTATCTTACAGTGACACGTCCTGATATTGCATACTCTGTTAGTATTATCAGTCAATTCATGTCCTCCCCAACAGTTCACCATTGGGCAGCGTTAGAACAGATCTTGTGTTACTTAAAGGGAGCTCCTGGACGAGGGTTACTGTACAAGAATCATGGACATACTCACATCGAAGGTTTTTCAGATGCAGATTGGGCAGGTTCCAAGATTGACCGCAGATCCACTACCGGATACTGTGTTTTTGTTGGAGGAAATTTGATTTCATGGAAGAGCAAGAAACAAAATGTTGTGTCCCGATCCAGTGCAGAATCAGAATATAGAGCTATGGCACAATCTGTATGTGAGATAATGTGGATATATCAACTCTTGATTAAGGTTGGTCTTAAAGCTTCAATACCAGCAAAATTGTGGTGTGATAACCAAGCGGCTCTCCATATTGCTTCCAATCCTGTGTTTCATGAACGGACTAAGCATATTGAGATTGACTGTCATTTTGTTCGTGAAAAGTTGCAGCAAAATTTGATCTCTACCGGATACGTGATAACTGGAGAACAGTTAGGAGATATCTTCACAAAGGCTCTCAATGGGGCTCGAGTCGATTATATTTGCAACAAGCTGGGCCTAATTAATATCTATGCTCCAGCTTGAGGGGGAGTGTTACAGAATATACTAGAATATATGAGCTGTATATGAGCTGTAGGATTATTCTAGAATATATGAGCTGTAGGGTTATTCTAGAATATATGAGCTGTAGGGTTATTCTAGAATATATGAGCTGTAGGGTTGACTATATAGGCCCAAATTTGTGTATAAATACTCTTGTATATTTTGAATGGAATGATATAGAGAATTATTCTTCTCTCTTGGTTTTCATTGCTTAAGCTTGTTCGAATGACCCATATAGTCATAGTCGAACGACCACTCACTGGAAAACTTTTAAGCACTGTCCTAGAGAGGTCATTACCTGGCCAACAACCAGGCGAACAACCTTCTCTGGGATTTAAATTTAAAAAACTCCTAAGAGTGGTACGAACGAGGTCGAACAAGCCATCTCTGGAAAAGTACCTTGAGGTTGTTCGAATGACTAGGCGAACAAACTCCTCTGTTTTTTAAAAGATATGCACAACTCATCCAACTTCGGCCTTTCTTGATATTGACACCAAATAGCAGATACTTAGAAAATATGTTTTTTAACTTAGAAAAACTTGCGTCAATTCAATCACGATGGCTTGAAACACACTCCAAACATTTAAAAACTCCTTTCAAAGATTGCATGTGTGCGCAACATAGGCCAATGTTTCCAAGACCAATTTATCTTTTTACCCTTATGTGTCGAACTTCATGAATTTCCGATGATTCTTGTTGCTGCTTTGACAATAAGGCTTGAGTACTTTGACACACATGAATTTAAACTCAACACAATTCCATTACAATCCTAGTTTTGTCAAACAGGATATGCGAACACTATAAGACACATAGTCCTAACAAATATGCTAGAATTCCTGCAGAATACAATAATTTTCTCCTATTTGGTATTATCATGGATTAGACTTCATACTGTTTAGACTTGTTTATTACCACAACACCATCTTAAAATAGGGCATGTCCATTGATAGCCTTATTCTAACTTGTTTTTGCATGATTTAAGTATTTCCTATTTTGGTAGTAGCTGGCTTGAACATTCTTGGTCTGAAGTCACAATGGACTACATGTCATGAATTTGGGAAACTTTTGGTAAAATGTCTACAATATTTCCTAGCTTATTGTTAGGTTTATGGGTCACATGTTTTCTTTTCTTTTTCTTTGAATGCCATGGGGATGATCATAGTCAATAGATAACATCTTTAAGATGACTTGTGTCTTGCCATTCTATATCCCCTTCATGTTTTTATATTTCGATTTTTTATACACATGCTTTTTCAAATAGTAAGCAGAAGTTCACGAACCCTTTAAAATTTTCTGTTTCAGGCTTTTGGGTTTTCCTCTCCGCCAAAGACGAAAATGTATGCATATTTCTTCCTTTAATATGAAGAATTATTTATTTTACTGGGAATAACCTTTCTACCCAAAGAATTGCATGTTTTAAACTCAAATTTTCCTCCATCTCATGCCCTGAAATATTTGTCAGATTTGAAGGATTTGTTCGGTGATGAGAAGTTGGGTTATTTTGAATATGCAAAGGAAATAACAGTGAGTGCTGTACCCTATCCTGTTAATGTGATGATCATTATGTTAGTTGTGTTACCAACTGCCTGCTTTGTAGGTGGAAGCAGGTGATGCTTGTCTGAGCAATGAAGCTACGTTGACCAAGATGAATTGTTTTCTTGATGATGCATTGCGTTCTTCATGTGAAGGAATAATGGTTAAATCGCTCGATGTTGATGCCAGATATTCTCCATCAAAGCGTTCTGATGCTTGGTTAAAGGTTTTTAATGACAGGAAATTTTACAATATTGTTATTACCATATGAATCAAAATTGGAAAACAAATATAAACCTGTGGTATGAGCAATGTTTCCTTCGCAGATCAAGCGAGATTATGTGGAAGGACTGAATGATTCCCTTGATTTAGTTCCAATTGGTGCTTGGCATGGGAATGGGAGAAAAGCAGGATGGTATTAACATAAATTCTTTCTTCCCTCACCCTCCCGCTCCTTTGATTACCTGTTTTCAAGAAGATACTATGTTTGGAAGCTTACGCTGTGTATGACACTAAGGAATTGGAGTCTTGGAGCTGGAATTGGTTGGAATGAAGGCAACTAGTCCAATTTTTAAAGTAACATGTCTCCGGATTCCAAGTTTCCAACCAATTCCAAATCCAAATCCCCAATTTTATGCTACCAAACATGTTATTAATGAAAATGAAAATACTTCATTTTCTTTTATGCATCATTTCAAGGCACAGTGTTGCAGTTTGGAGAATATTTAATTATAAAAAATGGGTATCTTTATTGAATTTAATAGTGAAATCATAAAAATTGTCAAATTTTCTACAGGAGTATGATTTTCAATTGGAATCACTTGTGTGACCAAAAAAATAAATTAAAAATAGCTATATGCATTTTAAATTCCACCTAGAAAAATGATAATGATTTTATTCTCATTTCTAATTGCTTCCTGCATGAAATACTGAAATTTTGGAAGCATAGTTTTCCATTATGTGATGTTTGTTGCACCAACAACCTCTAGCTTGATTGCTATCCCCTCTACCGCCCCATACGGGAGTTTGAGGGTTCAAGTCTCCTTAAGGGGCAAAGTGTGTGTGTGATTTACCTATCAAAAAAACTTATGTGATGTTTTGATGCTTTTAATGTTTTAGGTACAGTCCTTTCCTAATGGCTTGCTATAACCCTGACACTGAGGAATATCAAAGTGTTTGTCGTGTCATGTCTGGGTTCTCGGATTCTTTCTACATAGAGGTAAATCAGGCTGTTAGTGATCTGCTTGGTAGTTTATATGGTGCAACACATTCGGTTGTGCTGGTGAGTATGGTAATAGATTGGAGATGGGGGGAAAGCTTCATGGCAGCAGTAGTTTTTTTTTTTTTTGGACATGTATGCCAGCAGTAGATATATCCACTTGTTTTTCCTTTCAATGATATAAATGTTTGTTTTTGATATGTTAATCTAGTTCTTAATTTGATGGATAGATCATTTTATTTTTAAATTTGAGGGGAGGTTTATTGAAAGGTCAAGCATGATCATTTTTTTGAAATTGAATACCTTAAGTGCCTTATTTCATCACAAATCTGGGATGGGCATGGGAACACCGGCTCAGCTTTCCAGTCTTCTTTCTCCGTGAAAATGAAACCCAGGGAACATTCAAAAAATTTCATGATATGTTTTGTATTCTCAGCAAACTGCTCATTACTTTGGGGATGACTAAGTTCTGTAGTATTGTAAATTTAGATTCTACCTTGGGAGGTACTATCTGCTGTCTGATCCTGTTCATCTTTCTTGCGGAATTGAATTTTTCAGATGAAAGATTTTTTCTCTGGGGACAAGATATTGTTAAAAAAGCCACCATACTATCAAACAGCCGAGGCTCCTGATATGTGGTTCACTCCAGAACTCGTCTGGGAGATAAGGGGTGCGGACTTCACAGTATCACCGGTTCACCATGCCGCCATTGGTTTAGTTCATCCATCCCGTGGCATCTCAGTCAGATTTCCTAGATTTATTCGCTCTGTATCAGATAGAAAGCCGGAGGAGTGCAGCACGAGCACAGATATAACTGAAATGTTTCATTCTCAGAGCCGAAAGATGGATGTGAGTGTTGGATACTGATCTTGGTTTTGTAATTTTGTGGATAAACCTTGTTTCCTTGTGTGAAGGTGCGTGCTAGTAGAGTGTCTTAAAGGCAGTTGTTTTTTGCCCTTTTGCTGCCTTTCTTGTTTGTACCCTTGTAAAAATACAGAGTTAAAAATCTAAGCTGATTTTTAAAGCATGGCAACACAGTGTAACAGCAACTTGCTAAACAACAACTAACTTTTAAAAATTCAAACATCTCGCTTCTGGTTGATCTTCTTTGATTGGGCCTTAATTTGGACACTATGATTTTCACTTGGAACTTTAATTAACAATTTTACACATGCCAATTTTTTTATTATTATTAAAAGTTTAATTTTAAATAATGTGATAGTCATATAGGCTGGGCATTAAATTATGTGAGTAATGTATGGAAAATTTATGACAATTTAAAGAATTCGTTAATATTAAAAAAGACAATACTTAATTTAAGGACTGAGGTTTTATATGAGTAGTGTAAGTATTTATTTTTTATGCAATTAGTGTGATTCCGATTCTTCTTCTTTCCATTGTTGTATTCCAAAAAAAAAAAAAGAAAAATTCAAAAATTTTCACCTGTTTTACATTTTGCATGAATTTTACTATGTTGTGTTTGGTAGTATGAAATATAACCTTGAAATTAGAAATGATAAAGTTGCAATTTCCATTAATACAAATTGAGAAAGGCACAGGGGTGGAGATAGGATTTTGTCTAAGTGGGGGTAATTTAAAATTTATTAATAAAATTATATTTGATTTTATAAAAATTAATTTTTACTATAAATAACTCAAAAAATTCAACAGGACAAACATTTTAAAAAAAAATATTTGCACATAATTTGAATATTGTATCCATAAAAATATTAATTCTTATTTCATAATGTTTATATAAAAATTTTTGTAACTATTCTTGACGAGTCATGTTCAACAAATTCAAAATTCTGACTTCTATTTGAGGGATTTTTATTTTTATTTTTTGACGTCTCTCAAAGTAGTCATATGAATTAATTTAAGGTTTTATATCTACATGAATTATGGGCTGCTATTCAATATCTATTAAGATCCTTTGAAAGTATATTTGTTTCACTTTTTTAATGAATTGTTCCCCAACCTTCAGATATTTCTCTCTTATTTGTAAATTATTACTTATAAAAAAAAATAGTTAAAGTAAATAAAATTAAGTACCCTTATGTGATGTGTCCTTTAATGGAGATTTATACTAGAAATTTTGATTTTTGATAAAAGAAGAAGTACATAGTTAGATATTCATGTGTGTGTATTCATCTTTCTCTCATTTGAATGTCAAGTATCTAAATTAGGCCCATCCAATAAAATGGACAGGTTGGGTGGGTTGTAAAAGGGTCAGGTCATAAACAGATTAAACTTATATTTTGATTCGAATTGATCGGGTTGAATACGGGTCGAATCAACCCGAATTTGACCCATTACCTAACTTTTTTTTAGAAACAAAATACTAACTAAGATTGTCACATCTCAATCAAGTAATATAACTAACAAAATTCATTATGTTTCTCTGTTAAAATTTTTGTGAATACACATTAAAAAAATTTTTATTTCTTTAATAGTAAATCTAATTAGGCGAAATTTATGGTGATTGTTTTCACGGGTTCATTTTCTTTTCTAGCATGAACTAAATTGTTAAACTAATAACAACTTAAATAGTTGTTTTGATAAATAACATTATCTAATGACTTAAACAAAACTTGTAAAAGAATAAAAATATATGTAATTATCTTTGAACATTCATAACTTGATTAGGACTATAGGATTTCATAACTTCAGTCATTAGAAATTATCTAATGAAGGTTTTTCTACTTCAAGCTTTGAAAGAATAATGCAAGTGACAATATTAAGATATTAGCATCCAAAAAAGACCAAATGAAAGTCATTCAATAATATCTCATAATGAAAAAAAAAAAAAAAAAACTTTCAATTACTGTCAATACATAAATTTCTTTTGCTTCTACCATAAAATTTTTTAAAATGAATAACTTGGACTTTTATTGGAAACAAAAGAAAAAAAAAACAAAAACAAAATTGTGTCTACTAGTGGAGCACTACCATGTATATACCATTATGTATATATATATATATATATATATGTAATTAATTTTTTTATGTATTTAAGTAGTGATAAGAAATTTTATTTTTTTCATGATAATTAATATGGACTAATAAGATGAATTCATATTTTTGTACATGTATCTCTCTGATGTGGTTTGTATATGCTAATTATTGTTTATGGGGAAAAATGGTATTCAAAACTCCTAGCGAAGATCAATTCAACTTATTTTGGATCACAAGGTTCTGATTTGTATTTTGTTTATATATATAGTGATGTTGAATTATATTTTCTAAATATTAATTTTATTTTATAATTTATTGTATATGTTTTAGTATTTTGTTTTTTTTCAAATAGAGATATAAATATATATATATTCTTATATATAAATGGAGATGTATGTATATATATATATATACATATTCTTATACTATTTTGTTATTTTTCTTTCTCAACCCGTTAAACATTCATATTCAACATGTATTGACTCGCTAAATTGACGGGTTCTTTATTACTCAACTCGTTATGACCCGCTAACTAAATGGGCGGATTAGAACAAGTTGACGGGTTTGGATAATATTTGTCACCTTTAATCTAAACTTTAAACCTTTAACTAGATTTTTGAGCAAATTCTTGAATGCCTTGAAGAAAGAAAAAAATTATTAATTCTTGTCCTAATCAATAAATTACTAAATGAAGAAACAGAATAATACTTACCAAAAATAGAAAGAAAAAAATTGTGTAAATATAATTTGAAAACCCTAAATTACAATTTTATTTGAAAAAACTAATTAATTATTGATCTATCTAAAAGTCTAAGTTATTAAAAATATATTTAATTATTTAATCCTCTAATATTCAATATGATTAATTCAAATTTTTGTAAACATAAAATTAGTGGGGGCAAGTTTGAAAAAAATTTATCTAATGAGAGCAAAAAGTTAAAAATTAGTGAAATATAACCCTAACCCTAATTTGCCCCCACTTGAGCTTCGCCAGTGAGAAAGGGCATTCACTACTTCCCCCTTTTGTGCCCTACCAGGCCTTTTCCCACTCCCGCATGAAGGTTCAGATTCGCTCACTTGACCGTTTTCATGCAGACCAAGTGCCCGAAAAACTCCCGCCAAATTCAGCAACCGGCAATCCCCGGTAATGTGCCCTGCAATCCCAGTAGCCGGTCACCTATATAATGCAAACAACATTCGCCTCCCGCAAATCTTCGGGTCCTCTACGGTTCTCCTCTGTGCACTGCTTCTTTCTTCTTCAGTTTACTTCTTCGATTCTTGTTTTTAGGGCTTTTTTACTTCGATCAAGGTTTTGAAATTTAGGGTTTCCGTCGAAGCCTATCTGGAACAATCTGATACACAGCTTTCTTTAGGTTTAATACAATGAGTGCAGTGAATATTACGAACGTGACCGTCTTGGATAATCCAGCGAAGTTTCTGACGCCATTCCAGTTCGAAATCCAGTACGAGTGCGTCACTCCTCTCAGAGACGGTACTCCATCTCTCATATTCTTTACATTCGCTTATATTTGAATGCTTTTGCATTCGTTTTTCTTATTTTTTTTTGCCCGAAATTCAGTTTTGGATATATCTATACCTTCAGTATAGAAATTAGGGCTTGTAGTGTCAAAATTGATTGGTATATTATGTTCAAATCACCATGACCACTTTGGAATGGAATTTACTGTAAAATATTGTTTGATCTAAAAGATTAACCAAGTAATATAATCAAACAGTACATATTGTTTGCTTTGGTGAGTGGCGAAGATTCATATTTTTCTTTCTTCCTAATGTTATTTTTAGGTTGAAGTTGTCTCTACAGCCGATGCCTGCATTTTTCTTTTTCCTCATGTCGATAGTGAAAGATGTTGGAGTCAATTTCGACAGCCTTCATCAGTGTAATAGTCTATATTTATGTCCCACACTGGCATGAACTATGGGATTCACTTTTGTCATCATCACTACGTGTCTGCATCTTGAGAGATCATTGTCCTCATATACATGCATCAGATTGACAATAGGCATTTAATGTTAATTTTGAGTGGTTGATTCATGATTGATTTCTTCCATGTTTGGGAAATGTTTCGTGACCTCAAGCCATACATCATTTGTTTGTGGTCTTGGGAAGGTGTAAACATGACCAGCTCCTTAATGTAGCTGCCTAGTGTATTTATTCTAAATTGCCTTGCATAACACATTTATTTTCTACAATACTTAATTCCTTTCAAATGAGAAAAAAAAAATGACTTTATGCTTTTGTAGGAGGAAATGAGATAGTAAGAAAGGACGGTGCAGGAATTTACGTTAGGAGGGACAAAATTTTGCTTAATATTCGATCATAAACTTTAAAAAATTAAAGAAGTATTAAAAGTTAATATTGACCGATAATTTTATTAATAAGTAACTAAATTTATTGATACGAAGAAACTTACAAATTAGGTAAGAAGTCCAACGAAAGAAGAAGACACTCAAAAAAATCTGGGCTATACAAAAAAATTCCGAAAAATTATAAAAATCCCATTGAGGAGTCAAATTGAAATTAATATAAGGTAAATTAAAAGAAAAACTTAAACCTATGGGGTGGGGGGGAACTTAAATTAAAGGGGTATATTTGAATATTTTTTGAAAAGTATAAAAAATTGAGGGGGGAAATTTAAGCACACGACGGCTCTGTCCATGGTAGCGAGTGTACACATTGAAGGCATTTCAATATGTAATGGAAAGTAAATGGTTTAGTCATATGAAGGTAGGTACACAACAGTATGCTCTGATGAGATCAGAAGAAATCATGGGAAATTTATTTGAATCAAATGAATGCTTGAGAAGAATTAAGGTGGACGTCGTAAGAATATGGAAAGAAACTAACTAGACGGTGCTTATGGCTTTCCATAGGTTCACTTGCGGAGTACTGTACATGCACAAGAAGCACGACTAAGTTTAGAATGAAAATGTACAAAGCTAAGGTTTGTTAAATTTAACCTATCCCTCCTAGTACATGCATTGGTGGGACGAAGATTGGGTAATGGTGTTTTATGAACTAGTAGATTCAAAACAATAATATATTTTTTTGCTAGTTTTTCCCTCAAACCATCTTATAGGCTACGCTCCCCACATGCCCCATGCCCCATGCCCCTAGTGGGGCTTGAACCATGCCATCTCCTTATGGGGATGTGCAGGAGATATCACTTTGGCCAACTAGCCAGTGACAATAAGACATTTTGAAGGCTATAAATAAAGTATTGCATGATCAAATACATAATTATGTATGTTGGCATAGTTTTATGTTGTTACTTCTTATTATCATTATCTAACATTCTATCAAATAACCTAATTGAATAAAAGCATGGGGAATTTTGGCTTTTTACTCAAATACCAGTTTCAAGTAGTTGGGTCATGGCTTTGATAATGGTGGTGCTGCCATAAAGTTCCAATTGCATTTGATGCAACAACCCCATTTGCTTTGAAAGGCGAATTTAAATTCCATTTTTCTCAACCATCATTTCGTAGGTACTGGCATTGATGAGGCAGGCTTGACTTGTCCTCACTTTCTAAAGATTTGGGGTGTTACGGAGTGTAAAATCAGACATTGCCTAGAAGCAATTAGAACTTCAATTTAGTGGACTTATTTTCCTGGATGATTTTTTTTTTATCAATAAAAGAGCATATTCATTTAAGGCGCCCAAGGGGGGTGCAACCCGTACTTACAAAAGAAGGGTTATGCTACATAAATTAAAGCCTTAAATCTCCAAAAAACTTTATAAAAGAATCTAGATACATGGGAATTGCTTCCTCAATCCAAAAGAAAACTAAACACAAGAAATTATGTTTAATGTGCAAAGGGGATAAGACTGCCTATTCCTTTTCCTCCATAAACACCATATAAGGCAAAGGTTAGCATCCTCTATTGAAACCTCACATCCTTTCTAACCCAGCTACATCTCCAACTCAAGAACACCTCCCTAATTGTGGTCAACATTACCCGAAAACAACCAAGTAGAGAAAAGATCAAGTCCCACACATACCTTGCCATTTTATAGTGGATAAGAATGTGATCTACTGTTTACACTTCACATTTGCACATACAACAACTACTATCTAAATGAAATCCTCTTCATTGAAGATTATATGTGGTGAAGATTGTATCCCAAGCCACTGACCAAGCAAAAATGTCACTTTAGAAGGAAATTGGGACCTCCAGACCAACTTCCAAGGAAAAGACGTCTCATCTCTATCTACCAATATTTTTAAAATGAATGAACAATAAACACCTTTGAGATTGTTCATTGTTCATTGTCCATTGTCTATTCCATCAAATCCTCCCTACCCATCACCTTAAATCTACGAAGCACCTCCATCAATCCCTCCACCTCTTTAAACCCCTAGCTGTGGAAATCCTACGAAAACAAGGACTCCACTTTCTAGAAATTTAGGTGGGATGTGTATTATAAGTCTTTCTACTTCTCGAGGTATAATGACAAACCGAGAGGCTCAACAAGAAGGAATCAGTAGGGCGTGTTGTATGTGCCAATTTCCGTTTAGCTAATAAGCCCGTGGATATTGAGGTTTCACAAGCGATACTTCCTGATACTGTGTTTGAAGATTATCACCTATAGGAGCTACATAATTAGCAACTAAGGCATCTTTATTTCTTTCTAATCTGAAAAGAATGGAAAACCACCCCTTCAAAAGTACTTCACTACACTAAGCATCCTTCCAAAATCTCACCCTTGACCCTTCCCGCACCTCAAACCGAACAAGAGGTTGAAAGTCATCTATTCCCCTCCTTATGGACTTTGACACCCGTACCCATGGACCTTCACCACTACCCCCCATCCTCACAACCATATTTGGTAGCTACTACGTTCTTCCACAAAGCTTGACCTTCTACCGCATATCTCTACAACCATTTTCCCAAAAGAGTTTCATTAAATACTATTTTTTTATCGGTAAAAAGTATTTTCATATATAAGGAGCCGAGGAGGGCTTTCCCATAATTACAAATCTTTGAAACCCAATCCTCCTCCTACTATAGGGAGTTTTGCCTTATCTCACCGAACAAGATGCATCTTCCTCTCACCATTTTTGCCATCCCAAAGAACGTCTCACTAAAGCTTTTCCAATTTCCTCTCCTCCGACTCCCGCATAGGAAAGAGGGACATATAATAATATAGACTTCTTTTGTAAGTGATATTTGAGGTTGCTTATATATGACTAAGTTTAGTATGCCTATTCCAGTTGTCTATCAAATTCCAAGTATGAACGAACCACAACTAAGAATTTGGACACTGTTATCTTGTGAAGAAACCTTAATTATGTTACCATTTGTGCCTTCTGTGACGGTTCCACATTTTGACACTGTTATAGCTTTCCATGGTTATGGATTGTGGTATTGAGTTCTTGATGAAAATATGGTATGCTTTTGTGTTTGCATTGGTACAGTCATGTGGCTTAGCACATTGTAATAATTCTATCAGATGCATCCTATTTGTTTCAGAACCCTTATTTGAAGTTGATATCAGGTTACTTATTTTTCAGATGGAACTTTGAATTTATATTCCTTTGTAGTTTGGAAAGTGGAGAGCTGCTTTAAACATTATAAGATAAACTTCAAAGTTTCAGTTGGTCAGAAGCTTATATTGCACGGTAGACAAGAATATGGAATCCAATGTAGTATTGCCGAGGACCCTTTAACTTCAACTGATCATATAGGCTAAATAGGGGGAACCATGGAAATTGTTGTGGTGTTTGTGCATGAACATGATAAATTCATGAACATTATTATTTGATATATAACAATGTACTGAATTAATTGTTCTATTAATTTTTTTTTGCTGTACTAGTCCTTTTCTTTTTATTCAGAAAAGAAGAAGAAGAAGAAAGGTCTACTCGTTTCTTTCCTTGGTCCAGTTATGTGAAACATAGCGGTTGATCTTTGTTGAAGTGACATCATTATTTTCGATCTTATGATTGTTATATGGTATCCCAATGCAGATTTGGAATGGAAACTCATCTATGTTGGATCTGCTGAGGATGAAACTTATGACCAAGTTTTAGAAAGTGTGCTTGTAGGGCCAGTCAATGTTGGAAATTATCGTTTTGTTTTGCAGGTAATCCGGACTGACTTCTTAAATCAGTTATTTGGATTGGATTTGTCATGTTGCTGCATGTTGAGTGTAATCTGATATATAATATTTTTGTTGGATGCTTCTACCAGGCAGACCACCCAGACCCATCAAAGATCCGTGAAGAAGATATAATTGGTGTAACAGTACTTTTATTGACTTGCTCTTATCTGGGTCAGGAATTTCTTCGAGTGGGTTATTATGTGAACAATGACTATGATGATGAGCAGCTAAGAGAGGAACCTCCTCAAAAGGTGTTAATTGATAGGGTTCAAAGAAATATATTATCCGACAAGCCCAGAGTCACAAAGTTCCCCATCAATTTCCACCCTGAGAATAGCGAAAGTGGTGAACAAGCACAACCACCTGATCATCCATCTGAAACAGATGGACATGAATGAACAACAGCCTGCTACACCTGATCATCCTCGGGACAAGGATGGACCTTAAATTTAGTGTTATTAACTGCTCCAGTCTCCTGACCTTCTCATTCAAGCCATGTACTGCCGTCATCGTTTTTGGGTAATTTTATAATTGGAATTTAGATGAGCTTCACCCATGGTACCATGTCCTTGGGTTCTTAGGTTTGCATCAAGTTTACGAAGATGTTCTATGGAGTTACTGTATTTAATCTAGTTTTTGTTAAGTTGGTCTTCAATGAGGTGACGACTTTGCATTCTAATTGGCTTTTTTGAAGTTTATAAAAATACAAAGGAAAACAATTTGGTTTTGTTAGCTTTTGATGGTCTACAATTTCCATGATAAATTTGTTGCAGTGCCCTCCCTCACTCTGGTTTGTGCGTGAGCATGTGCTTTGGGATGGGCACTCTTACTAATTTTGTGTTTCTACCATGTCTCTGTCCCATTGCATCTTGATTTTAGCATCCATCCAAGTTCATGCAAATTTTGATTGAATTTTCCATCCCATGGATGATAACGGAGAGTTTGGGACGAGGATTCTTTTCTCACCTTTTGATAAGCAAGTAGGAGTCTCTATCGGAGTTTATATTTATTTTTAAATTTTTATTCATTTACTTAATTTATTAAATTAATTTTAATTTACATATTTTGTTTTATTTTTAAATTTTTATTTATTTACTTATTTTATTAAATTAATTCTAATTTACATATTTTAAACAAAATGTTACTTGTCTTAAAATAAGAAAAATGTATTCTAACAAGTTTGTATAAAATTTTGATGAATGACAAAAATATTATTATAAATATTAATTAATTAGTATAATTTTTTTTATTATTTTGTTTTATATAATCGGAACGGAGTGACAGGAGGTTCCAAATTTTAACGGGATTAAAAAAAATTCTTCCAAATATGTTTTATTAGGGGTTGGATTGACGGGTTAAATTGTAATCTTAATCTCTTACCTTGAGTCTAGTGTTATTTTGACGAATTTAATATAATAAATGACTTTTTTTTACTCATTTTCTTATGTTCCCTCCGTCCCATTTTAAGAATCTTTTATTCTATTTTAGACCGTCCTATTTTAAGAATTCTATTTGAAAAATCAACGCATTGTTAACTTATAAATTTTCGAAACTACTTTTTATTACACCTAATATGAACATGATTTACAATTAAATGAGGGCAATACGAAAAATTTAAATAGTTTTAAAATAATAAAATAATATTTCTTAAAAAATTAAATTTTTCACAAGAGACTTTCATTTTGGGACAAAGGGAGAGGGAGTACAATTTTTCATCTTCAAACCCCACCACCATCATTGCAAAACTCCCTCTGTTGCACTCACAACACCAGTAGCAGCACTAACATCGCGAGACGACCTATAAGGCTTCGTTTGGATAGTGATTCAGATATAATTTTTTAAAAAATATTTTTGAAAATTTTGTAATTAATTTTTTAAAAATTGTAGAAATGTATTTGAATATGATAATTTAAATTATAAAAATTTAAAATTTATAACTGACTAAACACGTATTATGAGTTTTGAAATTAAAAATCTATTTTTAAAAACTTAAACAAACGTAGCAACTCTCCCACAAAAAAACGATCCACCATCTCTCAACCACCTCCGGCTATCTGCGACAACCACCAACTCCATTGCAGTCCATCTTTTTTCTTTTCTTCTAATTCGTTTTTTATGCCTTTTAGAGTTCTTCGATAGCGTGCCTTGATGATTTCTCCAATTACAAATCCTGAGTTTTTTTTTTTTTTGTTTCCTTCCAATCGCTTGTTATTCTGCGTTGAGGTTATGGACAGTTCTTCAAAATTCTTTTTTTTTTTTTTGGCTTTGATGAAACATCAGTCAGTTCCTGAAATAAGGAGTTAGAGAGCTATGAGTGAAATGGAGGAATACAACAAAGAGACCGTTGTGTAGGTGGACGTGGCTGGTATCAACAAAGATGGCCTAAACGTACAAATTATGGTTGATGCCCTCCACATCGAGGCAAAAAGAAAATAAAGAACCTGAAGATGAGGACTAGTCCGACGTCATCGACATTTCTCCAGATTTCTATAACATAGATCAAATCAGGGCCTCCATGAAAGATGGAAGACGCATAGGTCACAATGGGTACTTACATTTATACAACCATGTTTTAATTAATAAAAATTAGTTTTCGTTTTTTGAAAAAAATAAAAATAAAAACAAGAATAGCACTTGACCACTTGGTTTTGCTTGATCTTATGGCTCATGGTATATGGTAGGGAGCACACTATTTTGTCAATTGGATGGAGTTTCGGATGGTTAAACTATAATTTAAATTTTTTTTAAAAAAATCAGTATTTGAATCAGAGTAATTTTAAATGATGAAACAGTATTTAACAAATACTAAAATTTTAATCACTGCAACTGAAATACTGATTTTTTTTTACAAATGATAACTACCTTAAAATTGGTTTTCGCCATTCAACATGTGTTTCAAAGGCTCAATAAAATTAATAATAATTAAAAATTTTATAAATTATAAAATTTTACAGTTTCACAACAACTATAAAATTTTATAGTTTTGTTGAAATGAGATTTATAGTTTTGGAGAGATTTTTTTTCAAAATTTTATATTAAATATGGATCTTGTTCGATAGATATTAATTTTTTAAATATAAATATATAAATTTTATTAAAATAGATTTATAAATTAAAAGTTAATGAATTTTAAAGTTTTGTAATTTTTTTTTTAATGTTGTTCCAAATTTTACAAGAATTTAGTGAAGGGATTTTTTTGTTATTGAATAATTAAAGAACTTTATGGGTTAATATGTTTAAGAGTAGGCTTGATGATAATTCTCATCTCTTTTATGAACCCATCCAACTATTCAAAATTTTAATCACAAATGTCTTATCCTTTCTCTTTTTCCTTATTCACAATCATTTTAAAAAATCTTTAATTTCTAATCTTATTTAAGTTTAAGAGAGATGTGTTTTTCTTTTCTTTTGTAAAATCCATAGACCAAAGATAGCTTAGCACGGTCCGCTATAGTATTAAGCGAAGAAAGCAATTGTTTTAGGAAAACGTATAAAGATTGTTTCAAATTTTATATTTCTATATTATAATTCAAACTAAAAATTTAAGGTTAAAAAAAGTATTAAAAAGTTCCATAAAAACTCTTGGAAAAAAACTCAATTATATTATTAGTACATTTTGATAAAAAAAAAATGTGAATAATTATTTTGTATTGCCTAGTTTATTTTTTTAAATTCTATTAAAAGAGTATAATAGAAAATAATGATGAGATAAGATTTATGTAATCGATCCAAAGTAATTAGGATAAGACTTTGTTAAGTTGAGTTGAAAGTATTATTCAATTATGTAATAACTTTAATATTTGAGTATTTGAGTTTTGTTCCACAGGAACATCTCATTTATTGAAACATTATTACAATTTTATATTATAAAATTATAGATAAACAAATAAACAAAGCACTAAAAATATTTATATATACATTTTATGTATTTATTAGGATTTTATAATATTAATATTAAATAAAATTTCACATTAATATTCAAAATAAATAAAAAAAGACTCGGAGTTCTCACTCTATACGTCTAATTTTCTTGAATAGATCCTACCGTCATGGTCGGCTATAGCATTAAGTCTCCCACTTGTTAAAAAGATTCTAGATTTTATGTGTCTATAATATAAATATATAAAAAAAAACTAAAATTCTACTTAGTTAAAAAAATAGAAGTTTAAGATTAATAAAAATCTAATTATACAAAAAAAGATTCATAAAAATTTCATGAAAAAATCCCGACTACTGTAACCTGCACCCATTCAAGAGCACAGACACCCTCTAGTGCAAACAAGACACTCTGATACTACTTGTCACGAGTTAGACCTCCAACCTAAGAGATTAACTTATTAACTTATTAGGCAAAGATATCACACCCGTTTTATAAGCCCTAAGATACCTCAATACCTACCCGATTGGGCCTACATGGAAGTTAGCTTGGATGAGCCGACCATGTTTCTTGCACATGTCCACCACATACATAATGCTATTCATGGTTTCCTTTGATTAAAAAAAATGTGATACACTTCTAGATTAATTAGAGAGATAGTTAGAGACACGTGGAGGGAGAGGGAGAATCTTGAGATGTGAGAGGTACAAAATTGCATAAAGGCATATTTGTTCTTTATTTTAAGGTGGAGTGGGAATATTTTACCAGTACCATTACCAAGGTCCAAGCACAAATCCCAGTCTTCTGCAATAAGCCTCTTGCAACCCTTATTAGAAACCCTAAAAGCCACTTGCAACAAGCCAATCTCATATATATATATATATATATATGCACAATATATATATAGCCTTGCAGCATTTGCTCTTATATCATATTCTTGATGTATGCTTTTTTATTTATATACAAAAGCCTGCTAATCACAAATCTTTCAGACAAGTGATTGAAAATAAACTCATAATATATGTTGTTGCTCTTTTTTATTAGAAGGGCCTCTCATCCTTCGCTATCTGTCAAGAACTCAGAATCAGAGGGTCACTCGGAAGACTCCGGTGGTAGCCGTTCCAATGATAAAGTTCGTAAAAAAAATAAAGCTATAATTGAAAAGAATAATTGAACCTCCCTTGAAAGCGTACTTTATGGTCTTATTTATAGGTTGTACATCTCCTAAGTTGAGTAGGATTATGAGTTATAAAAATAGGGATCTGTAGATATCCGAAGATAGTAGTTGCCATATTAAACTCTATTTCTTTACTCTGAGGTCAGTAGAATATGGAAGACAGTGATCAGTTCGAAAACTATTCCTGTAGATACTCTACTATTCTTGCAACGAGGTTTGTGATGAGCAGATTGGCACCCCATCTGTTTAAAAGGCAGGGCTAGAGGTTTTGCACCATTTTGAACACTGTACCTCTGAACCCTGTGTGTCTATTTGATCTAGATAATACCATCTGTCACATCCCGAACCCCACCCTACGCGGATGTCGAGGACGTGATGCCAGTCAGTCGCCACGCGACCAACCGAAGGCAATTTCTGAACTTTTCAGTGAATTGC
Source organism: Nyssa sinensis (assembly GCA_008638375.1). Taxonomy (NCBI): domain Eukaryota; kingdom Viridiplantae; phylum Streptophyta; class Magnoliopsida; order Cornales; family Nyssaceae; genus Nyssa; species Nyssa sinensis. Next base: position 6,644,114 of record CM018043.1, on the reverse strand, counting down.
ACTCCGACTGTAGGGTCAGATGCAGCGGAATTTAAAAACTTTTTGTCAAGGGAATGCAACTCATGTATCCACCGTAGGATATGTATCACACAGAGCAAGTCTAAAATCCAACAGCTAACAATTCTAACCTCAGAGCATATCTATAATCCGACATATAACAACAGAGCAGAACTATAATCTCTAGAGTACCGTTTAAATCCATGAGCCATGTCTATATCTAGTACATACCAGTCAAGTCAGTCGTATTACATCACTCACCTGATTAAACAGATTCAATCCTCAATAATCCAGTCTCCACTGATCAGTGCCATCAGATCCAACAGATATCATTCCTGAAAAATGTTAGGGAATGGGGTGAGCTTCGAAAAGCCCAATGAGTAACACAGGTTCCCTGTCAAGGGTTTCAAAACCATTTCTTGTTTACAAAGCACAAGGGTAGTTCAGTTGTTTCTGAAATAGCAGTTTTATAAATCTACTTTAAATGCAGTTTTAGTAGAATAAAAAAAACAGGACTGAACTAAACGGAACAACAAATTAGAGCAAACGGAACAGTGCATGGTGCCAATATCAATAAGAATATAGGCAATTAATTCAAATATCAGAACAGATCAGTACTGGGCGGATCATAACAGGGCATAACAATAATATATCAGTTAGGCGCATAATCAAGCCTACTTATGCCAGACCGCTCATAATCAGAATGGTACCCAGAGTCAGACACATCATAGCAGAACAAAATCAGATAGACCATAAAATGGAACAAGACAGACCGAACAAAATAATAGTAGGACGGGACAAAATCATGCCGCGTACAATACAGTATAAAAGTTTGCATTTAAAACATGCATTCAGACAGTTTAACTTTTAAAGTCGTACAGTGCATCAAAATACAGTATCTATGCAGTAACTTATATACCAAGTCAAGAATTCGGACAGATCATAACGGAACTGGACCATATATCAATCAAGACGGACAGATTATTAACGGACGGTACATAACGGGATCAGACGGAACGAAACACCCGTTCAAGTCACAGGCATAATCAAGGATAGAGTCATAACAGGACGAATCATAACGGAACAAAGCAGAGCAATACATCAATCAGAACAAGACATACCGAAACTGAACATGGCGGATCAAAACGGTACAATATCAATTAGGACAAGTCATATCGGAACTGAACATGACGGAAACAACGAAACAATATCAATCAGGACAAGTCATATCGGAACGGAACATGACGGAACAAAACGAAACAATATCAATCAGGACAGGTCATATCGGAACTGAACATGACGGAACCAAACGAAACAATATCAATCAGGACAAGTCATATCGGAACTGAACATGACGGAACAAAATGAAACGATATCAATCAGGACAAGTCATATCGGAACTGAATATGACGGAAACAAATGATACAATATCAATCAGGACAAGTCATATCGGAACTGAATATGACGGAAACAAACGAAACAATATCAATCAGGACAGGTCATATCGGAACTGAACATGACGGAACAAAATGAAACGATATCAATCAGGACAGGTCATATCGGAACTGAACATGACGGAACCAAACGAAACAATATCAATCAGGACAAGTCATATCGAAACTGAATATGACGGAACAAAATGAAACAATATCAATCAAAACAAGACATATCGGAACTGAATATGACGGAAACAAATGAAACAATATCAATCAGGACAAGTCATATCGGAACTGAACATGACGGAACAAACGAAACAATACATCTATCAGAACAAGACATATCGGAACTGAACATGTCGGAACAAAACGGAACAATACATTTATCAGAACAAGACATATCGGAATTGAACAGGACGGAACAAACTAGTACAATATTAATCAGGACAAGGCATATGCTACTTTAAATATATGTTTTTCTTTTAAACAGTATAACGTTCAAAACAGTACAGTGCTTCAAAGTACAGTATCTAGACAGAACTTATACACCAATTCAGGAGTCGGGTTTACTCACAAGACGCAACAGTACAGAATAAAACCATGACAGACCATACAACAGAACAAGACAGACCCGAACTGAACAGGAGAACAGGACAGTACAAAATCAGGTTACGTGTAATGCAGTATGAAAAGTATGCATTCAGACAGTACAGTATACAAAACAGTACAGTAAATCAAAATACAGTAACTAGACGGTGTACTTATACACCAAGTCAGAAGTTCCAGGTTACTCACAAACTGTTACGGTTATCTCCTTGCGTAAACAATCCGATAACCTCCAGATACGTCAGGCATCTCCATGTATATCCTGAACAATAATCATCAATCATATACAGATCAGAACTCATCCATTCAGGTCTCATTTGTCATCTTAGGTATCTATCGGTTTACCTAAGATAGCCTAGTAGCCTATCGCCCTCTCATCGGGTTTTATCCGGGGCCATTTTATTCTTAAATTAGGCTTAGCAGACATCAGGATTATAACCTAAGTCATTTAGACTTCAATCGTTATCAGTCAGTTACTTCTTCAGCCTTAGGGGCAAAATGGTCATTTTATCATTCTTGTCCCGGACCATGTCAAGGCCCTCCGAATAGTCTTTATATCTTAAATATAAAGTTCTACGTCCTTTGGACTCCAATCGGTATCAGTTGGGTTCTCATTTTAACCATAGGGCAAAATGGTAATTTTGTCATTCCTGCCCCGGACCCAGTCGTGGTTCTTAGAATATCCCATATATCGTATACATGAAGTTCTAAGTCTTTTAGACTCTAATCGGTATCAGTTGGGTACTTATTTAGTCTTAGGGGCAAAATGGTAATTTTGTCATTTTTGCCCCGGACCCTTATCATGGTCCTCAGAACGTCCCATATATCTCATGTATAAATTTGTAAGTCCCTTGGACTTCATTTGGTATCTGTTTTAGATCGTCGGGACACATCGGTCATTTCTCGTTTTACGCGTTAACTGTTCCGGAGTCTTACTTAGCCCTTCAGTGTTCATAATTATCCCTATGATAATTTATCAGATCAGTTTGACCTTTATTTGACCTCTACTTGCACTTACTGTGCTCAGGGGTATTTTGGTCATTTTACGTTTTGTAAGATTCTGACTCCGAATCATTATTTAATCATGTTTACAGTCTCACCAGTATCTGGGCTCTGTCGCTATCAATTTCGTCCCAATCGGACTTCATTTGGGCTTCGTACAGTATCAGGGGTAATTTGGTAATTTCACGTGTCATATTTTTCAGCACGTCAGTTCATAAAACGGACCTCACCATTGGGTCCAGAGTGTCCGACATAATTAAGTTGGACTATCTGTTATGTTTAATTGACCCTAGGAATTATTAGGGGCAGTACGGTCATTTACACTTTATGTGTCTGTATTTTTCGGGACTTCGGTTCGTTAGACGGACCTCACTGTTGAGTTCAGAACGCCCGACATAGTCAAAATAGACTGTCTTTTATTTTTATTTGGGTTCGGGTACTATCAGGGGCAGTACAGTAATTTACACCTGCGTGTCTGTATTTTTCGGTACATAATTTCCCAATTTGGACTATACCATTGAGTCCAGAATACTTGAAATAGTGAAAATACACTATTTATTTACTTAATTTGGACTCCGTTTGACATATTTAATGTCTAGGGGTAAAATTGTAATTTTACCTATTTAATAAAATAATTAAATAATTATTTTATTATTTAATTAATTTATTCAGGGCTTAAATGAAAGAGTTTTCCAAAATCTGGGCCACTGTGTAATTACCCAAAACTGTTGGGGTCAAAAACCAATTTACATAATTTAGGGGTTCAAACCCCTTGGTTTTAGGGTTAAACTGTTGAACCGGTCCAAATTCCTCAAAACCAACCGGTTCACTAGTCCCTCAGAAAACCGGGATAAGATATCCCTCTCATCCCTAATTGGCCCTTATCCGTGTTTAGGGCTAAGCCCAAACCAATTTTAATTTATTATTGCCGTAGCCAAACAGCCAGAATTCGATTTTAAATTTTAAACAGTTAACCCAAAACGGCGCAGTTTCAATAATTCGGTGGCACGCTCGTGGACAGACACGCGTCCGAGTCAGTTCAATGGGTTTAGGCGTGTTGGACGAGTCGACTCGTCGTCTTCTTCACCAACCAGTGTACTGTTGCCCTAGTTCCCCGTCCCCATTTTTCTCTATTTCGTGCCATTTCAGGTGCGGATTCCTACTGTTTTTGGTTTCGATCGATTCCTGGGAGTCAAGCCATCAATTTGGCATCGGTTTGGTGCCTCGAATCTACGGTTGAAGCTCTGTTTAATCGATTATCATGGGGGGTTTCAGTTCGGCCGTATGGCCTTATTCCTCAACCAAATCGCACACGGTTTGGTTCGTTGTGACCGTGTGTCCATGGGGATCAATATCCCATTTATAAATTTCAGTTTAAGAGCCTATTTTCGAGTTTGGGTTCCATGGCCGAAAGCAATAGCTTCGGTTTTGAGGGCTTATACTCAAGTGTTGGGGTCGCGGTTGGTGATATTTGAAACCCTCTCAGTGTCTAGATCAGTTCTAGACCATCAAAACTCAGTTCGGTTGAGGTCATTTCAGACCTGCTACAGGGAGCTCCATCCATGGCGGTTGGGTCACGGCTCTAGGTTTTTAATGCCTATTCGACCCTCTCAGTGGTTCTATAACCCTCCCAAGCCTCACAGTAACATCTATATACAGTTTTTTTTATGGTCTAAAAATTATCAGAACAGTGCCAATAAATCAAAACAGAAAATTTGGTAACTTTAGTGTTTACCTTTTTAGACAGTGGCTTCCTCCTCAATGGCTCGGTTCAGGCTTGGTGGTGGTGTTTGTTCAGATCCAGTAGTGCCCCTCAGTTCCTCCTTTGTCCTTCATAGGGCATCTCCATGGTTACACCCATTGCTCCACATATACATGCATACAAAGTTGTATACACAAGCCATGGACACCATCATCTCACTCTCTCTCTAGGACTCTCTCTCTCTATAGATCAGTGCACAAAGCTCTCTATACAGATCTGATTTTCTTCCATGCATATATGAAGATTTTCATAAATAAAATCAGATTTTCCTTGTTCAATACACCTCTCAACCTCATGATTAATTTGCATGTATTTTGGTTGGAGGAGAGGTCATCATGTGGTGTGTAGTCATGATAGCCTAGGGGGCATAGGGTGATGCATGCTGATGTGTTGCATGCTTGTTCATTGGTCACTTGGGAGGTGGCCTATTCAGATTTGTATGTATATACATTTCATTGTATATATGGTCACAAAGATGCCACTAGCCAGTTGGTTATTTTTTTGGATGAGGTTTCTTTTCACTCAAAGGTCAAGGGTTCAATTCCCTTGGCCTCCCATTTGGCCATTTTTCCCATATTTTCGGTTAAGGCCACGTTTGGTTGCGCAGAAATTCAGTTTCAGTATTTCTTTCATAACTTTCATTCCGTAACTCCTTTTTCGACACGGTTTGTTCCGGGAGTTTCATATTTCAGTATTCTTCAGTGTCAGAGGTTCCGTGTCATTTATTAATCATTCGGGATTTCCGGGGTTAGCTAATTCGGATTTCGTTAGTATTAAAACGGCGTTATTTCACCGAATTAATCAGTAATTTGAGTTCAGGTAAAGTACCCTTCCCTCCAGACATTTTCTTTATTTAATCGGTCTATGGCGACCGTCGGGATTATAATTTATTCCCTAAGTCATTCTATAAGCCGGTATTAATTAATAGTTAACAACAAATTATTAATTACGCAAAGTCGGGGTGTTACATCCTACCCCCCTTCAGAGAAGTTTTGTCCTCAAAACTTAGTTGGTCATATCGGAAAAACAGTCATCTGTCAGTCAGGTTTATCCATACAGGAATCTAACACCTAGCACTTCTATAAAAGTTTTAAAGCTTAACCGTAATCACTTTTACTGATATGTCTCCAATTGGCATCAGTTGTCAATTCCCAAATTTTTCAGATGTCAGGTCAGATCCAGTAAACCCACAATGAGGCCTTTATTATGCCATAGGAGACAAAGCAAGGTCGAATCCCGTAACAAAACATGTTAACTGTATCGAATGTTCTCACAGAAACACGAGAGGTGGCTACCTAATTAAAGGTCGGAGCAAGACACTTGACTGCAAATTCTCCAAAGGATGACAGTTGGAGTGAAAGTGTATAGTCTCAATGAGATCAACGGAAACAGGCTGGTTATATCTAGGAGGTCCTATTGTCATAGTCTCCCTTTCTAATTCGTCTATCGGATCATCATATCATTCCAGATATTGCTCTCTATCGAGAAGATATTTTATATCAGTTTCACACAGATTCTATGTCAGATACAGATATTCCCATTTGGTCAGATTGTACAACCATAACGGTATAATCTCTTCAACATTTGATCATCAGACCCATATTACATCAGATCAACCAGGCGATCATCCTCAAATAGGCAGAAACCATCTACTAAGATCACTTAATCACATATGATCCCACAAGTGATTCATCTGATATCCCTAGTCACAAGCATCATTGCTAGAGTTAACAGACATATAGTCATTTTCCTTTTGGTTGTTGTGTCCATAATTATTCGTATGGACACATCTCCAAGCTTCACGAGTCTACAACCTTAAATCATTCCAATTCAGATCAGGTTCGAAAATTCCAGTCCTTAGATACCTCAAAATTACAGGCCTATTGTCTATTATGAAGACCTTTACAATTCCACGTCAGATCTCCAAAAGTGGAACTCAGTATTTATGGCTCAGGTATTCTGTGGTCCTTAATTCATAACCTAATGCTCTGATATTGCTCTGTGATACTAGTTGATCTCCAAAATTTCACCAACTTCAGTTATAAGAATCTTAATTATCTCCAACCTTTGCTCTGATACCACCTTGTCACATCCCGAACCCCACCCTACGCGGATGTCGAGGACGTGATGCCAGTCAGTCGCCACGCGACCAACCGAAGGCAATTTCTGAACTTTTCAGTGAATTGCACTCCGACTGTAGGGTCAGATGCAGCGGAATTTAAAAACTTTTTGTCAAGGGAATGCAACTCATGTATCCACCGTAGGATATGTATCACACAGAGCAAGTCTAAAATCCAACAGCTAACAATTCTAACCTCAGAGCATATCTATAATCCGACATATAACAACAGAGCAGAACTATAATCTCTAGAGTACCGTTTAAATCCATGAGCCATGTCTATATCTAGTACATACCAGTCAAGTCAGTCGTATTACATCACTCACCTGATTAAACAGATTCAATCCTCAATAATCCAGTCTCCACTGATCAGTGCCATCAGATCCAACAGATATCATTCCTGAAAAATGTTAGGGAATGGGGTGAGCTTCGAAAAGCCCAATGAGTAACACAGGTTCCCTGTCAAGGGTTTCAAAACCATTTCTTGTTTACAAAGCACAAGGGTAGTTCAGTTGTTTCTGAAATAGCAGTTTTATAAATCTACTTTAAATGCAGTTTTAGTAGAATAAAAAAAACAGGACTGAACTAAACGGAACAACAAATTAGAGCAAACGGAACAGTGCATGGTGCCAATATCAATAAGAATATAGGCAATTAATTCAAATATCAGAACAGATCAGTACTGGGCGGATCATAACAGGGCATAACAATAATATATCAGTTAGGCGCATAATCAAGCCTACTTATGCCAGACCGCTCATAATCAGAATGGTACCCAGAGTCAGACACATCATAGCAGAACAAAATCAGATAGACCATAAAATGGAACAAGACAGACCGAACAAAATAATAGTAGGACGGGACAAAATCATGCCGCGTACAATACAGTATAAAAGTTTGCATTTAAAACATGCATTCAGACAGTTTAACTTTTAAAGTCGTACAGTGCATCAAAATACAGTATCTATGCAGTAACTTATATACCAAGTCAAGAATTCGGACAGATCATAACGGAACTGGACCATATATCAATCAAGACGGACAGATTATTAACGGACGGTACATAACGGGATCAGACGGAACGAAACACCCGTTCAAGTCACAGGCATAATCAAGGATAGAGTCATAACAGGACGAATCATAACGGAACAAAGCAGAGCAATACATCAATCAGAACAAGACATACCGAAACTGAACATGGCGGATCAAAACGGTACAATATCAATTAGGACAAGTCATATCGGAACTGAACATGACGGAAACAACGAAACAATATCAATCAGGACAAGTCATATCGGAACGGAACATGACGGAACAAAACGAAACAATATCAATCAGGACAGGTCATATCGGAACTGAACATGACGGAACCAAACGAAACAATATCAATCAGGACAAGTCATATCGGAACTGAACATGACGGAACAAAATGAAACGATATCAATCAGGACAAGTCATATCGGAACTGAATATGACGGAAACAAATGATACAATATCAATCAGGACAAGTCATATCGGAACTGAATATGACGGAAACAAACGAAACAATATCAATCAGGACAGGTCATATCGGAACTGAACATGACGGAACAAAATGAAACGATATCAATCAGGACAGGTCATATCGGAACTGAACATGACGGAACCAAACGAAACAATATCAATCAGGACAAGTCATATCGAAACTGAATATGACGGAACAAAATGAAACAATATCAATCAAAACAAGACATATCGGAACTGAATATGACGGAAACAAATGAAACAATATCAATCAGGACAAGTCATATCGGAACTGAACATGACGGAACAAACGAAACAATACATCTATCAGAACAAGACATATCGGAACTGAACATGTCGGAACAAAACGGAACAATACATTTATCAGAACAAGACATATCGGAATTGAACAGGACGGAACAAACTAGTACAATATTAATCAGGACAAGGCATATGCTACTTTAAATATATGTTTTTCTTTTAAACAGTATAACGTTCAAAACAGTACAGTGCTTCAAAGTACAGTATCTAGACAGAACTTATACACCAATTCAGGAGTCGGGTTTACTCACAAGACGCAACAGTACAGAATAAAACCATGACAGACCATACAACAGAACAAGACAGACCCGAACTGAACAGGAGAACAGGACAGTACAAAATCAGGTTACGTGTAATGCAGTATGAAAAGTATGCATTCAGACAGTACAGTATACAAAACAGTACAGTAAATCAAAATACAGTAACTAGACGGTGTACTTATACACCAAGTCAGAAGTTCCAGGTTACTCACAAACTGTTACGGTTATCTCCTTGCGTAAACAATCCGATAACCTCCAGATACGTCAGGCATCTCCATGTATATCCTGAACAATAATCATCAATCATATACAGATCAGAACTCATCCATTCAGGTCTCATTTGTCATCTTAGGTATCTATCGGTTTACCTAAGATAGCCTAGTAGCCTATCGCCCTCTCATCGGGTTTTATCCGGGGCCATTTTATTCTTAAATTAGGCTTAGCAGACATCAGGATTATAACCTAAGTCATTTAGACTTCAATCGTTATCAGTCAGTTACTTCTTCAGCCTTAGGGGCAAAATGGTCATTTTATCATTCTTGTCCCGGACCATGTCAAGGCCCTCCGAATAGTCTTTATATCTTAAATATAAAGTTCTACGTCCTTTGGACTCCAATCGGTATCAGTTGGGTTCTCATTTTAACCATAGGGCAAAATGGTAATTTTGTCATTCCTGCCCCGGACCCAGTCGTGGTTCTTAGAATATCCCATATATCGTATACATGAAGTTCTAAGTCTTTTAGACTCTAATCGGTATCAGTTGGGTACTTATTTAGTCTTAGGGGCAAAATGGTAATTTTGTCATTTTTGCCCCGGACCCTTATCATGGTCCTCAGAACGTCCCATATATCTCATGTATAAATTTGTAAGTCCCTTGGACTTCATTTGGTATCTGTTTTAGATCGTCGGGACACATCGGTCATTTCTCGTTTTACGCGTTAACTGTTCCGGAGTCTTACTTAGCCCTTCAGTGTTCATAATTATCCCTATGATAATTTATCAGATCAGTTTGACCTTTATTTGACCTCTACTTGCACTTACTGTGCTCAGGGGTATTTTGGTCATTTTACGTTTTGTAAGATTCTGACTCCGAATCATTATTTAATCATGTTTACAGTCTCACCAGTATCTGGGCTCTGTCGCTATCAATTTCGTCCCAATCGGACTTCATTTGGGCTTCGTACAGTATCAGGGGTAATTTGGTAATTTCACGTGTCATATTTTTCAGCACGTCAGTTCATAAAACGGACCTCACCATTGGGTCCAGAGTGTCCGACATAATTAAGTTGGACTATCTGTTATGTTTAATTGACCCTAGGAATTATTAGGGGCAGTACGGTCATTTACACTTTATGTGTCTGTATTTTTCGGGACTTCGGTTCGTTAGACGGACCTCACTGTTGAGTTCAGAACGCCCGACATAGTCAAAATAGACTGTCTTTTATTTTTATTTGGGTTCGGGTACTATCAGGGGCAGTACAGTAATTTACACCTGCGTGTCTGTATTTTTCGGTACATAATTTCCCAATTTGGACTATACCATTGAGTCCAGAATACTTGAAATAGTGAAAATACACTATTTATTTACTTAATTTGGACTCCGTTTGACATATTTAATGTCTAGGGGTAAAATTGTAATTTTACCTATTTAATAAAATAATTAAATAATTATTTTATTATTTAATTAATTTATTCAGGGCTTAAATGAAAGAGTTTTCCAAAATCTGGGCCACTGTGTAATTACCCAAAACTGTTGGGGTCAAAAACCAATTTACATAATTTAGGGGTTCAAACCCCTTGGTTTTAGGGTTAAACTGTTGAACCGGTCCAAATTCCTCAAAACCAACCGGTTCACTAGTCCCTCAGAAAACCGGGATAAGATATCCCTCTCATCCCTAATTGGCCCTTATCCGTGTTTAGGGCTAAGCCCAAACCAATTTTAATTTATTATTGCCGTAGCCAAACAGCCAGAATTCGATTTTAAATTTTAAACAGTTAACCCAAAACGGCGCAGTTTCAATAATTCGGTGGCACGCTCGTGGACAGACACGCGTCCGAGTCAGTTCAATGGGTTTAGGCGTGTTGGACGAGTCGACTCGTCGTCTTCTTCACCAACCAGTGTACTGTTGCCCTAGTTCCCCGTCCCCATTTTTCTCTATTTCGTGCCATTTCAGGTGCGGATTCCTACTGTTTTTGGTTTCGATCGATTCCTGGGAGTCAAGCCATCAATTTGGCATCGGTTTGGTGCCTCGAATCTACGGTTGAAGCTCTGTTTAATCGATTATCATGGGGGGTTTCAGTTCGGCCGTATGGCCTTATTCCTCAACCAAATCGCACACGGTTTGGTTCGTTGTGACCGTGTGTCCATGGGGATCAATATCCCATTTATAAATTTCAGTTTAAGAGCCTATTTTCGAGTTTGGGTTCCATGGCCGAAAGCAATAGCTTCGGTTTTGAGGGCTTATACTCAAGTGTTGGGGTCGCGGTTGGTGATATTTGAAACCCTCTCAGTGTCTAGATCAGTTCTAGACCATCAAAACTCAGTTCGGTTGAGGTCATTTCAGACCTGCTACAGGGAGCTCCATCCATGGCGGTTGGGTCACGGCTCTAGGTTTTTAATGCCTATTCGACCCTCTCAGTGGTTCTATAACCCTCCCAAGCCTCACAGTAACATCTATATACAGTTTTTTTTATGGTCTAAAAATTATCAGAACAGTGCCAATAAATCAAAACAGAAAATTTGGTAACTTTAGTGTTTACCTTTTTAGACAGTGGCTTCCTCCTCAATGGCTCGGTTCAGGCTTGGTGGTGGTGTTTGTTCAGATCCAGTAGTGCCCCTCAGTTCCTCCTTTGTCCTTCATAGGGCATCTCCATGGTTACACCCATTGCTCCACATATACATGCATACAAAGTTGTATACACAAGCCATGGACACCATCATCTCACTCTCTCTCTAGGACTCTCTCTCTCTATAGATCAGTGCACAAAGCTCTCTATACAGATCTGATTTTCTTCCATGCATATATGAAGATTTTCATAAATAAAATCAGATTTTCCTTGTTCAATACACCTCTCAACCTCATGATTAATTTGCATGTATTTTGGTTGGAGGAGAGGTCATCATGTGGTGTGTAGTCATGATAGCCTAGGGGGCATAGGGTGATGCATGCTGATGTGTTGCATGCTTGTTCATTGGTCACTTGGGAGGTGGCCTATTCAGATTTGTATGTATATACATTTCATTGTATATATGGTCACAAAGATGCCACTAGCCAGTTGGTTATTTTTTTGGATGAGGTTTCTTTTCACTCAAAGGTCAAGGGTTCAATTCCCTTGGCCTCCCATTTGGCCATTTTTCCCATATTTTCGGTTAAGGCCACGTTTGGTTGCGCAGAAATTCAGTTTCAGTATTTCTTTCATAACTTTCATTCCGTAACTCCTTTTTCGACACGGTTTGTTCCGGGAGTTTCATATTTCAGTATTCTTCAGTGTCAGAGGTTCCGTGTCATTTATTAATCATTCGGGATTTCCGGGGTTAGCTAATTCGGATTTCGTTAGTATTAAAACGGCGTTATTTCACCGAATTAATCAGTAATTTGAGTTCAGGTAAAGTACCCTTCCCTCCAGACATTTTCTTTATTTAATCGGTCTATGGCGACCGTCGGGATTATAATTTATTCCCTAAGTCATTCTATAAGCCGGTATTAATTAATAGTTAACAACAAATTATTAATTACGCAAAGTCAGGGTGTTACACCATCCTTCTGGATTTGTACCCTAAAGAGCTCTGTACATACACGTGTTATGCTTTGAATATATTTTTAACTTTATGGTATATCAGCTACTCCCCCCTTCCCCGAGCCTCAGTTCTGTGGGACCCATGCAGAGCTGAGGTTAAGGTTTCTGAAGAGTCACGCGTACTTGATAATTCATAATATACCAACCTACAACACTTGCAAATGAAACAAGATTTGTCTAAAGGTATGTAGAGTGAGAAAAATGGACCAGGCCTATGGTACTTGTATTGAATACAAGTTCATTAAGGATCTGTACATTGAGTGAAATGGATCAGACTTGTAACACTTGTAATGGATACAAGGCTTTTAGGGTTGAGTGAAATGGATTAAACCTGTAACACTTGTAATGGATACAAGGCTTTTAAGAGTCTATACATTGAGTAAAATGAATCAGACCCGTAACGCTTGTAATGAATACAAGGCTTTTAAGGGTCTGTGCATTGATAAAATGGACCAGATCTGTAACACTTGTAATGGATACAAGACTTTTAGTGATATGTGCATTAATAAAATAGACCAAACCTGCAACATTTGTACGGGATACAAGACTTTTAGGGATCTATACATTAATAAAATCGACCAGGCTTATAGTACTTGTAAAGGATACAAGGCTTTTAGGGGTCTGTACATAGAGTGAAATGGACCAGACCTATAGCACTTGTAATGAATACAAGACTTTTAGAGGTTTGTACATTGATAAAATAGACTAGACCTGTAGCACTTGTAATGGATACAAGACTTTTAGGGGTTTGTACATTAAGTGAAATGGATTAGACCTATAGTACTTGTAATAGATACAAGGCTTTTAAGTGTCTATACATTGAGTGAAATGGACTAGATCTGTAGTACTTGTAATGAATACAAGGCTTTTAAGGATCTATGCTGGACCAGACTTATAGCACTTGCAATGGATATAAGACTTTTAGGGATCTATGCATTAATAAGATAGACCAGACTTGTAGCACTTGTAAGGGATACAAGGTTTTTAGAGGTTTGTACATTGAGTTAAATTAACTAGACCTGTAGCACTTGTAATGAATACAAGACTTTTAGAGGTTTGTACATTGATAAAATGGACTAGACCTGTAACACTTGTAATGGATACAAGACTTTTAGGGGTTTGTGCATTAATAAAATAGACTAGACTTGTAGCACTTGTAATAGATACAAGGCTTTTAGGGGTCTGTACATTGAGTGAAATGTACTAGATCTGTAGCACTTGTAATGGATATAAGGCTTTTCGGTGTCTGTACATTAAATGAAATAGACCAGACTTGTAGCACTTATAATGAATACAAGGCTTTTAAGGGTCTATGCATTGATAACAAACTCCAAGGCGAATCAGAAGTAACTTTGTTTATTAATAATACTTATGTAATTGTTCGATGTTTCAAGGTCTGGGTACACGTTTTCCAACTGAATCTTTCAACCAATAAGTCGTAAGTCTGACAATCTTTTGTAAGGTCCAGATTTTTTACAAGTTGGCTATTGGCCTCTTAGTCAAAGCAATCTATTTGAAGGGCTGGCATGCCAATTTTGACATGAATGATTCCCTTGGTGCCATAGTATGTCTTCAAGATTAATATACTTCAGTGCTCGTTCCATGAGTGCTGTCATATCGATGAGAGAATTCTTGGTCAAGGAATCCGAGAAGCGTTCAGGCCCCAGGCCTGAAGTGAGGGCGACAACTAGGAAACTTGGATTGCAATCGGTTATCTCTATGAACTCGGTATTAAAACGAGCAATGTACTCTCGAAGTGATTCTCCCTTTCTTTGCTTCACAGTTAGCAATAATTCTGGTCCCTTTCTTAACTTCCTGCTTGTTAAGAATCGGTTAAGAAATAGCCTACTGAGCTCATAAAAATTACTGATCGATATTTGGGGAAGTCTATGGAACCACTTAAGGGTAGTACCCTTGAGGCTCGCCACGAAAGTTCGGCACATGAAGGCATCAGTAGCTCCATTGAGAGACATTGTGTGTTGCTAGTGAGATAAGTGGTCCCCAGGAATCTGTTGTAGAGGGTGAATTTTGGGACAATAAACTTCTTTGGCCGTTCTTCTATGATTATGGCAGAGGTAAATGGCATGGAGAACCTTCCGAGCAATTTACTTAGTTCGTCCTGCTCTAAAAAGGCATGGAACCCTCTAGTTGAGATTGTGTGATCCTAAGAGTTTACTATCTCCTCTACACTTTGAGGGGCTCTGGGTAAGACTTGTTGTGGGATCAGTACCCGGTGTTGATCTTGTTATGTACCTCTAGATCCTCGACTCAAGGGAGGAATTTTTCCGGTGTTAGCAAGAGGATGTTGCCCTCCCAAGACTGGAGGGGTTGGAGCCTCGGGAGGCTGGAATTCCTATGGTGCTGGATTGGTTCTAGAGGCCATTGGAATAGGAATCCTCATTCTGCTCTGATAGTGGACAGTTGGATGAAACGTGGACATCTTTCTTCCCACAACTATTGACGACTGAGGATCAACCCCTATATAAGTGGTACCATGGGGGTGTACCGGTTGCAAGTCAGGCAATTCCTTGTTGGGAGATCCTCCATCCGTGGTGGTGGCGAGAGGTTGAGGTATTCCGTGAATAGCATTAGTAGGAGGAAAATGAGGGTTGTTCCGTTGGCTTTTGGCCAATGAAGCCAGGACTTGTGATATGGCAGTGAGTTGTTCCTGCATCTAATCAGACTATTGTTAAATCCGATCAAACTGTTGTTGTAAACGATTGAGTGTTTGTCCCCTTTCTCTTCCAGCAAGAGACTGATTTTGAGGGTTTTGAGAATTATTTTTAGGACAAAGGTTGGGAGCCATTATCTTTTGGAAGAAAAAGACAAAAAAATTGTTGTTTTGAAGAAAAGATAGAAATAACGATTGTCATTCTCACAGACGGTGCCAAACTGATGTTGCTCTTTTTTATTAAAAGGGCCTCGTGTCCTTCACTACCTGTCAAGAACTCGGAATCAGAGGGTCACCGGGAAAGCTTTGGTAGTAGCCACTTCGATGATAAAGTTAGTAAAAAAAAAATAAAGCCATAATTGAAAGAAGAATTGAACCTCCCTTGAAAGAGTACCTTTTGTTCTTATTTATAGGTTGTAGATCTCCTAAGTTGAGTAGGATAAGGAGTCATAAATGTAGGGATCCGTAGATATCCGAAGATAGTAGTTGCCATATTGAACTCTGTTTCCTTATTCTGATGTCGGTAGAATACGAAAATCGATGATTAATTTGGAACCCATTCCTGTAGATACTCTACTATCCTTGCCACAAGGTTTGTGATGAGCAAATCGGTACCCCATCTGCTCTGGAGGCAGGGCTGGAAGTTTTGCACCATTCTAAACAATGTACCTTTGAACCTCGTGTGTCTGTTTGATCTAAATAATACAATTCTTCTTGATCTGTATTCTAAAGAGCTCTATACATATACACATGTCATGCTTTGAGTATATTTTTCACTTTATGATATATCAATATGCTAGATTTCTCTTCTAAAAATCAATCCTTTATTCTCTCCAAAGATGGAGAAATGACATAATTAAAGTGAAATTCTTACTCTCTCTATGGAAGATGAATAAATACCTTCCGTTTGTTCTCTTGACATACTCAGCCATTATTACCAGGCATAAATCCCTAACTTTAGAAACTAGCTAGCCATTCGCAACCCTAATTAAAAATCCTAACCATAGATTTCTAGCTTGATCACAATAGTATTATTCGTTTTCTTTTATAGCTGAAACAAAACTTTCAAGAAAACTACATTATATATATATATATATATATAGATGCTTGCTTTTGTAAGTCGCAGTGGTTGGATATTTGCGATTTCATTAATGCGTGGATACGTGAAACATATATTGTGGGTCTCCAATCAACGAGATTGTGGCTAATATTTTTTCTTAGGATAAATTATATTGATCTCTCCTGAAATTTTTGACAATTACACTGACCTTTACTACTTTATTTAACAAACTACAAATATCCATCTAATTATTTTTTCTTCAAAATAACAAAATTGTCTATTTCTTTTTTACATATTTTCAATTTTAACCTATTTTTTTAACTTTTTTTAAAGAATTTTTTTATTTTATATAAAAATTAATTTAAGATATATAACTTATTTTTATATATTATCTCTGGTTGTGGTGTCGTGCATGGTTGTCTTGCATACGTAATTTGAAAATAAAAATAAAATAGAATAATCAATAGTGGGCTCTTTTTTTTTTTTGAATGGTTGAGTTCCATCCTAGCTAATTATTTACTGTCAAATAAAAGCAAAATGGTATGATTTTCAAATATTTATTTTAAACTTTACATCTCAAACGCGGAGTGCCATATGGTTGTCGAACCCATAATCGCCAAAATGACATCTCAAATTCAAAATTTTTACTCCAACGGGAGGAGCATCTCCAGTTGCAAAATGACATTCAATGTTTTGGAGTGCCATTTTTACAAATTTTGGAGAGAGAAAAGGGAGAGTTGCCATTTGACGGTTGAGACTATTTCCATTTTTACTGTTACAATGGCTATCATTCCAACGACTTTATTTCAATAAAAAAATTCTACAAATACAGAGGGATTGTGAAGAAAAAACTTATTAAAGCCCAAAAAATACTCTAAAAATTATTCTATAAATTTAGGATGATTTTATTTATTTAACTAATTTTGATAATTAAATAATTTTTTTTAATTTAGTTAATTGTTAGAATTTAAATTGATTTTTTAAATTAAATTAATTTTTAAATTAAATTTAAAAAAATTAATTTAAATTAAACTGTTATGAATACTATACCCGTTAAAATATAACCGTTAAGTTTAATTATATTTTTTAATAAAAAATATTAAAATATTAAAATGGCATCCCATTTTGATACCTGTCATTGAAGCAGATTTATAATTTAGGAGTATCATAACACTGTTCAAAGTTGCAAATAAGTTTTTTTGCATCTCAAAATAGCAGCTCCCTTTAGGGTTGCTCTAATACAATAATATTAATAGTGTATTAAATTATATAATTAATGTATCACAGCAAGACTCATTATCACATGATTTGAAATAAAAAAATTTCATTAGTGTCATTGATTCAAATTACTAATCATGATAATGATATATAAACATTCAACTATATCGCAAATAAATGCTAGCCTGACAGTAGAGAGTATGCTTGTTTGTTTTTAATACAAAACAGAAACATAGGTGCGTGTATGGAAGAGGTGACAACGGCAGAGATCAGGGGAGAGAGGAGTTGGAGGGTAACATGGGGTACTGTCTTTATGCAAGAGCTGAAGAAGACGAGTTACATAGCGGCACCAACGGTGGCAGCCACCGTGATGCAGTACCTCATGCAAGTTATATCGGTGATGATGGTAGGGCACCTTGGTCAGCTCTCACTCTCTTCTGTCGCCATTGCCACCTCTCTAACCAATGCTACTGGCTTTAGTCTTCTTGTAAGTCAATCTTGATCTTGTCCTCTCTTTTAAAATGATGGGTATACCTACACCCATACTTTTATATCATGTGATTTTGATTGTATTTTACCTTAAATAAAACTTTAATTTTAGTCTCGTTCCATTAAAAACATTATTATGCTTTTAGGATGGGTAGAAAGAACTATAGTTCAAATGACATTTTTGTACTTTCTTATATAAGAGAAGTTACGATTTCAAGTGAGAGAAAGGGAGAGAGAGATGTGAAAGAAGGACTATCTTTGGTTGGAGAGAGAATAATGGGAACGGGATCAAAGAATTTATAACATTCCAAAGGTGTCCCAAGACTTCATTAAATCAACTAGTAATTGAGTATAAAGTGGTCCTTGGAATTTAGAAGACAACTTTATTCTTGAGAATTTTATATTTATAAATTAAAAGTTAATGAATTTTAAAGTTTTGCAATTTTTTTTTTTAAGGTTGTTCCAAATTTTACAAGAATTTAGTGAAGGACTTTTTTTATTATTGAATAATTAAAGAATTTTATGGGTTAATATGTTTGAGAGTGGATTTGATGATAATTCTCATCTCTTTTATGAACCCATCCAACTATTCAAAATTTTAATCACAAATGTCTTATCCTTTCTCTTTTTCCTCATTCACAATCACTTTAAAAAATCTTTAATTTCTAATCTTATTTAAGTTTAAGAGAGATGTGTTTTTCTTTTCTTTTGTAAAATCCATACACCAAAGATAGCTTAGCACGGTCCGCTATAGTATTAAGCGAAGAAAGCAATTGTTTTAGGAAAACGTATAAAGATTGTTTCAAATTTTATATTTCTATATTATAATTCAAACTAAAAATTTAAGGTTAAAAAAAGTATTAAAAAGTTTCATAAAAACTCCTGGAAAAAAACTCAATTATATTATTAGTACATTTTGATAAGAAAAAATGTGAATAATTATTTTGTATTGCCTAGTTTATTTTTTGAAATTCTATTAAAAGAGTATAATAGAAAATAATAATGAGATAAGATTTATGTAATCGATCCAAAGTAATTAAGATAAGATTTTGTTAAGTTGAGTTGAAAGTATTATTCAATTATGTAATAACTTTAATATTTGAGTATTTGAGTTTTGTTCCACAAGAACATCTCATTTATTGAAACATTATTACAATTTTATATTATAAAATTATAGATAAACAAATAAAACAAAGCACTAAAAATATTTATATATACATTTTATTTATTTATTAGGATTTTATAATATTAATATTAAATAAAATTTCACATTAATATTCAAAATATATATATAAAAAAAAAAAAGACTCGGAGTTCTCACTCTATACGTCTAATTTTCTTGAATAGATCCTATCGTCATGGTCGGCTATAGCATTAAGTCTCCCACTTGTTAGAAAGATCTTAGATTTTATGTGTTTATAATATAAATATAAAAAAAAAAAAACAAAAAAAACAAAACGACAATTTACTTAGTTAAAAAAATAGAAGTTTAAGATCAAGAAAAGTCTAATTCTACAAAAAAAGATTCATAAAAAATTCATGAAAAAATTACTGTCACCTGCACCCATTCAGGAACACAGACACCCTTCGGTGCAAATAAGGCACTCTGATACTACTTCTCACAAATTAGATCTCTAAACTAAAATATTAACTTATTAGGTAAAGATATTACACCCGTTTTATAAGCCCTAAGATACCTCAATACCTACCCAGATTCGAGCCCCCATGACAGTTAGCTTGGCTGAGCCGGCCATGTTTCTTGCAAATGTCCAGCACATACATAATGCTCTTCATGTTTTCCTTTGATTAAAAAGAATGATACAGCTCTAGATTAATTAGTATTGGAATCATTAAATTGATTTGTTAGGTGAATGAACAGGATTCAGGTCCCAAGTCTATTCAGATCAAGGAAAAGCGAAGGGTTTTCTCCAACAATGATTCATGGTTTATGTCTTTGTGTTCATGTAATATCCATGAACTCATATAAATAAAATCTATTATCATAAGTCTTACTAACGAGACCCACTCTATGTGACTGCGGGGACATAGAGTGGGACTGTGGGAATGGTATAAATAGGGACAATTATAAACAGTGAGTGTGTAAATGCCATTTTCTAATCTTTCATTTTAAATTTTATATATATATATATATATATATATATATATATAATAACATTGAAGACAACATATATCTTATCTCTATGGATTTGTTTGAAAATACGCTTGTCTTAATGAAATCTTATAAAGTAATGTGTTCATTTCTATAAACAATATAAAATATATAAGATTGATCTTTCAAGTGTTCTCCAAATATGTTCACTCGTTTCTTTCGTTTTGTTGTAAAGTTACTAGTACCTCTATTTTAAACACATGTTCCAGCAGACCCACAGAAAAGATTAAAAAAAGGTTGCATCATTGATTTGATGAAGTATATACATCATAAACACACACACACACACACACACAAACATATATATATATATATATATATATATTATCTCTGGTTGTGATGGCATGGTTGTCTTGCATACGTAATTTGAAAATAAAAATAAAATAGAATAATCAACAGTGGGCTTTTTTTTTTGAATGGTTGAGTTCTATGCTAGCTAATTATTTACTGTCAAATAAAAGCAAAATGATATGCTTCTTAAATATTTGTTTCAATTTTTACATCTCAAATGATATGGTCAGTAGTATTAATAGTGCATTAAGTTATATAATTAATTTATCATAATAAGATTTATTGTCGCATCATCTAAAATAAAAATTAAAAAAATTTGATTGGTGTCATTGATTCAAATTACTAATCATCATAATGATATACAAACATTCAACTATATCACAAATAAATGCTAGCCTGACAGGAGAGAGTATGCTCATTTGTTTTTAATACAAAGCAGAAACATAGGTGCGTGTATGGAAGAGGTGACAATGGCAGAGATCAGGGGAGAGAGGAGTTGGAGGGTAACATGGGCTACTATCTTTATGCAAGAGCTGAAGAAGATGAGTTACATAGCGGCACCAACGGTGGCAGCCACCGTGATGCAGTACCTCTTGCAAGTCATATCGGTGATGATGGTAGGGCACCTTGGTCAGCTCTCACTCTCTAGTGTCGCCATTGCCACCTCTCTAACCAATGTTACTGGCTTTAGTCTTCTTGTAAGTCAATCTTGATCTTGTCCTCTCTTTTAAAATGATGGGTATACCTCCACCCATACTTTTATATCATGTGATTTTGATTGTATTTTACCTTAAATAAAACTTTAATTTTAGTTTCTTTTTCCATTAAAAACATTATTATGCTTTTAGGACAGATAGAAAGAACTATAGTTAAAGTGACATTTTCGTACTTTCTTATACAAGAGAAGTTACGATTTCAAGTGAGATAGAGGGAGAGAGAGATGTGGAAGAACCACTATCTTTAGTTGGAGAGAGAATAATGGGAACGGGATCAAAGAATTTATAACATTTCAAAGATGTCACAAGACTTTGTTGAATCAACTAGTAATTGAGTATAAAGTGGACCTTGGAATTTAGAAGACAACTTTATTCTTGAGAATTTTAAGATCTAAAGAGAATTTAAGATTTGGTTGTCAGTAGTCTTTCTTCAGTTACATCCAGAGCCGATTGTATCAGTTGGAAGGCAAATTCATTAGGTCAGTTCTCGGTTCAGGCAATTTATAAATGGTATGATTTTCAATTGAATTCCAAAATCCATATTATGAAATTTATTTGGCGTAATGCTGCTCCCTCTCGGGTTCAATTCTTGGTTTGGTTATCGTGGTAGGTGTCACAGGGTCGAAATCTGACACAAAATTTCTTTCGCCTGTGCGGCGTCAAGACACCTGCCTTGACCAGCCAACCCCACGCACTCCAGCCAAGAGGCTTATGATAGAGAACACAGCAACACACAAAGGCACACAGATTTACAGGAATCACTTTCCCAACCTTTTATTCACAATAATCCAAACGAATACAAAGGAATACAAAGCCTAAGGGCTGCGAGACAAGAGAACACCCTCTCTTCTAGTCTATGCTCTCTCTCTATCCCTCTCAGTCTGTCCGTGTCTGTCTCTCTGACTCGCCCCTCCCTATTACATTGTATTTATAGGCAAACCCTCACACGGTTTCCTTTTCCTAGATGGACTAGGATTGCGCCAACATGTCCCACGGTGTCCTTCTCCTTGACGGACTTGGATTGCACTTCCCTTTTCCGTGTCGAACTTGGATTGCGCTTTCCTTTTCCTTGCCGAACTTGGACTCCTTGTCCAAGACGGATTTGGATTCCTTGTCCTAGACGGACTTGGATTCCGCCAGCCACGCACTGCCGCCGCACGCCCTGTTGCTGCCGCACGCCCTGTTGCTGTCGCATGCGCTGTGGCTGCCGCATGCGCTGTTACCTTGCACCAGCGCCGCACTCGGTCCCACCGATGCTTCCGCATGTAGCCATCATTGCTGAACCATGCCTACTCATGGTTCAGACTTGTTTGCCGAACATTGCCACCATGTGCCGCCACTCTTGGTGATGGTGCTCGGACCACCAGCTTTCAATAGCACCCCGCCTTGCCCCGAAGGTGCCAAGGCCTCAAGCCGCACGCCGCATGGGCACCCCGCGTGGGCATGCCGCATAGGCACACCGCATGGGCACGCGCATGGGCATGCGCATGGGCATGCCGCGTGGGCACGCGCATGGGCCTGCCGCATGGGCACCCCGCCCGTGGGCGCTTTAAGGGGGTACTGCCCCCTATATATGTCTTATGAAGATTTTCCAACCTGACTGGAATAAACACATTCCTTTGCAGAACCAGTTCTTCCACCCGTGTGCATTTGCCTTGCCAAAAGGCAACCCATGCACCAAACTGCTCACCGAAGGCATTGCCTTAACACTTCGTTGCCCAAGTCGTGCGTCCAACTGTGCCTAAGTCAGAAAATCCCTTAAGGCAAATCCAACCTTGGAATGTCCTTCCCACACTTGAATGCCATTCCACTCATGAATAAGATTCTAAGTCCCGAATGTCTTTCCACCCGAATAACATTCTAAGTCTCGAATGTTATTCTAAGGCATAGCATGCCTTCCCCATGCCCATGCCAATGCCACCAAGGCAGAACATGCCTCCCCATGCCCCATGCCGCCGTGTCAAGTTATAAAGGGTCTAACAAACCACCCCCACCAGAAGAAACCGACGTCCTCGTCGGACCAACACTACACGCGCAGCCGTTCCATTGCTGCGCCGTGTCACTTGTCTTGATACTGCGCCTAAACGGCACCCACAGCATCCTTCCGCACTGGCCGTTGCCTATGCAGTACTTACTTGGCTCCTGCCAAGTCTTGCTAAAGAACTCCAGCCTTCAGCCCTTGTTGTCGATCGATCATCAGATTTTGGGAAAGTTTGTCACTATTTCTGGTTGCGACTGGCCCTTTCCCACCAACCAGCCCACCCACTGCCTTCAGAATATCAATCTTCTGAATTCAGGCCCCCAGCCTGCATGCCACCAGACATGTCTCCTGCAGTTTTTTGTACTACTGCACCGTTGCCTACTAAAGCTCCCAAGTAGGACTTCTTCCCTCCATCAGAACCCTCTGAATCTTCAAGGACCCGAATTGCAGATATCCTTGAAACCCTTCCTTTCTTTGCTTTTGAGAAAGGAACAAAGCATGGACTTCCCTCGTCCATAACCAGCATCCCACCAAGGTGAGGCATCACAACTGCCTTTGCCTTTTGGAAGAACTCTAACCCAAGGATGACTTGGAAATCATCCAAGGGCATGGCCAAGAAACTGCATTCCTCACTCCAGTTTCCCACTTTGACCCGAACACCCCTTGCTACCCCAACAACCCGACTTGCCTCTGAATTCGCTGCCTTGATCATACTTGAATCTGGCTGCAGTGCAAGGCCCAGCCTATGCACTTCCTTGTCCGAGACAATGTTGTTAGTAGCCCCCGTGTCCACCATGGCACTGACAACCTGGTTGTTCAGCACTATGTCCACGAACATCAACCCCCTTTTTGGCACCGACTCCTCCTTCTGCAACACATTCAGAAGTTGGATGGGGTTGACCCTCACGGTCTCCTCTTCTGAACTCTCTTCCTCTTCTGCAGTAAGAGCGTTTATTTTCTCCCGCTTCGGACAATTTCTGGCCCGATGTGGTCCGTCACAAATGAAGCATCCGTTCTGGGTCTGGCCTTTGGAAGGCTCCTTAGAACTTGAGGCTTTGTCCGCCTGCCCCTCTGAAGAACCCGTCTTTCCGACTTTCCTTTTGTCCTTCTTGCGCTCCATGGGTCTGTCCTTTCCAGCACCCTCAGCCCCTTTCCTGCCGTCCCCAGTGTTAGCCTGCGACTTGTAGTCCACCAAGGCATCGGCTGCTGCTATGGCTGCGGACAAGTCTTTTACCCCTTGCCGACGCAGTTCTGTTTGTGCCCAGTTCTGAAGACCAGCAACGAAATTGAAGAGTTTGTCCTCCTCAGACATGTTTTTGATGTCAAGCATCAAGGAAGAGAATTGCTTGACATACTCCCTAACTGTTCCAGTTTGTCTGAGTCGCCGCAAAGCATCACGGGCCTGCCATGCCGTGTTGCTTGGGAGGAACTGCTCCTTCATCTCTGCCACAAGCATGTCCCAAGTCACAATTTGAGGACGTGAAGTGTCCTCTGACCGTGTTCGCCACCACAGTTTGGCATCCCCGGTCAAGTACATGGATGTGAGATTCACCCGCTCACCATCTGGAATGTGTACAGCCTGAAAATAATGGGTCAAGTCCCACAGAAAATTCTCCAGTTCTTTGGCACTCCGTGTGCCAGAGAACGCCTTTGGTTCTGGTACTTTGGCCTTCTGCCCGCCCACGTGCATACCAACAGTACCAGCATGCAATGCGCGCTTCAGCAACGTCATGTCTGCTTCCAGTGAGTCCAATCGGCCTTTTAGAGATTCGGCCAACGCACCAAGATCGCCCAAAAGGTCACTAATCTTGGCTTGCCCTTCAAGATAGTGATCCTCCTCCACCTTACTGAGTTCGTCATGGGCTTTCTGGACGTCCTCTATGATCTCGAACAGCCTACCACACTGGACTGAGACAGGCACTGCATCATCTGTTTGGGGAGCGCCAAGGAATTCCTCCACCCGAGTCACCCGTTCTCGCAGCTCTACGTTTCCACCAGCCATGGTCAAACCTGGCTCTGATACCAACTGTCACAGGGTCGAAATCTGACACAAAATTTCTTTCGCCTGTGCGGCGTCAAGACACCTGCCTTGACCAGCCAACCCCACGCACTCCAGCCAAGAGGCTTATGATAGAGAACACAGCAACACACAAAGGCACACAGATTTACAGGAATCACTTTCCCAACCTTTTATTCACAATAATCCAAACGAATACAAAGGAATACAAAGCCTAAGGGCTGCGAGACAAGAGAACACCCTCTCTTCTAGTCTATGCTCTCTCTCTATCCCTCTCAGTCTGTCCGTGTCTGTCTCTCTGACTCGCCCCTCCCTATTACATTGTATTTATAGGCAAACCCTCACACGGTTTCCTTTTCCTAGATGGACTAGGATTGCGCCAACATGTCCCACGGTGTCCTTCTCCTTGACGGACTTGGATTGCACTTCCCTTTTCCGTGTCGAACTTGGATTGCGCTTTCCTTTTCCTTGCCGAACTTGGACTCCTTGTCCAAGGCGGATTTGGATTCCTTGTCCTAGACGGACTTGGATTCCGCCAGCCACGCACTGCCGCCGCACGCCCTGTTGCTGCCGCACGCCCTGTTGCTGTCGCATGCGCTGTGGCTGCCGCATGCGCTGTGGCTTGCCGCATGCGCTGTTACCTTGCACCAGCGCCGCACTCGGTCCCACCGATGCTTCCGCATGTAGCCATCATTGCTGAACCATGCCTACTCATGGTTCAGACTTGTTTGCCGAACATTGCCACCATGTGCCGCCACTCTTGGTGATGGTGCTCGGACCACCAGCTTTCAATAGCACCCCGCCTTGCCCCGAAGGTGCCAAGGCCTCAAGCCGCACGCCGCATGGGCACCCCGCGTGGGCATGCCGCATAGGCACACCGCATGGGCACGCGCATGGGCATGCGCATGGGCATGCCGCGTGGGCACGCGCATGGGCCTGCCGCATGGGCACCCCGCCCGTGGGCGCTTTAAGGGGGTACTGCCCCCTATATATGTCTTATGAAGATTTTCCAACCTGACTGGAATAAACACATTCCTTTGCAGAACCAGTTCTTCCACCCGTGTGCATTTGCCTTGCCAAAAGGCAACCCATGCACCAAACTGCTCACCGAAGGCATTGCCTTAACACTTCGTTGCCCAAGTCGTGCGTCCAACTGTGCCTAAGTCAGAAAATCCCTTAAGGCAAATCCAACCTTGGAATGTCCTTCCCACACTTGAATGCCATTCCACTCATGAATAAGATTCTAAGTCCCGAATGTCTTTCCACCCGAATAACATTCTAAGTCTCGAATGTTATTCTAAGGCATAGCATGCCTTCCCCATGCCCATGCCAATGCCACCAAGGCAGAACATGCCTCCCCATGCCCCATGCCGCCGTGTCAAGTTATAAAGGGTCTAACAGTAGGGCAGAATCAAAACGAGGGAGTATTTGTTGAGAATTGGTGTGTTGGAAGAAAGAGAGGAAGGATGGTGCTGTTTTTGTGGGGAAAATTTAGAATCAGTAGATCATTTAATGTTGACTTGTAATTGAGTGTAGCGGATCTGGGCAGAGTGTATTAAGTGGTGGGGGTTGTGTTGGGTATTGCTGAACTGGTGGAAAGGGGTAAAGTTTAAGAAAAAAATCAAGATAATATGGGATGTTGTCCCTTTTGGGATAATGTGGTCTATTTGGAAATTGCGAAACGAATGTATGTTTAATGGAAGTCAACCTGACTGGTCAGTCATTAGTGAGTTGATCAAGTTAAGAATTGCAATTTGGAACAAGAATAAGATGGAAAATTGTCAATATTCAATTACCAATTTCATGTTTAATTTTCAGTAATTACTAGAGGTTTTTATAAAGCAGGAGTCTGATTATGGAGATGAGCCAGCTGTTCGAGGTCATCAACTAGATTAGTATTGAGTTTGTTTTATATTTGTTGGTTCCTAGCCAACTTCTTTAGATGTTATGGAGGGTGATGCTGCATATGATATTGATGTGGTCCATTGTGCCAACTTGGTTGGGATAATGGTTTTCGCACTTTGATGCCTATGCATCTTCCCTTATTTCTTCTTCTTTCATTGGTGAATCTTAAGGATTAATGAAAAATTTATTTGCTTATCCAAAAAAAAAAAATTGAGTATGAAGTGGGAGAGTGATGATACTATTATACGTGTCATAATAAACCTCTAAAATTGTAATCACTAACCAAATAGTAATAATGTTATTTTTTTTTTTTGAAATATTTTTTCAAAAGTAGAATTTTAAATGACGTGCCAACATCTCGTTTGCAACATATCAAATGTTCATTCAATTCAATCTTGCTACAACATTGGTAAACTATTATTTATGAAATAATTTGGAAAGTATAAAATTTCCTAACCAAATTGTGTGAATGCCAAGTAGTCAGGATTGGTGGGTGGATTGGAAACTCTACGTGGGCAAGCTTATGGAGCACAACAATATCAAAAGCTTGGAATGTATACTTACAGTGCCATCATCTCTCTCATTTTGGTGTGTCTCCCAGTTTGTCTCCTATGGATCTTCATGGACAAACTCTTAATGCTAACAGGCCAAGATCCTTCAATCTCACTTGAAGCACGGAAATACTCAATTTGGCTCATTCCTGCTCTATTTGGTGCTGCAATTCTCAAGCCAGTAGTTCGATACTCGCAGTCTCAAAGTTTGATTCTTCCAATGCTCCTAAGCTCCTTTGTCGTTTTATGCTTCCATGTACCTGTGTGTTGGGCTCTCATATTTAAGTCAGAGCTGGGAAATCTGGGAGCCGCACTGGCTATTAGTTTGTCCAATTGGTTGAACTTGATATTGCTCGGATTATACGTGAAGTACTCTGCAACTTGTAAGAACACTTGCGTGCCTTTCTCAAAGGATGCCTTCCTTGGCATTGGGGAGTTTTTCCGCTTTGCTATCCCATCTGCTGCAATGGTCTGGTAATTTCAAATCATTTTCCTTCTGCTGCTGCGATTTTAGTCTTGTTCTTTCAATTGATACTGTTATTATTTTATTGGACTTTGTAACAATACAATACAATTGTATATTATACAAAGCAATGTAAAATATAACAGATTTTCTTATCACATTTTTTTTACTCCAAGACACAAGATAATGAGATATATATATATATATATATATATTTTGAACAACAAAGAAAATTTGATATATAGATAGAAAATAAAGCCTCATACAATATAGTTGATCAAAGCCCCTCTAAGAAAACATTTCTAATATCTACCGGAGAGACGAGCATCAACCGAATCCCAAGTAGGCAAGATACCGACTTACATTTGATAATAAAACCAACAGAGCTGCACTAGGCTTACAACACTGTTACATCGAAAACCAACATACCTAATCCATACAGATGGCAAAAGGGGATGCAACACAGCAGCGGCACTTCGACAAAATTATCCGAATAATATGAGCAAGCCAAAGGACAAATAGGAAACAACCCGGCACCTTAATGATTTCCAACCCTAATGCTGTCTAACTTATAGACAACATCATAGGGAGAATAATCTTTATAACAGGAACTTGCTTTTACCCAAAAGGCTATCCTAAACTTGATTTGTACTTTAGACCTATGAGCATTAATACAGGAGGTCTCACTACCTTGTGTCTAAGATTGAGAAAATGGGATGAGAAAATATGTTATGTTTAGCATTTTCCTGTACTAAAGAGCATATGGGATTTTAACTCTCTTCTTTACTTCATAATGTTCCTTATTTTTTCTTCCTTCTTGTGTTTATGTAATAGTCTCAAATGGTGGTCGCTTGAGCTGCTTATTTTGCTATCAGGCTTTTTACCAAATCCTAAGCTGGAAACTTCAGTACTTTCCATATGGTATGCTTCAATTTCAACCGTTGTGTTTATAATGAAATCGAGAGTTACTGCTTCAATGCTCTTAATATTTCAAAATCTTTGTGCTCAGCCTTACAATCTCTACATTGCACTTCACCATACCATATGGATTTGGGGCTGCTGCAAGGTTTGCTCTAAAATCTCCTCCTTGTGCACTGTGCATTTCTGTGTCTAAATGTATGTATATATGAATGTACTAAACATAAGGGATTGACTGCTATGAAGCACTCGGGTTTCAAATGAATTGGGAGCTGGGAATCCAAAAGTGGCTCGAGTGGCTGTCATGGTGGTAATGTTTCTTGCAGTCACAGAGACAGTAATAGTAAGCACAACTCTCTTCTGTTGCCGCTATTTTTTGGGATATGCTTACAGCAATGACAAGCAGGTTGTGAATTATATTGCTGCAATGGCTCCCTTTGTTTGTCTCTCAATTGTCATGGACAGCTTACAAGCAGTTATTTCTGGTTGGTTTCTTACATTTCTTTTTTTCATTCATAACCTTTCTTCACACGAGAATTTGTACTTCAGTGGTCCGATGTGGTATTGATGTAAGATTCATGTGAAGCCCACATCAATATCAACATCAGAATCAGAATGGTAGAGGGATGGTCGCACTAAACTTTTTTTTTTTATTCAGTCTTTTGTATAGTCTGAAAGTTGATTCCAAACATGATCTTAAATTCATTTTTGTTCTTCTTTCATCAGGTATTGCTAGGGGTAGTGGGTGGCAACGTATAGGGGCATATGTCAATGTTGGGGCATTTTATATAGTTGGAACTCCAGTGGCAGTCATACTGGGTTTTGTACTACATCTAAGAGCCAAGGGATTTTGGATTGGAATAGTGATTGGGTCCACTGTACAATCAACCATTCTCTCTCTCATTACAGGATTCACAAATTGGCAAAATCAGGTTTTCCCTCCCTTCTTGATTCTCAATTTTCAGAGTTCTCTTCATGATTATCATTTTTTTCTTCATTTTGCCCCTATTTTAGCTTTGTTTGGTTATCAAGAGCTCTAAAATATAATTGCATAAGAAATTAAGATTTTGGTTGGTTTGTTGATTTGGTGAGTTCTAAAATAAAAAAACATTTTCCCATAATTGGATTAAAACTACGAGGGAAAACAAAAGAGAAAATTTTAATCTGCTTCTTTTTTGGGCTAAGAACGATTTTTGTGAGATCCCAAATTATTCTTTATTTCACCCCCTTTTATGGCAATTTGGTATACTTGCATTTCTTTAACTTCCTTTTTATGGCCTTTGAATGAAGAGTTCAATTTTACAGGCAAGCAAGGCAAGGGAGAGAGTATTTAGAGGGAGATCTTCCATAGAAAATGAAATAGATTAAAGGAGAAAAAGGAAACATCTTTGCTGCACAGGATGTCTGATTTAAACCACTTGGAAGTCCAACTTGAAGGTGCAGTAGGATAATTCGTTTGCCATATGGTGGAATAGGAATAAATGCCCTGTTTCATTCGGAACCTCTGTAAATAGTAGTGCTTACTGGTCCAACTGAGGGGGGATATATATAGCATAACTGTTATATCTACCACTGCTTATTGATTGCCATATGGTTGTTTCAAATTACAGGATTTACGCACAGGTTGTTTCCATCATATGCTGATTTACCTTGGAGTGCAATGTTGGTTCTTGACAGAAGGAAATCAATTTTAAAGAGAAGATCAATCTATGATTTAATTCTCCCACTGCAAATCAAACCTGGATGACAATAATAAAAGAAAAGAAAATGATCATCCTATCCAATCCAATTCACAATAAAACACTATGTTAAAAAGAGCAGTAAGTGGGGAATATATGAAACACATTGACAATTTATCATGTATGGTTGATCCATTTTTATGATAATCAAAGATAACAGAATGTATAATCAATCATTTATTGAGCAATTATAAGCTATATTTCATTGATTAATATTATAGTATAAGCCATCATAATCTAATTATAGACAAAAATTCTAAATAACTATTTAAATAAAGATAAAAATTAAAAATATATTCTAGATGATATATTTTGATTAATTCACATTATTGGGCATACCTTTTTTTTAATAAAATAAGCACAACACACATGAAAAATGCTTTCTGAAACTGGAAAATAATGAGATAATAATTGCTGCAGGGAAAATTACCATGCAAGGTATGCTATACAAATTGTATCTATTCCTCTTCTACCTACACAAATAATTATATTTACAAAATCCATGACTCCAAGTGCAAAAAAATTAATAAATTGAGAATATTTGGTTATATTATACAATCAAACAGACCAAGGTCTGCATGCATCAATGTCTTTAATATTGGTTGCACTTGCACATGGTGATGTAGGTCCATATTTAAGGGGCTCGTCAACTTCATAATCTTTTCAGCTGACTTAAGGTGTGTGTGTGTGTGTGTATGTGCTCCAACATTTTCATGGCAGTTGTAATATTCAATCTTTTTTTTTAGCTGTGACAGGCGTTGGGTAAACAAAAAGGTTATTTTTGTGGGATGAATTTTTATCAATCTGTAAAACACTAGAGGGATTTGTCTATATATATATATATATATATATATGTGGTATGGTTGTTATGCCAGTGGCCATCTTGCATGTGTGATTTGAAAGTAAGAATCACAACTAAATAGTAATGCTTTGATTCCACGCTAGGTCATTGTCCAGGGTCAATTAAAATGTTGTCATTGGTGTTACTGACCTTATAAAACCGATTGAAGTTAAATTACTAATCACCATAAACCTTTAACTATATCATGATATGGTCAAATATATAAATGATGGCCTGATAGGAGAGAGAGTTTGCTCATTTGTTCTTGTTTCTTTAATAAGAAACAGAAGCATATATAAGGTGTATGGAAGAGGTGACAATGGCAGAGATCAGGGGAGAGAGGTGTTGGAGGGTAACATGGGGTATTGTGTTTATGCAAGAGCTGAAGAAGTTGAGTTACATAGCGGCACCAACGGTGGCAGCCACCGTGATGCAGTACCTCTTGCAAGTCATATCGGTGATGATGGTAGGGCACCTTGGTCAGCTCTCACTCTCTAGTGTCGCCGTTGCCACTTCTCTAACCAATGTTACTGGCTTCAGTCTTCTTGTAAGTCCCTCCTCATCTTGTCCTTTCTTTTAGTTTTAAAATGATGGGTATACCTCCACCCATACTTTTAGGGCTATCCCATCCTCCACTCTCCATTTTTCCAATTGAGCTTCAAAAAATTGTACAATTTTAAATTATACATTTTTTGGAACCCAATTGGACAAATGGGAATGTGAATAACAATTCTTTATTTTTATATGTTAATTCCCACCGTTCTTTAAGTGATTTTAGTTGTATTTCACCTTAAATAAATTTTTTATTTTCTTCTTTGATTAAAAATCTTAGGAAAAATTACACTAATTTTCTTTTTTAATTATTTGACAATTATATATACATCCCTTATTTTTTTGAAATTATTCTGAATTTCTTTCTGTTATATTAACAATATACAAATTCTTCTCTGTATAAAATTCATCATTAATAGTGTTAGAGTTTTAATTTTTTTTAAATTACTAAAATATCTTTATATATTACACTCTTCTCTGTATAAATTCGTCATTAATAGTGTTAGAGTTTTAATTTTTTTTAAATTATTAAAATATCTTTATATATTACACTGATCTTTCTTATATTTTTAAAAATTACGAAAAAAGTTCTTATAATTATCAAATATTATAGGAGAGGTCCATGTAATTATCTCTAAAAGTAAAATACAAAATTCATGTTTTTTCATTAAAGTTAGTTTTTCGACAATTCTAAAAAGAAAAATTAATGTAATATTAAAAATTATAAAAAAAACTTTTATAACTAATAAGAGAAATTAGTACAATTATTCCAAAACTTTATAATGCTGGTAGGATATTAAGTGATGAGCACGATAGGCCGAAAGTGTAGTAGTTAAAGGTATAAAATGGGTCGCGGGCACAACCAACTTATGAAAGTAGGGCTTAATAGTACCAATGGGCCGGCCTGTCTAATCCTTCTTTTTTTTTACACGTTTAGTTGTGTTTGGGCATTGATGGGCCTAATGGGTCATGGCCAAGCTCCTGCCAAAATGGGGCTTGGACCATGCCCGTGGGCAAAGAAAGGCAAGCCAGGCATGGCCCGTGTTCCAAGACCTGGCAGGGTATAACCTGCCGGCCAGTTATTTATCCTGTGCCAAGCCCTTTTTTTTTTGGGTTTCGGCCTCATGTCGTAGTGGGACTTGCTTGGGCCATTTTGCACCTCTATTGGTAGTTCCAGTAACATTTCGTACCTCTTTATAAGAAGGCTATGGTTTTATGTCCTTTAAAAATGTCTCGAGATTTTGTGGAATCAAGTAGTGTATATTAACTTCACTGATGAGCAATGTTAGGGATACAGCCTTCGTATACCACTTTTGAACACCACATTTTTACATGGGGTGAGTTCTACCATCACGGGATAACAAGTGAGACTTACCTGTTAAAGAGTGGTGTCCCAAGGGGTTATGCAAAGTGCTCTGTTAACTCTCATGGTCCAAGTATAAAGTGAGAGAGAGATATAATTATACTAAAGCAACTAGTCATAGTGAAGCTCTCTAAACTTATAATCATTAACCAGATTATGCAAATGTCAAGTAGTCAGGGTTGGTGGGCGGATTGGATACTCTATGCGGGCAAGCTTATGGAGCACAACAGTATCAAAAGCTTGGAATGTATACTTACAGTGCCATCATCTCTCTCATTTTGGTGTGTCTCCCAGTTTGTCTCCTATGGATCTTCATGGACAAACTCTTAATGCTAACAGGCCAAGATCCTTCAATCTCACTTGAAGCAAGGAAATACTCCATTTGGCTTATTCCTGCTCTATTTGGTGCTGCAATTCTCAAACCAGTAGTTCGATACTTGCAGTCTCAAAGTTTGATTCTTCCAATGCTCCTAAGCTCCTTTGCTGTTTTATGCTTCCATGTACCTGTGTGTTGGGCTCTCATATTTAAGCTAGAGCTGGGAAATCTGGGAGCTGCACTGGCTATTAGTTTATCCGGTTGGTTGAATGTGATATTGCTCGGATTGTACGTGAAGTACTCTGCAGCTTGTAAGAACACTCGCATGACTTTCTCAAAGGATGCCTTCCTTGGTATTGGGGAATTTTTTCGCTTTGCTGTCCCATCTGCTGTAATGGTTTGGTAATTTCAAATCATTTTCCTTCTATTGTCATGACATATGGTGCACGACTTTAGTCTTGTTCTTTCAATCTTTTTTTTGTATTATTATATATTTTCATTGAACTATCTTGATAAGATGAACCAATTAGAATATAGAATAGTAACTGAAAGAATAAGACTGAAATCGTTGTCTAAAATATGGGATTTAATTTTCTTATTTACCTTATATTTTTCTTAATTTTTTTTTCTTCCTTTTTGTGTCTATGGTTAGTCTTAAATGGTGGTCCCTCGAGCTGCTTATTTTGCTGTCAAGCTTCTTTCCAAATCCTAAACTGGAAACTTCAGTACTTTCCATGTGGTATGCTTCAATTTCAACCATTGTGTTTACAGTGAAATAGAGACTTACAGCTTTAATGCTCCTAATCTTTCAAAATCTTTGTGCTCAGCCTTACAATCTCTACATTGCACTTCACCATACCATATGGGTTTGGGGCCGCTGCAAGGTTTCCTCTAAACTCTCCTCCTTGTGCACAGTACATTTGTGTGTGTGTACTAAACATATGGATTTGACTGCTATGTATGAAGCACTCGGGTTTCAAATGAATTGGGAGCTGGGAATCCACAAGTGGCTCAAGTGGCTGTCTGGGTGGTAATGTTTCTTGCAGTCACAGAGACAGCAATAGTAAGCACAACTCTCTTCTGTTGCCGCCATGTTTTGGGATACGCTTACAGCAATGACAAGCAAGTTGTGGATTATATTGCTGCAATGGCTCCCTTGATTTCTCTGTCAATTGTCATGGATAGCTTACAAGCAGTTATTTCTGGTTGGTTTCCTACATGCATTCCTTTTTTCTTTCATAATCTTTCTTCACAGTAAAAGTGGCTACTATTGCTCAATTGGGACCGAATCTGCCGTTCTGATATAGTATTGATATAAGACCCAGTCCTCCTTATAGTCTGAAAGTCCATTTCAAACATGATGGGTGAATCAGGTTTATGGATTAAATTTATAAATCAAATCAATTAAAGTCTCTCAATTGTTTTTTTTTTTCTCTATAAAATTAGATAATTTATGTTCTTTTATCATCAGGTATTGCTAGGGGTAGTGGGTGGCAACATATCGGGGCTTATGTCAATATTGGGGCATTTTATATAGTTGGAACTCCAGTGGCTCTCATTCTGGGTTTTGTACTACATTTAAGAGCCAAGGGCTTTTGGATTGGAATAGTCACTGGGTCCACTGTACAATCAACCATTCTCTCTCTCATTATGGGGTTCACAAATTGGCAAAACCAGGTTCACCCTCACTTCATGATTCTCATTTTCTCAGAGTTCCTCCCTTCATTTTCTCTTCATTTCCCTTTGTTTGGTTATCAAGAGCTCTAATACGCATATAATATAAATGCATAAGAAATTAAGATTTTGGTTGGTTTGTTGAGTTAAACAAAACCATTTTTCCTTGTTTAGTTTTAAAATATGAGAGAATTAAAACAAAAGAGAATTATTGTTTGATTATTTTAAGAAATTTTTAATTAAAAAAAAAAATCAGTGGAAAATCATTTTCTTTTTCTTTTTCTTTCCCTCACTAATTTTGTTAACCAAACAGAACCATATAAAAATTTTCTTTTTCTTTTTCTTTTTCGGGCTAAGAACAATTTTTGTGAGATTCTAAATTATTCTCTTTATTTACTCCCTTTTTATGGCAATTTAGTATAATTGCATTTCTTTTACTTCCATTTATAGCCTTTGAATGAAGAGTTCAATTTTGCAGGCAACTAAGGCAAGGGAGAGAATAGTTGGAGGGAGATCTTCCATAGAAAATGAGTTAGATTAAAGAGGAAAAGGAAACATCTTTACTGTTTGGATCAATGTTCACACAAATCACCCAAATACCAGCTACACAGAAAGGGAATTCCTCCCAATTCCCATATGCTAAATATTGAGAGAGGACTTTCTCTATAAATTAAATCATATTGTCAGTGTCAGAAAATATATTGGTCTGTACAATTGATGTGGGGGGTTTGGAGCTAGTCTATAGTTGATCTGGTCTTAAATAAGATAAGATGTTATTTAAGCAGTGGGTGGTGCTTGATCAGGGCAGCGTCCCCATGGATGATGACCATTGGGTGAATATCATAATCAATTAACCCCATATGAGATAGTCATATTAAATGGATATTCCCACGCATCAACCCTCATCTCAAGAAAGCAGTAGTCAAGTCCACGTGTTCAATTAATTCACAATTTATCATCGACAACTTGGTTTCGTTTTAACCTCATTTTCTCACCTCGTCCTTTTAATAATACTGTTGAAAACTTGTACATGTCATTATGGTAACATACGATTACAAAATTTTTTATTAAAATTTTTAATATTACATTAATCGCTTGTATTTGAATTATTAAAAAAATAGATGTTAAAAAAAAGCATAAATATAATATTTTACTTCCAGAGATATTTACATTGAACTCTTGTATAATATTTGATAATTACAGTGATCTTTTGCATATAATAAAAATAAAAAAGATTAGTATAATATATAATAAATTTTTAGCTATATAAAAAAAAATTTGATTGGAACCTTAATATTATTAATAACGAATTTGGTATCGAAAAAAGAATCTACTTATATTGTCACAAAATAGAGAAAGTCAGTGTAATTTAAAATGAATATATTTTTTTTAATTATCATATAAGTCGGTAGAAGTAGGGGTGTAACTTGGACAGGCCAACCTGAGTCCAGTTCGAATTTTTAAAGACTCAGATTTTATCTTTTATACTTTAAGTTAGACTTAGACAAAAAAATTCAGGTCCAATTTAAATTAGGATTGGATTGAGTTGGGTTGGGTTTGATACTTAGAAAACATGAGTCGTGATATACGTCTATGATTTGATTTGTTCAGTTGGGCTATAATTATAGATGGCCTCGCCATTATGTGGTATACCTCTATGATTTGTACAGTCGGGCTATAAATATCGATGGCCAAAATGATCTCTTTTTGTGTATGGTCAAAGAAAGCAGAAAAGGAAAGCAGATGGAAGAGGCTTTATTAGCAGAGAGGAAAGGGGTGGAAACATGGGGTGTGTTTGGGGAAGAATTGAAGAAGTTGAGCAGGATAGCAGCGCCGATGGTTGCGGTGACAGTTTCACAGTACCTCTTGCAGGTTGTGTCTGTGATGATGGTGGGACACCTAGGTGAACTCTCACTCTCAAGTGTTGCCATGGCCACCTCTTTCACCACCGTCACTGGCTTCAGCCTCCTTGTAAGCCCTTCTTTCTTCTTCTTCTATACTAGTTTCATGCACAGACAAATAAGTAGATTTTGATCATTTGGGAAAATTGGTGTTCTGTTGAAATATTTAAGATCAGCTTTACTTTATTGTTTTCAAATCCATTCAAGCATCTCATCAGATAGTTTCATGTGAAAAATCATTGAAGCAACAAAAATTACCTCGTTATGAATCGTATCAATATTGGTTTTTTATTTGTCATTCATTATCTATCCAATGGCAGTTTTTGCACTCCAGTTGAGCACAGTTTTGCTCTAGTTAAAATGTTTGGAGAATGGCCTGCTCATTTGGAAACTCTGAGGCCAAATCTAGCAGGTCTTACTTTTATGAGATCAATTGGCCAAATTCATCATTTCTTTTTGGATGATTTTTTATTGTTTCATTTAGAAAAAGAAAATAAAAAAGCTATAATAGCTTGGATGATTGTAATTATTTCATTTTGAAAAAGTAAAAGCCATAGTTACTTGTAAAGAATACTGGAAAAGTAAAAACTATCCTCTATCGCACTTGTCGTCTTCTATTGCAGTCATTGAGCACTAAGGTGGCCCCCCAGCCACCGAGTTCTTTTTTTTTCAGTCCATCACCCATGTGATCAAAATGTATGTACATTAATCAGTAGTTTTGAGACTTGAGATATGTAAATGTTTTCAATTTGTGGTGGGCAAACCGACTCATGGAACTTGTGGAAGATTTATGCTAGATGTCATTGGTTTTAAGTCCCTAGTTGAGCTTTCTTCAGCTAAAGAAATCCTGGATAGGCCTCAATTTTTCATAACACTGCATAAGGCAACTGCCATCAATTTGTTACTTTTTAGAGGGCTTAACTGAAAATGGTACATTGATTAAATTGTTAATTTTAGTATCAGTTCAAGACAAATTCACATATAAATGTCTATGTTAAAAGGAAAAAAATAAAAATGTTAACGAACCTGGGTGCCAGCTTTATTTTCATAAAATGGCTGCCCTCAGAACCTGCTAACTAAAATTTATAACTGTAATCAGTTAGGATTGGCTAGCGCGTTGGAAACTCTATGTGGGCAAGCTTATGGAGCAAAGCAGTACCAAAAGCTTGGAATCTACACTTACACTGCTATCATCTCTCTCATTGTGGTTTGTCTCCCCGTATGCCTAGTATGGTTCTTCATGGACAGGTTATTAACATTCATAGGCCAAGACCCTTCAATCTCATATGAAGCTGGCAGATACTCCATTTGGCTCATTCCTGCATTATTTGCTTACGCAATTCTTCAATCACTGGTTCGCTACTTCCAGACTCAGAGCCTGGTCCTTCCAATGCTCTTAAGCTCGTTTGCAGTCCTCTGTTTCCATGTACCTTTCTGTTGGGCTTTAGTTTATAAGATGGAATTAGGAAATATTGGAGCAGCATTAGCTATTGGTATATCCTATTGGTTGAATGTGGTCTTGCTTGGATTTTACATGAAGTACTCATCATCCTGTGAAAAGACTCGTTGCCCATTCTCAAAAGATGTTTTCATTAATATT
Source organism: Nyssa sinensis (assembly GCA_008638375.1). Taxonomy (NCBI): domain Eukaryota; kingdom Viridiplantae; phylum Streptophyta; class Magnoliopsida; order Cornales; family Nyssaceae; genus Nyssa; species Nyssa sinensis. The sequence continues at coordinate 6,604,874 of CM018043.1, read as the reverse complement.
GGAGAGTTCTTCCACCTTGCAATCCCTTCTGCTGTAATGGTTTGGTATTTTTACTTTTCTTCAGTCTATTGAGAAAATAGCGTTCTTGTAATATTCATACATACATATACATATATGTGTGTGTGTATATGGATGTGTGTGTATGTGAATATTGGTCGCTTTTGGTCCTTAATTATTTTGTTACCAATGATTGTAGTCTTGAATGGTGGTCATTTGAGCTGCTTACTCTGCTGTCTGGCCTTTTACCAAATCCCAAACTTGAGGCTTCAGTCCTTTCAATATGGTATGCTTCTTCTAATACTTTTAGATTTTATGTTCTCTACACTTCTAATAAGAATGCTTCTAATCTATTATGATTTATGTGAGCAGTCTTACAACCGGTGCATTGCACTACTTCATTCCATATGGGTTTAGTGCTGCTGTAAGGTTTGTGCGTACCTGTATACCTATACATCTTTGTGCATAAATCACTGGAACTATGCATGTTTGAAGTTAAGTATACATTGAATATTTTGTAGCACTCGGGTTTCAAATGAATTAGGAGCGGAGAATCCTCAGGCAGCTCGAGTGGCTGTTCGGGCTGTAATGGTTTTTGCAGTCGGAGAGGCAATTATAATAAGCACGACTCTTTTCTGCTGTCGCTATGTATTGGGGTATGCTTACAGTGATGTGAAGGAAGTTGTTGATTATGTCAAAGAAATGCTTCCTCTCATTTGTGTCTCAGTTATTCTGGACAGCTTAAATGCAGTTCTTTCAGGTTACTTTCTGTCATCATTCTTTAAACAATGATTTGCAGCTTTTTTCAGAGCAACTCAACAAGACTTCTCCCAATATTTTGGGGTCGGCTACATGAATCATATCTCACTATTCTTCTCTATTTAAGACCGTTCTCTCTGTTAGACCACACATATTTGAATCAGTACCATAAGATAAAATTTTTAATGTTAATTTCTTCTTTGCATCAGGGGTTGCCAGAGGAAGCGGGTGGCAACATCTGGGGGCCTATGTCAATCTTGGGGCATTTTATGTGGTTGGAATCCCCGTAGCTGTAGTATTGGGTTTTGTCCTGCATTTAAGAGGGAAAGGCCTTTGGATTGGAATTTTAACTGGGTCTCTAGTACAGTTCATTTTGCTTCTTCTCATTACAATTTTCACAGATTGGCAAAAGCAGGTTACTAGTTTAAAGGCCTCTTCTCTTTGAAATTGTGGATTTCTTACTTATTTTTCTTCTTTTACAGTGTTCAATTTGTTGTTCAAGAATGCAGGAGAGAAGTTTGGGATTTTAAAACTCTTTTGGATCAAATGGATGATGTGATTTTCTAATACTTCATTTGAAATTCTTTATTTGCAGGCAAACAAGGCAAGGGAGAGGATGTTTGAAAGAACACTTACACCAGATAATTGATTGATAAATGGAGGAATAACTAATAAGCTGTTCATTTTGGCTCAAATTGTTTGGACGTATTCACATATTAAGTGTTTGAACTGATCATTACGCTGTATTCTAGACAGTATTTCCCACTAGAATACAACCTCTCCATTGTGATTTTGATAGGATTTCAGCTCTTTAATATTTCATTTTTGTGTGTATATAATATATATTGAGAAAATGTGGGAGTTCTACTTAGAAGAAATACATGAGCCAAAAAGGAACAATGAAGAAATGAAATAGATAAAATGGAATTTACATTTATTGTATAGTATAATGAATGTAATTTCGGAGTATGCTCATTAGTTATTTTAGAAAGGTGATGGGCAAAGATAGAACTGTATGAGGTTCTCAAGTTGAAAAGTAAATTCCCAAATTTTCATTTCTCTTCTTTCTCTCATTTTCACTGCAAACCAAATTGTCAAGCTTAACCTATATAGGATTTCAAATAATAGAAAATAAAAATAAAATATGGGTTGTGTTGTTTTTCGTGCCCCATATTTGAGATGTTTTATTTGTGTATCATCGATTATGTTAGTTGATTCTAATATGTTATATTATAAAGTTGATTAATTAATTTTAATTCATAATATATACATTTACCCAATGATTATAATCTCAAAATTGGGATAATTTTATAACACTTTTTGGATTGAGGTGTTTGATAAAAAAAGAGAAGGAAAGGATGAAAAAGAGAATATTTTTCATATTTGATTCAAAATTAGAAAAGAAAATGAAAGGAGATGCTGGGATGAGGGTATTCTTTAACTCTTATTTTATTTAATTCATTTTCTTTTTAAAAAAAGGATGGAGACGAGAAAAATGAAAGAATTTTTTAATAAATGTTTAATAATACTGACCCTAGTCTTAAAATTATAATAAAAAAACATCTATATTTGAGGGCATAATAATAAAATATATATATAATTTTTTTATTTTTTTATTTTTCAATTGTTTTCAATCACGTTGAGGTGATTACATTCTTTTTTTTCTCGTTCCTTATCCAAAAAGAGATTGTATTCTCCTCTCTTTTTTTTTTTTTATTTCTAATAATTAATGTCATCATCTTCTTTCATTTTACTCATATTTATATAAAAATAGTGCAAATGTTGCCCCTTTATCATAATTCTAAATTTAATATTAAAAATTGATGATTTATCTCTACCTGCGAGTACACTAAATTGAAAAGACCTTGTCATCCTGCCAATTACCTTTTTTTATTTTTTTTATATTTTATACAACAATAAAAAAAAAAAAAGAATTTAATTACTACTCAGTAAATACATCTATAAAAAATCAAACTCACACAAAATAGAAAATTAATAGTTGCATCATTCGAATAAAAGCTCACTCCTTTGATACAAAATAAAATAAAATAAGAAAGGGAAATTGCATAACCTCCTCCTTGCTTCAAACGTTGGAACCCCAACGAAATAAGCCACTTTTTCTTCTTGATTATTTGGAACAGGGAGCTGAAATCCTTGCCCATCCAACATGCATAGAACACAAATAAGAAACCATAAGAAGAAATATAACCAAACGTGAAGCATGCTAGTGGAGGTACAAGCTAGCTAGAAAGGCGGTGGAGGGCGACGCCAAGGCGGAGGTGGTCTATAGGGATCGAAATACGGTGGTGGAGGTGGACCAGGGGGTGGTGCAAAAGGCGGTGGAGGTGGACCATGTGGATGGTGATGGGGTGGAGGAGGGCCATAGTAATCGGGTCGCGGAGGAGGCGGTGGTGGTGGACCGTATGGACCTGTTGGTGGCGGTAGCGGTGGTGCTGATGGTGGTGCAAAAGGATCCCAGGGTGGAGGTGGAGGTGGCGGGTGTCGCCGTGGTGGAGGGTGTCTTCGGAATGCCATTTGTCAACTGATATAATTTGGGATTGAGGTCTAGAGTGATTATAAATAGAGAGATGGGAGATTTTTTAAAAAAAGAGAATATTCTTGATCTAATATACGTCATAGACTGGTAGTTTAAGACTTCAAGCTTTGAAAACTGGTAGTTGAAGCTAAATAACATATTGCATTAGGAATCCGCACTGGCAGAGCTAGGAAAACATTTTAGTGAAAAAAAAATTAAGTTTGGCCAAAAATTTTGAGTTAGGTCAAAATTTTGGAATGAAAAATAAGAGAGTTAAACAAAAAATTTTGGGTAAAAAAAATAAAAATTAATGAGTAAAGATTAGACTGAGTCAAAATTTTGGAGTGAGTTGAAATGAAAAAGATAAAAATTTTACATGTAAAATTTTTTTTTGTTAAATTTTAAGGAGGGTTACAGAAATCGAGCCTGTCCCTAACTCCGTCCGTATTAATACAAACCCTACTCTAAAAATAGAAGTCTTTTCTCGAAACCTAAATAAAAAAAATATCTTGCTCGATTTGAAAATAGTAGCCATGAAGGATAGATATTTTGATATTTAACATTATTTGAATGTCAAACCTCTTTTTATAGGTGATAACGGTTTAATAACTTATTGTTATATCAAACAATAGTTTGGAGCCTTAAGCAATTCACTTTAATGACCGATTGATGAAGTAATGATAATTGCAATAGGGCTCTAAATGGATCATTGAATCAAACCCAATAACGGATTATTCAAGTTGAATATGAGAGGAGATTAATAAATTATCAAATTTTAAAATATATTTAAGTTTATTTTATTCATCTCATAAATTAATTTCAAAGGAATTTTTAATTCAACTAATCACAATCCATACTTGATTAGATTAATTCATTTTACAGTAAATTAATTTTACTACAGAGACCAGTAGTTTGTGGGTAGACTGGTTGTTACAATGACTAGTAAATTGATGACAAGAATGAATTAGAATCACAAAACAGGATATAAAAATAAGAAGACTGGTTGTTCAAAACACTTTTAAGGTTTCTGGGGATGCTGTTCCATGGTTTCGATCACAAGTGATAAGTAGACACCTGCCAATTGCGCACTTCCCCATTCCAACAAGAAATTATTGGGTGTCCCCCATGGAGCCATGTCATCTTGCATAAATAATGTCATCACTTAATAATAGTTGGCTCCAAAAACATATTTAGTGCTTTAACAATGAGAAAATTCAAAATCAAACTTAAATTTAAGTTTAAAATATTTTTTTAAAAAAAAATTTATAAGTAGAGTCAAAATCCATTAAATCCATTTTTATTTAAATTCAAACCTAAATCATAATAATACTATTTACAAACTCAAATAATTTTTTAAAGCAAATTTAAAACTTTTAAGATATGATAATTTTTTTTAAATAAAGCAAGAATTTTGAAAAAGTATTTAAGCAAAAACTAAGTAACTACTGCTTGCTGAAGAATATCAAATTCAAATAAAATTTTTACTCAAATTTCACTAAAAAAATTTAGTTCCTACTAGAGATGGTCTAGAGTGAGTAATGATTCATTAATATTATCTACTCATTTTCAAAAAATCTAATAATTGATTAGACTTTCGGGAAAAAAAAAAAACAAATTTTAGTGGTCATTAACTAGTGAAATTATAGAAATTTAAATTTGAGATATAAAAAAATGTAATATGTTAAAAATGTAATATTTAAATTTGAGAGAAATCATTGTGCATAAATAATCCTAAAAGTTTAAGTCTTTATTTTGATAAATATATTTTCTGTTTTTTTTTATATATAAATTGTTATATCTTGACTCTTAAATGATGTAACATTGTATTATTGATAATGCATTAAATAACAAGACTAATGTGTATGATGATACAGTGTGATGCTATTTTTACTAGTAAAGTGTTAAGAGAGGGGATATTATTCTAAATGTGTGTATGTGTGCGGGCACACATGCAGCATATGATTCGAACTTTAATCTATCGGGTGAAGAGAATGATTTTAACTACCTTTTCTTGATTTGTTTCCACTAATGTGATGTTATTTTGAAATCAAAATTTGATTTAAAAAGATTGGAAATCATAGCATTGTACAACATTTTACAAGCGAAGCTTGGATTGAGCAATTCTAAACTGGGATAAAGATGGGTTGGGCTATAAGGCAAACCAGCCTCCAGCCCAACACCTCCCAGTTGAGACACAAATTGGGCCGTTGACAAAATTAGAAGTCAGCCCTGTACTTCGACCCAGTTGTGGCCCTGAAGGAAAAAGGTGATAAATATATTAACAAATACTTGGTAAATTAATTTCTCCCCTTGCCAAAGTTTCTCAACAAAGACTCAAATATCTCTAATTATTCAAAACAAAATTACCAAATTTGGTTTTCTCATATTATATCCTTAAGAGTAAGATGTGTGACCTACCCTATTTACTTAGTACAAATTAAATAATGCTATATTGTCAAGAATTTAAGTTCAAATATTTTTTTAAAATGATCTATCAATCTAACATTAATTGTCACTCACCTAGACGATGGGATGGACAACCAATGTAAGACTATCACACGTTCTTTTCAAAATATGTTATTGAAAATAATGTTGGAAATTAGTTCTTTTGTTTAGATTTTGTTTTTTTAAAAAAAAGTTATGATGATTCACCCGAGTAGGTGAATAGATCTTGTGACCTTTTTTTACATATATTTAGCAACATTCCATTTTTTTTTTTTTAAACCAAAGTGAAAGTAACATTTACTTCAAGGAATTAGTTGAGATGGCGTTGGATTGTTAGTTTAGGAGCTTAAAACCCCAAGTTTTCGAGTTCGATTCTTGTCTCTAACAACTCTTGCGGCCACCTTGCCCTCACACACAGGCGTGTGAAACGGCTGTGGCAGGGATTCAATCTAGTGCGCGCAAGCTAGGGCTGTAGGAATTTAATCTGGTGCGCGCAAGTTGGCCTACAATACCCCGCATTACTCAAAAAAATATTTACCAAAATAATTAATGTTATAGATAATTGTACCAATTATTTCTATTATTATATATAAATTTGATGAAAACTAAATTCAGTTTGATTCGGAACAATAAAATTGCTCTGTTATGGATTAGAATAATAAAAACAACATATCTGCTTGAGGCTAAGGTTAAAGTGACGAAATTTTTGTAAAAAAGTTTGATAATAAAAATGTTTCTCTAATAACAGTGAATTAAATAGCATCTGACTTGGCAATTATTGAGGAGGTAGCCACAAGGGCTTCCAGGAAATTATAATCTTTTTAATGCATGGATTACCATAAAAAGCTTCTGAAGAATTGAATTGCCTCATTTTAATGCTTTTAAAACAATTTGAACTCACTTTATACCATAGTTAAGTTATAAAGAAAATAATTCAACAGATGTAAAGCCTAGCTAGGTTGAATGCATTGCCTCCAACTTTGCGGTTTCCATTTTAATTTTTACTTTTTACTTTTTAATTTTTGGTGTTCATGAGCTTCCATACTCCACTGCATGCATTATAAGGTCTGGACATGAACACAAGAAGTTTTCAAATAGTTCAACACTTTTAGGACCCAAGAACCCAACTATGATAACAACTAATCAGCAAGAAAAAATAAAATTAAGGTTTCTTTGCTGAGTAATGTTACACATCTCTTGCAGAGTGGAATGGGGGCCGGTTTACAATCTGGCCACATGACACAGAGTGGTTGTGGTTGGTAGGGCTCGGTTATAGGTCATCCAAAAAAAAAAAATTGTTACATATCTCCCAATTTTATTTCAATTTGTGTTCATATTGTAACTTTGAAAATCACATTATATATATGGGATACAAAAACACATCATCATGTCACTTGAGATTGAGGATACAAATGGGAGTAAAAATTAAAGATACATAACATTTTCCTTCTCGGCTAAAAAGCTCTCGAAGAGTTCAACACCATCCCATGTGACTTAATTGCGAAAACAACCAATCAATTTTTAGCCTTTTTTTTCCCTGGTCTCAACTAATTAAACAACTGTTCACAAACATAAAATATAATGAACTATATATATATATATATGTGTGTGTGTGTGTGTGTGTGTGTTTAGTAGAAAAAAATTCATACATTAAGTCACCAAATGCTTTACCTAATCTGAATCCCTTAGAAATGCTTTCATACAGTGCATATGAACTCAACCAGCATTCCTGACATCAAGGAGAAGAAATCTGCATATGAAACATAAAAATGATAATGAAATATAGTTGTAGATGATCAAAGGCTTGAAAGCATTCATGTTTTGTAAAGTAGATATAATAAGAGGTGGGTCTTCCAGCTGTCCAACTGGGTTGGATAGAATATATACTTGCTGTCTTTGATCATGTGAATCAGTGGACAGGACATGACCTATGGTTCCATTCACTCTTTCTGCATTATCCAATTCATCAGCGCCTTAATTTTTCTATCATACAACATTCATCTTACATATATCGATAAATGTAAATTACATACATAATAAATTATGATTAAGATAAGTATTTCAATAAAAAAATAAAAATTCTTACCTAATTTAGAACCAAATGCTATTCATTCTGATAAGATGTGATACCTTTTTTCTAATTTAGAACCAAATACCATTTGCTTACACTAATAAAGCAATTCTTCATAAACAAAAAGATAGTGATCAATACCTCCATTTTGTCACTGAGAAGTTTTATAAAGAACTGACAACAATTGGCAATTAACTAGATGAAGCGTGTTAGCACGACAAAGAAGTTGAACAAAAATAGATAACTCAATCGATATTTCACAAAAAAAATATATGAGGGAGCTAGCTAGCTTTAGAAATGGTGTATTGATCAAGAGAAATGCTAAATATACCGAATTAAAGTGACCGGATAATTTTACCGGCTATACCAGCTGGATTATGACTAGGAAAATAATTTTAGTTGGAAGCCCTAATTATTTATTTTTATCATGGCCTCATGCCTATGTTAATCTAAATCCGCTCGCTTTCTCCCTTCCCCTTGAACCTGCAATTTCCTTCTTAACATGAAATTTCTCTCAATCAAAACTGAAGAAAATGTGTAATTTGTATTGAAGTTACTAACAAAACTCTTACACATTCAAATCAATTTTCCCCTTCTTTCTCTCATCACTTTATAATTTCAAATACCAACCAGTCATCTTGATAACTTTTATCTACGTCTCAACATTCATTTTAAACAACACCAAAAACAAAAATCTTCCCGAAGGCGGTGCTCAAACGAATCAATACTCTTTCAAATCTTAGAAATAGTCTAATCAATTTAAAGAACATGATGCATAGAGCTTTAAAAGGTTTCAGATGTATAGAAACTGTTAGTGGCTGCCATGGAAGATGTTAATTGGATCAGTAAACAATTCTTGTGGTTTTTCTTTTTTCTGGGTTTTTTTTTTTCTTCTATCTTAGTGTTTGACACAAAGCAGAATTCCTTTTTTGATTAATTTTCATATTACCAAATGATTACGTGGTTAAATATTGTCATCATCCATGTCATTCACGGAATAAAATCGGTAAAAAACTCCGGTAGCCCTAGCAGCACTCATCAATCAGAGATTAAAATTATCTGTAGAGCTGTTACAATGCAACCTATATATATATATATACAAGCTGCTTATGTTTTCGGTCATAGAATTGAAAACCCAACCAAGAAATTAAGCAATCACTGAAATAGGGTTTTAATTGATAGATGGAGCCATATTATGCTAAAGATCGAAATGAAGGTGGCTTTACTAGTGCGTTCACTTTCCGCTTTCTTTGAGAATTAGGACAGAATATCTTTTTCACTGGGCTTGTTTCCAATTACTTCCACTGGAAAGAAATTAACGCATTTCAACAGACAGTAATTAAACTTTCACAGATGTGTACAGGAAAGGAAGTATGTATCTTACTGCTAAGCAATGCCAAACCCAATGGAGAAGCCATGCATTGAGGACAAATCCCATCATGATCATGCAATGATTATTAATTTCCAGTACATAAAATGCTCATCACCTTATCAAATTTAAAGAAATCCAATAGAAGACATGGCCGTACAACTTTACCCTGTTGATTATCATCAACATGGAAGAAGTACCCACCCTGCAAGAAATCTAGAAAAGAAGAAGAGTCCTAAAACTAGGGCATGCACTCATTGTTCAACATAAATTGCTGGTTTGAATGGTCCCTAGCTAGAGCTACTTCGCTATTAATTTTATTCTAGGACTTAAATACGTTGTTTCTCTTTCCCTGGCATATATGCTTGAAAATTTTGAAACGGTTTCGAGGATTTTCTCCCTTGAAAACCTGAACAGAAACTTCGAAATGTATATGAGCAAAACAATTTAACTCAAGTCTAAAGATAATACCCCCCCCCCAAAAAAAAAAAAAAAAAGGGAAATACATAATCTCCTTTCAAATGATTTTCTACATGAAGTTCTAGCCTATTTTATTACAAACTTGAAAATGCAATGCATATGACCAAAACAACCTCATAGACTTACAATCAGATAGACTATTAGCAGCTGGTTAGTCATGAGAAATAACTCCTTAGAGAGTGTGAAAATGTGACGAGCATGCATGAAAAAGTGACAAAAACGTAACCCAATGACATGAAGCTGTATAACACAAACTATTAACAGCTGCAAATGGATAGCACAAGAACTGCATGGAGGTGGAGGAGCTTGTTCTCTGAGACCTTTTTCTTTTTTTCTTTGTTGGGGGAGGGGTAGAGGAATAAGTAAGTTCTATGTATTAACAGCACAAAAATATACAGAAAGGGAGGCCCCCTGAGCCAGAGCTGCCAACAAAAAGAATGCCAGCTGACTAGCTAGGGATCACAACAACAAATAAAACTAGCTAATAAAACAGAAGTTACAGTCCAGACCCAAAGGAATAGAGCATCACAACCAATCCACTAGCACAGCATTTCAGAACACTAGCTGGTGCTGGCAGGAGACTTGTAGAAAATCTTCCCATGCAGTTTCCAGTGGAGGCTAGCTTCCCAGTCATCATATTGGTTGTCAATATCTCTCAAGAACCTAACAGCTTGGAAAATTAAACCTGTGGAAATATAAAATAAAAATAAAACTGAAAACAAAAATCAAAATAACTGAAAAATAAATAATTCAGACAGTTAAATTACAAGATCTCTAATTTGGATAGTATTCATGCTCATGAGGAAAAAAAATGCTCTCAATTATGTTAATCATTATATTCATTCCAAACTAGAATAACCATAGTATTATCTATGATCTCTATCTATCTTTGTATTTATGAGAGAGATGCAAGAACAAGATCAACAATTGAATTCTTTTGCTGCAAGTGACAGTTGTAATAAAACTTATAAAAATAGTGGCACAAACATGTACTACGGAGTAGCAGCTCGAACACGATCAACAATTGAATTCTTTTGCTGCTAGTGACAGTTGTAATAAAACTTATAAAAATAGTGGCACAAACATGTACTACGGAGTACCAGCTAGAACACGATCAACAATTGTATTCTTTTGCTGCTAGTGACAGTTGAAATAAAACTTATAAAAATAGTGGTACAAACATGTACTGCAGAGTAGTACTGAGGAGCTGGAGATGATGACAGGAGAATAGAGAGCACAAAAGTATGAGGTGCAGGCTTCCTATACTTCAACCTATGTGCTCTCTATCTTCTGTCAACAACATCAACACTGCCTCCTCTACTTAATATTGTATATATAAACAATGTGTTGAGAGAGAGAGAGAGAGAGAGAGGGAGGGAGGGAGAGAGGCTGTGGTAATAGTAGTAATGAGTAGTGTATCATCTAATGGAGTGGAGTGAGGGGCTGAAGGTGATGACAGAAGAATAAAGAGCACAAAGAGTGAGATGCAGACTCCATGCACTGCACTTCATCATCTGTGCTCTCTATCTTCTGTCAACAAGATCACCAATGCCTCCTCTCCCTACTGTAGACATGAAGAAGAGAGAAAGAGATGATTTTAGATGATCCAAAGACTTCCCACTTACTCCTCTATTTATAGAAAAATAATCTGATGCTATTTGCTGGTGTATTCAAGCTACTTGTAATTAAACCATTTTCCCACCAGATGCATGAATGAATAAATCAAGGAATGCCACTTTGAAATTTACACTTAATATATATTTACTCATTCTAGCATTATTGCAGCACTTACTGGGTCCGTGCCAGCTTTGTCATCCTATATTGGAACTAATCAACATTAATGGAGTAATTTAGTATTGTTTAGCCCCCACTTGATCTGCCAGGACCTGCTAATGAAAGTCTAATACGACGATAAAAAAGTGTCCGTCATAGATTTGTTCCCAACTGTGTAGCATGTAAAATTCTATATTTAAGTGGTTGAACTTAGAATAAATTGAACAAATATAAAATAAAAGATATGAAAATGGAAATAAACTTTAGAATAAGAACCTAAGAAGTATTTGGTTGCTGGAGGAATCAATTTCTTTATGTAGGTGGAAACTAATAAAGCATGAGAGACGTGTAACAATGAAGACCACTAATATTAACAGTTCGTTTGAATAAAAAGATTTAAAAAGAGAAGAAAAGATTGAAATGTAGAAAGATGTAATTATATCATTTAAGTTTTTAAGTAAGAATAAAAAGAAGAGATTTGAGGAAAAAAAAAGCCGAACCACAAACTTATCAAATCTTTCCAAAAATAGAGGTATTTGAAAAGAAAAGGACACTTTTAATAAATTTTTTAAAATGTCAAATACTCTTACATGTTTTTATTAAAAATTATGATTATTATAATAAAATAAATTTAATTTATACACTTTTTATTCTTTTCTCCCGTAATTACTATTCAAACGAGAAATAGTTAATTAATTTCTTCTTATTTATCTCACGAATGCTCAAATAAAATAAATACGGACACTTTCTTTTTTTTTTCTTATGTTTAAAAGTATCATTTCTTTTCTTTTCAATCCAAGACTTCCAAGCAAATGGTGAGAGTACTCATTTTTTAAAAGTTGCAAACTTTAATTACCAGTCCAGGGAAGTTTTGGTTGTGCACAACTGTGCTTGGCTTTTGATTATTGGTAGTCATGTTTGGGTTGCCAATTTTTTCTGAGTTCTCAATGTAAAATGATTCGTATGAAGGCTTTGTTAGATTAAGGGGAAAATATATCACGGAAATGGTTTTAAATGCAAGGATGCGTGACCGTTATATATATTGCTTTACATGTAGATTAGCTCCTCTGTATAGAAAAACTTGCAAGTGCAAGTAAGAGATGCGGTTTTAAAATTTCTCTTTTATTGTTTAAGACAACTGCTTTGACATCAAAATAATAGTCACTTTTGCCTTATCTTACAGAAACTTGTTAATTTAAGATACATTATTGGATTTATTTTCTTAACAATTTAAGGTTTTAAAATAATTAATGATTATATGATATCGGAACTCACAATAAATCTAGAGTTCAAATCTCTCCCTGTTTCGTTTGAGATAAGGTTTACATCCAATCACCCAATTATGTCAACCTTCATTTTCACTCTTGCACCCAGTTATGTGTGCCATCACTCCGCCTATTCTCTACTCTTTACATACAATACGAGTTTGCATGTAAGAAAATGTGTTAACTTGATAAAAAATTTAAGTTTTTGAAAAAAGTACTAATCTAACAAATAAAGGCTTCCTGGGAATTTCTTTGAAAAAAAAAAACTCAGTGCAGTAACAAGAGGAGACGCAAGGCACTAGTTAGTTTCTTTTGCACTAAAGAGTTGTGAAATGAAAAATTCTTAGTCTGTGAGCTAAAGATATAGTGAAATAAAATTTGCTTAATGAAATTTTTGACTGTCGCTAATCTAATAAAAGGCGGCATGAATGGAATGGAATGGAAATGATCTTGCAGTGTTAACAGTGTCTCTCCTTCGACATTATCATTGGTTGATTTGGTTTGTGATGTGACTTTAATTTGCAATGTCAGCAATAAGACAATTGTGGGCCTTGTTCATGTTGATGAGTACCAATGGTGGTTTCAGGAACAACATCTAAGTAAATGCTTGGTAGCTTCGAGTTTGTGAACTTCTCACGATATGTATGTATGTGTGTGTGAAAGAGAAAGAGAGAGATCGAGAGAGAGAGAGAGAGAGTGGCATCAGGGATTAGGCAGGCACGCACGCAAGTTGCCAAGAAGCATGGAGAGGAAAGCAGATGAGAGGGTTGGAGAATCCCCCATCACAAGTGCCTTATCCTACTTTCATCTGATCAATAATTGGTCGATGCCTTTCCCCCCAAACAAAATTATTCACTCATCCTTCCACCTGTCGCCACCCCATACCTTCACCCTTATTCTTTTGTTTCTACTTCCTTTTCCAACAAGCTTTAGAATCATGCCTAATTCGTATAAAGTTAAATACAACCACCCATCAATTTCCTTTCCAAAATAAGAAATGAAAAACAAATGATCATAGTAGGATCTCTCTATTACACAATTTCTCTCAATGATTTTGATACAATGTCATGTATATATTATTAAAAAATTAAACAAAAGATCTTTTGACATGTATTTAAGATATCTTTAAAAAAATTATAACAAAAAATAATGAAGATGAGCCTTGTCTCATCAATTTAATCACTCTAATTTATTAATTTTAAATCTTGAGAGTGTTAAAGAAGGCAGACATACACAAGATTGCAAGATTTTAAAATTGATTATATCTATGGCTTTAAATAATTAAAAACAATACAAACAATGACTAAAACGTTTAGGAAGATAATCGAACCTACAAAGGGAATCACAGAGATGAGAGAATGGCTCTTACTTAATGCAGAGACTTCAGCCCAATCCTATTAGAATTGAGATTGGCTAGCTCAGCTTTTTTATTTTAGGCAACTCTATTATAAGCTTAGAGCTTATAGTAACATTGTTCTTCTATTTCAGTCTTCCACAAAAAATTATGTTTGATTATCCAATCGTAGCAAGCCTCCAAAATGTGTTTACATAGCAGTGGCTTGAGCCTCAAGTGAGTAAACTTCTTATATATGTTGAATTATAGCAACTGATCTTGAACCCAAATGTCCACAAGTAATCCAAATTTACCACCAAGCTAATGTTACATTGTGTAAGACGAAAGAGTTGGGAGGGAAGAGAACAGAGGCAGAAAAAAAGAGAGGAAGGATTGATATATAGTCTTTTGTGTAGTAGGAATGAAAAGATGGAAAGAGATGAGAAATGCACTTTTCTTCTGCCCGCACTAATCCTTCCATTCAAGGTAGGGGGAAAAGCGGAGGAAAAGCTAGGATTCCTTTCTGATGTATTTGGCATCCAAACAACACACACACACAAAAACAAGTTAAAGGATAAGAGAAGTTCTGAAGTTGTCATTGAGTTGCAAAGGCCCGTGACCACATGGCAAAGCAAGAGGAACCATGATTTCTGAGGGAATTTGCAGTGCGTAATCCTCTTCAAAAGCTTGTTTCTGTCTGGCAGTCATTTCCTTCTCAGTTTCTGTCCTTATCCCTCTTCTTTCCAAACTTCATGCTCCCTCCTTTTCATACTCTAAACTAGGTAAGAAAAACTTATTCATATCTAATTACATGACTGTTTGATTTTAGTTAAAAAATAAAATAAAAAAGCATATTTACATTACATATTTGGCAGACCTATTCAACTTAGAGAAAATTTTTCATACTTAGTTTGAAGCTAAGTATTGTTTTTTTTCTACAGTGTTATGGCAATATCTTTCTTTTGGTAACAATGGATTAAATCTATCTCGCCAATATTTGTGAGAAATTATTTTATTGAAAGAGGTCATTTCTTGAACTATTATAAATACGAAAGTTACTTCTTTTAATTTTTTAAAAGTCTAACATTTTATACATATGACAATTAGTGATGATTCTAAACCATACAATAATTTCTTCTTTCTTTGACCGTAGCTGCAAAGGCCAACATACACAACTTCTCTAAGAAGCACTTCCCCTTCAGAATATGAAAAGCCCATTGCAGTTCGATCCAAATCCTTAGGTTAAGGGGTTCTCAAGCTAAATGAGGCATTTCCTCATGACCTTCTTCCACACTTGCTGCAGAGTAGTAGGAAGTGAAGATTATAGATTGTAATAATGGAGGAAAGCTACCAAACTAAGATTGGGACTAAAATATCATAAAATTTGTTTGAAAAAGTGAACAAATTAAACTCTAATTTTTTTGTTTTTGTTTTTGACCAGCAAAAAAGAAGATTTTATTGCTTTATGGAAAAAGATACAAATCAATACATCAGCAAAATAAGAAAAAAAAAAGTGTAAAAAACATCATGGTAAGAAACCAATATCCCAATCAGATTGACACCTTGACACCAACTAATCAGCTGTAAGCAACACATCCCCAAACTACAAAAGTTGGCAAGTTACCAACCTTTTTTTTTTGGTAAGTAAAGTTTATTAGAAGAAAAGCAAAGCCCAACAACAGGAACAAAACAAAGCAAAAGACCTAGCAGGGAGAACCCTACAGGCTGCACCAAGGCAGATTACACCCTAACATTCGAAGCACTATTCCAAACAATTAATACACAAAGCAGCCTTACTTCCCTAGCCTACTCCAAATAAATCAACCCAAGGCTTTACCTCAAAATAATTGCAAAAGAAAAGCAACACATCAATGAAACATAAGTAAATTTCTCAAAAAATGAGCAAGTAATGCCAAAAAAAAAAAAATCACTGCCCGCTTGGACAATTGTTGTTGTTGATGTTTTTAATCAGACTAGTTAATATTATGTGAAGTCTAATTGTCTTCATTAAAAGATCATGGTCTTATAAGAATCATCTCTCTCATATATAGACAACTATAGTTTTACTTGGTAGGCAACAAATATATATATATATATAATGCTGAATCACAGTAGCAAGACATTTTTGCTATGGATATTCTTTTGGTTGTGAAAGTGCTTGGGAATATATCGTCTAAGATGCTGGCTCATTTGTTGGACTTGGACTGGGGGAATTTTTGTTTGGGCAAGGGTTTGGAAACATCAAGTTGTATTAGATTGCCTTATCTATATTCCTATGCTTATGGTCAGTATTTTATTATTATTAATATTCATTTCTTCCTCCTAACATAGCCAGCAAGACAAAGTCTAGCATTATATATGTGAAAGATAGATGCAGCACTCTCACTCCTTTTGACCTCTTTTGGACTGCACTTGCTCGCTTTGTAGGGATAATGAACTTTTCTTCAACGAATCCTTCCTTATATTTATTCTCAGTCGCCGAATCAAATTACATCATGCATATATATGCATATAAATATTCGCATCTAAAAAGGGATCGAGATGTAGTGGCAGATGTCAACATTTTGTCAAAAGATAAGTTATTTCACGAGTGTGTCACGTGTATATGTGACAGCTTCTATAATTTTAACAATACAATGAGTCATACGTGAATTTCACAAAATACTAAAATTATAAATTAGATGACTGACGTCATAATAAACCCTCATATACACATCTCCATGCGAATTGAATAATTTAGAATCGATAACCTTCAAAAGAAATACACACTCAATGAAATTTAAACTATTAACTTAAAATGTATTAACCACTTTTTCTTAACTCACTATCACTTGAACTACCAGTTGAGAAAACTTGGCAAAATGAGAATAGAAATTTTCAAATTTTGGAGGGTCCTTCCCACCACTACATCTGCCACTGTCATATTCATCCTTTGACATGTCCTGTTTTGTAAATTAAGTGCATTAAATATAATATTTGATCATCAATTGAAGTTTTATTGTGTATGACTCTGATCAAAACATTTCGGCCATCATTGGAATGGAGCCCAGCTTAATTATGTCCTGATAGATCAATAAACCATCACATGTTTTCTTGGGGAGTTGAAATCATAACTCCCCATGAAAAGAGTCACAAAATACTACTTAAAGTAGGAGAAATTATTTAATAATTTCGGATCATTAATTAAGTCAATAATTTTGATTATTGTATTTTTAATGTAATGTGTCAGGAATTATGATAGGGTGATTTTAAAAATTGCATTCTATATGATCTAAAATCATCATATCATGATACATTATATTGAAAATATATTTCGAAATATAAATTAAGAATATATAGCATTTTCTATGAGAATATGTCAAGTATATAAAAATTATTTTTTGTTCTCTTAAAAATCCAACTTCTTGTACACAATATAGTTTGTTCGTTACGACCCTTTGGCTATGGTGGGCCATTTACCCATAAAAATCTTCTCCAATGGGTCACTTGAGAACCTCTCTTTTTATCTTTAAATTTTATAAACTACGAGATCATGAATTATAAACTTTTTTTTTATGAATTATTTGGTGTAAAATGGGAGGAGGCTTCCAGAAAGCATTAATGTGTAGTGGTTTACCGTGGAAAATTTCTTTTCAATGCCAAGTCTTTTTGACTATATATATATTCTCCAGAAAAGCATACATATCTATATATATATATATATGGTCGGTTCTTCCTTTAACTTTATGATTATGATAATGGGAAGCATGGGGTTCATGGGCCACTTGAAGCCTTTTACCTTGAAGGCTTGAAGCTAGGTTCAAAGTATCAGAAGTTTCAGGACCAGCTTTGTTCACATTCTCTGTTTTTCAACAGAAAAATATTGACTTTGAGGTTATAATATCATACACTATTTATATTACTGTTATAAAGTAAAACCAAGCATGACCATAAGATGATTGCTATTTGATAGAACCAAAGAAGAATCATTTTTTAATTTCTTTTTTAATGATTAGTGATGAGATTTAAGAATGACAATAGGACAAATCTAGTAGGACCCTTTTCCAATTCAACTTGTCGAGGGAGAATATTACTCTAACCCCACCACAACCCTCCTAGCTTCAAGGCCAGCTTCTCCAAGGAAAAAATTATTTAATGTTTCTGGTACAATGGTCCTAATAATTCAATTATAGGTCACACTATTATTAATATGACTATTCTTCTTACTTGTCGGACCACCAAATAATTATTCTCTCCAATGCCTAACCCCCCCCCCCCTTTTCGCACCTTTGGTGCCAAGGGGAATGGATATTGGATTAGAAATGGATTACAAAAGAGATACATTGTGACATTGGCCATAAATCCTCCCAACATTTGGAAAAAAAAGAAAAATACCCCAAAACCCAACACAATAAGTAAAATTCCAAATCGCTCTATCCATATTGATGATTAAGAAAATAGGATCACCGTCAACCTTGAAAGATTGGAACTTAGCTAAAGAGAGATGTTTCATGAGGCTTCTGTTGCAATAGCCAAGTGCAATGATGGTGAAAAAAAGATTAGTGGTAAAGGAATAAGCAGAAATTTAACGGTGATGCAAATCAAATTCTGACATGTTATTTATATTTTAAATTAAAAGATCATCGATACATTATTTATGCCACATGTTTGAAACTAATATACATGATTATAAAACTCTTTTTTGCTATACAACTAGACATTTTTTCGTGATGGCAAGTTGTAATACTAATGCGGCACAAGAAAGAAAGATAGAGAACGAACAAACCAGTGCCGACTGTGATGCTCGGCCGAAGGTGAGATGATATAATGTTGATTGGCGTGGTAGTAGAATAGAGATCATATTGCAACAAATTTGATTCTTCAGTTACATATATATCTTTATTTGAGATGTATATAAAAAACATTGCATACAAGGATTCGAAGCAGAGCCATGGATCCTTCAAGTCAACTTTACTAAATCACAAAACTAATAAATGGCTTTTGTTTTTATTGAAAAAAAATAAAATATATGCACATTATATTAATAACAATATCACAACAAGAAGTTTCTCTTAACAAAGAATAAGAGAAGGCATTTATATTTTCAAGGCAATTCAAGAGATATAGTGAGGGGTATTTTTGTAACTTTACTTTATAATTTACACTTTTCTCAATTCTTCTTTATGTACATGGGGACTGCTTGGCTTGGACACGACACAAGCCCAACACGAAAAAGGGCAGCTCAGCATGGTAAGCTGTGATATACCACCGCATGCCTCGTGATCGATATTGGGCTTATCTTTTCAACCCAATAAGCCCAGGTCATGGCCCAGAAAAGACGAGACAAGACAAGGAGGCCCAAATAACCAGAACTCAAAATAAAATTTAAAAAAAAAAAAAAGACTTTTGACTGGGCCAACCCAAGCATTACCGAGGTCCATCACAGTGTGTGCCAAGGGAAAGGGTTGAGTGTGTGTTTTTTTGTGATAGGCACAGAACGAGATGTCTCTCTTTAAAGTCCGGACTATCCTGATGGCACTAATGAGTCTGTCGTTCACTTACCGTGCCATGTTGAAACAACCTGTTTGATACCTCCACTCTCACTCCAAATGCATTCATAACCCAACAAATCTTTCACATCTGTCCCTAATTCGACTAAACCCTTAATACATCATGCCACCCATCACCAACACTTCAAGGCTTCAATCTATTGAATTCAAAGTGTCTCTGCTCAAACAAGAAGGAAAACTGAAAGCATCACCTTTGATTGATACAAAATGGGGGGATTAGCCACATAACTAAAATATAATAATAAAACACAAAATAATAACCCAGAAAAATTATAATTATAAAACACCAGAGTCACAAAAGGAAATTGGATTTCAAATAATATCTTTTAATTTATTTTTATTTATTTATTTTTATATTTAAATCTAAGGAAATATCATCTAGCAACCAAAATTCAAATCGGTATAATTCGGGTTCTTTGATCCAAACATAAACTTTTCTAAAACCATATCTATTGAACTATGTATGGTTTGAAGCTCTTGATATCAAAATAATAAAAATCATAAAAGCAATATAAAAGAAGAAGAAAATGAACATGAAAAGAGGAGAGATCTGTACCTATGGCTCAATAGCTTCGGCGGAGCAAATTAATTTAAGAATTGAGAATGATGAGAAGGGGAGGAACAACTGGAAATCATCGGAATAGGCGGAGTTGGGAAAAAAATTTAGTTTTTAACACTGTACCTTTATCTTTAATATGAATTAAGCAAGTGAAATCCAAAATTTTCATCCCAGACAGCCCATTCCTATAACTTCCAAAAGCTCAATCTCCCATTCCCTCTTCTCAGTCTCTTCCTTCCTTCCTTCCTTCTTCTCCGTGTTATCATTACTTTCCCCACAAGTCTTTATCCTTCATTTATACACCAATGGCCCCCTCCCTACCGACTCCCGCAACGGTGTCTTGCAGAGTCACCCTTACACTTGGGGTTATTTGTCAATAGAGTCACATCTTTGGTGATATTGCATTTTGAACCACCAATTTGGTGATATTTGCACTACTTAAATAAGATCTTGGTTCTAATTTTAAGAAACTTATGGCAAGATTGGTTTCTAATTTTGTGTTTTTTATAGAAAATATTATTCTTAAATTCATATAAGCACATGAGAATTTAAACATTTATTTCTTCTGGATTACTTAACATTGCATTATTTTTTTTCTTCGATAAGTTAATTTTGCTTGATGAAATAGTTGTGGAAGGAAGTTCGAGATTTTGATTTGGCCTCGTGACATGAAATAGTTGTGGTTGGTGAGCTAGGTTCAGGTTATAAAAAAAAAAAAAAACTAATTATCTAATATTTTTCAATTTATGCAAAATTTTACGAGTAGCAAATCTAACTGTTCTTCAATACTAACCATAGTTATTTAACCTGGCCGAGCATCAACCCGACGAGGTGATCAGATGGATGAATCATTGGTTCAACCTTAATAAATTTTTTAAATTTGTTTCCTTATTATATCAAATTACGAGATTTTTAATAGACTGTTGAGATTCTTATACTAAATGAGATTGAGATTGATAATATGCTATTAGTTTTAAAAAGTGGCTTAACTTAAGATAAATAAATTTAACTTTTACCTATTGAACATATTTAATTAATGTGATTTTTAAATATTAATTTGAATTAGTTGAAGTGGACAGTGGTCTAATAGCATTATATTTTAAAGGAAAAAATAAAATTCAAGTCCTAACAAAAAAAAAGAATAATTAATTGGGATTAAATCATGGACCTTTGACTATGTTTTCAAAAGAAAAAAAAATTAATTGGAATTGAGAAATTATTTTCAAACTTTAATTTAAAAATTCAAACATAAGAAACCATACTGCTAATCCAGTATAATAATAATAATAATGAAAAAAGTGAAGGGGTATTTTTATCAATTCTCAAAAGCAATAAGGACTGAAGTTGTAAAAAGAAAAGTAAAAGGGTGAAAAGACGCTTGTGGACCATTTAGCCCAAGACTTTAAAGAAGCTAGTCTGCATCTTTTATTGTGTTTTCAACTTGGCATTTCATCTATCTAAAGTCACAAAAACTTTGTTCAACAATAAAATACACACACACCCATATATATATATATATATATATATATATATATATATATTATGATCGCTTTTTATTAATCATTTTTGGCATCAGTTTGTGCTTGATGCTTATCAAACTCAAAGGCCCCAGGGACTCATCCACAATGAACTCTCTCATTGAGGACTAAAAAAAGTGTCCACCTTTAATTCAACTCCTTTACCCCCACAGCCAAAAAAGAAGAAAAATTATTCAGCTTCTTGTTTATATAATATAAAGGAATGCTACACATTATTTGAAAGGTTTTCTTTGGACAATTTTTTTTTATAGTGTTCAGAACTATGAGTTTTAGATGAGATAAATTACTTTATAATGATGTGACAATTTTACGATGATTGTCAATCACTCAAATAACGTGATGAAAAATTAATAAGAGATTATCAAACAAATTGGCTATACGAAATTGAAAAATCTATTCGTCTCGTTAACATGACTTTGGTTTGAGTCATCGATCGATTAATCAAATCATTTGACAACTCTTTTTGAATAATTTTTAGAAAAGTAGTTTGGCTAGTTATGAAGTATGGACATTCTATTTTGGTTCACGTTTCTGTGTTGAACGCCGACACTCTTGGACACTTTCTAGACATGTGTCCAAACACTTCAGTCATGAAGGTTGATGATAAAATGAAGAAGTTCTTTATTTTTTATTTAATGACTTTGTTATTTTAATATCTTAATAATATTTTTTAAATTTATGAATTTTTATGTCAATTTTAATTAAAATAACATTAGGTTTTTATTATATGGTCATATAAAAATATAAAAAATTTATATATATTTAACGTGTTCCTAACATGTCTGTGTCCTACTTTTTTGAGAAATAACGTGTCTGCGTATTCGTGTTGTGTCGTATCTGTATCCCGTATTAGTATCCGTGCTTCTTAATTGACCGGCCATGAAACATGTTTTTCTCGTCTTGTATGTCAAAGCATGTATTGTTGTGATTATGGCAGCTAGGAAATTACAAGTCTTAGCTTGAGGAATATATTATGAAAAGGGGGAATTGACTGGAAGGAGGAGGAGGAGGAGGAGAAAGGGGGGTGGGGGGGAGGGGGGGGGGGGTGTGGAACCTTAATTGTGAAAGAGCTTTAAATCAAGGGCTTCAACACATAATGATCAGTAAATAATCCTGAGGCCATCAAGCTAAAATGCTCAATAACAAACCATAGAATAATGTTTTATATAACATCCAAAACATCAATAATGTAAATATTTTATTTCATACAAGATCAGATATGCAGATTATTTCTTCTGCTAGCTAGGTACCATCACTCTGCTTTCCCATCCAACACTCTGTTCACTGCAAAAACCAAAGAGAAAATTCATAAAACTAAGGAAATTTAATTGGCTTAATTAGGACATATGACATGATAGAAAATGGAACGTTAGTCATATATATCATTCACAAAAGAAGCATTTCAATGTCTTATGGAAATGATTCTACAACGAGTCCCTTACTCAAGTAAATGGTTGTTACTGCTTACTAATTTCGTATGTATTGTGTTTAATGTCATATCATTATACAGTCGATTTCAAGTACAGATAAAGAAGAAGATTGTGTTAAGTAGCTAACAACCAATATATAATCTTTATAAGACAGAATTCATGTAACCGATCCTAAATAACCAGGATAAGAGTTTTGTGGAATTGAGGTAAAAGGGTTGTTACTCTTCTGACTGGTATCTACAACCATTGCAATGACTACTCCACAGTCAATTCCAAAATCCAATTAATTGCTTCCTTTGGAAGGATACTTTCTGCCCTAAAAACACAGGACTAGAAACAGCATGGAAGAAATTAAACTTCCAAAGAAGTGCGTAAAAGTGGTATTTGATGTGATAAAAAGGTCTCATCTCACCTTAGAGTCAGGTTCATACTTGAGTTCAGCGGAGGACATGGATAGCTGAACCATGTACTGCTGCATAATTTCTTGGTTCCTCGCAGCAAATGCCTAATTAATGAAGAAAACCAGTAACACAACAATTCATTCAATTGAACAATATTTATTATCATCCTTTTAATGGTCTTTTAAATTAAGACTGTAATTGAATCGTAAGTCAAGTCAAGCATTGAGTTGCTTAAATTTAGCTTGCTAAAATAAACGAGTTTTAAATTGTGTTCCAATTCGATTCTTTAATTTTTTTAATTGATCTTAAACGAGTCGATCCACGAGCGAAGCTCGAAGAGTTTATTTTTTTTTATATAATATTAGATTATTTATGATTTAACGAACAGAGTTCGAGGTAAATTCAATAAATTAACGAATTTCAAAATATATTCATGCTCGGCTTGTTTATTTTACGAGCCAATTTCAAACTACTTTTTAACCGAACAAATCAAAAACTGAATTCGAGTAACTCTGCTCGTTTCACAACCCTACTTTTAATATGATATTGATATAAAAGAGTGCTTAATTAGTTTTATCAAGCAATCCTCAGTTGATCAGCCACTCACTCTGTTCATGTTCATCATAGGTAAATGCATTTGTCTGACCGGATAAGATTCAGTCATGTTTTCGAGATTAATTCCAGTCTCCTCTTCCTGAAAAAAAAAAAGACATATATATATATATATATATATATATTTTCAAATGATTATTCACTTATTGAAGAGTGCTGAACTATTGTGAAGATTGTGGTCTAAGAAAAGAAGAAAATAAAAGCACCTTATGTTCATCAAGCTGAACAAAATCCACCAAGAAATCCAGAAGATCATCATGCCTAATAGCCCTTGCAATGTCACAGCGCTGCAGCGTTCGGCGCCTACTTTCTTCAGTGTGCAGCCATGCTCGAAGTGTGAGCTCTAATATAAAAAGCTCACAAGCTTTTGAGAACAGGATTGGCGTGTCTGCACTGATCATCTGATTATACATTTATAATGTAAGAAAAAAGCTACTAAAACCATTATAAAGTTCATCAATATTGCAAATGAACCCCTTTTATTTCCTCTTCTCAAATATGGATACTTAAAAATGGACCCCTCAAGGTTTGAGTTATTATTTTAGACTCAAGTAAAAGAGAATTTTGTATGCAACTTTTTTTCATACATTTGTTTTTTAATAGCAAAAATATTTTTTTTTAGTTCTTTTTCTTGCTTGTATTTTTTTGTCTAATTTGTAAACCTTTATATGTCAAAAAATTTAGTTACTCATTAAAAAAATTATCAATTAATATTAAGTTGTTATACTTCATTATTTTTTAACCAAGAACAAAAAAATTTCCCATCATAGGACAAATTTCTGGTGTCGTCCCTATCTATAATTCTTTTTATATGAATTTTTATTTAAAAAACTCATGTAAAATCATTTATATTTATAATACATAATAAACTTTTTTGTTTTATTTTTTCATTCCTAAACATAAAGTGATGGGATTCGATGTATCCAGTACTTTTATCCTACCTCTCTCACAGAATAAACTTATGACAGTAGATGGAACAGTAGCACAGTATTATCACCACGGTAATTTGAGAATTACTATAAAATCATGGGTTCTATAAAAAAAACAAATCATAGTAGCGATAATAAGGTGTTATTGTCTCCCTAAATTTTTTTTTTTTTCCTTATGAGAGAGATAGATTGAAAGTAGTAAGTCATAAAACATTATTTCTATATAAAATATATGTGAGTCTTGTTATCTTGCCTAGATGAGTGGCAAAATCAGTTATGTACAATGAGTTCTAAATCACATGATCGGTAAAGTTTGGCCAACCTTCACTTGTTCATCCGACTTCATGATCTTCTTGATCCTTGCAAGAGGTAACCGATGTTGGCTCCTAAAATCTGAAACGAACCATAACAAACATATTGAAAACCATCCCTTCAACCATTTTCAAATTAAAATTACAGTCTGGGGAGGGATATCTGAAGTAGATGACCGTTTGTCAAATATTAGAGATAACACTGTGGTCTAGAACTGTATTGTGTGTGTGTGTGTGTGTGTGTGTCTCTCTCTCTCTCTCTCTCTCTCTCTCTCTCTCTCTATATATATATATATATATATATATCATCCTGAGTGGTTTTTGACATTGATGGCCTATGACATGACCTTGAATGCAATATTAAACAGAGAAAAAATAAATAAATAACCTGAAGTGTTATGAATCTCAAACATCTGTTGGGACCAAAATAATTCTATATTCTGCTTCAGCAAGTCAATGAAATGGGAACGCCGAACCGCCTCACCATCCTTAAGATACATTTGATCAAGTGAAATTGATATGAGAAGATCAGAGAGAGAAAATATAAAAGGAATCATAAGCACAAAAGTATCAATTCATGGATTACCTGATGATTGTGAGGCAACATGTAGGCAGCTGGCATGGGCATAAAGTTGTGTATCTGAGCTGGCGGGGCCGAAGAAGATGAGAACTCAATTGACTGGTTCAAATCCATCACTACGGTTTCTATTCTACCACTTGTTCATGTCAAGAAAGGCCCTTTATATATACATACATATATATATATATATAGAGAGAGAGAGAGAGAAGAGAGGGAGAGAGAGAGAGCACTGAGCATTAAGTTTGTAGCAATCTTCTACTGGAATTCAGCATTTGGTGTCAGCTTAAGATAGGAGTGGGTGGAGAGATACCTGAGGTAGGGATGACCAAGTTTAAAGAAATAACTTCCTCATTTACTATTGATAAATGTTAGAGAGATATTTAATTTATGTTTTTAACTATATTATTAATATGATGTGTCAGATTATAATAATAATTTTAAATTTTATAAGATATGATTTTAAAGACACATTATATTAAAGATACAACTTTCTCGTTGACACCGTCATCATTAATGACTTAGTTGTTCGAAAGTCATTTAATTATAACAGAAAATTAAAATATAGAAGCAAATAATTAAAAAATAAATAAAACTGATTCATTGCACCGCAAGCCTACGATTTTGTTGCTGATTGGAAAAAATTATTTAATGGTCTTGTTTTAACGGTCTTAATGGTCATATCATATATATGATATATGTATATGTACAATTTATTATTACAGATGTGACACTTAATCTGATTTTAAGATTATAATTTTAAAGGATTATTAAATAATTCTTTCGCTAATTGAGTTATCCACGAGAAAGTATTTAGGTATCAACACTCTACTAAATTTTATTAACAGTAAATTATACTAATTTCTCTTGCCGTTTTCAAATAAGTATTTAAATATTAATTAAAACTTTAAATTTATTTTTATATAAAATAAAAATTCTATAAAAAAAAAGTTAGAAAGTCAAAATTATAAAAATGCAAAAAAAAAAAAATTTGAAAGGAGAAATTTTAAAGAAAAAAAAATTCACTGGAGTGGGGTCTTTATAATTTGTTAATAAAAATAGGAAAGATTAGCGTAATTATCAGAAATCTCAGAAGAATTTAGTGTAATTTACTCTTTTATTAATTATTTTCGACTCAGATTAACCATTAATAAATCCCACTTGGTAGATTTTGTATCAATAACACTAGATTGATCTGATTATGAAAATTCCAATCCCTTTCCCGTAGTAAGAAATATTTTTTAAAACTATATATATATATATATATATCCAAAATATTAGGAAAAAAAAAAAGAAATTCACAGCAAAAAAACTATACACAACCCAAATCCACTTATGTATGAAATATTGCAATTTTGGTTTGATATAAAAATTACTTATAGAATTTCTTGACCAAGACTGCAAAAAAAATTTATATCAAATTTTAATTAATTACTTATTTAATTAATAAAGAACGTAAGTTTAATTACCTTATTTAGATTAACAGCTAGATGTTTAATTATATTACACATGCATCTTTGAACTTTTGAAAATTACATAGACATTTTCTATCAGATTTTGTCGAAAAATGGATGAAACGATATTTATAAAATGTCTTTTTAACGAACATGCATGAAAAGTAATCTAACACGTCAAATTTCTTGAATTTAAGTAACACTAATATTACTTATCTATCAAAAGAAGAATTCTCTAAAAAAATATATTATTAATATCAAAATATAGAGACTTACAATTCTATATATAGACACTGAATGGCTTAACCCTATTAGAATAAAATGTCATAATTCTAATAGAATAGAGAAATTATATTTTAAATAAAAAATAATAAAAATAAAAAATATTTTATCTAAAATACTAAATTAGGTTATAGAAATCATCTTTTCGTCTTACCATCTTGATTGTCACTTCCTAACCTTCTATTTTGTAGAATTATGGTTGATCGAATCTCAGCCATTGGTCTGATCGATCCAAAATTGTCCACAACAGTATCCATGATATTAAGCAATATCAAAGTTCAGAATTTTAGATACAGAGTATTATTACCAACATTAGAATTAAAAAAATTAGAGATCTTGATCACCAGTTGGTAGATCCTACTGAAAATCAAACAAGGATGAAGAATTTCGAGCACAAGCAACAAGGGTTATTAGAATGCATTATGGAATATCTGATGACTGCTGTATCAAAACCTTAACTTAGTAAAAAGAGGACAAGAAATTAATGATTGAATAAGATCCAAAACCTTAATTATTTTTTTAAATTTGAGTGCATTGAATTTTATGGAAAAATTAAAGTTTAAATGGTAGAAAAAAGAAAAGTTACCAAGTATTTTTTAATGCAAATTAATTAAACTTTCTGCCAGCATAGATTGAAGATGAAAAAATGGGTGTGGTCCAACCGTCCAGGGGAACTTCGAGCAGCAAGGTTGAGTTTGGCGTCCAAGGAGAAGGGCCCTTTCACAATTGTAGTGACGTGTAGTGGAAACATGAGGGATTGCAAATTTCTCAACAAACGGTGGTTGATAGAGAAATCTGGATAACGAAGGGTAGCCATGGGCGACCCACGCCCACGTTTGCATATATCCCATGGGACCCATACGACATGTTTGTGCCTAAATTGGAATATTGGAGCTTTTTTTTTATATTGATGAAAAAAAGTATAAGAAGTACATACAATACATCAAAAAAGCAAGCGAGAGAGCGAGAGAGAGAGAGAGAGAGAGAGAGAGAGAGGAGAGAGAGAGAGAGGGAGGGGAAAAGGCAACTAAGCAGGCCGGCCAACAAAAGACCACCTTCAGCATGCCTTTTGAGATCACGCATTCTCAGTTAACCATCTCTGATCACTAATCAGTGATCACATGTGTCCGGACGCGATAAAGAATAAAAACAACGTTCATACATGATACAACCATGCAGCAAAAAACATCATCTGCATATAGATATATCCATATTCCAAGGTTAATATGTTAAAGCAAATATAAAATCTTCTCAAGTATTGTATCTTTTTAATTAGTTATTGTGACTAGCACTCACTCAATATGTACTTTCAGGACAGATGGAGGGGATGAATGGTAACTGCAATCGAACATTGCGTACTACTGCGTAGCATCATTACAATTGTTTGGTATGGCCATGCAGTTGCCCATATCCCAATCAATGTCTGTTGTTACAGGAAAAAAAAATTAGCAAATGTTTGTTGACATGGATGCATGTACCAAAATCAAATTAAAAAACAGAACTGTTTTCTCCAGTCTTTACATTCTCTCCCTCAACCTCAAGATCTAGCATTATCCACTCCTTACTCTTACAATATCATTATCATCATATTTATATTTATATTTTCATCTTTAAATTTTTATTAATTTGCTAATATTACTTATTAGGATTATATATGTCCCAACTAATTAACCTAGTTCTGTCGCATCTCACAACCATCAAGATTCATGATCGTCATTGTGGACCCAAGAGTTTCTCTTGTTCAGTTAGCGAATGTCGGAAGTGGCAGCGATGGCCGTAAGGACAGGAGCCCCCAGTGAGAACCATGCGGCAGACCTCAGTTTTGTAGCGTGGGTGCCTGATCACTGGACGCAGCTCAGTGATTCCATGTGCGAACTGGCAATTATCGCCGTAAGGACATGTGCCGGTCTCCTGCCACTTGTTGCACAGCTCAGTCTTTTGCATCCCTTGGTTGTATACCTCGAACTCCATCGCCGCCTCCTCTCTTTTCCCACCAGGCACATACACTCGTTGCTGCTCGATCCGCATCACAAAAACAAACCACAAATTAACTATAAATCTTAAGAAAATTGGCAAAATAAACACAAGCACAATGAGAAATGCCGAACCGGACGGAACTGGACGTGAACAGATCACGTGCAAATGATGCAAATTCAATCTCCAACCGAACGAAACCGTACTTAATTACGAGCTTAATTAGGTGCAAGTGATGCAATTGAAAAAGAGAATCTCAATTACTCACCGATCCGTCGGGGATTGGACTGGTGACTGGATGGCGACTCATGCTGCGACTGGGACCTCCAATGCTTCCACCACGTTGATTCACCTTCAGGTAACCACTGGAACGAACCGAAATGCTCTTCGGCAGTGAAACTCTTTCTACGTTCCTTCGCTCCGAACGATTGTGTTCGATCACGCTGGTTGGACTGATGTTAGAAATTTCTTCCGTGACATGATTGTCACGAGTAGTACCTCGGATATTGACACGATTGAAGTCATTGATAAACGAGAGAGGAGGACGACCAGAAGAGAGAAGGCATTTTTGGATCGTTGCGTGTGACAAAACGCCTAAACGCTTGACCAAATCGGTATTGGCAAGTCGGAGATCGTCGTTCTCTTGACGAAGAGCGTCGACTTCGTCGATTATTCGCTGGAGATGAGCAACGCACATTGCGTACCTATTATAGAGTTGCTGGTACTCTAGGACGATGCCAGTTTGGTGAAGACGGTTCTCGGTTGCGTCGTCATCGAAGGAGCAATCCGAAGGCGTGATTGAGAGGGAGTTTGAATTTGGCAGGAACATTGAGGAATAGAAAGAGGTGAAATCGATGGCGTCGGATTGGTTTTGTGACGAAGGAGAGAGAAGTATATTGCGAGATGCGTGTGGGGATGAGTTCGTAGAGGAGTTGTTATCGTTGTTGTTGTCGCCATCCGATGGAGAGACTTCGTTCTGCATTTCACTCCGAATCTTGCTGTATTAAAAAATGAAAGCAACAGGAAAGTCATTAATTCAATTTTTTTTCTAAAATTTAAAACACAAAACAGATTGAGAATTTTTCAAGAACATCGTCATGAATGAATTTCAAGAATTCTCTTCTAAATTGCAGAAAATTCCAGGAAAATGCTTCAAAATATAAGAACTCAAATTCAGATGCTATAATTTGAGAATCTGGACAATTTTTACAACAAATAATTCACATCACGCGGTAAAAATTAGAGAAATACAAATCTATGTTGAAAAACACATAGATCACGTAACAATATAAAAACAAATACGGGTAAATTAACGAATCTTCATTAATACACAGCCTTCAAATTAATCGGGAACACTCATCAACTACAAATTCAAATGTAGAAATCGTCTCATAACGCGAAAGTAGATAATTACAGAGCTATATAACTACAGTGACGAAACGTACCTTACCAAAACTACCAAGAGGCTCTGTCTAGAGAGAGAGAGAGAGAGAGAGGCAGGAAATGAAGGAAAGGGAGGGCTTATAAGTTATAAGAAGCCATGGGGGTAAAATCTGGTGCTTCTTGGAGCACCGAAATCAGGTGGAGCGAATAAATCAAAGTCGAATGATGTAATATGAGAAAAATTTTATTTCAGGTTTTGTAGATGTGGAAGCGCATGATTGGTGAAAATTGCCAAATCTTGTTTGTTTCGGAAGTAGGTGAAATATCTCAGCAATACTTGGACGTGAAAGTTGCTTGACGCGGAGGGGACCTAAAGTGGATCTGAAACCGTTAGAGAAACCCACAACAGAATATTTGTAGTCCACGCGCACCGTCTAACAGTTTCACCGTCACAGATAAAAATATAAGTACTGTAGCACTACCTTTTTTTATTTTTTTTTATTTTATACTTGACTTGCCACATCACTAAAAGCAAAAGCCATATCATCCAGTAAATAAAAGACAAATCATCAAATTGTCAATGTTTTATGCTATCCATACACAAACATTCTATTCAAATATTCTACCTGCTAATGTAGCTGCCCAATCAGTTAAGCCACATCAGCAGGCTTAAAAGAGAAATTTCAGAACACCTAACGAATATCTTTTCTCCACTTTTCTAGACTTTCTCGCGCAGTGAATACAGAGCAGAGAAATTCTTCCCGCCTGCACACATTCTTCCCTCTTTTCATCTCTTTGCCCTAACTGTAATGAAGTGCTCTCCGACGATCGCTATTCTCTATTCAATTTTCAGATCGATCGCTATCCTCTTGTGCTCTCCGACGAGGTCCAAAACGAAGTGCCTTTCATGTGGGATTTCTCTGCTCTTTCAAGGTATAGTGTTCAGGTAAAATGTGGTGTGGTAAGAGAAAGGAGAAAGTGGTGCGCGGAAAAATTAGGGGAAAAAAATTTGGTGTACAGAGAAATTTTTTTTTTAAGCCTGCTGATGTGGCTTGGCTGATTGGGCAACCACACCAGCAGGTAGAATGTTTAGGTATAAGAAGTATGTATGGATAGCATTATTGATTGTGAATTATTTAAGGCAGCAAACTTGGTGTGCCAAATCAGCTTTTTCTTTTTCAAAAGACACAGCACACAATCTTCAGATTTGTTATTTCACTCAAAATATGTCAAACTTGCTACCCAATTTAAGGGGTAGGAAACTAATATTGTTCCTTTATGAATTTGTGAGTCCAATAAGGTGCTACTAGTTTGTATTTTGTTGGCAAAGGATATATAGATATGTGTGTGTGTGAGAGAGAGAGAGAGACTTAAAAATGTGATGCAATGTATGATTGCGTGGCATGGAAGTGTAATGAGGTGGAGGAGGAGGAGGAGGAGGTTGTGTTGGATTGAAGGATTTGTATCCCAATCCTGAGGTGGATTAAGAAATGATCTTTTGAATTATTTTAGATGGAGACCCTAATCATATCAGTATTGTTGCTTCTTTATCACTACTTAAAACTAACTCACTGGCCCTCTTGTCTTCCCCCCCCACCAAATCTCATATCTCAACTGTCTTGTTAATAAACCAACAACCACTTCTTGGAAGCACGTACAACTAGTATTGAATTGAATTGAATTCTCATAGACTCAAAAGGAGGTTTGAATCCACTTTTCTATTAATTAAATTAACAATATGCTAATATTTGAGCCTGTCCCAAGTAGGTGGCTTGGGAGTTTCTTTTCATGCTTTGTCTAATGTTTGAACCCATGTTTAGTTTGGTGACAAAAACCTCAAATAGTTCTAATTCTTGTAATTTGTTTGAAATGAACCCAAATTTCCATTTTTTTTTTGGACTCATTTGGTCCTAAATTTGATGAGAGAAAAAGAAAAGGGAAAAAATATAATTTCTTTTTCTTTACCATTCTTATGTAATATTAGAAATTAAAGTTCAATTTAGTTTGTGAATTTATTGGAAAAAAATATGTTCTTTTATTTTTGGATAATTATACTAATTTTTTAAAGCTACCAAATAATTATAGAGCCTACTTATGTTATTTTAAGTGACACTGACTTCCTTATTATTATACTGATAATATATAAATTCTTACTCAGTACAAAATTCAGAGTTGACAATATTTAGTTTTCGATTAATTTTTTTAATATGATTAAAATAATTTTATATATTTCACTAAACTCTCGTATCTTTTCAAACATCGTAGGAGATGTCTTTGTAAGTATCGTATATAACAAAAGAGGTTAATATAATTATTTATAAGAGAAAAATAGTAAATTCATATTTTTCGTTAATGTTTATTTATTAATAATTCGAAAAAACGAGAGCACAACAATATTAGAAATTATAAAAAAATGTCACTATAATTGTCAGATATGACACGAGATGTCAATATAATTACTCCTTTATTTTTTATTTTTTCATCACCAAATTCTGGAGCCCAATGGAAACTAAGTTGATTTTTTTATTTTATTTTATTTTTTGTCAACTAAAAAGGGCTGCCTTCAGAAATGTGGTCCTATAAAAATCAATTTCGTGGGCTCGCTCCAAGTGGGCCTTGATTGGGCTGGGGAAGGCTTCGTTATGTGTTATCCTATCAAAATAGGTCGAGAACAACGCTAAGCCCAGAAAAGAGAAGGGAAGAAAAGAGAGTATAAGATCTTTTCACTTGTACGAATGTTTAGAAGGGAAATGAAAAAATATTTATTTATTTATTTATTTAGAATTATAAGCACATGATAAAGGGAAAAAAAAGAAGTCATATTTGGTATTTTAAATCTTATTAAATAAATATTTATTATCTCCAATTCGGTCCATTGTTTTCATGAATCGAAGAAGCAAGCATATAAGTAGTTGTTAACTTTAATTAATTCTGTCACAAAATAATAATTTATAGTTAATAATTACTAGGTACTACAAAAGTGATAGCGGCATTGCATGTCTGCCATCGATTCTCTTATAATATATTTTGAAATCCATTTATTTTTAAAATTAATGTCTATAAGCTTAATATCATTTTGTAATTATATAAAAAAAATTAAGGTAGTATTTAATAACATTTTTACTTACTTTTTATTTTATTTTTAAAAAATAAGCAAAAAACTAAAAGTAATGGTTGATTATTTTTACTTTTGGGAGATTACTGTGTGAAATGTTTTTTATTTCTACTTTTTGTTTGTAAAACAAAAATTGAAAAGGTTATTTTTTTTACTTCATAAAAATACTAAAAGAAAAGTTTTATCAAACGATGCCATGAGTTCTCCTAGGATTTAATTTTGATACCATATTCATGCTACGTTAGATGTTATATTGGCATGTTTATACATGTTTAGAAACTAAGGTTTACTTGATTTGATTTGGTAGCATGATTTAATTGACTTTTTAGTTTTGACCATGCATTAGGGTTTGATTTTGTGTTTGGTTGGTTTTATGTAATCAGTGGTTTGTTTATATTAGATTCTATACACCAAACATGTTTTCAAAAATAAGACAACTTTCTATTTTTGATTTATTTATTTAAACGAATTTCCTAAATTTTTCAAGATCAAGATTGAGATTTATGTCAATTGTGGGATTAGTAGTGTTGCTTATATATATATAGATATAAAACTTTCTGATGGCACTTAATTCTACTTGTAGTCAGAATTTTGGTGAATGAATCCCATCCAAGTGGGAAATCATTTATAGCATATCAGAGAATTTTCATATGTTCTGTTCAATTAGAGACAGTGTGTTGGTTTTGCAAGGATAGGACGCTATCACAATTAAGAATACGAGTACGATTAAATATTATATATATATATATATATATATTCATATAGGTATAGTTTTAGATTATTAGTTCAATTCGTTTGGTTCTTAAGAAAGGGTGAAAAGGAGAAGAAAAATAATTATGTAGAGTAGGTAAAAAAACCTTAATTTGCAAAGAACAATTTAATCTAATAACAACATCATAATCACCCATTCAAAGAAAGGAAAAAAAGAAAAAAATAATACCTAGTGTGAAAACACATTTGTCACCTTTAAAGTCTCAAGATTGTCGTCTTGGGATTTGTGATGACAAATGAGTAATTTCAGGTGGGTATTTCAGAGGAATTGTTTTCAGAAATTGCTTCCATTTAAAAGAGGGGAAGAGAGCGAAACCTTGCATTTTATGACTATATATGTAGACAATTATAATCCTAATATATATGAATTTGAATTTTTGAAACATAATATTAATGATTGAAACGCGAAACCCTATAACAAAAAAAAAAAAAAAAAAGAACATCGTTGCTGAAGAGAGCACGATATATAGCACCGTCCCAAACACAAAATTTTATACATACATCAACTCAAACAAATTAAGGGATCACAAACTGCAAAAACTAGAATAAACGGACGAATCTGTGGGGTTGGCTGTTAGCGAGAGGGATACGAGAGGAAGAAAGGAGTACCTCTTATGGTCTAAACTATAGTCTCGATAAAGCAAGCTCGACGTTGCAGCAAAATCGACGTTGGGTATTGTGGCATTCCCGTTCTGGTGGTGGTGTTGGTTGTGACATGAAGAGAGGGGCAGTTGAGAGTTTAAGAGATATTTAGGGTTTTGAAGTTGTCTTTTGATGTGTACATGAAAGAGTCAAGTTCACATGTGTTAGTGTATAACACACTGATCGGGAGGGAATTCCTAACCGTGACGTTTCGGTTCTTTCACATTTTTTTATAAAAAATAATTAAACATTTAACAATAATTACAATAACATGCCGCTACTTAGCGACACTTAATTTAAACTGTCGCCATTGACAACAGTTACTAAAAATTGTCATTTTTTCCTATTAAAACGACTTTGTTTTTTAGAAATAAGTGACGATTATAGGTAACATCGCTCATTTATGACAATTATTTTAAAGCACCTCTAAATAATGATGGTTATTTTCAATTGCCACTAATTCATGACGATTTATTAGAAACACCGCTAAAAATTTACTACGAGAAAGACTTTTTTTCTTATAGTGTTGTGTCCCTAGTCGAGTTTGAAAAAATTGTGATGCAGAAAATAAAGTCAAATCATACGTCTACAGAGAAAAAAGTGAAATCATACGGCGGAATCCTCTTGTATTATTAAGCAGCTTGGTCCCAACTCCCGCATATATTCTGTTAGGTGATCCACGCACAAAGTTTCGGTTCTTGCAGCCGTCTCTGCAATTCTATAACTCTTTTCCTACTTTTATATATATATTAATTAAAAATTTATTATTTATTGCTATTATTATGAATAAATAAATTTTTATTTCTCACAAGTGGATATTTTCAACATATATAAATTAGATACAAATTCTAAGTGTAATAATTTTTTTTCCATAAAAATAAGTATTATATCTAATTTAAGTTATAAAAAAAAAAAATTCAAACTCCTTTTTGTCACTAAAATGTTAGTATTATTAAAAAAAAATCATATTTATATATAAACTAAACAAGTTTTTTTTTTTATTCTAATAACTAATTTTAAAAATAAATAAAATTATTTATTATGGAATAAGTTAGTTCTTTAAAAAATCATTAAAGTATTGACATTAATTTAAAATAACACCAAACAAGCCCTAAATGATCTTGAACTTTTATGGACAAACAAGACAATTAAACACAACTCCATAATTCCAATAGAAGGGAAAATAAGGAAAACAAACAAGAAATTAAGTTACATTTCCCAACCTTTCCCAACCTTCCATGGGATGGATGATAATCATATGCACATAGCATCAAAAAAGAAAAGAAAATTGGATGTTTGGAAAGAAAATTAAGTTACAAATATTGAGAAAAGATGAAAAGAATTACAGAGTTCCTCTATGCGGTACCCAATTCCTTAGAAGCCATCAAAGCCTTGTAAATTTCAAAAACCAGCCGATTCTCGAATTCATCTTTAGAATATACTGGGGGAACTTGGCGACGCTTGGGAATCCGTTTTCCACCGAAAACATTTCCATCGTTCAAGGAACCCACGGTGCCAGCCAGATTAAGCATCATTTTAATGTAAGCAGTCTTAAACTTGGTCCAGAGCTTCAACGGTGAAGCTAACTTCAAACGCAGCTTTGGGATTGCTTTGATCCTCCAAAACCGCCGCCGACTCCCTCCGATCTTGATGACCTTCACGTTCTTTCGGTTTTTGGTTGCACCGTCAATTCGCCGGTATTGTCTTCTCCTCCAGTACCTTTCCAGGCTAACATCGGATTCGTTTGAAAACATTTTCGTTTCCTCTTATATGTAGAGAGAGAGAGAGAGAGAGAGATGGTAAACGGCTGGGGCAAAGCGTCTCCATATATAGCCGCAAGTTACGTGTGGTGTGTTTGTGGTGTGTGGTAGAAGGAGAAACAAACAAGTCGTAGCTCAATGGGACAGGTCAATAAAGTCGGTATGACCGATTATCAATTATATTATATATACACACACACACACACGTGTGTGTGTGTGTGTGTGGACACAGAAGAAATTCATTGAAATCAAAGTGGAAAAGTACAGATGAACGCTTCATTGCATTGAATCTAAAGGGCCAGAAGAATTGTTCATAGATTTTTTTTTTTGGTTGAGATAAATCTTATTTGTCATGTGACGAAAATATATTCAACATGAGTTGCATAAAATATTAAAATTATTTAAAATAATAAATTTATGAAATAATTTTTTATAAAAATTATTATTTTTTTTAAAACAATATATATTTTTAAAAAGGACTGGAAGATCGAGATAACAAAAATTTTGACTTTTTTTTGTTCAGCGTCCAAGATTTCAACAATCCTGTGAGGTTTAAAATCACACAAATCCCTCCTAAAGTTTCATGATTTGGTGAATCCCAATATTTCAGTTACCAAACCTGAGGCCGGTTGGCCTGTTTTGGATTTCCCATCCTCCTAATTAATACATTTATTAACTTTTTCATTGGTTACTATTATTAGTTTTCCGGGTAATGCTATACTAAATTATGTGATACTGTATAATCATGTTATATCAATTATATTACTTGATGCAGTATCGATAATATAATGTCACGTTATTTAGAATGTAAATTTGAAACAAAATTGAAAAGTACAATAATATTAGTTGTTTTTTATTTTTCTCTACTTTGGTTGATACTATGATTTTTATTACAGTAAATCAATCTCAAACAAAAAAAATAAACAAAAAGTTACAGAGAAAATACAAATATACTTTGTTCGACAAGATGTTTATGTTTACAGGTAACGATCATTAATCCACTATGTATTGAATAAATTATAAGAACAAAACATTCACAAATTCGAAATTCTCTTTTCTCTAATGACGACTCAGACAAAATCGACTCTTTTCTCGTAAGAAAGAACTCTTTAAAAACAATATTCTTATTTATACGGGTTACAAAATAAGAGATGAATCGAATCAAAAATACCCAAACAAAATAGGTTAAATGGTGAAAAAGACTGACAAATTATCTATTTTTCTTGTCGCATTGAGTTATCAAATAAATACATGACAATCATTAACTTTTTCAAAATTATTCATTATAATAATAATAAAAAAAATATATATAGCCTAAAGATTTAAATGTCCAACTAAACGACAAGAAAACTTTTTTCTTAGCTATTTAAAACTATTTTTCCAAACACACTTCTGTGCATTTGAAAAAGCAATTCAAAGATCAGAGACACCAAAAAGCAAAATAAACAGGGACCAAGCATTGTTTGAAGGAGTGCTTTTACACTCCAATTGTAAAAACAAGAAGGGTACAAAAAAGTCAAAAAGGGACTTAAACTCTATAACATAAAAGAAACATAATGATGAGAATATTCTTAACAATTAGTTAGAAATAATTAACACTTAAGAAAATAAGTTAGGAATGCAACACCTTTAATATTGTTTGGATAATAAAGGAATCTCCTATTTAAATGATGATATAATTTCTCATAATGAGACATCACATTTATAGAAGAAAATGAAAAGACTTTAAATATAATTGGTTAAACAATAATTTTAGTGTTGTAACAGCCACCTACCCTTTTTTTTGTTGTTGGTGAGAAGTTGAGATCCTACCCACCATTATCACACAAATATATATATATATATATAGTTAATATCACACAAAAAATTTTAAATGAGACTTGAAAATTACTGGAGTTGGAGCTTTACTTTCTTTCTTTCTTTCCTTCCTTTTTTTTTTTGTTGAATTGTATTCTAAACTATAGTTAATATTTCCGTTGGAATGGAAGGAAAACTAAGTCAATCAATATATCAAAATACGACTTCTAAGGAGAAAAAGTCATGGGCAAGGTTGGGCTTTTGACAATTATTAATTGCTTTTGGATAAGTAGGTTCGACTTGGCACATAGTATATAGAATATTGGAAATAGAAGTATCTTTTTACAATTTTATATGCACAAGAGAGAGATAAAAATGGAAATGGCAGCAGAGAGAGTTCGTATTACAAGTTTCATGACCACAGAGAGTCAGAGGTTCAACTAGAGGAATTTTGGCAACAACCAGCCAAGAAATATATATATATATATATATATATATATATATATATATATAATTGCGGAGATGGTAGCGGCAAGTGTGTGGTGTTATGATAGCCACTACCATGATGCATGGGTGGACCTGTTAGGGTAAAAGAAAGATGTGTGTTGTTGTTGGTGATGGGGAATGAATGGTTGAGGTGGGTAGTTCGGTTAGGGAGTGAAAGAAAAGAAAAAAAGTTTGTTTATTGTTGTTTTTTTTTTTTTTTTTTGATGATACTTAATTTTAAATTCAGTAGAAATTTTTTTCTCTTATTCAAATAGGAGATAGGCAAGTGGTGTCTTAATCACGATCTGTCATATATGTAATGACATATATTTTTAAATTTTATTTTATTTTTATTTTTTAAATTAAAATTAAATAATTACGTGATATATAAATGAAAAAAATTTGTTAATTTATTGTGTTTGTTTCAAACTCAGTTTGATAAGACAATTAACTACTTTTATTTATTATTTAAAAAGCCAAACTATTTTAGACTATTTAAAAAATAATAATGCTAAATTTTTTTTACATTTTATCTCTATACTCACAAAGTATGAGATCAACTCACCTGAACTTTACATTTTACTTGATGATCACATTTTGAGAAAGCAGAGAAAATGTGGAGTGAAGCTTCGCATTACTCGTTTAAAAAGCCAAACATATACTCTAATGCGTCCATGCTTACGCAAAAAGCAAGCTAAATAAATAAATAATGGACAGAAAACCATAATTGCCGCCCAGTTCTGGTCAAACTTGGGACCGTAGAAAATTTGAAAATGGCCTACTCACCCAACAACCACCTTCCAGCTTATGTGATCAACCTCTATTTTGGGCCCCATGGATGACCCAAGTTCATGCATTTCAACATTTGGAGACATGTCCAAAAGCTTGATTGCAACGAGGGAGGGAGTATATGTAAATATAAGTCTCCATCACACCCTTTTATATTGACCCTTCGTATTCAACCTCCTCAATTTCCTTTTGGTAGATAAAATAAATAAATAAAGAAAATGAAAGGTTCTTCAGTGGGACCAAAAATACTTAATCCACAGATTTGACACTAAACTCATCTACAGATTCGACACTAACCTCATCTGCTGCAAGCTCTTTGTTCACATCGCATAGCAGACACACGGGAATTTTTGGG
This sequence comes from Nyssa sinensis, assembly GCA_008638375.1. Lineage (NCBI taxonomy): Eukaryota > Viridiplantae > Streptophyta > Magnoliopsida > Cornales > Nyssaceae > Nyssa > Nyssa sinensis. The sequence goes on along the minus strand of CM018043.1, from coordinate 6,564,132 downwards.
TGGCCCTTTTTAACCTGATGCTTCTACAGAAGTCGTTTAATGCTATCTCAGTTTTGCAAAGGTATTTTAGCACAATTTAACACGCCACAAGAAGCTTTATTTTTATTTATTTTTTCAGAACCTACTAAAATAACTTGTTTTATATTATTAGTTACTGTTGAACTTGTAGCCTTGGGTGTGAATATTTCAAAGACAAATTTCATCATTGTTGTTGAGTGCCTCTAAAGAAACCTAAAACCTTGTGTCCCACGTTAGAAAGTTAGGAGAACTTTCTTTATTGAGCTTATATGTACTTCTACTTTATGGAAGGCTTGAAAAATTCTCTATGTTTACCTCTGTGCGATTTCTATTCGGTTAATTCCCGCGAGTGTTATTATACAAAATCTGTTCTGCTGTTCTTTTATACGTTCTATTCTAATTTGTTTTGGTTCAATTCTACCTCTACAACATAAGGCTATTCCCAATTCCACCTCGTCCTTCACTCTTTTATGAGTGAAGACGGGGTTGCTGAATCTTGAAAGGTAGATCGCTATGACCTTTTGCACCGAGATACTATCTCAGAGGGGTGAAAATTATCTTGCGCACGCCTCAGCCTTATTGACTAGTTCTTCCTTATCTGTTTTCTATTTTAGCATCATCTATTTCACTGTTTTTACAAAAGTTATATCACAATCACACATTGGTATACCTCATCCAACTGTATTTCAATCTTCTCCCCTCGCTTGACGCATGCCTTGCACAAAATTACAAATATGATCAAATTCAATTTCCCCAATAATTTTTCAGGGCTTTGCTAAGGCACTCCTAATTCCATTCAAGTAACAAGTATTCTTCCAGATAAATAGCTTCAACAGCTGAAGCCTCAACCACTCGACTCTGAGCAAACACTAAACATCAGCATATAGAAACTCAAGTGGTCCATTGTTACAATCAAGGTGTGTTTCACCAAATATAACTCTAAAAACTTGGCCTTACAATACTAAATATCCTAACAATGGTCCAGTATGATTTACAGAACACGTAATTTTTAGGCCACAAATGGATAGCTACTTTTCTAGACCTTAATTTTCTTCTCAACAAACTAGAATTCACTAACAGACTAATTTTGCACTGCTCGTCAAGCAAAAAATTATTCAGTTCTACTAACTAAAATCCTGAATCATCTGATCCTCGGCATTCTAAATCCTTTTTCCACTTGTCATGTTGTTGAATATGCCTAAATAACAAAAGCAACCAAATCCAACAACAAATGTAACAGCCATCATGCCATCTAACATATTGCTCGCAAACATAACTACAAAATTTCAGGAGCTTTCATCGTAGTCTTGGACAAAATTTAGAGAGTTGCTTGAACCAGAAACATGTTCAATTAACTAGAATGTTATGGTACTAACTATCAGGGAACTTAACGCTCAAAATTACACCCTCCAAAATCAAAAGAAGTGATGCCATATCAATAAGCAAAAGTAAGAATTCAGCTTTGACTAAGAGCTGTTCATAATCCTCATCCCATGACAAGGCAAAACGTCGAGAGGATTTTGTAATCCATCAAAAGAAAGAGTATCCCCATCAGGATTGACACCAATCAATAATCTTAGCAGAGATACAGAATTTCATAGTCCACACAGCAAAAAGAACTTCAAACCCCAGTACTTGAGTTGACCAAACAAAACTTACTTCACCATCCACTACTAAAGATCCCACTCTCAGTTATAAATCAATGTGAAATCTACGCTTCATCACAAACAATTTTCAATCAACTAATTAACACAAACAAACCATAATTTTTTAGGTCAGACAACCAAAACCAGACAAATCACCGTTCATAAAACAAGGAGGTTGGCTCACACTCATCAAAAGCACATTGTCCAACTAACTAACTTACTTCATGTCTATCTTTCCCATTCCAGCAACGGTGGAGAGAAGGTCTGAAAAGTTACAAAGGGATTTCCTGTGGGGTGACACGGGAAAAAAGGAATATGCATTAGGTTAAGTAGGACACTGCTAAGTCTCCAACGGCTTTGGGAGGTTTGGGAATAAAGAATTTGAGGATCTTCAATAAAGTTCTTCTTGGTAAGTGGTTGGGGAGATATGGTGGAGAAAATAATCATCTTTGGAGTGAGGTGGTTAGGACTAAATATGGGGTGAGGTGAGGGATTGGTCTTCGAGGAGTGAGGAAATTTTAGGCTGCGGTATGTTCTTCAAAGGAGAATGGATGACTTCAAGAATCACATTTGTTTTGAAGTCGGTAGTTGTGGTAGAGTGGGGATGATGTATGGTGTGGGGATGTTAGCTTGAAACATACATTTTCGATGCTCTTCTCCACAGTTGTGAATTGTTTTGTGTTTTTTTTTTTTTGGGGGGGGGGGGGGGGGTTGGGGGGGGGTTAGGGATTGCTTCTCAAGGGGTAAGGAGGTATGGTCTCCTACTTTTAGGAGATCTTTTTTCGATTGGGAACTAGAGGAGGTTATGAAATTGATGAAGGCCTTGGGCTGTTGTAAGGTGATGGACCGAAGGGAGGATGCTCTGATTTGGAAAGCTAGACAAGACAAGCAATTTACAATGAGCTCATTCCATCATGAATTGGCGAGAAAGGAAGAGAGATCATTTCCCTGGAAGTTACTTGGCATTCTCAAGTCCCCTCAAAGGTTGCCTTTTTTGTTTGGGAGGCATCTCAGGGGTCTATTTTGACCTTTAACAATCTTCAACAAAGAAGTTTCCATTTGATTAACCGTTGTTTGTGCAAGAGGGAGGAAGAAAGTGTTGAGCATCTTCTTGTTCACTATTCATGGGCTTGGGATGTTCGGTGATTTATGCTCTCTCTATTTTTGGTTTTGACTGAGTTATGCCAGCCTCTTTGAGGGACTTGTTGCAAGGGTGGAGTTGGGGTAGGGTGAAAGGGGAGGCTAGAAAAGTATGGAAGATGGGGCCTATGTGTCTTATTTGGTGTATTTGGAGAGAGCGCAATAGAAGGATTTTCGACAGTGAAGAACTTCCCTTTTTTGTTTTTAAAGATAAGCTTTTGGAGTTGCTTTTCGTTCGGGCCAAAAGAGCCAACATTGCGAACGTTGACTCTTTGGTGGATTTCTTGGGATCTTTAAGATCCATCTTGTAAAGGCTTCCTTTTTGTTTTTATGGGTTCGCCCTCAGGGGCATTATACACACACACACACATACCTTTTACTATAACAAAAATAAAAAATCACCCTTCATAAAACCTAATGAAGGTAAGAGTAGTAGAGTACCAATCTACTACTGTAAGAATCTTGCATTCACCCCACAAGTAGTCTACAAGAAAACTAGATTCAATATAAAACTTCCACTCAAACCTAAGCCTAAACATACCAACTCAAAGAGAACCAATTGAGCTCATATGCAGCTGGCAATTGAGATCATGCAATCAACCTAATGATCACAACTTTCTCTAGACCAAGCTACCATCACTACTATTGTCTTAAAATAAATATGCAAAATATTGATTGTTTGCACCAACACTGAGGTCAATTTTAGCATGATCTCAATAGGTGCAAGACCCAATTGTTTTGAATATGCATTGCTCTGTTCTATCAAGGAAATGTGACCACATTACTGAAAGCTCTCTATTCATAGATGAACCACTTAGTCCAGACAAAGCCAACTGAAATGGCTCAATTTCAACACCACAAAAGTATGTAGTGTTTAGGGGTGCTTCCACACAAAAAGTGCATTTGACAAAAAGTAGTACTTTGTCCCTGCCAATGCAAAAGCGGTTATAAAATGGTTTCCTGGAGCAGCTTTTGCTGGAAACCAAAAACTAATAAATCAACAATAAAGTTCATGTCACTACATTGTTCAAAGTGTTTCAAAACAAAACTATAATAAAACCATTCCTAATGATATAGTAGACACAAGTTTTTTGCAGTATCTATAGATTGTGGAATTCAAACGAAGATAAGAAATGTGCAACAGTTATCACACAATCCAATAAACAAAGGCACCACAAAACACAGTTAACGAATACCATTAATTAAAACTCGTAATTATTTGTCTTTGAAATTGATAACTTGTGTGCCTTAAGAACACAATAAAAGCGCCTAAAAAACAGAAAGAAACGCAAAACAGAAACACAAGTTGGGGGTATTGGGGGAGGAACGATAATATCTAATCGACCTCTTGGAGAGACGGTGCGCCGGCAGCAGCCGCGACATCTTCAACCGTGAACTTCCCCTTAGCCTTATCGGCGGCGCGACCCTTAGCCTTGCGGTCGAGTAGCGATTTGCGGTCCTTGTCAAGCTTGAGCTTGGTAATTACGACCTTGGATGGGTTGATGCCAACGTTGACAGTCGATCCATTAACCTTCTCGCGCGTGATTCGCTCAATGTGGATGACCCACTTGCGACGGTAGACCTGGACGACCTTGCCCTCGCGACCCTTATAGGTCCCACGCACCACCTGGACTTCGTCATCCTTACGGACGGGAACTGACCGGACATTGTACTTGTTCCGGAGGTCGGCCGAGAGTGGTGCGCTCATCAGCACCCGGCGCACGCTGGATGGTGCGGTAAAGTGTGCCTTCCGGCACTTCCTACGCGAGCTCGATACTCTCGGGTTGTACTTCATTTTGGCACTGGTTCACCCTCTCTCTCTCTCTCTCTCTCTCTCTCTACCTGCAAGTCTGTGGGTAAAGAGTGGGGAAGGTTTGAGACCGAGCGGCGATGAATATGCGGATTGAAGGGTTTTAGGGTTTGATCGACTTGACGAAAGTGGCCTCTTTTTTGTTTATATGGCGGAAATGCCCTGATTAGAGCTTTACAATGACGCTTTTGCCTTTCTTTTAACCATATAATGTTTTGTGTTTTTGTTTTTTTGGGTTATATACGAGAATATTTTAATAGAATCCTTTTGAAAACATGTTTCGAAGAATTATTTAAATATTTTAGAATTAAAAAACAAAAGTAAAAGACATGATTTTGAGGTAACCATGCAATGCTGTCATAACATCCCGTCGACTCACTGCTTCTGATAGCTTCAAATGACACTAATCATAACATGGAAGAACCATAATTAAAAGATATAACCCGAGTCAAGATATAATCAAATTTAATAAATCATGAGACATTAGATTTGAGCCTGACTTTAAACACAAATAATTAAATCTAATTCAAGTCCAAATTAAAGTTCAAGATATCAAGTTTAGTCCAAACCCGATAAAAATTAACTAATACTCTTCACTCAAGAATTAAATATTTTTTTTATTTTTTTATGTTTCTTCTCTACTCTCAACCCACTTGTTTGTGGGTTGAAATTTACTTAAATCAAATAACAACATTAAAAAAAATTATATTTAATCGACATTTATGATTGATTTATATTTTTTATTTAATATATATTTTAAGCTCAGATTGAGCGTAGATTTCTAAGTCTTAATCCAAGTTCGACCAAAAATTAAGTCAAACTTGACTTTTACAACTCAAGACCATCCCAAGTATCAAAAATGTTAACCCAAGCTCTAAAAAATTGGGTTGGACTCGGGTTAGTTCACCTGCACCCCTAACCACAATGACAACATAACCTTAATTTTTGAGTAATGCTAGTCTTACCTTCATATTTTATCAAAGTTGTTTACCTTCATGAGTTGGCAGTTTGTATTGGCTAGATATCACATCATGATATGTCATGATGTGATATCCAGCCAATATAACACTGTCAACTCATGAAAGTAAATATTTTTGGTAAAGTTTTTAAGTAAGCCTACCATTATTGTTAATTTTTAAGTTCATTTCCAATTCAATTGTAGTTCAACCAACCGTGGTGCCTCCCACCAAAGAATGCACACCATATCTGCAACCACCATACTCCTGCTTTCCGGGTGTGAGGCAAACAAGGTTAGTGAAAAACTGCATAAAGAGTTACCCTCCCTGTACTCTCTCTTCATGTTTGCCAAATATAATGATAATTTCCTCCAAAAATTAAAAAATAAAAGTTACCCATTCTTTGATAATACAGCTGTTATTTTATAATTTAAACCTTCAACTGAGAAATGATTTTCACAAGAGCAAACCAGAAATGAAAGCATTTAGGAATTCACAAGTCATGTTGAACAGTTGAAGACAGGTGATTCTGCCTTCTAGTACTTTGCTTTACAATGTGCATTCAGCAACATCTCAATCTCGAAGGAAAAAACCATCCCAGAAAACAATGTCTTTCTCATGGAAGCATGGTTCACTCTTCTCGATAAAACTAATGCGCATGCATAAATCCTTTCTAGCATAAAAAAGGGGTCAACTCATGCACATATTTACATGTACCTGTTGTATCTACCGGACAACAAAGGGGGTTTTGAGCTAAAAACTAGACAAAATTTTCAAAATTACCTCCTCCCAGATTCCTCAAACTCGAATTATCAGATAAAGATATCCCTATGAATGCATTGTTGTTTCTTTCATCATGTTGATTTTCAATTTGAGCTTCGGTGACCTGCACATTGTGTGAATTTACAGCATTGGCTGCTTGAGTAGTTGCGCGTGACTCCTCCAAAATCCGGAAATAAGCATAAGGTCCCCAACCTACAGATTATAATGGCAGAAGCTCAGGTGAATGAGATGTTAAATCAAGAATCAAAAATTATAATGACATTAATTTGATTACAGCCACCTTTTACATTGACTTCGATTTTGATACCCAAAAGTATTAGATAATTTGTTGCCAATAGTCCAGACCATACAATGATGTTTCGTAATGCATAAAGAAACCATTCCAAGAATGATAGGAAGCGGTTTGGATATGTGTTGGAATACTCTGTAGGGAACTCTATTAAACAATTCCTACATCGTGTGGATGTTTGAAACTAAGTGAACTACCAATATTGGGTTTGCCATCTCACATAAACTCTCTACCTAGAGGTAACAATTCAACAATGTCTCAATTTTGAAAAATTTAGTGTAAGATAGGTCTGACACCAGCACATCAACTTTGTTGGAAGAATCATATAAGACACGCAGAAATAAATGGATGCACCAGAAAACAGGTTCTGAAAAAGTAAGACACAAAAATGGCGAGGACAAGTCTACAAAGAATATAGTTACATTATATGGGACAAGTTTTTAAAGTGATTGAATTATTCTAAATTTCTATATAAATAATTGCATAGCTTGGAAGATGAAGCTCACAACCATGCAAATAATTATATTATGTATATACAACTGTTACAATTGCTCTCTTGTTATACTAATAATTTTATTACTATTACAATTATTTTTCTATGTTATAGGTGCCCGCTGTATGCTTGATCTATATCGGCTGTGTATTATATCAAAATTCTTCTTAAAATTGTGACCTGTCTGAGTGTCTTCTACACATTTCCATGTTTGATCCTTTGATCACAACACAGCCCCTCTCTAGAATAAGATAGAAATAGAAGAACCTAATAATGAATGGGAATGTGATATTAAATAATACTTTACGTCAGATGAAATGAAGTTGAATGTCAGATTATTTCATATGACGTGGCATCCCAAAAATTAAAACAGGAAGTCACTTTCCACCACTTTAAAGTGTGTAAAATGGCATAACCTTGTAAAAGAGATAAATCGTAGCTAACGCAACAGTAATGGAGGTCTTCAAATGCCATTTCTAACACCTACTTCTCTCAAACAGCAAAGAAGCCCTGATATTTGAAATTATGATTGGCATATCATGAAAAAGTAAAATCATTTGAACAAGGCACACTGCAGTTTCCCTTGCCAAGATGTTCGCCTTTCTAAGTCAAGTTCAAAAGGAAGAAAAAAAAGCAGCATACCATCAACATGATATGGCGGCGGGAAAAACTGCAAATAGCAAAATGTAGTCACTATGAGACCTGCAAAAAAATGTTTGTTTAACATTCAGTGAAGTTACTCATCTAAATGCACTCCTAAGTAGTTTCAATTAGGAGATCAAATGACAAAACATGATGATACAAACCTAGGAGACCCCCAGAAAACACATCTTGCCAGTGATGCCAATAGTCATCTACTCGAGAAATGCCAACAAGAGATGCAATGAGTAGAGGAAGAAAAACAATGCATAGTTTTGCAACATGGCCTTTACGATCAAATGCTTTTATCTTTCCAGATAAATAAAGTGATAGAAAGCCCAAACCAGCAAAGGACCCTGCAAATTGATACATAGATCTCCACAGAGTTAACGGGTCTGCCAGAAAAACTGGAGTGAAGACAGTGGTATCATGTACAAAACTAGATTTTTCACTTCCCATAATGAGATGCCCTTACATTTTGATAAATAATTTTTTTATTGCTTACACCAAAATAAACATTTAAAGATACAGATATGATGCTAGGTAATGCTTACATGAAGCATGCCCACTTGGAAAACTTTTATGCCCCTCCTTTACTATACTTTTGTCACCATGACATACAACATTTCCCCATTGGTCATAAACCTGAGAAGCAATCAAATATTAAGCACCCTAATAAAGTGTGCAGTATTAGGAATTTAAAAAAAAAAAAGAGAAAGAAAGAAAGAAAAAACACTAATTTAATATAATTGAAAATATCAAAGAACTACAGTTCAAGAGGAGCATACATCCTTTCCATCTGGAAAACAACGCCAGAAAAAGTCTGGTCTAGGTCGACCAACAGCATCCTTTATCGCATCTGTGATAACCCCCGTCACCAGAACAGAGAATAAGAGGCCTGGAACAAACAAATTCCAATTCAGTTTCATTTTCAAAAATCAGTTCATTGCATACATGAAAATAAAAGAGGAAAGATTCTTATCACCTAGTATGGCGTGATGAAGATCATAGACGTCTCTCCTACGAACATAGAAGAGGAGAAAAATGGCTATAGGCAACAGAACTGCGTACAACTAGTTGAACAGAAAAAATAAAAATAAGAAAATTCATGAATGGCACCATTCATACTGCAATAACATTATGGTTTCATTTGAAAAATGATGGCAAATAATAGCTCACCGGAACAGCCCACAGAGGAACGGTGCTATCTTTCAAGGGATATCTGAAATCAGTAATCATATCTTTCCCAACAAAGCGATAAAATGGATCGATAACATTCAGAATGACATCTATCACCACAAGAAGAATCAGTATAATCCAGTCATGGATGTGTGTCCTTGCCACCTTGACTCCATGAGACCTGACAGTATGTGACCCAAGCTGGACTTCCCTCATTCTTTCCTATTAAAGATATATGTATGTGACTATGAGAAATAGAGTAATTAGAAAATCATATTGCAAGGTACTCCCAAAAGCAATCTAAGTCACTAACAAATGCCATGAAAGTCAAAATGGCAGACTGATAGTAAAGGGGAACAATAGTATGCTGAGGGCAACAGTTGTAATTGATCTTTTCATTTTGTCTCTCTTTTACACTACTACAAATCAACATTTTCCTGAGAAAATTATCCCCAGAGTTCAAGTCCCCAAATAATGTGATTTGGGTTGTTTCAGAGGTAAATGCAAGGACTGCAAAATTATAATAAGAATATTAAGAACAATAACTGCAGAGAATATGCTAATAAAAAAAGTGATGGCAAATATAAATATCTGTTTCCAGCAAGAATTGGAGTGGCTAAGAAAAACATTGTGAAGAGGTGATGCAAATGAGCAGTAGTAAACAAAGTAGAGACATCATACTATCAGAGGATGGAAACAACCACACAATTCGCCACATAAGCATGATTAACTCAAGACAATGGCAGAGGGGTAAAGAATGAACAGACAAGCAATACATCTGCATATAGAGGTCTGGCAGAAAGCTAGTTCAACATAAATTGTACATGCTCTTCAAATGTTATAAATCCCAAATTTCTGTTCCTGTGTGAGATAAAAAATTTGAAAACTCTAAGCATATAAAATTCAGGCATATTCAGCAATCAGTTACATAAATCATTATAAAAAGGATGGACTACTTTCTGGGTGTTTCCAGTCTATTTCTGTGTGTATTAAGAAAGGCATTAGCTATTTTTCCTGTGCATACGTATGACAGGGAGTATTTTAAATTACAGCCAATGATGTAGACAACTTATAAAAAGTCTCTGAAAACAAAGTAGGCATACATGAAAATAATATCACTTGTACAGACGGTGACCAGCAAATAAAACAAACCCAGACATTAAAGTACCATTCATGCCGGTATGCCATCATTGAACACAAGGGCTTTTTGACAACTGATACCCAGTCTCTATAGAGTAAGAATAAGAAGCACAGAAGATTCTGCCTCAGAACAATATGAACAAGAAAAAAGATTTCTAAACACTGCTACAAATATCATCACATTCATATTCTCTAGGATGGATGGCTTGTCCAAGACCACTATGAATGGGTTGTGTACTATAGTGTCATACTGTCACATATTGGATATAAAACCTGGAAAAAAAAATCCATATTCAGATAGTTGAAGTATTTCTTCCATCTTTGAAATTTTCATATTCTAATTCATGTCAAAGGGACTAGATTCCCATCCTACAAGAAAATAAAGAAACCATCATAAGCACATCGTTCCAGACTGTAATTCCATAAGCCCAAAGTAACCATCCTTAATTATTTAAACAAAAATTTACTAAAAATACCTCTTGGTTCTTGTGTTCTATCAAAGGAAAGTAGAGATGTGAAAACCAAGAACTGGTAACTGTAGAAATCTCCAGCCTCTGGCTTGATACATCCTACATGACCCCAATAAATCAACCTTCAGAGGAAAAATTGATGAACCCCCAACTGATAAAAGTTAACCTCAAATGCAAACATTATCAGTATAGGGTTCAATTATCATGCAATGGATCTAACTTTTCTAGGGTTTGTGGATCATTCTAATAGTCAAAACATAATTGAAGTCTTCAAAGGAAATTAAGCAAGGCTGCACTTATTCCGCAGCATATACAATTCACCAAATAACCAGTGACAACCTATCACACCTCAAAACCAATACTTCAAACTTAACCTGTGAACTAAGTGACTTAAAAGTTACAAAAATCTTCACAAAAAATTTAAAAAAAAAAAAAAAAACACTTGTAAAATACATATACAACTACAAATATCTGAATACTACAACAAAACCCACTGAGTTTATCTGCAACATCATCACATAATTATCCAATCATATTTCCCCCCAATGCCCAATTGGCAAGATATTGCACATACAAGGACAATAAAAAAAAAAATCAGTTGCAATTGATCATAACAATGCACCAAATCATTATAAGAATGTTCCAGCCATCCAGATACTTAAAGATTTAAATGAAAATCTGAGACCAAAAGAATAAACAAAAGAAAATTATAAGAGACCAGAATCCTTGCGATGACTATTAATTAATTAATTCATAGTGTCAACACAAGGTGTTCCAATTAATTCATAAAAAGAGATTTTCTTTTTTAAACATTTTTAATTAGAGCAACATCACAATTAGACTCACATGAAATGAAAATATATAGAAGCCACCCAGTAATATTGATCATCTAAGAAGCATAGATATGGACATGGGACACGAACACGGACAATCAAACACTTCATTTCAAAAAAGTAGCATAAAGTGTCCAGAATGTGTCCGAAATTTAAAAAAACAAAATTAGGATATTCTTTTTTCGTGTGTCCGAGAGAGTCAGAATCCGACACGGACAAGTAAGCCAAAATAAAGTGTCTGTGCTTCATAGTTGATCATAAGCATTTTATGTTTACACTTTACACCAACCTGAAACTTGGTCCTCCCTTTGAAACAGCTATCCCAAAGTACCCAATATGAGCACACATCTAAAAGGGTTACTGAAAGCTAAATTATCCAAGCATAACATGTGCACAAAGACAATCTTTGATATTCATTTTAGAATGCCATACCATGAGGAGATCTTGGGAACAAGCACAAAGGGAATATTATCATCACTGCCACCAACCCAACTTTCAAGGGCGTCCCATGAAAGAAAAAGTCCAAAATGATGCAAGCTCTTCTCAAGCAAAAAAACATCTTACAAGCACCAAGAAGCTGTAATCTTTTTTTTAGGGGGAGGGGGGAGATTCACAAAGGTCCACTATTGCACAACCCACAAGAATGACATTTGTCTCTTGCACCCTGATCAATATAAATTCTATCAGCCTGAAGTAGAGAAACATAACTTTTAATATGGATGCCACTTTCACCCATTATGATTGTAGAGATGAGCTATCTCCCCATTGTTCAAAAGCAAGGAGTTATCCCTACAAGTCTAAAAAAATATAGAATTGTTGCTTACACCTAGCTTCCCAACCTAACTGAAGCCTGCATTACAATGACCTGTGGCTATCAAGAAATTTATTCACCCCAGCCTCTTGATTATTGTTTGCTTTTAATTGCCCCTTAATCACTCAGTAAAACACTACATGGGTGTTCCCACAGCTAGAGTGCCAAAAACACCGGCACAAGCACAAGTTATGTTCTTATTGATGATTTGCACCTTCCGATATTCTAAGTTGACTATTCTACTTGCACTTTTTTATTCATAATTTTAAGTTATGAAGTACTGGTCAGTTCTTTCCTTCATTCCTTTTTTTTTTTTACGCATATCAAGTCACTCTTTTCATTCTTGTATCACGGTACAGTGAAAAACCAACCCCCTTTGACGAGAGCGAGAGATTTTAAGTCATCCTACTCCCAATACCAATTTAAACTTAAGAGGCTATGTACAACCACTGATTTTGAAACCTAAACAAATGCTTATTTGTAAACATGAACAATACTTAGTTAGATCCATCACCCTCTGCGACAACATGAACAATGCCTACAAATACTTGTCATATAGAACAAGATGCATCTCGATTAAACTAACATTTAAAAAAATCCCACAAAATGTCGCCCAACAACAATCTATAATACATGTATACAACAGCAGATCTACACGGGCAAAGATCTTAGAATTCCATTTTGAACTTATTATTTAGCCAAAAAAAATTTAAAAATTAGGAGTTGGCCCCCAAAATGTTTCCAAGTTTCATAAGATCTTCTCTAAAAAATGTAATGTGTATACTTTCGGCCTCTAAATAAAATTCCTGGATCAGCCACCGAATGTAGACGTAATTACATAAGTAACATCTACATTTATAATATGAATAGGAACACCAAAAACAATTCAACAATCATTTATATATATATAAACGGCAAACCCACCAACCTGAAAGATATGTTTGAAATTCTTAAACCAAGAAAGAGATCTCACAACCCACCAAGCCATTGATAAATCAACCAAAATAAAATAATTGAATCACAGATATCAACACATCCCAGAAAATATAGTACCGTACTGTGGAGGGCAAGACTCGGGAAAGAGAGAAGCTTCCTGAGTTAGTTAATGTTCAAACAATGTACTATCTTATCTGCAATTTTTTGTCCAATAGATATATAAGAAACATAAAAAGTGGAAAGCCGAAAACAACAAATACCTTTTGGTTTTCTTTTCGCAACGAAATTGAAAAAGAAAGAAAAGAAGATTAGAATGAGACCCCTACGTCGACGAGACAGTTTTTACCCGTTTCGAGCGACAGCGTGTTTTGGTGTGGCCTTAAGAAACAAGGCTGCCACGTTTGGGAGCAGTGACCTGTGTTTAACGGGCACTGTGACTCTGCGCAGCTTCCGGGGATAACATGGTGGGGTCTAACATGGTTGGCCTCATAAATGATGGGACGTATTCATGTAAAAGATGATATATTTTTATATGAATCTGTTATATGTTATGTTATAATTTGTTATTCTAATTACATTCTATCTTTATACATTATGTTTTATTTAAAAAAAAAAAATTAATTATATTAAAAATAACATAATATTATTAAAAAAAACATATTAAAAGATTATTATATAATATGCATTCAATAATTTTTTTCAAAAAAAGTAGTATTGAAAGGTAATTGTGAGTCCTAAATAATGGGTCTCGTGTAACTTTATAAGAGAGTGATGTTCAAAATAAGATTGTAAATGGATTGAATCTTAATCTAAAACCAATTCATTTATCTAACTATCATATGAAAAATAATCTGATCCAATTTGAATTTGATAATTTATATAGTTAAATGAAGAATGATGTCCAAGGTAAGACTATTCTGAATCCAATTCATTTATTTAAATATTATACGAAAAATTTTATCCTATTCATTTATTCAAATGTTATACAAAGAATTTTATCCGATAATCTAATCTAATCTAAATCTGATAATTTATTTAGTTATATTAATTGAATATAAATTTAAAAAATCCGATCCGTTTGAGATATGATTCGATTAAATATAATATATATTATTTTTTATATATTATAAATTAAAAAATATATTTTTAAAATTTTATAATCTGTTAAATAGTAAATTATGTAAGGCTTTCTTAAGTTGAGTTAAGTTTTTATATTTTAAAATTTACATATTATAACATAATGTTTTATATAAATAATTTATTAATAAATATTAATATTATTATGGGATTGGATACAATCATATCCAAGATTCAATCAAATTGTTAACGATACAAATTTGAATTAAAAATTTATAAATTCGTCAAAAAATTCGATCGGATAATTTTCTTAAAGAACAAGATTTGAATCATTCCTAACCCAAGGTGGTGTGAGAGAGTTGTCTCCAAAAGGGATAAGGATCCACCCATGGTAATGTTCAAGGTGGTATAAAATAAGTGGCATTACTCTTTTCGTGGGACACAAGCATACAAGTAACGTTAGTTTACAAAAATTTTACGTCAATTATTTAGAATCCGATACATGAATCATGTTTCATTATTCTTCACTTTTCAAATTTGTATCTTAAATTTTATTCCAAATAACTTGATATTGATATGTCACTGTATTATTAGCAATACTTTAAATCACAATATTAATATTCTTATACCACATTATTTGAAATAAAAATTTTGAAAGTATAGTGTTATTGAATATGTATGTGGTCACAATTACCAAAAAATAGTTCAAAGATTTTTTTTTTTCATAAACAAAGTTTTGTACATTCTGAAAAATAAAATCAATTAATATAGATCCCGTGTTAAAAGTTTGATCAAACGGTTAAATATATTTTTAAGATTAAATTTTATAAAATACAAGTGTAAAAGCAGAGTGCAAAAACTCCATTTTAATATCATACAAGTAATATATTTTGACTTTAGTTTTTTGTAAATTTGTTTTGATTTTGGAATAAAATTTTGATATGCTTTCTTTTCTATTTTTCACCTCTTTAACCGAGGACAATTTATCTTTTGGCCTCTTTTGATTTTGAAAATGAAATTTTCAAGATGGTATATTAGAATTTGACAGTTGAACCATGGATTCATTTATTTTGGTCATTGACATAGTGGTGACCACCCCTGGCTTTATTTAATTCCTTCATCTTGTACAAGGCCTTGTCCTCTTTTACAAATCACCATACAATCAAGTATTGCTTATCCTTCTGCCTTCTTGTAGCTTTGGCCTTGGCACTCTCCCTCTTGTGGAGAAAGAAATGGCTATGATTTATGAAGAGAATGCTTTGCTATGAGCGTAGTTCCAAATGGCAATGTTGTGGCTTTGTGGGGACTGATCCTTCTTTAAAAACTTCATACAATCAATTACACTAGTAACTCTTTTTTTTTTTTTTTAAGTTTAGTCAATCATTAGAATCGCTGGTTTTAATCTCTACTAATCATTTTCTTTTGTCCTTGTAGAGACTTGAATGCTACTCTTTTCTTTATAAATGAGTATGTAATATCATTGGACCACTACCCACTTCGATTTAACAACAATTTATAAGAATCTTATCTCTCGAAAATTAGAGCTCTATTCAATATCTTCATGAGGTATACAACATGAAGTTCAAGTTTGCATGGGAAACCAAACAAATGAATTTAACTCACAATATTTTAATTCCTACTATTTTGGACCCTTTTTGGTTGATGTCTACCTTACACCAGCTATGATGCTTCCTAACATTAAATAAAATATAACTTCTGGGGATACATAAAATATATCTTCTTTTTCATTCTTTTGCTTTGTCAAACTAAAAAACACACCCCACATGTGGCGCGTTTAATAGCAATAAACATGTTTGAAAATATGGAGCTTGTTTCATTTGCTTTTTCCCCCCCTTTTGGTTGTTGTTGTTGTAGCCTTGGCTTATCATAAGTGGTTTTGTATTATCTACAATTGTTTTAAATTGTTGTACTTTATGTAAAATTATTGTCTTTTATTAAAAAATAAAAACAAAATCAATTTTTAACATTGGTTCTGCTTATGAAGGGTACGGGGAGGGGATAGACTGAAGATAGGCTTAATATTAGCATTATTTTGTATAAATTGATTACTCTCATGTTTCAAATTGAGGGATCACGTCCAGTAACGGTTCTAGAAATTTTAATTAAGGAGGCGAAATTGCAAGTACTGAAGAAGGTTATATCAATATATAAAAATAAATAAATAAAGATTGGGTAGGTGGGTGGTTGGGTGGAGGAAGTCTTATTTTATTAAAATATTTTTAAAAAATTAGGAATAAAAAATACAATAACAAAATTTGGAAGGGGGCATGCCACCCTTTGTCCCTGGGATCTGCCTCTGATCGCGTCAACAGTAGTATAAAAATTATTTTTCCCACCCAAGTAAGCAAAGACAAGAGATGAGGTTTTCAAACATTTTCAAGGTTCAAGTATGTTATTTTACCAACAATATGTTTTTTCTAGCTAAACTAGTTGAGATATTCTTGTAATGTTGTTTGTGGAGATGTTTTTAATGTTTTTCCACTATTGGAGTTCCTTCAGTTATATGTATTAGAAGTAAATGTTTTTGTTTATTTAACTGGAAGAAAAAAAAACAGTTTGGAAGCTGAAAGAGAAGTAATCCTTTAGCTTCAGTGACTCTGATTTATATTAGATTCTTTTTTATAGGTTCTCTCTTTATAAAGACTGATATTCTATGCCGCTAGAAGGGAAAAGGAAAAAGATTGGAGAAACTCTGCTGCCATTCATTCATTCCATTAATAGACCTTTATTTTTTCCTCTGTTGCTTTTGTTTTGCAAATAATCCTTTCTTGTTGAAAAAGGTCCTAAAAATATATCTACTTGAAATAAATCTCTTTTCACAGCTACTCACAAGGTATAGACAAAACTGCCCTAATAGTAATTTGCCCATAAGTTTGCAAACATAAATCATGAAGCTTGCATTAAATATACAATCTCAACCCAAATCATATCAAGATCATTGAAATTGAACTTTAAGCTACTTACAAGCACACAGACACATAGCAGTCTGCTCTAATTCATGGAAAACAAACAGTTCATTAGAAAAACAGTTGAAGACTAAATTGTTAGCTTCCAATGCTAAAATTGTGTAACAGTTCATTTTATTGAATATAATCAAATTGCTTTGAGGAGGAGTTTTTACTGCTGCAGCAATCTCAAAACAACTTACAGACCCCTTTTCATTCTTTTGCTCCTAAAGAACTTGGCTAGATTGGGTAACACCTTTTTTCTTCTCTTAATAGTGTAAGGAGTTGATCGAGGTGTAAGCCGTGCTGCGGGTGATGCAGACTTTTGAAACTTTGCTCGTCTCACTGGTGTCGAATTGCCACTTTTATTCCCAGATTTTCTAGGAAATGCCTCCTCAACTTTTAAGTTTTTCTTGCTTTTCTGTCTCCAGTTCTTTGACTCTCCCTCAAACACTCTCTTTCCAGAAAGTGAGCTCTTTTTTCTATAGGTCTCTTCTTCTTCCTCCACGGTGAGCTCTCTTATTTTTCTATGAGCTAGCTCAGTTTTCATTAATATCTCCCTCTCACTTGCCTTCAAAGCTTCAATCCAAGCCTCAGCTGCTGCAACCTTTTTATTGGCAATTTCTTCGGCCCCAACTGCATGTCCTGTTAAGTACTCATATTCAAAAGTTGAAATAGTTATTGTGGAGCTATGTTGAGAAGATGAAGCTCTTGCTCTCAGTGCATTATCAATAAGAGTTTTTAGATTCTCAAGAGCTGTTGCTTCTGATGATTTAGCTTCTTCAAGCTCCTGCATCGCAGCTTGTAATCTTTCCTCAGCTAAGTCAATCTCAGACTCGGTTTTCTGAACTTCAGCCTTGATGTTTGCAGTTTCTTCTTTAATAAGTTCCCTCTCTTTCTTCGCTGCCTCGCCTTCAGTTTTCAGCTGTTCAAGAGTGAGGGATAGATTTGATACGATTGCCTTGGCCTTTTCTTCAGCTGCAGTTGCATCTTCTAACTTGGCTTTTGCCCTGAGGAGCTTTGAATTAAGATTTTGAACAGTTAAATCCACAGTCTCTTTCGTTTTGTTCAATCGAGCTGTTTCATCTGAGACATGCTTGAGCTCATTTCTTATGACATCCATGGAGGCCATGAACTGAAAACCTTCTTCTCTAATAGAAGCTAATTCTTTCTTTGCTTTTTCCAACTCTTCTGTGACTGAAAATAATAAAGATGGAGAGTCTGATTCCTCCTCTTTCCGAAAACTAGCCTCATTTCTTTGGATCCTTTTGTCCATTTCCTTAACTAGCTTTAGTTCACTCTGTAACACATTGACATCAGAAACCGTAGCAGCCAGTTTTGATTCAAGCTCTTTCGCATGGTCAATCTCTTCGATGATGTCTACCATTTTCTTTCTGCTTTCCTCCATTGCAGATGAATATTGGTCAGCTTCTTTTTTTCTCTGAGCCTCAATAGCTCCAAATTCTTTAAGAGCCTCAATTCGAGCCAACTCAACTAGCACTTCTTCTTCATTAACTTCCTCAATCTCTTTCTTAAGTGCTTCCACTGAGCTGGAATAAGACAACATTTTCAAACTTGAGGCTTCACTTTCCCTCTCCGCTCGTATTTTCTTTTCTAAAACAGAAGCCATGTCAAGCTTAAGCTTACTCAGTTCTTGTTTTACAAATTCCAGTTCTCTCATCACTTCTGCATACTGATTATTCTCAATGTTTCCCAAATCCAATGCCCTTTCTTCATTGCCCCTTTCTGGCTTCTTTAGCTTTTCCATGTTTCTCATCTGCTGTTTTGCTTTCGAATTCGTTTCGTCAATCCTTGATGTCAGATCTCTCACTGTCTTCTTTGCATTAAAAAGCTCAGATTCCGCTTGGGCTTTTACAGACTCTGCAACTCTTCTCCTCTCATTGATTCGACCAATGTCCCTTCTTGCCAGATGAAGCTCTCTTTTTCTTGAAGAGTGCTTCTAATGTTGAAAGTTTCATTAGTCTAAAAACAAAATTATAATCCAAACAAACACACCCAAAAAAAAAAAAAAAAAGGAGGACAACTTGCAAATGGGTTTTAGTATTTCACTATAGATAGTATAAAGGGCTTGCATGGTTCTTTAATTATACCTCTGGAAAATCCATCTGAGGTTTCTTCAGAGGAGAATTGCCTTCATGAATTCCTTCTCCATGCAGAATAATAGCTGCTTTAACTGACCCAATTCTCCTTCTATTATCAAACTCTCCTCTGTCCATTCCAACCTGTTTAGATGAACCGTTTTCCCTTGAACCCATCTAATACAAGAAAGTACAATAATGAAATTCTGGGTACTATGATTAAATCTTTCTTTTTAAGTTATTCTAATCAAAACACTCCCAAAAAAAGGGTTTGAATTTGTGGGTCTGTTCTCTATGTTACAATATCAGAAATTTAGACATCAATTGTTATCAAATGGAAACCAAGATTATGAGCAAAGCAATGTTTTATTCATTTTTAAAAGAAAAACGCAGTAACACCATTTCTGAACAATCTTAAAACCATACAATAAGAGTTTTTTTTTGTTCAAGAATTATAGAATCAGAGGATGAGATTGGGAAAATGGCAAGAAACATACCAGAGAATGTTGCCGAAAAGTGGTGTTTGGTTTCTTCGTAAAGCTAAAATTGGCTGTGACTCTTCACTTCTTCAAGTTCCTTGTAAGCCTCTCATCAAATAAGAGATAAAACAGCAAGGGAGAGAGAACTCCTCTTGACTGCCTGACTGGTTCTTATTGGAAGAATCGCCTGATTCTTATACCCTTTTGGTGGCCTATGAAAAATGATATCATATTTTCTTGAATATAACCGTCGCTCTCCTCTCCTTTCTTAGTTATTGCAGAATGAAATTTATCTTTTAGTAACATAAATTAAAACATTGACAATAAATTATTCAGCACTAGTCGCCAATTTTAGTTTTTGTTTTTAGTCGAGTAAAAAAGTGAGAATACAGAAATTCTGTTTATTTAACATCATTTCATACAAGAATTCAAATGATAAAAGAAAATGCTTGAAAAAAGATAAAGAATTGGAAGAGATAAAGAAGAAAAAAAATTGAGCAAAAAAATCAGCCATACAAACAAGAATGAGTTGCTGGAAAGATCCAAATGAAAATCGGCAGGACAGGAGGAGGATGAAGACATATTTGTCAATAACCTAGAAAATAGTGGCGTTTCAAACTTTGGAGTAACTGTGCTATCAGTCTCTCATATATATGATATATCAAAGGCGAATGACCTGCCACGTCGCTTGATCCTAAACCATACCGCCATGATAAGTGGAGTAACTTTACTCTGTCGACCAGGTGAGGGAAGAAAAAATACTGCGAACTCCCGGACTAGTGCTCTCAATCTTGAGATTGCTGGTTACAAATGCAGCAACATGCCATTCCTATACATGATTGATCACACGTCTTATTATTGAGAGAATGATATTTGGTGGTTCTTGCACGAATTGACTCCTTAATATATGCAGGATTAAGTTGTAAACTTGTATAATAATAGAGATTTGAACTTGCACTAAATTTTGGATATGATTTGCCTTGTCACTTGAGATTCATCCGGTATCCTAACTCCGAGACTCAGACCAGAGACCTTAGAGATGACTCTCTAGAGTTCTTTTTAGTTGAGTTATCCTTGGTGTTAATTATAATGTCCAATGATGAGTTATATAGAATAACAAAAATACTCTTAGCTTTCTTCCCCTGATTTTTACTCATTTATAGGTTTTAGAACAATAATTTTTGACTTATTCAAAGGTTCTCAAAACAATCATAGGAAAGTAGACGGTGGCTCTTTCACTATTGCAAGGAATGCGAGTGAAGAGCCGGTAGGCAAAGGAACCAAGATCACACTATTCCTTAAAGAATACTAGCTCAAAATACAATTTATATTTTATGGACATCCATTTCATATATACATATATGTTTCGATGTATTCATTTGTAGAGATAGATATCTTTTGCACATAAATGATTTTGTAATGTTGGAAATTGAGCTTCAGTATGTTTAGGAAAATGTAATGTTGAATATTTGTAGATCTGGTGACGAGTCAGAAAGTGAGTCATATAGAAAACAAGTATTCTACATCAGATAGCTAAGGTTCCTAGAGTGAGATGGCAAGGAGAATGTTGAGGCAATCTAGAAGTGAGAAATTCTTTAAAAGTATGTGATGCAAGGTATGAGAATGCATCACGATTATTATTAATGAGTGATGATGATGACACAATACCTAGTGTACTCCTTTAGGGTTAAGGTCATAGTATGAACATTGTAGAAAGTACTGGGCTTAAAGAAACATGAATAGTAATAATTTTATTGTCCACAGTAATGTAAGTGGACTATCAATAATAGTCCTAGCACATTAGGTTGTTAGGAGGATGACATTACCTATAACATATTACTCACATGATGCACGATAGGCCAAAATAAGGGCTAGTTAGAAGTATGTAGTAAAATGTAGTGGAAGATTATAGAAGGTTTAGAAAATCTTGGTGGAATCTCTCTTGTTTAAAAACGACCCCGAGTGTTTAACACGTGGAGATATCTTGAGAGTTTTCAATGCTTAAGCCTCCAAGCTACAAAATCCTGAGTATCCTGAACAGTGGATATATAATGCATTTCAACACTATAACTATGTGTCAGACTTTAAGAGTCTCTTAAAGACTTGCCTCCAAGCCATTAAACATCTATGTAATGAAAGAGCAAAAGTTTTTCAAGAGAAACTTTATTGAGCTTAAGAGAGTTAGCCAAGTTTGGGAGTTATTATTGGATTGGTGTGATATTGCTAGGTTTGGGAGTTAGAATTAACTTGATCACACCTAGGCTTGTATTAATCAACACCAAGGAACTAAGAGTAGCTCAACCTAGCTTAAGCATGTAAAAGTGGATCGACAAGTAGTTAGGGCCTCACTCTATAGTTGTTTCACTATGAGTCTTCGAGAGTTATTTTATGAAAGCTTGTTAACACGTGCTAGTTCATGGATTGGACCACGTGTTAATGTTCGAATCAATGATTTGGCATTCCAAATCATCCTTTGGGCTGAGTTGTTAGATTGCTAAAGGTCGCCACATGATAGACCAAGTTTAATTTATTTACGTCCTATAAAGATTGAGAAATTTTTTCTTATTCTAATGACTAAACAAATTTAACATGGATCCGTAATTAAAATATTTTTTCTTGTTTGTCTTATTGTAATAACTAAATGATATATTTTGTGTTGAGAGACTTGAAATCATGACAATCATGGGTCATAAATTAAGAATTTTATCGAGCATTTAATAAGATATTTTTTAATAAATCTAGTACGTAATAATATATTTTTTTACTTATACTTTCTTATATATATATATTATATCTATTAAAAAAAATATTATGTTTATTAAAA
This sequence comes from Nyssa sinensis, assembly GCA_008638375.1. Classification (NCBI taxonomy): domain Eukaryota; kingdom Viridiplantae; phylum Streptophyta; class Magnoliopsida; order Cornales; family Nyssaceae; genus Nyssa; species Nyssa sinensis. The sequence continues at coordinate 6,541,544 of CM018043.1, read as the reverse complement.
AAATTAGACCACATCACAGCTTACAAAATGACATTGAAAGGGCAGATCGAAGAACTTTTCGTGCTTATATGGAGCAGTATCTATATATATACACACACACACACAGAGTTGACCTTGACATTTTGTGGCGGTGCACCAATTTTATGCACATGGCGTGTTCTAAAAGCCATTAGATCAAACGAGTCACTACATCTAACGGTCAATATTGACGTAAATGAAACCTTTTGATTGACGCCGCTATGTCGTATCAAAAATCAAGACAAGAACATGAAAGTTGATACTGTTGCGTGGCACCAAAACACCATCTTCTTCACTTCAAAGGACAAAAAAAAAAATGCTCCAGGCTGTGTGCATTTCACTTCCTGTGTGTTCAATTTCACGAACAGATCTAAAAAGACTTCAATGTCGTCTAGAAGCCATTAGAGACATTTGATTCGCCATTGGAAAGGCCTGTTTTTTTATCACCGATGGATGTGGAGAGATCGTCCTTGTGCAATTGCGTAGTAAACTTCCTTATAGAAGAGAATTACTTGTTATCGGCATTCGAACTTCTTCACGAGCTCCTCGACGACGGTCGTGATGCTCAAGCCATTCGCCTCAAAGAGTACTTCTCCGATCCCTCTCAGTTCCCTCCCGATCAGATCACTCGATTCAATTCCCTCCGAGGTTCTTTCTCGCAATCTATATACATGCCTATGTCTTTACTTTTGTGGATAATTATCGATGATTTCTCCAATATTCTTGATCTTCTATAATTTATGCCGTTGTGACTGTCTCTTGAAAGCCTTTATGTGAATCTTTTCTCTACCTCTGGCGTCTACTGTCCTCATTTAAGATTGATCCGAGTGTTGTGAATTGTTTTGTAGAACTTTTTTTTTTTTTTGGCTTGGATTTGGGAGAGTTTTGATGCGAAGTTGAATTCTACCAGTCGAATCTGTATCTCATCGACATGCTGTATGTGTTGCTTAGAAGTTAGAGAAATTCTTGAATTTCTGATATTAATTGTAAGCACTACAACTCCGGGAGAGTTTTGGTCTTCATTTTCTTTACTTTTTTGACTTAAAAGCTGATTTAATTTGAAATCCTAAATAAGCTTCCTTGGTAGTGAAGATGTAGAAAGAATGCACAACTTCAATGTTGTTGGATGTAATTCGATGAAACGAAAAGAAAACACTTCCTGCATTGAAATTGAAGGTTTCATACAAGCTTTGGAACTATTTCCTGATCTAAAGAGAACACTGAAATAACAACGTTTGAAAATCTTCGGCTTCCTCAAAGAAATTTGGAACCTTATTAAACAACAGAATGTCCCCTCGTGCATTGAAATTGCTGCAAGCTGACTTGTGGCAGCTAGCAGCAAAATATTAGCTCCACAAAGCAAGCTTGCATTTCTTTAGGGTTTAGTGGGCTAGTAGTAGCCAGTAGGTTATATAATTTTTTATGTTGAATGCTACACAGTGGGTAAGGATCAAGGATTTTTTCAACACTTTGGAGCTAATATTGATGCTGAAGAAACTATTTTGATCTTAAATTTTGTTTTGAAAAAATCATGTGACTAATTTATTTGTGGACTGTTATAAAATCAATCACACACCTCGCAAGCTCTAATATCACTTGTTAGGATTTGAACACACCACCAAATGGAAATTAAAAATAAATTAATAAAGAGAAAAGGAAAGAAATACAAGAATTTAGTTCGGCAAAATCACTGCTTACATCAATGGCAAAGAACCATTCTTCAATATGAGAAATATAAAGGTACAAGAAAAGTTGAGCTAAATTCCATAACCTAAACCCAAACCCAAAAACCTTGTACACCCACACTCTCAAACACGTAGAATACTCATAACCTCCAACCTCACATCCCTACAACATTGGGAGAAACACTCACATACATCATCCCCAAGAACACCAGGAAACATTCTCTCTCCTCTCTTTCCCTACACCTAGGTATCCATCTGAAAAGATTACTTAATTACTTGTAGAATAAGGGAACCTACATCAATTAGGTTCCAAATCTTATCACTTCCACAACAAACCTTATCACTTGATATGTCATCAAAAAATTCAAGAAAAACCTACTTGACCTTCCAATGAAATTTCGACCAACAAAAACCTAACATGGACAACCCTTGGGAAGCTTTGCAAAGTACTATAAATCAACTATGGGAATATTGAACTGAACAAGAAGATAGAAGAAAAGAAGGGCAAAAAAGTCCAAGAAACAAGTGAACTTTTTCTATAAGTAGTTTCTAATGATTAGTCTGGAACATAGTTACCACAATTCGTACCAACAATCTCTAGCTTAGGTTGGTACCTCTTCCACCTTCCCATTTGGAAGTTTGATAGTTTAAGTCCCCTTAAGAGGCAAAGTGAGTGTGTGATTTACCTATAAGAAAAATAGTTGCCACAATTTGTTTCTCCCTTAGTGAATTGCAAATTGAATTGCGATCCAAAACGTGTATCATTCACGATTTGAAATGTAAGATTTAACATTTCAATCTAAAATCTCAAAAGCCCTAAAAAATCATACAACAAACAAGAACTGTGGAGATTTTTATTTTAAAATGGCTTTGGTTTGTGTGTGTGTGAATATTATTACAAATACAATCAAAAAATATATCACGTTCCAAATAAACGTATTTCGTTCCAAGAGAGCGATCTGAATAAGTCTACCCCTAACGTACCACGTTTTATAATAAGTAACGATATACATTTCCATTTCCGTTTCATGCACCGTAACAATCCACGTTCCAGGTAACATTGGTCTTGAATGTAGAGTTAATATGCCAGCCTAAACAATAGGGCTTCATTTACGTTGTTGGGAATTGGATAAGGCTGCATATCATTTTAATTTGTGATATTGGTAAGCTGTGTTATTTGAAGAACTTGAATAACCAGACTTGAATCTAGCCTGCCTGTCCAACATTAGGGATGGCAATTTGTCCCATCCCGCCCCGTCCCTAATGGGGCGGGTATGGGGTGCTCATAAACGGGGTCGGAGCAGGGTTGGGGTATGGCTTTTAAAACCCCGTCGGGTTTGGGCGGGTTCGGGGGATGGTCACCCCGCCCCATTTATATATTAAGTTTTTTTATTTATTCTTATATATACTATATTTACCAATAAACAACACTATATAAAATTAGTTTTAAGATTTTTTATATCACACTCATATATTTTTTTTCTTGTATTAGTTGTTTTGACCAAAAAAAATTAATTTACTTATCAAAATAAAAGTTTTAACTTACTTAAAAAATATATATAGCGAGGTTTGGGGCGGGACGGGGTGTAGTCGGGAAATATAAATGGGGTCGAGATCGGGGTAAACCTCTAAACGAGGCGAGGTGGGTCGGGGACGGAGAATATAAACGGGGTCAGAGTTGGGGAAGGGCCACCCCGCCCTATTGCCATTTCTATCCAACCTATTTCCTTTTGGGTAAATTACACTGTTCTCCCTTGATGTTTTTGACAATTATATTAATTTTTCTTGTGGTTTTTGGAATTACACTGACCTCTCCCAAATTTTTCCTCCAATCAAATTTTTTTAATCAAAATGACGAAACAGGCCCTTTAATGTTTTTTTTTTTTTACATTTTTTTTAATCTTGACTATTTTTTAAATTTTTTTTTATATTTTATATAAAAATAAATTTAAGGTTTTAATCAAATTTTACTCGAAAATGAGAAAAAAAATTAGTCAAAATTGAAAAAATGCAAAAAATAAAAATAAAAGGGCAGTTTCGTCATTTGGATTAAAAGATTTGACTGGAGGGAATATTTGTAATTTGTCAGTAAAAGTAGGGGAGGTCAATATAATTTCAAAAACCTCAAAAAAGTTAATGTAATTATCAGAAACCTCAGGGAGGTCAATTTAATTTACCCTTTCCCTTTTTTTTTCATGAAGTATCGAATTGCTGTCAATGACTCAATGAAGTACTTATATTTGTCCTACAGGCTGCAAACACGCTGTATTGGTGGCCTTCCAATTCCATTTCCAGGAATTATTTTCCATATAACCAAATGGACCCTAGGATGAGTTTTTCTATGTGGTGATACAATTGACTTATAATTTATAAATGCCTGAAATGGCCTGTATTCAATCATTAACTGGTTTCTCAGTGGTTGGTTCTGTCATTTTTATGTTATAGCATAGTTTTCATACTTTAGGTTTGTGAATTGATTTCTGGGACGTGGCGGTGCAATTTTGTTGTTATTCTATCTTCTTTAATGTTGAAAATATGGTTCATGGTTGAATTCCTATTTGCAATAAGTAGTTTATTTTTCTATTTCTCTTGAATTTATGGACAATGGATTCTCATTCTTTCCTTTCATTCATGGGAACCAGTTGCGGACCCCCAGAGTTTGCTAGAAGAAAAAGAAACACTCGAAGAAAAACTGGCATTAAGTGATTATGAGCTTCGTTTAGCCCAAGAAGACATTCTCAAACTGAAGACTGATTTGGAGATGAAAAATGAGTCCAGTCTGAATGAATTGAATGGTAAGCCTTCCACTCTCAAGTTCTTGTTGACATATTTTCTTGTATAATGTTTGATGCAAATGATCTGTTCTTTAGTGTCCCCTAGGGCACTTACTCATTTCAAATTTCCCTTGCTTCATTGTTCTCAAATTCATGTAAAAACCTATAGTTCAAAGGAGTTTCCTCGTATAATTTGGTGTACCGTTGAAGATTTTATTAGGCAAATTAGCCAAGAACGCTCCCTCTCTCTCTCTCTCTGTCTCTCTCATCCCCACTTTCTTTTCATTTCTTTTGCTGGTGATAGCAAATTTTCTCGTAGGTCTGTGTTCGAATTGAGACTGCTGTTGAAATTCGGCTTTTTAGAGGTCAAAGGCCAAACAACTTATTTCTGTGACACCAATGTTTGTGCCTTCTTACAATGATTAACAATGTAACTGTAAATAGTGGTGTGTTATAGGTTTTATATATAGATATTATGCTTGCTTTTATCAAATAACCACAATGTTTCTCTCCTTTTTTTTTTATTCTATCTGTCAAAAATGCATTTTTCAGGATCAAATGCAGATGGTTCTGCAAATCATGGACCAAATTCTCAACAGCAAAAGACAGACAGTTCCTTTTCTAATTTGGGCCCTTTGAAGGACAATGAACGTCGAGATCTAAACTGTGCTGTAAAGGAGTATTTGCTTTTAGCAGGATACCGTCTTTCTGCAATGACATTTTATGAAGAGGTAGGCAAAAGGAAAGCTTTGTTGTATCTTCTCCCGTGTTTCGATCTGTTCAATACTTTTTCTCAATAGTTAATACTTGTGTGCGTATGAAGATGGGTGAGTATTTACTTTGTCTGTTTCTTGCTTTATCTTTTGAAACCAGTATCTGAAAAATGAAACTGTTCACTATATAAGGTGGTGGCTGCAGTTAACAGGTCGATCTGTGGATATAGGCAAACTGTGATGCAAAATATAAGAAAATGGAAAAAATATTCGAAGTAAGCATATATGGTTAGAGATATGTGGATGTATATTAATAATCACTCATCTTTCAAGTGAAATATATTTTGATAAAAAAACAAGTGCTTTATAATATTCATATATAACTAGCTTATGTGGTCCCAGATATCTGTAAACCTGCTCAGTGACTGCTTCTTAGTCAATCAAATGGGTCAATCCTGCTTTTCAATACTAGTTGTAATTTAGTATGATGTCACTTTTTTTTTTTTTTTTGATTCAGTGTTGGTTTTTTTGTCACGTAAGGTATATTATTGATCTGTTACAAATTCTGATAGTAGAGAAGCATAGAAAATACATTATAAATAGGATATTAGCTTTTCACGTGTGAACTATTAGTAACAAGATACACACACACCTATTTCATAAACACTATTGTGACTTGTTAATATGTTCATGCAGGTTACTGACCAGAACCTAGATGTTTGGCAGAACACATCTGCATGCGTACCAGATGCCCTGCGCCATTACTATTACCAGTACCTCTCATCCACTGCAGAAGCTGCAGAGGTACTTTCTGAAACACTCTTTCTGTCTCATCTTTAAGAGTTCCTCATGGGTATTCCTAACTTTTTAAGGGGAAAAAAACATTTAATTCTTTCTCACTTGAGTAAGAAGTATAAATTCACAAAACTAACCTTCTGTCACATTGATTAGAACATTCACTTTAAATTAAGAGAAAAGGATAATTTTGAAATTGCATAATACTTGGTACGTTGACTTTTCAAAGTTGTACCTACCCAAAAAAAAGACTCTTCAAACTATGCTCATATTCTGGGAAATAACAAAAAGGAAAGGACACTTAAATTCGGATGGAATGAGTACATGGGTAGGTGAGTGGTTCACATATTTTTAAAGAAATCGCTGATGAATTAGTATTCTTACATTAGTCATTTGACCCTTGACATTGATACTGGTGCATCATATTAGACTAATTTTAAAAGGCAGTGTGGTATATGTGCCCTGCCCGTTTGTTTCTTGCACACCTATGGGTGTCACTTTTGTATTTTACTTTCACCTTCTAATTGGAGTGCAAGAAGAATTTTAATTTTAATTTTTTTCTTTAGGGATTAAATTTTAATTTTTTTGATTTTCCTTGATGATAACAATATGATATCTACATTAGTATAATGCTGATGATTCACAATAAGCTGATGTCATGAATTTGATCCTCTCAAATTTCATTTGTTGAGATGTTAGAACACAAGTTTTGATATTAAAACTTTTGCATTTGTGAGTCTTTGGTAGGTCATGCAACTGTAAAACATTTACTAGCATGGGATCTGTGTCATGTTAAATGACATCTATTACACCTGCTTCCCATAACTGCACAACTGCATCTACAATTTAGTTCCATTTTTTTTATTTAAAAAAACTAGAAATTTAATAAAGTAGATTCTGGATTAGGAAGGACAAGGAAGAAAGAAATCCAAACATGGGGCAATGGTCTGAATCTAATTCTTTGCAGGTTACTTTTTCTGGAGTGCTTCATGCAATCATATAGTCAGTTCTTTTCTTTTTGGAGAGAGAGAGAGAGAGAGAAGGATGACAATTTCTTGGGTTTACTTTATAAATCCAAGTATTGATGGCAGGCCGTGGCTGCCACTACATAACAGGAGGGGACTATACATTATGCATGTAAAGTGACCTTCAATCATGACCATGGCTTGTAATACCATTGCATGGAGGCTGATATGTCCATAGTGGCACGACACTATGAAGCACAAACACTTTATTTTGGTTCACGTGTTGTCCGTGTCCGACACCGACACGTGTCGGATACCGACACTCTTGGACACTTCTCAAACAAGTGTCCGGATACTTGAATCATGATTGTTGATGATTAAGTGAAGAATTTCTTTAATTTTTATTTAATGACTTTATTATTTTAATAATATTTTTAAAATTTGTATTTTTATACAAAATTAATTGAAATAAGATTATGTTTTTATTATATAATCATATAAAAAAATTTATATATATTCAACATGTCTTTGTCTTACTTTTTTGAGAAATAACGTGCCTGCGTGTCCATGTCGTATCATGTAGTGTCCATGTCTTGTGTCCCATGTCCATATTTGTGCTTCTTTGTACTGCAACAAAACCATGAGCTCCCTTCCTTTGTTTGTAATGTTTTGTGTTTTGCACAGCCAGTTTCAAATGTGGAGAATAGAGGTCTTCGTGATCAATAGGTAGCCTATGTGTAAATTTTTGTTCAACAAATATCAGCTAGTGGAATATTGCATCAAACAATTTGGTTATGTATGTATTTAATTTATCATGTATGAACTGTCTCTTTAAAATTGTGAGCTATGATTAAGTATTAAATTGTTAATATCTCATAGTTTCAAATGACAAAGGTCTTTGAATTCAGTTTCACGAAAACTTTGCAAAGGTTGTTATCCTGTTTTATTAGATTCCAACCTGAAAATAAAAATGTGCCATGGAGCTATAATCGTGCTGATCCTTATCATCTATTTTGAGCTTGTGTTTGTGGCTTCTCTAATTAAGTGGCCATATTGACACTTTTTTCTTTCTAATGATTAATTTGGGAACCAAAATCAATTGATAATAGATACTTATATCTGTTTAGTAATACATGCAAGATGTTTCCCACCTTGAAGTTTCTTGGAAATAGTTCAAGGTTTTGATGTTTTTGTACACAATCATATATTTTAGATGATTGATATTTATCAAGGCCTTTTTTTTATTAATAAATAAATAAATTAAATATTGTTGTTTGTGATAAATTGCACATCAATAAGAAGGCTTAACTATGCTGCAGGAGAAAATGGCTATGCTTCGAGAAAATGAATCTTTGCTAAAATCAAATGAAAGGCTGAAAAATGAGAAGGAGTCTTTGCTGAAAAACAAAGACTTGGCTGCTGGTCAAATTATGGCATTAACAAAATCCTTGGAGGCTCTACAGAAGGATGTCAAGGACAAGGAGATTCTGGTAGTTTTTTTTTTTTTTTTTACTACATGCCTCTTTATAAGACATAAATTTATTTTGGAAATTATAGATGATATTATTGTGAGCTTAATATACATTGTTGGCCCATTCTCTATCAACTTAAGCTTTTGGAGTAATTGGTGATCTAACATGGTATCAGAGCCTTGGTTATGAGAGGTCTCGGGTTCAAGTCTCTCTATTTGCATTTATTCCCCTTTTGCATTTGTACTCTCTTATCCTTTGCACTTGTCTGTGGTTTCATTGTCTCTTCACGTGCGAGTCTAGTGTCGCACATGAAGGGCAGTGTTGAGATCTTGATATACATTGTTGACTCATTCTCTAACAGCTTACGCTTTTGGAGTAATTGGTGATCTAACATATATCATGTTTTAAGGTGCAAGATTTGAAGCAGTCCTTGGAGCTCCGAAGAAAAGAACTCAATGACTGCAGAGCTGAAATCACTTCACTGAAAATGCACATTGAAGGATCTCGATCTGGATGGAATTTAGTATCTGGTGAAATTGAAAATGTGCGATCACAGTCCATAGAAAGCTATAAGGAAGAAATCAAATTGCTGCAGAAGGAAATAGAAAGTTTAAAAGAGAAAAATTCAATTTCTTCTGAAACTATAGAATCTATCAACCGTGGGAGAGAGTTTGTGGAGACAAATAATGAAGTCGTTGAGTTGCTTGAAAATAATACAGTAACATCTTCTGGTGACATCGCATTAGGAGTTTTAGAAATTATAGATGCTCAATCAGTGGCAAATCAAACCTCTGATGACACCCCTAAAAAACCTGAAAAAGTTTTAGAGGAGGCATCAATAAGTTCAAATAATGATGGTGCCTTTGAGAATGCTGAGAATGCCCCCAAGCACAATGGTGAAGCACTACTAGAAGATAATGGGCTACTTCTAAAGTCAGTCAGTCTAGGCGGTGAACTTGTTTCTGAAAAGATGGTAAGTTCTTACCATTCACTCTTTAGAGCATGTTAAACTTTGGTGAAAATTTCATTAGGCTCGATTTCTGAAATATAATTCCACTTTTTTTTTCTCTCTCTCAGGGTTTGGGAACCATTCAAATCCTCTCAGATGCATTGCCTAAAATTGTTCCTTATGTTTTGATCAACCATCGAGAGGTGTGCTTTTAAATAATTTATTCCTTGTGCATCGATCTTTGTTTTATTCTTCTTCTTCTTGTTATTTATTCTTTGCATATAGGAGCTTCTTCCCCTAATAATGTGTGCAATTGAGCGCCATCCAGACAGCAGCACACGAGATTCTTTGACCCACACATTGTTTAACTTAATAAAACGTCCAGATGAGGAACAGAGACATATCATAATGGATGTAAGTTTTTGTGTTAATTATCACTATCACAGTTATTATAAGATTTTTTATTGTTTGAACATGATAGTGAATCTTTCTACTATGTTTAGGCCTGTGTTAGCCTTGCTAAGTGTGTAGGCGAGATGAGAACAGAAACAGAATTGCTCCCTCAATGTTGGGAACAGGTGCTCAGATCTTGATTTTGCAGAGGACTCCCGATTCACTTATGTTTCCTTAGGATTGGATTTTGATATTTCTGGTCTCACTGAATGCAGATTAATCACATGTATGAGGAGCGTAGGCTGCTTGTTGCACAATCATGTGGAGAGCTTGCGGAATTTGTCCGGCCTGAGATCCGTGATTCTCTCATCTTGTCTATTGTGCAACAACTAATAGAGGATTCTGCGACTGTTGTCCGCGAGGCTGCTGCTCATAATCTCGCTTTGCTGCTTCCACTCTTCCCAAATATGGACAAATATTTCAAGGTCAGCCTCACTAAATAGCTTTGAGGCAATCATGGAGAAGAAATCTGACTTGACAGAATTTCCTACAATGTAAGCTAAGTGGTCTAGGGAATGGAGCATTTTCCCTGATCATAATATGCTGACTTACAAGAGAAAAAGAAAAAGAAAAAGAAGAGAGAGAGTTTCTCCAATTCCTCTTTTTTTCTTTTGTAGGTTGAGGAGATGATGTTTCAGTTGGTTTGTGATCCTTCTGGAGTAGTTGTAGAAACTACAATCAAAGAACTAGTTCCTGCTCTAATAAATTGGGGAAGCAAATTGGACCATATTTTACGTGTTTCTCTCTCGCATATGTTGGTGTCTGCACAGGTATTATTATTAAGTATTTTTTCATGTCTGACTAAAAACTGTCTGATTCATGGTTTCTGACACACCTATATTTTCAGCGTTGTCCTCCTCTTTCAGGGGTTGAAGGTTCTGTTGAGTCACATCTTCGTGTTTTAGGTGAAAGAGAGCGCTGGAATGTTGATGTTTTATTACGGTTGCTGGTAGAATTGCTTCCATTTGTGCATCAGAAGGCGATTGAGACGTGCCCATTTCCCTCTATTTCAGAATCAGCTGGATTATTATTTTCCACTTCATTGTTTGAACTTTATGCAGGGTAAGCTTGGTGTGACACACCCATCTTTTTCTATTTTCAGGTGTCACAGGATCTTTTATTTTGAGATGGTATCATTATGTCTGTCGAAATCTAGATGCTACCATTTTGATTCTGAGAGATTTTGACATTTGACCAGGGGGCATGTGGAGTGGCCTGCATTTGAATGGCTGCACGTTGACTGCTTTCCTGATTTGATTCAGCTTGCCACTCTGTTACCTCAGAAGGAAGATAATTTAAGAAATAGAATCACAAAGGTACTATTGTCTAGCTGGTATTGAATCCTTGAGGTGCTTTTGGTTTTACTTTCTCTAAGTTTTTGTGTGATAAGTGCTCTTCCAGTAGTTGCTAACCTGTATTTACACTATGCAGTTTTTGTTGGCTGTATCTGAACGTTTTGGGGATTATTATCTGACGCACATCATGCTACCTGTATTCTTGGTAGCCATTGGTGATAATGCTGATTTGACATTTTTCCCATCCAGTTGCCAATCAAGGATCAAAGGTTATGAATTTCAATTAACAGTCATTAATTTATAATTATCATTACTACTATAGTTATCATGTTGCTATTATTGTTACACCTTGTACAGACATTGATTCATATTTCTCTACAGGTTTGAGACCAAAAACTGCTGTAGCTGAAAGGCTTGCTACTTTGTGTGTCTTACCACTTCTATTGGCGGGTGTGTTAGGAGGTCCTAGCAAGCATCAAGAATTGACAGAGTACCTTAGAAATCTGTTAGTTCAAAGCACAGTGCAGGAGGGTCAGCCAGCAAAGCGCAATGATGAGATTGTTAACTCCGTCCGCTTCCTCTGGTTGATATTTTGTGAAACATTTCATTACATTTTTGTTTCGTTTAAATTCATTATTGACTAGCACATTTTTCTTCTCCAATTGCAGCACATTCGAAGAACATCATACTATGATTTTTAATATCTTCTGGGAAATGGTAGTAAGCTCCAACGTAAATATGAAAATCAGTGCTGCCAATCTGTTGAAAGTTATTGTAAGCCCTTCCATTCTCCTTAAATTTTCATTTCTATTAACTTTTAGTTCCGCATTTGGAGCTCTCTAAGTTCTCTCTTGGTAGGTGCCGTATGTTGATGCAAAAGTTGCTTCAACTCATGTTTTGCCTGCTCTTGTCACTCTTGGCTCTGACCAAAACTTGAATGTAAAGTATGCAAGCATTGATGCATTTGGAGCTGTAGCACAGCATTTTAAAAATGACATGGTATATATCTTTTGATCTGGACAATTTTGAAGAGCTGATTTAATGCATTAAACTGACAAATTTTGTATTTCTTAGATTGTTGACAAGATACGTGTTCAAATGGATGCTTTTCTTGAAGATGGATCACATGAAGCTACTATTGCTGTGGTCCGTGCACTGGTGGTGGCTGTACCACATACAACAGATAGACTTAGAGATTATATCCTCAATATTTTCCCTTGAGAAAATTACTGCTGATGCTTGAAGGAAGTCATAATATTGTTCTGCCTTATTATTTGTCATTTTGGATCTTTTGTTGGCTCTTAATGTTATTTGATATGTTCTCTCTTTGTTTCTTTGACTTGATATACATCTATTGTCCAAGATTTTCCAACTTACAACCACACCACTTCCTTCAAGTGATATGATGCGTCGCCGCGACAGAGCCAATGCTTTTTGTGAATCAATTCGAGCTCTAGATGCTACAGGTTTAGTTTCCTTCAAGGCTCATAAACATTTTCTTCTCTCTCTTTTTATTTATTTATTTTATCCCACTGCAAGTGCATTGTTTGTTATGGACTAAAATTCTAGGCCGATTTAAAGATGATGTTAGAGGGTTTAATATTAAAGTTACATTCTAATAGCTTAAGCTTTTAGATGAGTTTGGTGGTTCAAGATGGAATCAAAGCAGGCAAGAGGCTCTTGAGTTCAAACCTCACAGACACTTGATAATATTAATTGATGCATGTGTTGGCTTGATTTGGTCACACGTGAGGGGGCGTGTTAGAGGATATAATATTAAAGTTACACCCTCTCTCTAATAGCTTAAGCTTTTAGAGATGTTTTCCCTTATTAACAATAACATACAAGGTCAATTTTCTTTTTTTAAGCAAGTGGCCATACGAGGTCAATTTTTTCTTTACAAGTTTGTATGCTAGTAACAATTTTTTTGTTAATGAGACTCAAAGAGGACATATACTCAACAATTCTTGTAGTCTGTAAAACTTGTGGCTCACAAAGTTATGATTTAGTAGGGTGGTCTTTGTATATGAGAAATTATTATTGTCAGTGATAGGAGTAAAAAACTTTTTTTGTTAGTACAAAACTTCTTTAGGTTGGCAGTTGGACCCCAATTTCATGAAGAAAAATTTGAGATTCTGTGGAAGAGGTGTGGATGAGAGATAGGGTGAGGGTGTGTTTATGCTAGAGTGAATGTCACACAGAAGACGGGTCATTCCAATATCCTTGTGGCAATGGTGTAAGAGAGGATCCTGAGGTAATGATATAGGGTAGGCTCAAGATGAAAAAGATGGATTCTCAAGGCATTTGTTAGGAAGGGAGAGAGTTGTCCTAAGATAACCTCGACTCACTAGGAGAAAAATAGGCTCGCAGGCGAAGGCTTAGGGACAAACATGATCACCCAATAGGGACACATGTCACCATATGAAATGGTAGGTGTCAGCAAGTGATGGGATGACATGTAAATTGAGCGGTACAAGTATCCAGCTCATAACTAGTAGAATATTGTTACATGGCCAATGGTAACTAGTACTTACAAGAGAGGGTTAAAATGTATATATATTCAGTACGGATAACAACATAAGTTATATTTTTTCTTCTAATTTGACAACATGCATGGTATGAACCCCTCACATACGGGTTATAATGGGACCTGGGTTACCACCTAGGCTTGAAGCCTGATGATAATTATTTACTTGCTTTATATCTCTCAAATTTCCAACCTTTTTGGATCTTTTTAAAGTCGTAGACATTTAGATACGCTGAGAGCACACAGAACACACTCGAGGAAACTGAATTTCTTTTTAGTGCTAAAAGCTAAAAATTATTTTTCAAGGGGAAAGACTTTTTTCACTCACGTGAAAGGGAAGTTAATTGACTGCAATTTATGGTTATAAAATATTGATTCAAAGCCAAAAATAGGATTCTAGTTTTGCGAGGCAAAGGAGGCCTGAAACATTTGTATCTGTTTTCATGTCTCAATTAGTGTAATCAGGCTGATTTATGTCTTGATTTCTCATTCTTTTTAAAAGTTTGATTTTTCATGGAGTCTAATTTTTGCTTGCTGCAGATCTTCCGGCCACCAGTGTTAGGGATTTCCTGTTGCCTGCCATACAGAATCTGTTGAAGGACCCTGATGCACTTGATCCAGCACACAAAGAAGCTCTTGAAATTATAATGAAGGAAAGATCAGGTGGGACATTTGAGGCTATTAGTAAGGTGATGGGTGCTCACCTTGGGATTGCATCATCTGTAAGCAGTTTCTTTGGTGAAAGTGGGCTGTTGGGCAAGAAGGAAAGTGGAGACCCACCACCAGAACCAGTTGAGCCCCCAAAGCCTGTTGCACAACCCTCGGTTGAGGACACAAGATTTAGGCGAATTATGAGGGGAGGTTTCACAGACATGCTCAGAGGCAAAACAAAGAGCAATGAGGAAATCCCCCCGAGCCAATAAAATCAAACCTCATCTTTCTAATCATTCATGTAATGAATTTTGTTCTTTTTATCTTCTTTCATCTCGTTTAAGAATGTTTTTGTTCCCACATATAAGGTTGCAAATTTCATGATTCATTGACACAAAAAAAAAAAACTCTATTCTTTTATGTTCTTTGAGCAAGAAAAAGAATAATCACTGCGTTCCTCAATATTTTTTGATTGCTTACACTAGAAAACTAAATCAATATTACCCAAGAATTTTCATCAGGTTGGTTGTTTTGGTTGTATGCTTTTTCTTACAAACTTAAGTATTATACCTTCTGATTTTACTCGTAGACCTGTTGTTTTGAGTTGTAACTCACAGAAATTACAGAGAATTTGTTACATATGCTTTTATCTTGCCTAGTAAAAGCAGAGTTGTGTATGAAGATAGCCCAGAGCTGCAAAAGCGATTGGTTACAAATTTCTTCTCGCTTACACGTGCCTGATTTTATTGGAGTTCGGTATGCTTTTTGTCTTGTGGCTGGAATTTACCTGAAATATCTGGCCTCTTGGACTTTGAGATGGTTTGTTGCTGACGCCTGTAGTTTTTCCTTTCAATTTTTGGACATTTTCTTTTTGGGTGATTTTAAGAACACAGCTGCATCCATATTTGCAAGAGTGGTCAATTGCGGAAACCTGTCAGGTAGATAAAACAATGTGCAGGAGGTCACCCCCCCCCCCCCCCAATTAGGGGACGTGACTTGTTAGCATGTATTTTCACTCAGTGAGCTGGGCTGAATTGAGTTGTTTGTTGTCCTATGTTATTTGCTGTTAGGTTGTATAATTGTATTATTTCGTTTACTGAGTTAATTATAATATATGAACTGTAATATTTTATCGCTGTTATTAAAAAAAAAAGAGTATATTAGTAATAAAATTTGGGATGCCCTAATTGATTTTAATGTATTTTTCCTATTGACTTAATTATATTTTTCCCTAATGATTTGGTCCATTTTCATATAGATTCTCTATATTTCAATAGGTGAGAGATGCACGATAATTTTGAATATGTATTACACACATTCAGTCTCTTTTATAATTTGTCCTGTTTTCACATACTCCCAATATTTCAAAGGGTTCCCTTCTTGTACTTGCAGTTTGAAATTATATTTTATCATTAAACATTATCTGTTAATGTTGTTAACTTTTACACTTTATTAATAATTTTAGAGAGATTAATTCATATTTTATCATGAAAAATAATGTTACATTGTTACACTACTCAAAAGATTTGTCCAATCAATAATTAGTATAAATTTGTCACATTTTTTTGAAAGTTTGAGCTACGAAAAATATATAAGTTATGAATGATTTAGTTTTAAAAGAGCCCAAATGGCATTTACCCTATATGAACATACCATTTGTATCATGAAAAATATAACCTATGATGAAGTGTCATTCTTATGGCCTGAAAACACTATTGACACTATCAACACGTGTGATAATCTAGTTGGCATCTTGAGTTTTTTTCTTTTATTTTCATCCTATTAAAATCTTATTTAAGAGAAAAAAATTCAAAAATAAAAATGTCAAGAATGGGATTCGAACCCATGCCCTTTCGGACCAGTACCTGAAACTGGCGCCTTAGACCAACTCGGCCATCTTGACTTATGTGGATTGTTCCGTAATAAAAGTTTTTGTTGCTTCTTCTCTAATTGCACGGATTAACTTTGGAAGTTGAAGATATATGATTAGATTTCAACACAATTAAAGCCACAAGATTTCATCAAACTGAATCTGGAGGGCTCACACTTCTGAAAGAGACTCTTAAGGCCGAAGAAACCTGCCCTACTCAAAGCTGTTTGATGGTTTCACTTGAGGAAGATAAGGAGAAGAAAGAAGCAACAACAACAACAACAAAGTAAGTGGCCATGCATTCGTTGGAACGAATCAACCTTAAAGAGTGAGTCAGAGAGACCTAGAAAGACATCAACGACCCAGCGCTTAAGAAAATCATGTCATCTTTTAGGGTCTCTGCTGATTCGGTTTTGTTCTACTTTGGTTATGATCAGTCCTTTTTGGGTTCGGATAATGAATCATTATTTGATGACCCTTTTTCTCCTATCTATTCCGTTTTCTGATTTCTATCCTGCTAATCAAGATTTGGTGATGGATGAGGGAGTGATAGCTGTCGATGCTACAAAGTACTCAACTGATATGTTGATCGACCTGTCATCGCAAGACAAAGCTCCTTTAATTGGTGGGACCCCTTCACCGAAAGCTACTGTCGTCTACCTCAATTAGTAAATTGTTCCCTCTATAAATTGGGCAGCAAAGCTTCAGCCAAAATTTGCTCCTTACCATTGCATTCCATACCATATTTTCTCTTTTCTCTCATCACCATTGCCAATTGCCATTGTGGTGTGGATGAAGATGAAGACATCTTATGCTGCACTGGGTTTGATGCTGCTGGCAGTGCTTCTGGGTGAAGGTGGCGTGGCGAATGCGGTGGCCTGCAGCCCCATGGAGCTGAGCCCCTGTGCTGGGGCATTTGCATCACCACAACCGCCGTCCAACTTATGTTGCAGTAAGCTGAAGGAGCAGAAGCCCTGCCTTTGTGGGTACCTCAAGGACCCAAACCTCAGCAAATATGTCAACTCTCCCAACGCCAGAAAGGTTGCCAAGACCTGTGGTGTGCCCACCCCCTCTTGCTAGATAAATAGATTTCACTAGCATCAATGTGAAAGAGTACTAAACCATGTGAACTAAGAAATAAGAAACAACGTTGTTCTATAACCGGTGTCCCATGGTGAAATAAGTGTGCTGTGACTAATGTAGTTAGCTGTACAAATGTTACGGTAACGTGTGAGTATAAGGTTGTGTGAGTATAAGGTTTTATGTCAGGTAATAAAAAATGACTAATATATATGATTGAGTTCAAGATCTAATAATTTAAGTTTTTGGATCAAGTTAGAATCGAAGCACATGTGTATTAGAGCATCTCTATCGACTCCATGATCTCTTTATTTCGTGGTGTTTATAGATTCTTAGGTCATTTTTAACAGCGACTCAAATTCAAACTCAAATTTTATCTAAAACTTGAGTAAAAATTAAATTTGAGTTTCATGTTCTCCAATAGTCTAATTCAAATTAAGTTACAGTTATAAATTTGAGTTTACAATAGATTTGATTTTCAATTTGAATAAAAACAGATTTGGTATAAGTTTGAGTCTAAAATTAGAAAAAATTATACTCAAATCAAACTCAAATTTAAATTTGAGTTTGATATGTCCTGCAGATTACAAAATAAGACCTGAATTGGGATCAAAATACTAAACAAAACGGGTCAAAAATTTTTTTTTTCTTATTTTTTAAGTCGTATCGGATCATTAAGAATCTGTATGAATTTATGATAATCATCCAACAACATATGTCATTGCTCTCTTTCCTTAAAAGAAGAATCTGCAGTTCATTTTTACAAAAAAAAATTTCAAAAACTTCACCACATGTATTTAGAATGCCCATAGAACCAGTTCACACTACCAGGAAAGTTGCCTTTCGCGGCCAAAAGAAAATGGCAATGGCATTAACTGTTATTAATTAATTAATGGTAACGGCTGTTTAGAAAAATCATCACTAATTAACAACAGTCGACGGAGAAAAAAAAATCTAATAAAGTAATATTAAAAAAATTCACATACCAGATTTTAATATAATCGTGAAATTTCTTATATTACTTTATTACTAGACGTTTCCTTTAGACCCATCACCTAGTTGTCCTTGAATTCTAACTAGTTGGTCTGGCCCCGTCATACAGTTGAATTTACTAGTTCACTCACCTAACTATAATAATAAATGCTCAATGGTCCACTTTAAACGCTTTTATATCCTAAATCCACTGCGATGCCATTCTTAATACGGCAGTAGTGGTGACAACGGTGCAATGATATTAATATCCACTTTTATCTTTGGAAAATGATTTTAATAAGTATATTAAAAAATAAATTTTAAGATAGAATTTATTTTTAAAAAATAATTATCAAATGTGTTATTATCTTTTTAAGCCAAAAATAAAAATTAATTTTTTCTTATTAAAAATACTAAACAAAAGCGTTACCAAACAGACACTAAGTTAATTTAATGATATATTGACAAAAAAATATATTTAGGTTCAAACTTTATAGAGCACAGTGTCGTAAGTATCTGAACATATTGAAATTTTCTTCGATGCACTCTTAACTCCATGCTATTACTTTTTCTCTCATGTATATTTATTTAATAGCTTAAAGGACACTTTCGGATATAGGGAGCCCCAATAGCTCACCCGAAAAAAATAAATGGACTGGCCATGGAGTAGACTCTCTTCTGCAATGTTGGACTACTAGGTCGAAGATTCGGAATAAATTAGGATGATTGTCGGTATTGCGGAAAAATTCTTGAATAAAATTAGTGTAGTGACATGATAATATGTCTTTATAATAGTACTCTATAACTCACCTTTTTATTATGATATAATACATATAATAGAATAACGTTATAAGAATATATTGTTACGTAATGTATCAGACCATTATCAAGAATATCCCTGAGAGTAGTTGAAACTTGAGGCAAGACTTATAAGTGGGGGATGGTGGGCTGATATATATTAATTAACAGATCAGGGACAGTTCAAGCCATTTGAGGGTGCTTTTATTTAGTTGTCGGTTCCTTAGGCTGTCCATTAAATTTGGCAGGTAGGCAGGAAAAAAAGAACCTAATTTATCAGTCATGCTTGCTATTTAGAGGACCATATCCTACTCTAATGCCCTCCAATTGCTGTGGACTTTCTTTTATCTGCTACTTACTATTGGTTTCTTGACTGGGTATGAAGTTCATTCTGTTCTCATTGCTACCTTCTCCATTTCTCATTTACATAGTCTCTGTTCTGCTGCATCTTCCTCCATCTTTAAGCGACAACAATGGACAGTACACAAGCTGTGGTGTTCTGTTCAACTGCGGCAACATCACCGGAGTTGATTACCCTTTCTGGGGAAGTGACCGTCCTGAAAATTGTGGTTATCCTGGATTAAAGCTCAATTGTGCTTATAATATTGCTACCATAGAGATTATGAATGTGGAATTTCGCGTTCTGGATATCAATCAGGAAACCAAAATTCTCAAAATCGCGAGAAATGATCTCATGGAAGATGTTTGTATAAAGGAATTCATCAACACCACGCTTGATTCCCTCTCTCTTTGATTATGTGCCAGGCCCGGGTTATGAAAATCTTACATTTCTATATGGTTGTCCACCTTTTGAAGTACCTATTCCAGGACAGTTCAATTGTGCCATAAATGGGACTGATTACAAGAATGGTTATGTGGAGATTGGAGCTCAAGGCTCTGGATCATGTCATGTTAGTGTTGTTGTACCAATTTCCAGCACATTGTTTGGGGAAATGGTGAAGTTTCCGAGTTTAAAACAAGTCATTGCAGAAGGGTTTGAGGTGAAATGGAAAGTGGACAGTGCAGGATGCAGTGAATGCAAAAACTCAAATGGACAATGTGGATATGACATTGCCTTGAATCAATTTACTTGCTTTTGCACAAATCAGTCCTCAGGGTCCAGGACATGCACTACTTCACCAGCTGATGGAGGGATATCTCTGGCTACATCAGGTACCTTCTTCCTCTTCTTACTTCACGAAAATTACTTCCATGCCAGTGATTTCACGACCCGGTTTGTTTAGCGGAAAGGATTAGGACGAAATTAGTTCTACCCTTTCACTAATAATTCAGAAATAATAACGAAAAAACTAATAATTCCACTTTACGTAATTAAGTTAAACTTTTAGATAAAATTATATAATCTAATTCAATTCTTATGCCGACAAACAAACATAGTAGACTAATGTGAAGTTTAAATGTTTAACGGTGCTGATCTTGTCATTATGATATACAATGATCCAAGCATGGGCCCACAAGAGATAATTGCCCTCTCTCAATTTTCTTTTAATTTTTTTGGATTTTTGTAATTAAACTTCTTGTTTAATTTGTAAGTGTGTTTATATGAACAATTTGATTTCTTATTTAATATATTATTAATTAATATTAAGAATTTTAATTTTTTAAATTTATAATTAAACATTAAATAAAAAATTTATCTCCTAAAACAAATTCCCGACTCTGTCTCTTTGTTGTGAGTGTCGGAGGAGACTGTGGAACCTACGGTGATCACGGGATTATCAAAGAGTCAAATTGCTATAGTTAGTGTGTTAGCTAGGCCCATTTGTTATTAGGTTACGAGCTCTGTTGGGTTGGGGGGATAGACAGGCTAGGCCCAACCTTCTTCTGCTCCGCTAGAATTTTTGTGGGCTGAACAATGCCTACTCTGGGTTGGGCTAAACTTCAGTTTTATTACCGGCCCCATGGATGAACTGTGTGGAACAAGATCTGAAAGTGAACCTGGCTAATCTGAAAGAAAGTGGCCCCTTTAAAAAAACCTAAAGCCTATCTAAAAAAAAAAAAAAAGTCTCATAAAAGGTCCTGATGTTACTCTTTTCTGGTTAGAAGGACCTCCTGTCTTTTATTATTTATCAAGAACTTGAGGTAAAAGAGTTACTGGGAAAGTTTCGATAGTAGCCGCTTCGATAATAAAATTAGAAAAAGAGACTATAATTCAAAAGAAGAATTGAACATCAATTGAGAACGTACCTTATGGCCTAATTTATAGGTTGTAGATCTTTTGAATTGAGTATGATTAGGAGTCATAAAAGTAGGAATTTGAAGATATTCGAAAATAGTAGTTGCCATATTAAACTTGGTTTCCTTATTCTAAGATTGGTAGCCTAAAGAAGACGGCGACTAGTTTAGAAACTCTCACCTCTGAAATGTAGATATCTGTTCGGTTGAATAAACCAATCACTCTCAGATCTGTATGTTGAAGAATTCTTGGGTGCCACATGTCATGCCCTGGTAACTTTGAATTATTGTAGTCAAATTATAGTATATCAAGTCTTATAATTAAAATAAAAATATGAAATATTTGAGATTTAAGAGTGGCAAAATTACAAATTACAAGGGTATATTAAAATTTAAGAAGTACAAAAAAAGTTTTTCTTTCTTTTTCGGGGTGTGATTTTCGTAAGCCCATGCTACCTCGCCTTTAGATTTAAGTCCCTAAAACTTCGGGCAGGGATTCGTTGGTCCTAATATAATGCAATCTGATCAATGACTGAATAATACATTATAAAATATGTGATTTGGATTGTGTTTTTTTACTCGTGTATCATTTATTCATTAGCTTTGATACATTACATTGAAATTAATGAATAATTTTGCTAAAACTTGAGCCTGTGTACATGAAATGAAAGCACGCCAAGCCCTTGAACATCCACACTCTGTATCCCTCCCTAAACTTGTGTTGTGTCAGCACTCAAAAAAGTCAAATCTTATTTAGATACGACAGCCAACTCACTAACCTAAACTAACTCTAGATAAGTTTTCCATTCAAACAACTAATCAAATATATATATGTGTGTGTGTAGTTGTTGGAATAATGGGTGGTGCATAATTAGGTAGGTTGCGCTGAACAAACAAATGCTAATAGATTATATGATGAAAGAAGTAAAACAGCTGTAGATTTTCTAAAATTTCAAATTAAATTGCTCACAATCCCATTCATCATGAAACTAAACATAGATTATAGTCATTTAAACAGTCATCAACTCTCCAATTTAATTTATAATATAGTCATTTTTTGATAGCTAGTTCAGCTATTTATTAGTTTGGCTTGGATTGATGTGTCACATGAAACAACTAGGGCATACCTACAAATAAAAGTAGCTCAATATTCTCCCAGCGGTAATGGAATCAAACCATCGCAATTACTTGGACTAAGGCCGTAAAGGTTTTTCTTTTGAATTCCGGAGTCTCGTGGATGACTTATCTTTGATCGGATTGTAGAGAAATTTAATGCTCATTTGGATAGGCGATAGAAACAAACGTCGAGAAAAATAGTATTTTGAAATGAGAGTTTTAGAAAAAGTTATTTATTCTCACTTTTTTAAAATGTCTATTTTAATTTTAAAAATATCTAAACGAACGTTTTAAAAAATTCAAATAAATATCTATTTATTTTAAAAATTCATTTAAAATATAAAAATGACGAAACAGATGCAAAGTAATTTAAAATACCCGGATTGCTAAATAAAAAAAAAACAGTATCTCAACATTATCATTGTAAGTCAATGACATAAACTTTAAGTCCCAAAGTCTTTCTCCCTTAACATATTTCTTTGAATTATCATGCCAGCAAGGGAAAACGTATTTCTATTTCCAAACTCCCTCTGTTTGCTCACCAACTACCAAACTTTCCCACTACTCATCAATAAGTGTCTCCCAGACGCCTCTTCTTCACCAGAGCTTCTTCCAATGAATTCCCAATTCCTTCCATCGTATCATTTCCTCTTTCTACCCTTCTTTGTAAATTTGTTGGTTCTGATTCGAGTTCCGCCATCAGTGAGTAACCCATATGATTGGTACCAAACGGACTGTGGTACTAAATTCAGTTGCGGCAACATCACCGGAATCGATTATCCTTTCCGAGGAAATGGAAAACCCGATTACTGTGGCTATCCGGGTCTAGTGCTCAATTGTCAAGACAATGTCACCACCATCAATATCATGAACGTGACATACCGGGTCTTGGGTATGGATCCAAGTACAGAAACTATGAAGATTGCTAGAGAAGATGTGATGGAGGCAACTTGTCCACACAATTTAGTTAACACTACCCTTGATTATTCACTCTTTGATTATGCTTCTACTCATATAAATATCACTTTTCTTTATGGCTGCCCTGGCTCAATTCCGGGTCTTAACCTGTTTCCTTCTTGTGAGATTACCGGGTATAATGGCGTTTATGTGTTTCCATGGGACTGAAGGCCCTGGGAGCTGTAATGTTAGCGTCATTGTTCCGGTTACTCCATCTATTCAAACGGGTTCGGGAGGATCCTTTAATTTAACGGGCTTGGGTCAATCTCTCCGGGAAGGGTTCGACGTCAAATGGAAGGCGGATAATACTGCGTGCACGGCCTGTATCGGGTCAAACGGACGGTGCGGATATGACTTTGTATCAAATAAAACAACTTGCTATTGCCCCAATCCACCTTACATGTCAGACACATGCGGACCCGGATCCACTCCAAACCCGGGTATGTCCTTGATCTTATTCCATGAACAAGTTTTTGGCCACAACAGCTTACAGTCCCCATCAAATAATGTGTTTTCTCTTTGAAAAAAAAAAAAAAAAGGTCTTTCCAACGCTAATTTCTTACTTAATTAATAGCATTGTCATTAAAATCTCTTAATTAAGTAATTTTTGTGATTTATTTCACTAATAATAATTTGTTACTATCATCGTAATAAAAAATAATGTTAAAATGCCTCTAGAGAACTGTTTGTCTTAGTTTAGAAAGCCTCTAGTGAACTTTGGAGAGTAGGTTAACTAACTTCCACATGGGTGATGCAATCACTATCTACATCTTAATTATTTCAAACAAGTTATGTGTGGAAAATACAAAAAAATAAAAAATACCATGATGTTTTCCTTAACCAAAATTAAAGAAAATTAATAGTAATAATAATAATTGTTAGCTATCTAATATTTAATTTTCAACCCGCTAACTTGAGAATCATTCAATAAACTAATCTGATTTCTCAAGGACAACTGTTGTGAAGAGGCAGATTCCTTCTTGTTTGGTTTGAACTAGTATTATAAGCTTTCCAACTAACAACTAGCAACCCTTTGAAACATTCTTGCTTAGAGAAATTATCTGGTGAGCTCGTTCAATATGATTTTAACATTTGATAGGACCCATGTAGTTGCACGGTATGGCACAGTTAGCACAGCGGCCCGTCACAATAATTTCGCCTTGGGTAGAGCTATTATACACCAACATTCAAACCAGTTTGCTTTCCTATATGTGAGCTGCATACTACAACTCAATCTCCAGTTAGCTAATCCTGACATGCCTTAATCAAAGTCTAATGAAAAGTTGAAGTATCCATTTAACTATAATGTATGCTAATTAGAAATTAATAAATTGTGATATCAAGAGAACAAGTTGAATATTCTCATTTCAATATATTATGATCAGTAGGATTCTTTGGGTCCTAAGATTTCTTGCCAATTCTGTTCTGTCTACATCATAAATTTTTTTACTTTTCTTTGTTGCAACTGCCCCATTGAAGTATCCTGTGGCAGTTGTTGTGACAGCAGTCCCAAAGTTTGTCATACCTATCAAAATGACTTTAAAAATTCATGGTTAGCACCTTTGATTTCCTTCTACATTGCTAGGTTTTCTCCACTGTTTTATACCTACTTCACCAACTAGGACTCTCATATGATGCACCCATAGCCATTTTTGAGCATGCATCTAGAATCCATTATGGTCTTTTTTGAGTCAGCCATGACTGATTTTCTAGGCTGTTTTTTTTTTTTTTTTCGACATGATCCATCATTTATTTACTTGTACATCGAGGGATGCTTTGGGCACTCACTAAGGTCGGACTCACGGACATCCAGCCGTGTGTGCAGTACACGCGATCACGTGAAATACACGAACACATTCACAAGTGTCACTAGCACTCCTCTGTACGTATAGAGTTTCTTTAGTGAGGTAACTCCCACATGGGAGATGCAATTAATCAGAATCCACATTGTATTTAATTAACTTTATGAAGCATCTGCATGAATGTTAATTTCTTTTATAAAGTAAAAAATGAATTTCTGAATGTCACAAGGTTTCATTTGTTACCTATCTAAAATCTAATTTTCAAGTCAGTTGTAACTCTCTCCTGACGATGATATTCAACTTGATATTCACAACTTGCAAAGGAACTTCTATGTGACTGTTTTTCAGATACACTTGATGGATGATTTTGCTCCTCTGTGAAAAACTTCTGTATTAGATAGTTCTATCAATTGGTGTATTTCTTGCTAAATGTTTTAAAAATATCTCTATTATTGGATGAATCTGACAGTTGGAATTGAACTTATGGAAGGGATTTCTGTCTCTTTCTCTTTTTGTTCCTTGGTTACTACATGATGGTTAATCTTGGATGCTAGGAGTGATAACTTGATGTTTTTCCTCTTACCAACTTTTTCTCTGCTTTCCCTGCATAACCAAACAGAGGATAGTGATAAGACTCTCTCTTCTCTTCTGTTCCCTCGCTCCTTTATTTTTCTCTTAAACTGCTACTTTGATGCCTACACTGAACATATCACTTAAATCAAACCCAAAATTTTGGTCATGAGTGGTCTTCCTACCTTGTTAATTATCCTTTTTAGCAGATAATTACTTTGTATCTTTTTGTAAAACAGGTTAGGTTCTTTCACAGTTTATTAAAAGATCCACGAAGACAACTTTTATGAAGAGGGGCAATTCTTTTATTAACAGGCAGGTTTTGACATGCTCTAGGCTCTATAAAACACACAGAAAAATCAGAAATCACTACTACAAAACTTGGTTTTATCAAGTTTTTCACTTTCTAAGGATTGACAATATTCATCATAAGGCTCTTGAAGTTCCTATTGTCTTTTGTTGACCTGATTGTTTGCTATGATCATACTGATAAGAATGCATTATTGAAAAGATGAAAGAGAATGGAAGTATGTCTTAGTGGCTTGTGAGGACACTTCAGCTGTTCTATACAAGAAGAATAAAATGCTGTCTAAGTAGAAAACACACTTGAAAAACTTTGACATTCCATAATCACCTATCAGAAAGTAAGTCATCAAAAAATTATACAACGGTGAGTGGTCACTGTCCACTTCAAGTAATCAGTATTCTCAATTGTGAAAAAAAAAAAAGAAGTTACTCAGCAATGGGTGTTTCTCATCTGTAAATTGAAAGATTTGTGTGGCTTCTCTCTTGCCATTGAATTTTTAGTTCATGGATGAGAATATGCCATAGAGTCTTTATTAGGGAGTTTCAGAAAAGGCAAAGGAAATATTAAGGATATTTTGAATCAAGCGATCATTCTTAATTTTGGCATAGGAGATTAGCAGTGGTCTTAATCCAATGAAGTTTGTACTAGTCATTGTGAGCCTAATCCTGTCATACAATTTATACATTGTCACTCCTGATTTTCATTTTTCCTTATTTAATTGTGTATTTCGTGAGTATCTTGGGGTCAGCTTCCATGTTATCTTGTTCAAGTAGCCATTTTGTTGACTGGCTAGTTTTTCTTGGAGTACTAGTAGATGTTGCTTTTCAAGTCTTGAAACCAGACAAGACAAGATAGAATTCACATAGTATTAACCGCTCTTGGAAGTATAGATTATGCTGGTTTTAAGCAATTATCCCATTGGCAGGCACTCCCAGAATGTCCAAAACAAGCTTCTCTGCCCCCCCAATTGTTCCAAAACAGCATCAAAACTTGTAACAATCTTATAATGTCAAGATCAGAAACAGAACCCGGTAGCATTTTTTCCTCTCTCTTCGAGCTATCATCCAGATGCATTCCCATCTTTCTCCTTATTTGCTCCTCTCTTTTTTGACAATCATATCACTTTCAATAAATGTTCCGACATCCCTATGCGCCAAAGACACCCGATATGCAAACTGTAGTGAACCATTTACATGTGGAAGCATCAAGAGCATCAAATTCCCTTTTTGGGGAGTGAACCGTGCAGGTTACTGTGGCAAGCCTGGATTCCAGCTGGAGTGCCAAGATAATGTCCCACTGATTACAATGATATCAGAAAAATATAGAATTCTTTTGATCAACCCCCAAGTACAGACTCTTATAGTAGCTAGAGAGGATTTCTGGAATAATATTTGTCCACAAAACTTTGTTAATACTGCCCTCAATTTCACTCTCTTCAATTATGCTGTTGGCATTCGGAATCTGACTTTGTTCTACGGTTGCACTTTCTTTTCCGGACCTATATCAACATTTTCAAGTCCCTACAATTGCACCGTAAACAATACTGATATCAACTTCTTCTATGTGATGAGGAATATCACAATCGATCCACGCCTGGGTAGCTGCAATAGCAGTGTTGTTATTCCAGTTTTTGAAAGAGCCGCCCAAGCGCTTGAGACCAATACAACTACTATTGGTGGAGCCATAGATGGGGGTTTTGGACTGAAGTACTTGGACTTAGATAGTGATCAATGCAGCACGTGTGTCAAATCTGGTGGGGAATGTGGATATAATTGGACAGAGAGTCGATTCACATGCTTTTGCCATGATCAGCCCAATGCGAAGGCATGCCTAACTAGACCAAGTAAGTTTTCTTGTCCTTTTGGATTGTATGACTGTGATCATTAGGTAAAATCAAAACTATGTTGTCCAAAAGGCCATGAAAACTTTAGTATACGTCCCTTTTCTTGTTATCCTTCTTTAATTCCCTGAGGTAGATGTGTGAAATATAGTGGCCCAAGTTGTGGTTGCCAGTAGGCCAACCAGAACAGCCTAGTCAAAAACCGGATGAGGCCCTAACAAGAGCTGCTAGAAGGGTTACCAGTGCCAAAGTGCTGCAAGAATCACTCAACTGGTTTAAACTTGGATCTCTGGCAGGGACAGCAGCAGGGATACCACTAGGCCAAAGGGCCGTAGTTGGACTGATCCTAGTTCGAAACTCAAGAAGTCAAGAAAATTTTGCTCAATTTTCATGCTCATCATTATATTTGGTCCTGTTCTCTTCCGCGTCCTAGGGTGAATTAAGAAAGTAGCTAGGACCGATACCTGTTTGTAAGATTAATACACATATATGGGATCCATACTCAATAATTAATAAGGTTTATACAAAATTTAAACCATAATTTGACTATGATTTAGTCACACATCATGTTGTATATGACAAGGCTTTATTGCCCTTTTGGTCACCAATTCATGCTAGCTTGCCATGTGCCATATATCAATAAAGGGTAGCGTGATTACACTGAAGAGTTTTATTGGAAGCAGACGATGTCTAGAATAAACTTATAAAGATGGCGTAGAATACCTCTATTAAGGAAATGTGTTTTGGGCTTAGGACCAAGAGGGTCAAACTCGTGAAGGCTTGCCCTTGGGCTACTGAGGGATGGGCTGCCTGTGTTATAGGATGAAATGGCCTCATGGCAGGCTAGACAACAGGAGATTTAACCATCCAGCAAATTTGCCAGATAATCTGGCAACTAGGTTACCTTAATCCCCTTAAAATATTGGGAACTATATATAGTATTTGAACTCCTAAATATTAAACATGTGAATTAGGTTTTTTTCTCTGGGATTGACTTTTAAGTTTTATATGTAGTCATGTCTGCCGTGTTAATAGTGGTCTGAATATTAAAATTGAAAGATGAGTTGCTTTCTTCCGAGGCTGATGTGCTTGACCTACCAAGAATTCCAGTTTTTATCGGCACCCAATGAGTTTCTAGGTCTAAGAAATTGCCATATTATCAGACCTTGGTGTCGTGCAAGGAAGGCAGCCTCCTAGTATAGATTTTTGTATTGTATTGCACGAAGTCAACTATTTTCCATTCCAACAGAAGCTTCCTTGGCTCCATTTCTTTGAAAACTTCCACATAGGTGGTTAAACATTGTCAAATGTCACTTTCTGACTGATGAGATATAAAAATCAATTCCTCTACATCTTATCTTTGAATGTGAGATTTCCATCCCCTTCTATATGAATTTGGGTAGTTTCAAATTTTCTTAGCTCATTTCTCTCTGTGTGTGTAAAAATGCATCTCCATCTCAACCCAACGTCCTTTCTTCTCTTCAAAATCATCATTTTGATCTTAATCCATGTTCCGACATCTTTCTGCGTCGATGATGAACGATATTTAAATTGCAGTCAGCAGTTTGAGTGTGGAGACATGAGCATAGGTTATCCTTTCTGGGGAGGGAACCAGGCAAATTACTGCGGCTACCCGGGGTTTCAGGTGAATTGCCAAGGCAACGCTCCACTGCTTACAATTGCCTCCACGGGATACAGAGTCCTCGGAATCAATAGCACGACACGAATTCTCACCGTTGCTAGACAGGATTTCTGGAACACTACTTGTCCCCAATATCTCTCTGCCACCACCATCAATTCCTCCCTCTTCAGTAATTCCAATACCCAGAACGTGACGCTGCACTATAATTGCCCCCCACCTCTGGGTACAACACCACCTCCCAATATGTTCTTGTGCTATCCAAACGGTACCGCCACCGCCACCACCAATTATTATACAGCGACCGATATAAACGTCCCCAATATTGGAACATGCACTAACGACGTGATTGTTCCAGTTAGTCAATCATCAGCTCAGAGTTTAGCAAGAAATCCGCCTTCAATAACCCTAGAAGAAGCTCTTGACGATGGTTTTGAGTTGCTATGGACCTCAAATATTGATGCGTTGTGCAGCTCATGTGTCCAATCGGGCGGGCGATGTGGCTATAATCCGAGTTCAGGGTCGTTTACTTGCTATTGTGCAGATCAACCTTATGCATCCGTATGTGGTAATGGAACTGGTATGTGCCTCTAATCTTGTTCATCTTCTTTAGCTATATCACACATCCAGGCAGGCAATATTTAGAAACGAAGCTCTAGGGTCATTCTAAATTTCTTAGCTGTCTCTTCTTCGTTAGTTTATGGGAGATCCAAACCAATTTTATGGTTTCTCATAGTCCAAATCACTGGAAATCTAGTTTCCCCACATGGTAATTAACAGGACAAAATTGAGGGTTTGCATCTTCAATTTGAACATGGTAATTATTTATCCAAATTCACCAGTTTTAGCTATTAAGCATATCATTCCACCAAACACTTGTTGAATTGATCGAATAGTTATTAATAATTGAAATCTCCTATGCCTGATGTCACAGAAAATCCTTCATTTTAATCATCAAAAATGTTTTATTAATTTTAGCAGTGTTTGAGAGCATTGCGCCCTGCTGTAGAAGGAAAGTTGTGGAATGGATCAAACATACATAACTTTTTATTTCTTGTATCAATCTCAAACAAGCCTCTAATTGAAATAATATTTAATAATGAGTCAAAATCAAATAAATTAATTTTTAAATAAATTACACTGATCTCTCTCGAGATTTCTGATAATTATAGTGACATCTCTTGAGAATTTTTTAAAATTATACAAATCTCTTTTACTTTTTCTAATAAACTACACTAACCTCCTTCCAATCCAATTTCTTTTTAAAAATGACAATATTGTTCATTTTATTTATTTATTTTTGTATATTTTTAACTTTGACTATTTTTCTAACCTTTTAAAGATTTTTTTTATTTTATATAAAATTAAATTTTAAATAAATAATATTTTTTTCAGTCAAAAAAAATTCTAATTAATATTTATTTAAAAATAAGAAAAAATAGATAGAAAAAATTAATCAAAATTTAAAAAAAATACAAAAAAACACATAAAAGAGGTAATTTTGTCATTTAAAGAGAAATTAGATTAAATGAAAGATCAGTGTAATTTTAAAATTTTCATCAAAAAATTAGTATAATTATTAAAAAATTCAGAAGAAGTTATTGTAATTTAATTTAATTTATATATAATATTAAATTCTTTAATAACTTTAAAGAGTAAAGTTCGTACCAAGTCCAACAAGCGATTAACTCATTTAAGTATTGGTGCATATATTTTCCCCCTTCCTCCCCCACATCTAGAGCCTTTCACTGGTTTGACGCGGTTCTAGTACGCCAGCTATGGCAAATCAAGTTCAAAGGAGACCACCAGCAGATGGAGGGTTCATTATTGACTCAATTAAAAAATTATAAATATTAGGTCAATAATTATTTATTACTTTTTTTAAAAAAAAAAACAATGTTTGAAGCCGGCTTCTTGACCCCACGATTATTAAGTGAGCCTTAAAAAATTAATATCAGAAAACGCGTATTATTTTTTATAATCAACGCATTTGATAGGACTCTTCACCTTGCCCTAATATTATCAAATTAACTTTTAAAAGTCATTTTTATCAAATGAAGTCCATAACAAATAGTCATTTTATGATGTCATATTAAATTAATAAAATTTTATTATATTTTATAAGATTTTATTTTTGATAGAATAAATAAATAAATAGCATTACTCCTCAGAATCAAAGAGTCGCTTTGTATTATTATCAATTATAGTGTAGCTGTGCTCTGTAAATGCAATAATTTTTTAAAATTTAAGAAAAATTATTTTATACATATTTTAAAATTTTGTGACTATCAAATGATTTTAAATAAAAATGACAATAAAAAATGTTAGTGTCAGTTGTAAATATTTATAGTCAGAATTTGAATAACGCGTATATTATATATATTTATTTTATATTTTAATATATATCGGTATAAAATACGTACTAATTAAATTACACGTATTAATAGGAATGATAACGAGGGCGGGTTTGAGACTGAGTGATCCCTTTTCTAACCCCAACCTCGTTTATATTTTCTGTCTCTGATACCGTCCCGTTCCATTTAGAAGTTTATCCTAACCCCAACCCTAACCCTGATCCCAACCCCAAACCTCAATATATATATTTTTTAAGTAAGTTAAAACTTTTATTTTGATAAATAAATTAATTTTTTTTTACTAAAATAACTAATACAAAAAAATATATATGAGTGTTATATAAAAAATTTTAAAATTAATTTTATATAATATTATTTATTGATAAATATAATATATATAAAAATAAATAAAAAAATTTAATATATAAACAAGGTTGAGTCAAGACAGAGTAACTATTCTTGAATCTGATGAAATTTTAAAAGTTATATTTTAATTCCATCTTAATCTCATTTATGAATATTCTATATATATTTTATTAAGAACTGAACTCGACGGATCGAATCACCGGTGACAGGGAAGAAATTGTCATCCTACTGCGTATTACACATAGTCCATACTAGCATTTCTCAACCGGATAATTTATGCTGGGACAGACCTCCGACTGTGACATTAAAAGTTAGTTACTTCAAAGTCCAACCCGGTCATGGCATTTGTC
Organism: Nyssa sinensis; assembly: GCA_008638375.1. Taxonomy (NCBI): domain Eukaryota; kingdom Viridiplantae; phylum Streptophyta; class Magnoliopsida; order Cornales; family Nyssaceae; genus Nyssa; species Nyssa sinensis. The sequence continues at coordinate 6,509,030 of CM018043.1, read as the reverse complement.
ATTTTCTATGCCCAGCCTACCTCGAATAACGACTCGTCGCAACGGCGCTCCAGATTATTCAACGTTCAAAAGACCAACCACTCTATTACCAAATGCTATCTCACTCCCCTCCCATGATTCACCCAAATGCCTCTCTCTTACTCTTCCACGATCTCCCTTCTCTCCTCTCCGATCGTAGCCGCTGTCTTCATTGTTTTCTCTGGCTACCTTTCGACGTCGTTTTCCCAGGATGTCATCTACTCGAATTGCAACCGTACTTTCACCTGCGGTTCCCTCCTTAACATTACCTTACCCATTCACCGGCGGCGACCAACCGGACTACTGCGGACCCTCCGAGTTTCGACTCAGTTGTCGGGATAATTACGCCGAATTCACCTCCAACTCAGTTACTTACCGAGTTCTTCAGATAAACCAGAGTGAAAAAACACTAACCCTAGCCAGGTTAGATCTATGGAACAACACTTGCCCCCAAATATTTCTTAATTCCACATTCAATACTAATATTTTCGATACCAGTGTCGGAAATAAAAATCTTACGATGATCTATGGTTGTTCTTCACGTCTGGCTGTTAATCCGTACAATCTATTTAGTTGCAATGTGAGTGGGGTCAATGCTAGTGATTCGTATTACTTGATAGGGCCAGTTCCGAGCGATCCGATCCTGCAATTTATAAATTGTCACATTAGCATAACTGTTCAGCTACTCAGTGACGCCGCCAATAGGCTAACTAGCAATCGATCCACTGTTGGGGAGGTTTTGATGGCGGGTTTCAATGTGAATTATAGTGATCCGTACGACATAAAGTGTTCCGAATGTGTTCGGTCTGGCGGACAATGCATATTTGTCTTGAATTCGAGTGAACCTGTTTGTAATTGTGGTGGCAATAGACTATGTACTGCTGCAACTCCTGCAGCAGATCCTGTGGCAGGTACTCTTTTCTTGTGATGAAAAATCTAGTTCTTGTTGTTGGTAAGGCCTTAGTGACGATTCATTATTGTTGAATTCTTTGATAAGTGCTTTGGTAGAATTAAGAAATAGGGATGGGGAAATAGTAGTGAAATTTTAGTGCCATTTTTCTTCTTGTAAGGCCATCTCCAGACTCTAGTGGTGACTCAAACTCAAACCCCAATTTCACTTAAAATTTGAATTAAAGTTGAATTTGAGTTTCATGCTCTTCGATGGTCTAACTCAGATTAAATTTGAGTTTAAAACAGATTTGGGTTTGAGTTTGAGTAAAAACAGATTTGGTATGTGTTTGAGTCTAGAATTGGAGAAGTTTTTTACTCAAACCCAAACTCAAATTTAAATTTGAGTTTGGGTTTGATTAACTACTGGAGATGCCCTAAAGGGGTTAGTATGGTTTAGTGTAGTTGATTTTCAACTTAGAATTTATTAGCTTATTATTATTATTTTTTATAAATAGAGTTATATGAAAGTATTATTATCATTGAAATTAAGAGGCATATAGAAAATGACACTTATATGTTGTGGAGATGTATACGTGTAGAACAAACTATTGGCCATATCCAGTTATATTAATGGTGCCTTAAATATCAGTTTAGACACTTTATTTGCTTCTGATTCTGTGCCTATTGCTGTCTCAAGCCCTCAGTTATCCCCTGTGGTTTAGTTCTATCTTTTAAAACATTCTTGGCGGTACTCTTTTCTTGTGATGAAAATTCTAGTTCTTGTTGTTGGTAAGGCCTTAGTGACGATTCATTATTGTTGAATTCTTTGATAAGTGCTTTGGTAGAATTAAGAAATAGGGATGGGGAAATAGTAGTGAAATTTTAGTGCCATTTTTCTTCTTCTAAGGCCATCTCCAGACTCCGGTGGTAACTCAAACCCAAACCTCGATTTCACTTAAAATTTGAATTAAAACTTGAATTTGAGTTTTATGCTCTCCGATGATCTAACTCAAATTAAATTTGAGTTTAAAATAGATTTGGGTTTGAGTTTGAGTTTGAGTAAAAACAGATTTGGTATTGGTTTGAGTCTAGAATTCGAGAAGTCTTTTACTCAAACCCAAACTCAAATTTAATTTGAGTTAGATCATCGGAGAGCATGAAACTCAAATTCAATTTTAATTCAAATTTTAAGTGAAATTAGGGTTTGAGTTTGAGTCACCACCAGAGTCTGAAGATGGCCTTAGAAGAAGAAAAATGGCACTAAAATTTCACTACTATTTCACCATCCCTATTTCTTAAGTTTGAGTTTGGGTTTGATTAACCACTGAAGATGCCCTAAAGGGGTTAGTATGGTTTAGTCTAGTTGATTTTCAACTTAGAATTTATTAGCTTGTTATTATTATTTTTTATCAATACAGTTATATGAAAGTATTATTATCATTGAAATTAAAAGGCATATAGAAAATGACACTTATATGTTGTGGAGATTTATAAGTGTAGAACAAACTATTGGCCATATCCAGTTATATTAATGGTGCCCTAAATATCAGTTTAGTCACTTTATTTGCTTCTGATTCTGTGCCTATTGCTGTCTCAAGCCCTTGGTTATCCCTTGTGGTTCAGTTCTATCTTTTAAAACATTCTTGCCGGTACCCAACATTAACATTTTCTCCTCAAAAAGGTCAACTCGTCTGCCTTTCCTCTTCTTTCTTAAACATATCTTCAACCTTCACAGGTCACAATTCTTACAATTTGGCCCAACTAAGGTTCTTTAATTCTGAAATTCAATCATTTGATGCATGTTGTTTTCTTATATTGAACAACATATAAATTTCGAAGTGCTTTGCTGTTTTTTGTTGATAATATGTTCAATCTTCTTGACTTGATGGCACTGGCACCATACACTACTTCTGTTCAGAATACTCCCTATGCTACCATTACCATTTTCAGATAGATAAGCAAGCTTCTCATAAATTTGCAACTGTAGCCATAATCGTCTTAAATACGTTATGTGCTTTATATTCGAGTGTTTTTTAATATGCTGTTATGAAACAGATGGTTCACCAAGTTATATGCTCTGTTTCAATCTACATCTTGGCTTGTTTTAGAGAGAGAACCATGTGTTCGCTGGGACATTGTTTGCCAAGTTTTACTCTCAGTGCACTCCACCTCACCCACAAAGGTTCTCCCGTGACTTGTTGACATCTCCATGTAGTCACGTTGCTCCAATACTTCTGCTGGCTATTGCAAGCCTTCTCCCATACTTATGAATTCCTGTAGTTGGGAAACCTCCCCTATATCAGAGACACCACTAGAGAAGATTGAAAGTGAGAAGAGGGCAATGAGCTACTCGAATTTCTCCTAAACTAATGTCACTCCCTCTCCCTCTCCCTCTCCCTCTCCCTCTCCCCCATCTCCCCCCATGATGTTGCCTTGCTTTTCACCTTAAACCGTTCTCCTAATTCCTCCACTATGCTGCATGTGTTATCTCCATCACCATAGTGGAACTCTAACTTCTAGTATAAATGGCAGGAAATAGTGGTTAAGTTTACTTGGTATGATTGATTCTTTAAAAAAAATGATAAATTGTATATACATAGAAAGTATCTTGTATTACCTAAATGGATGTTGAACCATTAACTCACACTTATGCATGGTCTATACTCTGAATAGATGCATATAAGCTCACACTACCAATATCTTACAGAATTAAAGTTCATAGAAGCCAATATGCTGTAGCCAAAACTTCTATAATCAACCTGGTCAACCATCACACCATGGTCCTGGACTAGAAATAGTTGTTATCAAAGGTGGACCTAAATCCACCCCTCAACATGCCCACAAAGTTTGTTTTTTACAGTGTGGTTCTTGGAGAAAAGAATATAACCTCCAACTCAGTTTGGATACTTCACTAAGTCATTGTATAGTTGTTAGTACTTGTAGTTTTCAAATATGTGCCTTAATTCCACATTGTTGTATAGGAAATGATGCTCTGAATTTAGAGTTTTCTTTTCTTTTTGGGGAAAAAAGTAATTATTATTCCACCTAGATTATTTTGTCCATGTTTTGAGGTTTAGTTATTTGAACAGTAACGGTATGAAATTTGCTAAGTTAAGGATAGTCGCACCGAATTTGAAAAACTAGGGATAGTCACACCTCTTTTTTATGTTTTGGAAAGCATAACTTAATGCATTCTGCATCAAGGTATTTTTGTTTTTTGATAAGTAAGCATTCTGCATTAAGTTAAGGCACAAAACCAGATAGATTTTGTATTCTTTGTATGTAGTTGTCCTTCTAATCATTTTCTTGTATCATTTAATAGCTTGAGCACTGGCTCAAGCTGTCCAACGAATTATCTCACTTGTTAGGTTTGTACAAAAAGGTCTGTTTAAAAGGACACCCTGATACCTTGAACTTCTTTCTAGAAAATGTTGAGAGGGCCCTCCCCCCCGGGGGGCAAACAAAAATAAATAAATAAATAATGCCAAAGTTATGAGAGGAATTTTGCATGTTCAATGGACTAAATGACTTTAACATTGTTAAAGGCATGAAAATGCGACATTACATCATCATGCCTATCTACTTCTCATGTTACTTTTCAAAATAAAATAAAATGTGTATCTAATTCTTCTGTTGTTGATCCTCTTACGGGAGCACAAGATACTGTAACAAAAGTTCTACCCCATTTGAAACTTCTAGTTTAATATGACATCCCATATTCTAAGTTCCTTGTTACTCGTTCTACTTCCGCTGACATGTTTGAATTGAGAGTCCTTGAGTTTTCTTCTGATGTCAAATCTAGTAAAAAAAATTATTAAACCAGATATATATATATATATGTATATGTATATAGAAACCCTTGTATTTTGTTTGAGGTTAACTGCATTAGACCCATACAATGTCATGAGCTCACCTATTTCCTTGAGAGATCCTGCATCTTAGTGTTTTGGGCATTCAAGAGAAGAAATATTTTGATAAATATATTTTCTTCTCCATTGTTTTTGAGATATGTCACCTTGCTATCCTCTCAGTGACAGAGGCTGTCTGGGTTGATATAGACTACTAGATGACAGTTTAAGTGGATTTGTCAATTGAAAGGGTTGTAAGGAGAAGATTAGTTTCTATTCCTATTTACTGATCAAACAAAAAAAAGAAGAAGATTAGTTTCTCACAGATTGTAATTGGGAGAATATCATTTAGCCATGTGTCATAATGTTATCTAATATAATATAGTCATTCATCTTTCAACTAACATTACTGGATCTAATGTTGTTTCAGGGAACAGTGGTACTCAACAAAATGTGTCACTTACAGTTGGTACGATGTCAGAAAAAAACTTCAAAATTTCCAAATTCTACCATTGTTAGTGCCCTAGTAAGAAAATTAACTCTTTTCTTTCATTTCCAGGCCTTGCCATAGCGGGTGCAGCCATTTTTGGCGCTGGTCTAGGATGGTTTGTCTTCTCTTGGAGACAAAAGAAAAAACGGCGTGCTGCCCTAGCTGCTCAAACTGCCCAAATGGACAGCAAAGATCTCCTGAGTCCAACAAGCAAAGGCCTTGCTACTAATTCTACAACTTATTATTCCCAAAGTGTCCCTTCTTATCCATCCTTATCCTCCTCAAAGTCTGACCTCGAAAAGGGGAGCACTTACTTTGGAGTTCAGGTCTTCAACTACACTGAACTTGAAGAAGCCACTGATAATTTCAACCCTTCTAGAGAACTTGGAGAAGGTGGCTTTGGCACTGTGTACTATGGTATGATGATAAACCCTTGGATATCTATAATTAGGCATTTAATAATTGGTCATCTTTTTTTTGAACTGATCTTTCAATTTGTTGATCAGGTAAGCTCCGTGATGGTCGCATAGTTGCAGTTAAGCGTCTATATGAGAACAATTTCAAGCGTGTAGAGCAATTCATGAATGAAGTTGAGATCCTGACTCATTTACGGCACCAGAACCTTGTGGTGCTGTTTGGATGCACGTCGAAACGAAGTCGAGAACTCCTCCTTGTTTATGAGTATATCCCTAATGGAACAGTGGCTGATCATCTACATGGAAAACGAGCAAATTCTGGTTTGCTTTCTTGGCCTGTCCGGTTGAACATTGCCATAGAGACAGCCGATGCATTGGCTTACCTCCATGCATCAGATATCATACATCGCGATGTCAAAAGCAACAACATTCTCCTAGACAATGACTTCCGTGTAAAAGTGGCAGATTTTGGGCTGTCCCGTTTGTTCCCCACCGATGTAACCCACGTGTCAACCGCTCCACAAGGGACACCCGGCTACGTTGATCCTGAGTACTATCAATGCTATCAACTCACCAGCAAGAGTGATGTTTATAGCTTTGGGGTGGTCTTGATTGAGCTTATCTCATCAAAACAGGCTGTGGACACTAATAGGCACCGGCATGATATTAATTTGGCAAATATGGCTATTAACAAAATCCAAAATCAGACATTGCATGAGTTGGTTGATCCGTCCCTTGGGTTTGAAACAAATAGTTCTGTAAGGCGGATGACTACATTGGTGGCGGAGTTGGCTTTCCGGTGCTTACAACAAGAGAGGGATTCGAGGCCTTCAATGGAAGAAGTGTTGGAGAAATTGAAAGGAATGAAGAATGAAGAGTTGAATGAACAAAAAGCAGAGGTAGTGGACATTCTGGAGGATGATGTTGGGCTTTTAAAGGTTAATCCTCCCCCTATGTCGCCAGATTCATCAGTCAATGAGAAACCGGTTAGCAGCTCTACTACACTTGATTCTAGTGGTTGATATCTTGTTTTCATTTTGCTTCACCATTAAAAAGCAGGTATTAACACTCTCATTCTCGTGGCTTTTTTTTGTTATTCATAGAATATAAGTTCGAGACATCATTTATAGATGCGGACTTAAAAGTTAAAAGGGCATGTTGTACATAGTAAATGTAGCTGACAACAACCTATTAATGTTCCTCTTTTGAATTTATCTATAAATTTCGTTTGTTTGCTGGATTATTATTGTTTTAAGCATTATTAGAGGATATGTGAACTTCCCATAAAAATTTAATAGTTCCTTGGTGTTTTTACATTTTGTTTTGTGTTTAATCAAATGTAAGCCTGAAAAGAGCAACTTAACCCAAGTTTTGTTGCTTGGGTTAAGTTGCTTGGTAACATGAAATTTGTGTCTTGAAATGTAAAATTGAACGAAAAAATGTTTTTCAATTTCAAATCAATGATGCAGATTTAATGCTGTCAAAAAAAAAAATATATTATTATTTTGGGTTTCTCTTTTCTTTTCTTTTTTTTTTTTAATTTATACATTTACATTAACATTTTTCGGAATTTCGAGCCATTCAACAAGGTCGTCATCTCCTTGTGACATTGTTGTGGTTAAGATAGATGTGGAGGGAAGCCTTGAGCTAGTAGTAGATATTGTCCACACTACCGATCCAATACTAGTCTCATTCATGAATGTCATGCTTTGATGAAACTATAAGAATGAACATGTGCACTCTCATTCATTTTTACTTTGTATTTTTTAATTTAAAAATTGCCTTTCTCGATATTAAAAAAAAAATTGCTTTTTCCCGAATTTCAAGAATGCTTTTCTGAATATATATATTGTTTGAGATATAATATTGTTTGAGAGAAAATTATGTAATATAATAATATAATAACACACTAATACATTATTATCATATTGTTTGAGATAAAATTATGTAAAATATAAAAATATTGAATTTACAATATTATATTTTTCAAATACATATTTTAAATAATATAATATATATTATTTATAATACATTAAATTATATAATTAATTTCACAATATATTAGAGAAAATGTTATGTTACCCTTCATTAATATGTTATTCAAATTTTGTATTTGAAATAATACAATAATATAATATTAATAATGTATTATTTTTTAATAATCAGTTAGGATTATTACGTAAGTTTTCACTCTCCTTTTTAAATTTTAACAGTCAAGAAAGAGATAATATTAATAATTAATTCAATTATATAATTAACGTGCACTCATTTGAGATAACACCGCTCTTTCCAAAATACATGAGTCTTGCCACGTGTAAGCATAATGCTTTTAATGGATGAAGGTTTAAAAAGACGCAAAAGACAGACGGTCGATATTCCCGTAAAGAAAGAAGCCGTCCGTATTCCATCATTTATTTTAACCCAACAACATCCTCCCCCGACCCCTTCTCTCTCTGTCTCTTTGTAAAAGAAGAAACAAGGAATCTATGGCTAACACACACTGCAAGCTCAGATCTTACTTTCTCTCTCCAAGAAGCAAGCATTTATAGTGTCGAATTTATTCGAAGATTTAGAGAGAATTGTTGCAGCTTCGATCGAAAATGGCCACTCTTCAGAAATTTAAGCTGTTAGCAACTCAGTGCGCCGTTGCCGGAAGCCCAACGCGAAGCCCCACAACAAGCCCAGTAATTCACCTCCGCCGCCGTAAAACCCTTCGGATGTTTCTCAGCCGCAGCGGCGGTGGCCGTAGCCTTCCGCCCCGTGAGGACACACCGGATCGGCTACGAAATGCCGATGATTCACCGGATAAGAGGAAGGAATTAGCAGTCAGCCACAAGCTGAAGGATTTGTTTGTCTCTTCACCGCCGCTCGAAGAAAAGGATTCGGAGGTCAGAGATGTAGGAGAGGGCTTTTTACCGGCAACCGCTGGTGCCGGTAGTGGTGTCAATGGTGGTGCGGCTGGGAGACGCGGCGGATACCGCTCACTTAGGCCATTATCGGCGGCGTTTCGGCAGCGGTTACTCAGAAGAGCTTGGCGTCCTGTTCTGGTTACCATACCCGAGTAATTCTAGAAATGTAAGGATGATGGAATAATTTTGATATTTTAATTAAATTTACATTTTGGATTTTACTTAATTATACTAATCAATTTTATAAGTTCCCTTTCTTTTCTTGCGCTCTACTTATTTCAGGAAATTGTAGAATATTTTATATTTGCAAAAAAAAAAAAATCAATTTTCGATTGGATTGGAATTATACTACAACAATATTTAGGTGTAAATGTGTTGAAGTTTGAAACTTCTAATTTTTATTTTTTTTTAACTGATGAAAAGAAATTTTACTGATTTGAAATGAAATTATGCATATATATATATATGTGTATGTATTATATATATGCAACCTAATCAAGTTGCAAATTGGAAGGGGATATGTTTTCATTTGAGTTAAGAAGGGGTAAAAAATTAATTCCAACCAAAAAGAGACACAATCTTCTGTGGAGAACGGATTCATTTAAAACTGTCTTCTTTTTTAACTAATCGAATCTCATTATTAATGGTTTATGGACTGGTTTTATTTTTTTAAAGAGAAATATTTTTTCGGTATTATTTTTAGGGGTGTTAATTTTTAACACGGTACACGATAACACTATTTGAGTACGATACGAAGTTAACGGGTTTGGGTCATAAATGAGTTGACACGTATAACATAATTAATAAACAGGTCGGGTTTAGATTTTACTGCTGTCAATCCGTTTAACACGATTTAACACGTTTAATTGTAAAATATATTATGAGTTAAGGTAATTTATCTTACATCAAATATTTATTAAGGTTTTGAGATTTTTTATTTATAAAAGAAGTTTCTACTTTGATTTAACTCATATTTAAAGTTATTAAAGTTAAAAATTATTTATACATGTTAAAAGATAGATAAATTTTTTAATTTAAAAAATAAAAAAATTAAAATAAACGCGTTAAGTGTGTCAACATGTGTAACTTGTTTAATAAATAGGTTGGGTTTGAGTTTTAAAATTTGACACGATTAATTAATAGTTTCAAGTTTAAATTTATACATATTTTTAAATATATATATCTTAACACAATTCAAACATAACATGAGAACATACGAATTGAGACTCTTAATTAATTAGTTCTAGTCTTTCTGTAACCCATGAAGACAGAGTAAGGTTGGCACAGGATTGGTATAAAAAAGATGTGTACTTTCCAAGTACCATTGACAGAAGATGTGCTAGTTCTCTATCACTGCATTTGTTTTTTATTTTATAATATGTATTATGTGTATATAAATTTGTATTCATAATTATATTAGTTAATTAATTATAATTTTAAAAAGAGAGGAGAAAGGTACAAATTTGAAAAGATGAAAGTCAAGAAACATGAAACCCTTGTTAATAAATTGAATTTTGATTCAAAGATTAAATTTTATTTGAATTCGATAATTTTTTTAATTAAATAGATTGTATAAGAATTAAACAAATTTAATTCAATTATATATAATATATATTAATTTTTATATATTATAAATTAATTAATTTTTAATAAGTAAAGTATTAAATTATATAAGATTTTTCAAAATTAAATTGAGTTGAATATATATTTTAAATTATACATATTATTTTATATACATAATATATTAATATATTCTAACTTAATATTTAATACACATGATCCGATTCAATAATTAAAAACCTAAATTAAATTTAAAATTTATAAATTCATCAAAAAAAAATTCTTATTTGATAATTTTTTTAATAAATAAAATTCAGAAACATTCTGTTTAGAGCCTGAGTACTGGGTAAAGCAAAAGACATGGCTGCAGAGGCGCGGGATAGCATGGAAACTGTCTTTTAACTCTTGGAGCGGCACATTTGATCAATATCAGAGCATAGGTCATGATGCAAAACAAAACGGGTATTCTTCTGACCCAAAACGACAGGAAAATAGCCTCACTTCTTTATTCGTTATTTTATGTGTTAAATAAGTAGAATTGTGCTTTTATCATGCGCGTGGGGTAGGATAAGATGGTTGAAAGTGGCATTAGATCATGAAGACAAGGTCATGGAAAGATACACACACACACACACATATATATACGCAATAATCTAATTGAAAATTTCTGTCTGATTAAAGCTTTCAGTTTTCACTTAGTCTTTGTGTTTTGAAATGTTCAATTATAACGATATGTGTGGGGTACCCATATGACCCTTTGCATCCTTACTCTATGACCTAACTATAATGTCATATCATTTATAATGGTCCTCACATATGTTCTTCTAGTATTGCATAATAATTATGTTCTTCTTTTTTATAAAAGTTTTCATTTGTATCTATACTTTTTACTATATATTTATTTTATCATAGACACAAATGAAGCTTATAACATTTTTTTTAAGTAATTCAGATCGATTCTACTAACTGCAATTTTTTATGGCGTGGCCAAATCGTAAATCAGGGTCTTCTTAACCTGAGTACTTATAATCCAAACGTGCACTTGAGGGAAGAGTGGTTCCAAGTGATGTCATTAGTTTTTGTAGAGTACTGAATCTATGACCAGTATCTTTAAATGTACTTATTATGCGATTCACTACTATCCAGTTACGAAAATTGGAGTATTATATGAGTTGTACAAGTACTATATGAGTTGTACAATTGTCTAATCTTCATGCAATGGTCATGGATTCGATTCCTTGTCCTCTATCGTTATATCTAAAAAAAAAAAAAAATATGTTAACCATGTGGTAACAATGGGAATAGCAATTGGGGCCATATATACTATCAATTCTTACACTATATATGGATGAAATAAAACAAAATACTTCAAGACCCTAGCTAGATGCCGTGTATGGTTGATAAATGCCCCTATCTATCTTCTACGACATGATGAGTAACAAGGAGTCTCCAAGGTACAAAGGAATATTGTTGGGGGGCTGGATGGAGGTTGTTATGTCAAACTCTCCCTTACAAGTAATGGAATCTATTTTTGCCCTTTTCCCCCCTCATAGAGGACCACAAAAAAGCATAGGAGGACAAGATAATATAAATGCTTTTTGGGTGTAAAGATGCCACGATTTGACCAGTTACTTCACATGAGTCACACCTTCATTTTTAAAATAAAAAATAAAAAAATTATCCCGAGAACAGAAAAATAATAATATTGCATATATATAAATACTAACAAAATATAAAACTTTTTTTCAACAAATATACAATCACATCCCTTTCATTATGAAGGCTGTTTCTCCAAGCTTTTTTCTGTTTCATTTTCATTTTTATTTTTGGGAGCTGTAATATATGTAGTGGTGTCCTAGAGTTGAAAAAATATATATTTTTTTTTTGGAAGAGAGAGAGAGAGAGAGAGAGAGAGTGAGTAGTATTTTTCTTCTTAAATCTTCACTAATTTCTTTGAATGCTGACTCTGTCTGCTTCAACAACACATGGGTTTTCATAAATACTGCCAGTTTATCAATAATTACTACAGCATCCATAGCTAAGATCCTGCAAATTAAATGAATTAGAAACAGAAAAGATGTTTGAGCACTGAGGATGTGTTAAGGACAAGTTATGACAACGAAATATGTATAGGCGGCCCAATCACATAGACTAGATAATAATGGCAAAGCCCATCACACTAGCTATGCAGTTTGACCGAGATCACTAAGTACCAGCTGGGCAACACTAGATCATGGGCTCATTGGGCTTTGAGTCTCCATTGGCAAACAAAGATGTCAGTCATCCATTGTATTGTCTAATCAATTGGGCCAGAGGTAATGCCTATGTCTATGATAGTTTTCAAATGATAGTTTTCAAGCCCAAAATAAGGCAAACTTGACAATGTCCAGTCAAGACGTTAGATTATGAATATCCATGATCGGAGATTTGAGTATTTATTTTCACTCAGTTATAAGTCAAATTGGGTTAATTTTTTAGGGCTCGTATTTGATAAGCTCATGCCAGTGTTAGGTTTTATAGTTTTTAGTTGCTTTATAATGTTATAATTGTACTATTTAATTAATTATAATACATGAATGAAAACACTTTATCGCTTTTATAAAAACAAAAAAAAATAGACTATCCATGCATGCATTTGAAACTTTGTTCATTTCTGTAATCTAAACTGCATGTATTAGTCACTTGTCCCTATAGTATCAACTTGTTCATTTGCTTCGTTTGTCATAAAATACTTTGAATTGAAAAATATTTTTGAAGTTAGAGCCTTTTTATATAATTTTTTTTATTGATTGTTTCAAGTTTTGAAAATAAATTATCTAACTCTTATAAAAGTTTTTTTCAAACGTATCAGAGATCTCATTCTAAGAAAGTGTTGGGTTCAAGCCTCATCCCTTGTTAATTTGGTGCAAGGTTTGCACTCTTTTGTCCTGTTCTATCTAGGTTCGCATTCTGTAAGCTAATATGTCGTATAACTCTATCTCTTCGTATACTCTCTAATCTCCTCCAGTCTCCACGTGTAAGACGAAGTTTCACGTGAAGGAGAATGTTAAAATAACTTGATAAAAAATTGTTGGTCCATCATTTAATAGCTTAAACTTTAGAGTAATTACTTATCTTACATAAATTTTAATGGATATCAATGAGAATAAACTTATAAACATAAATTCTTTTGAATTTTGGTATCCTTTAGAATTGTATAATTAAGTTTATTAAGAAAAAGACCACACAAGAAGGATTATACACACACACACACACATATATATATGTGTGTGTGTGTATATATTATTATTAATGTTAATGGTAAAGTTCATAATACTTTGTTGGAAAAAAATATTCAACGATTTAGATGGATGATATATTTTAGTATATTTTTACAACTTTTATGTAAATTTGAACTATGAAATAATTACACCATTTTTGGTGGGGCAAAGGAAAGCTTTTAGATTTTAGGAAATTGGCTTTGTGCACTTGGAGTCTTCTTCTTGTGGACATGACTCATGGACCTTTTTGAGAAGTCCCACTAATTATGTAACAATGGCGGTCCATTTATCACTTTGTTATGTGTGAATGCAAATGCTTTAACTATCTTCTTTTCTGTCCAACACCTTTAAAAGTCACCCTTGATTTTATTTGCAAGTCCTTTTCACAAAACATGTGTAAGGTCTTTTCTATTGACTTGGGTGTGGTATTTCTCCTTTTCTTCATGGCATATATATTCAAGCCCATCTTCAACTTGTCATGTCGCCTCAAGGCACAATGCTAAGAAGCTACAAATCTACAAGCAAAATAAAACATAGATCAAGTCAATTTCATCCTATCAAAACTACTTATTTTTTAGAATTGTTTATGAAATTTATGAGTTATAATCGATCTTATAAATTCAAGTATTTATTAAAACATTTGGGAATATTAAAAACTAAAGTATAAATTATATATTAAAATTCTTTATGAAATTAATAAGTTATAATGTCAACTAATTAGTTTGCTTGATAACTCGTGACTTCTTACAAAAGGAGGTCATGGATGGGTTTTATATCTGTAGTTGTCGTTTATTCGGCTATTGAATTTTTTAAGATTCAAAGTTAAAAAAAATACTATAAACATATGTGAATCTTAAAAAACTAAACTATAAATAAGAATGATAATGAGACAGGTTTGGGACTGGAGACTCTTTATCGAATCTCGTGACACCAAGAAAAATATTTCTCCAAACCTATTTAAATCCCATTATAGGGTCTCCATTGGGGTTTTCATTTAATTTTAATTTATTTTATTTATTTTATTATAATTAATACATTTCAAACAAAAACGTTAGATGAATTAAAATAAAAATTATGTATTTCAGTAAAGATTTAGAATGACATTATTTGTTTTCTTTCAAATATATAAGTCTAACAAATTTATTTAAACTTTTAATGAATGATTTAAAAATATTATTATAAATATTAATTATATAATACAAAACTTTTTTCCTATTTTAGTATATATAATCGACTCTGTTTGGATTGAGATATGTGAATTTATATTAAATTTATCTCAAATTTTAATAAAATAAACATAATTTCTTTTAAATTTATGTATTAAAGATGATAAATTTTAAACATTTCAAAAGTGACATGTTAAATTATAGTAACTATAAACAGCGACCTAGGATTTGATGTTTAGGTTCAATTTTCTAAATTCATGTATGATTGAAATTGAATCTTGATTTTGTCTGCTCCATTTTTCCATATGAATGATAGAACTTACCCGAGATTTTCGATAGAAGAAAATCTATAGGGTTGTTGTGGGGGCTTGTGGCTAATATAGGCGTCGGCGTGCGCCACGTTGATTAATGAGGTTAATACACATCTCAGCTGTCTTTATCCTATTTTACCCTTCGGAATTGGTTTCGCATCTCAAAACGGGGCCCACGTTGGGCAGATGGATTTAGGATCTCATAGCATCTGGACGACACTTATCCCCATCCTGTTTGGAGCGTGGAGAATCGCGTGACAGTACAGCGTGTGGGACTAACATCAATCTGGCAAGCCCCACGCTCCCACTAACGACTCAAAAAGTCCGAGGAATACAGTACTTCGCGTACACGGTAGAGCCACTGTGACTTTGATTGTGAATTACATGCATATTTAGTTCGCCCCCAAATCAAACTACCTACTATCGTCCACGCGTTAGGAGATGTTATTTCATCAGCCTACGAGTCTCTGCATAATTTTGAAAAGTGCTAGGCATATTGCGATTGATCAACATTCGTTATTATGTGTTATCAATATTCAAGCAACTTTAAAAAAAGTTGTCACCGGGCGTCAAAAATTATATTTATAATTTTAAAGAATGTTATGTCACTCCTGAATTATATATTTATTTTAATGACAGGTGTTAAAATAAAATGTTATTTTAATATTTTAATATATTTTATTAAAAAATATAATTAAACTTAACGATTATATTTTAACAAGTATATTTTTCATAACAGTTTAATTTAAATTAATTTTTTAAATTGAATTACAAAAACTAATTTGATTTAAAAAATCAATTTAAATTCTAACAATTAACTAAATTAAAAAAATTAGTTAAATAAATAAAATCATCCTAACTTAACAAAAAATCATAACTTAAAAAATAAATTAAAAATAAAAAAAGTAATTTAAATTATAAAAATTAATTTAATTAAAAAATTAATTTAAAAAATAACAAACCCCCTATATTTTTTGGGACTTTGGTAAGTTTTTTTTTTTTTTTTTTTGTATTTATAGAATTTTTTGTTGAAATAAAGCCGTTAAAATAGTAATCGTTGTAATAGTAAAATAAATATAGCTCCAACCGTCAAATGACACTTTTCTTTTTTCTTTCTCAAAAATTTATAAAAATGGCACTCCAGATCGTTGGGTGCTATTTTGCAACAGCATATGTCACTCCCGTTGGAGTGAAAAATTTTGATTTTGGGGTGCCATTTTGATAGTTATGAATTTAGCACCCCAAATAACACCTTGCGTTGGAGTTGCTCTTACACACTTAAGTTAATTACATACATTAATTATGAATTTACAAGGACAATTGTATTACCACTAATATAATTTTTTTCATTTAATTTAATATTTTATAAATTCTATGAAATTGTTATGTCACGGGATGGATTTATAAAATAAATTTTTTAAAAATAAGTCATTTCGTGACGGTAAAGTGAAGTTATTATTTCTGTTACTCTTCATCTCTAAATGCGATCGAATCATAGTTTGACATTCAACTAATCTAACTGTTTGGTAAACTAGCTTTACAACAATGGTTTGAATAGGATTTAGTAATGGTACGGACGAAATTTAGGGATCCGACGCAACTCAGTTGTACCAAGGTGTTGAATGTTGTGTTCGGTATACTCTGTGTATTCGTCCTTTTGCCATGTATTTACTTGATAATCATATAAAGTCGCCGTCAGGCTACAAAACCCACTGAAACACCCACTCTCTCTCTCCAGTCTCCAACGGAATTCTGAGACTCCAACGTTTGAAAACTCAGATTCCTGAGAGAATTTTAATTCAAAAGATTGCTCTTCACCACGCGCCGCCTCCGCTACCACGACACCTCACTCGCTATCTCTGGGAGATCCACAGCTTACAGCCGCCGCCGCCGCCGCCACTTCCACACCTCCACATATCTCTTTTCTTCTATCTCTGAACGTCAAAAAAGAGATCTGAAGATTAAAAAAATTGAGAGACTTTATGAATCCTAAACCTCTGAACCGAAGATGGGCGGAGTCACGTCGTCGATCGCCGCTAAGTTTGCCTTCTTCCCACCAAGCCCGCCGTCGTACACAGTGATCACCGACGAATCCTGCGGCGGCCGATTGTACATACCGGAGGTCCCCTAGGAGGGACGGCGTCGATGTTTTGAAGCTTCGGACTCGACGAGGCAACGAAATCGTGGCTGTCCACATCAAGCATCCCAGGGCATCGGCCACTCTGCTTTACTCACACGGTAATGCGGCCGATTTGGGTCAGATGTTTGAGCTCTTCGTTGAATTGAGCCTCCGTCTTCGCATCAATCTGATGGGGTAAATTTAATTTCAGTTGTTTTGTTTTTTAATTAATTAATTAGTTGGGTTCGCTTGCCTTTAGTTTTGTAACTGTAAATAAAGCATGCGTTTTGTTAAATTTGGTGAATCGGATACAAAAGGAAAATGGTTTATTTTTATTTTTATTATTATTCTTAAATTCTGGTAGTGTGTAAGGTTTGGGAATTTCAATGATTTGGATGATAGAGGGGCTTCTATCTATATATTTGAAAAGACATTGATTTTGATGGCTCTGTTATGGTGGCATTTGTTTTGCAAAATTAGAAGGAAAAGATGCATATTTAGAAAGTTACTTACGAAATTCAGGTATGACCTAAACAAATTAATGCAATTGTGAGCATATCCAAAAAAAAAATCTTGGGTCTTTTGCAGCTGCTTCAGTAGCTGAAAGATAGTTCTTAGGAGTGTCGACTTCGTTAAGTAGATTTCAGCTACTTAATCAATTCAGGTATGACCTAAACAAATTAATGCAATTGTGAGCATATCCACACAAAAAAAATAGAAAAAAAATATTGGGTCTTTTGCAGCAGCTTTAGTAGCTGAAAGATAGTTCTTAGGAGTGTCGACTTCGTTCAAGTTTCTGGGAGTTGAGAGGAAAGGAACCATAATTGGCAGACTTATCTGATTGTTTCAAGCCTTAGGAATTAAGGAACAGATTATTTAAATCAATTCAGAATATGGTCAGTGGCAATATCATGTCTTTAATAGCCTCTTTGCTCATCCAATTGAGATCTTGGAAATGTTGATCACATTTTTTTGTTTGTTTGTTTGTGGTGGAGTTGGTATGAAGTTTTTCATTCCCTCTGGAGAAGAATATGCATTCCAGTGAGGCATGGTAAAGGATAATGTCTAGACTTACAAGAGAGGCCTGATGAGTGGAAATCTACTCCTTGTGTGCTGTATAATGTTAAATCACTTGATTGGAGTATCGAATTTTTGAATTATCTTCATCATTCAAATAGACTCTTCTAATGAACATATGCTTTACACATCAACTCTGGCTTTCTTGCCTAACAGATTTTAGATTTTTCCTTACCCCCACCAACCCCAAAAAAATAAAAACACCAACCAAAAAAGAACTTTATAAGTAATGTAACAATTTAGAGGTAAAACAATTTGACCTGAAGTCACCACACTTTGTTGGGGACCCTTGTGAATCTAGATTGCACAATCTGCAATGTGGTAACTTTGTTTCAGAATTAATTGATTTGGTGACTCATTTCTCCTCCCTTTTCTTTCACCTTTTTGCTAGGCAATATTGAACTAATTCATGAAAATTGTCGAAGGTATTTTAGATAATGAAAAAGATATATTATTCTGTCTAATAGGTCATGATTTATAGTCATAACTTACAAGTAAATAAGGAAACTATCCTAAATTAATTCTTACAATCAATCCATCAATTAATACAATTGATCAATCAATCAATCAATCTAATGCCTTAATTAAGTTACAGATTAAGCTCAATCTATTACCTAAATTAAGCTATAGATTTGGTCAATATTTACTACACTCCCCCTCAAGCTGGAGAATATATATCTATAACTCCTAACTTGCTACAAATAGAGTCAATGATAGTCTTTGGCAAAACTTTGGTAAAAATATTAGCAAGTTGACAACCGGAAGGAACAAACGGAGGAGTGATTTTCTTGGACTCTACTTTAGATTGAATGAAATGACAATTAACTTCAATATGCTTGGTCTGTTCGTTGGAACCCTTCAATTTTGTATTGGTTAGTGATTTAATAAAAAAAGAATCTTTGTTGTCCTTGTGTCCAATTTATCAACCATGATAGGACAAAGAAGTTGAAGCGAGAGAAACTGGCCAAGATTGGTTGGGCTGAGAGAGCCGAGAGGTGCCGAAGGAGCCAAGAGGTGTCAAAGGAGCCGAGAGGGGCCAAGGGAGACGAGAGGCACTGAGAAGGGGAGGACTGAGAAAGAGAAGTTATGGTTTAGAAAACTTGCTTTGATATCATGTCGAAGGTATTTTAGAAAATGAAAAATATATATTCTTCTTTCTAAGAAGTCAATATTTATAGTCATAACTTACAAATAAATAAGAAAATTATCTTAAATTAGTTCCTACAATCAATCCATCAATTAATCAATCAATTAATTAATCAATCAATACAATCAATCTAATGCCTAAATTTAGTTACAATTTAAGCTCAATCTAATACCTGAATTAAGTTACAGATTTTATCAATATTTATAACACTTCCCCTCAAGTTAGAGAGTACTCTCAGCTTGCTACAAATAGAGTCGATGACGGTTTTTGGTAAAGTTTTGGTGAAGATATTGACAAGTTGACTACCAGAAGGAACAATCGGAGTGGTGATTTTCTTGGACTCTACTTTAGATCGAATGAAATGACAATCAACTTTTTGGTTAATATTTACAACAAAAACCTAATGGGATGCCACTTTTTTTTTAAAAAAAAAAAAACTTATCAAAAAGAAAATACCACCTTTTTTTTTGTTTTTTTTTTGGGGGGGGGGGGGGGGGGGGGGGTAATAATGTAATTTGGAAATCAGTATTGCGCCCTCACATACATGTTTCTGAAAGGGAATAGAAAACCAGTGCGTTTTTAATATAACAATTCACTTTTCATCATCGTCTAATGAATGAGAAGAAAACCTCTTACATTTTCACTACCTTCTCTCATTCTTTTTCTAATTCATCAATCTCCACTAAGTACATAAGTTTACTCTCATCATACAAGCATTGTACTGTGAGTGGCATACACATGCATGTTTTTAATCTTTTAATATTATGATCAACATTTTAGATATCGCAATAAACAGTAGTGGGACTCATAGTGTTGAGAATATTAATTTTTCCCCTTGTCACAATTTATTTTTCATTAGGTCCTTGATTCATGCCCAAGCTAATTTTTATATCATATTTCTCATCTTCTCGATGGTTGTAGTTCCCATATTTGTCCCCTTTGTTATCTCCCAACCTACTTCCCTAACTACTTACTGCACTTCAGAGTTTAGACTGGCCGCCGCTATGTGAGGCAATTTACTAGATTTTATGTAAGGTTTATATTCAATCAGGAAACCAGCCTGTGGCTAACCTTATCAGTTATCAGTTTTGACCGCAAATGATACACACATACACCCTTGAAGGCTTTTGTCACTATTTGTTTACATGCATTGGATATCATGTGCCTTATAGCAATAATAATGTTTTGATCTGCATTGTTTGATAAAAAAATTTGCATACATACATACTATTGTCTAAAGACGATCCCCCTAAGCTAGTGTTGGGTTTTGACACTTGTATGTGCACTAGTGCAAATCATAGGATATTATTTCAGTTGGTATGCATTGAGACAATCTCGTGTTGCTCTTGCCAACTAAGAAGTACGGATATGACACGACACAAATACACAAACATGACATTTTTCAAAAAAGTAGGATGCAGATACGTCAAAGACACTTTAAATATATATATTTATATTTTTTATAAGACGATATAATAAAAAACGTAATATTATTTCAATCAAAATTGACATAAAAACATACAAATAAACAAAAAAATTATAATTATATCAAAAAAACAAAAGTTATTAAATAAAAATTCAAGAGCTTCTTCTTTTAATTATTAACATCCATGATTCAAGTTTCAAAACACATTTATTAACTACTATATAAAATATATATAATTTTAAAAAACATAGAAGAGGATAAAAAAGAGGGAACTTTTTTTTTTTTAAAAAAAAAAAGAAACAAAAACATTTCCAAAACGTGTCCAGGTTATGTCTGAGTGTCCGTGCTTTATAGCTTGCCAAAACCCTTGGTGCAATAATGTGGTGTAAGCATGGCATTTAAGGGTTCAATTCTTATCCTTTATCAAAAATAAAAAAGAAATAATCTTAATCTTATGGGTCAATTGAATTGTATATTTGGAGAGTGTGGCTTATGACTTTTACTTCCTGAGTTCCTAACATTACCTGTGTCATGCCTCCACACTTTGAAAGATAATAATGTTGACATTTCTTTGTAGCTCAACTTAAGAAGTTCTTGTATCCCAACTACTTGGGATCATCTATACCCTTCCTTTTTCTATATGCAGCCTAATCTAGGGCCGTATACTCAAATATATCGTAGATCATCATCTCATCTCTTATTTCCTCAATCTAGTTTCTTTCTCTTTCATTATGATTACACACATGGCTGCACTATTTTCGTTAGTTTTTATACAAACGTTGAGTGTTTCAAAATGATGCCATCAAGATCCCTGTTATGATTCTTATGAATAATAAAGTTGATTGTTTGATTTGGCAAATGATACTTGTCTCTAAAATTGAGAGGAGAATAAGGCACCCCTGACTAAAAGTTTGGTACAAAACAGAGCAATATACCAAAAATGGGTTTGAAATCCCTTTTACATGTTTTGACACCTTGTTTATGGTTTAAATGCAATAAACCATACAAGTTCCCATATGAATGCCTCTTCTGGGTCAGCAGCTTATCTTCTGCCAAGGAATGGTAATTTTGAGGGGAACTGATATTTGTCGAAAGTATCATTTGGGAAATGATACTTATCTCAAAATTGAGAGGAGAATAGGGCACCCCTGACTAAGAAACAGAAATTTTGGGGCAAACAGGGCAAGATACCAATAATGGGTTTGAAACCATTTCTACATGTTTTGACACCTTGCAAATGGTCTAAATGCAATTAACTATACAAGTTCCCGAAATGAATGCCTCTTGTGGGTCAGCAGCTTATCTTTTGCCAAGGAATGGTAATTTTAAGGAGGGAAGGAATGGCCTTATAAAACTGAGCTCTTCATTCTTTTACTCTCTAATGAGAGCTGCATTGGAGAGATCCTCGCCCTTAATTAGTTCACTGATTTCCTCCATCCTCAGTTGAGATGGATCCTTTTCTTCGAAGGGCAACTTCCTCGGAATATCATAGGATCTTCCGCACGACTTGAATCCTAGTTGTTGAATCTGTCTTCTGGAATCCAGTCAGTCTAATTGGGATCTCAGTGATTTTTCTCTAATGTAATATTCCTCTCTTACGTGGGCCCCAGAAGATCAGGTTTAAGTCCGGGTTTAGCCCTAGATAAACACACTTTCCTTGGCTTTACCTGGTCTATATCTTAAATATGACTTAAATCTCTATCCTGGATGGGTTCTCAATAAGCAGTAAGCTGGTCTACCTGCAGAATTAATAACAGCATGGAACACTCTTGCTAATGGTTAAAGTGAATGCCATGAAAAGATATTCTCATTTAATAAACACATCATGCATAGATATCCTGGATGGGAATAAGGGGTAAGCTGTTCACCCACAGAATATAACATTTAATAAACACATCATGCATAGATATCCTGGATGGGAATAAGGGGTAAGCTATTCACCCGCAGAATATAACCACAGCATGGAATTCTCTTGTTAATGGTAAAAGTGAATGGCATGCATAGATATTCTCATTTAATGACCACATCATGGAGTTCTTATGCTTCTCTTTAACAAATTTTTGTTATTCAGAAAAAATTCCCCTTCATTTATTAGAAATGTGATAGCTTTGCAATTCAAGATGGAATCATCTAAGCATTGATTGTCAAGGTTTCGTTTTGGGGTCCGTAGAGGCGTAGATCGATGCTCTCACAATCCAGAAAAAAACATGATAAACTAAGTTGTTGTGAAAATGGCAACCTCTTAGTTAAAAGTGTTGAGAACTTGATATAGCTTTTGGACCAATTGGTTGCTTAACATGGTATTAGAGCCTTGGTTAGGGGTAGTCTTGGATTCAAGTCTCTTTATTTGCATTTATTCCTCATTTGGATTTGCACTCTTTTCTACTTTGCATTTGCCTATGATTTCTTTGTCTCTCCACGTGCGAATCTGGGGTTGTACGTGAGGGGGAGCGTTGAGAACTTGATAATTGATATACAGTCAACTCTCTTATAATTAATAGCCTTGGAAGATGAAAAATTTATTAATTATTAGAATTATTAATTATAAATTTTCTTATATTTTTATTAATAAAAAATTATTTCATACATGTATGTGAATTTCGACACAAAAGAGACCTCATATTCAATTTTTTTACGACATTTCATTACAAAATACATATAATATTCAACTTAAGGCATATAAAAATTCATAATATCCTTTTGAACTTAAGAAGTTATTATTCTACGCTTACTCATGCCATAATTTTCCTCACTTACAATACATTTAACTCCAATTTAAATAAAATTTACAAATATAATTACTAAAACGTGTTGCAAATGGGATATATAAGTACATGTATAACTATTTTATCTCTTTAATAATTAATATTATAAAGGATTTTTTTGAAAAATTATTAATTATTAAGTAATAGAATTATTAATTATCCACCATGGTACCAAGTCGGTTCCTTAAAATTTTATTAATTATTAGAGATTATTAATTTATTGAATATTAATTATAAGAGGGGTTAACTGTACATTGTTGACTCATTCTTTAACAGCTTAAGCTTTTAGAGCAATTGGTTGCTTAACAAAAAGGACTTTGTTGACCCTATTGTTTCTTACAAAATTATTAATTAATTTTCTGTTTCCTTTCCCTGTTATAAGAAGCTCCCTGTTATAAGAGCAATTGGTTGCTTAACAAAAAGGACTTTGTTGACCCTATTGTTTCTTACAAAATTATTAATTAATTTTCTGTTTCCTTTCCCTGTTATAAGAACTTTGTGGAAGAGGGGAAATAATGGTATTAGTTTGTCTTCTGATCTTTCAGTTATTTGCTGCGACATTTTTTTTTCCTTCGTTTTGTTCCCTCTTTAACTGGCTTGACATCTCTAGTTGCACCTTGTCGGTTAACATGGTAGTAGCGCAGGATGACGCTTTCACAGTCTAGAAAAGGCAAACTTACCCCAAAAAGAAAGATGATAAATGAACTAAGATATGGTATATATGGCAACCTCCTAGTTAGAAGGACTGTGCTACCCTTATTTCTCTAAAATGCTTCTTGAAGAATTTTTATGCTGCTTTCGGTTATTGGCTGTGACCTCTCTCTCTCTCTCTCTCTTTCTCTCATTTTTTCCCTAATTAATTTCTCCTCTCTTCAAACGGCTTCACATCCATAGTCGTGCCTAAAGCTAACAGGGTACTTTTGGTGTCAGTTATATCTGTGTTAGTTGTCATGAATTGAGAAACCTGTGGACTAATCATTTTTTCCCCGGAATAAATTGTAATTGGTTGTGCAAGATCTTCTGTTTGGTGGTCAGAGAATTGTTTGTTCTTTAACTCAGTTAGTGATTGCTCTTGATGGTGGCTTAAATTGGTAACATTTCTGCATTTTGATCCTACCAGTCTTATTTAGTTGGAGCATGATGAGATCACAACTTTAACTGGTTGCATTTGATTGTGTCAGTAAATTTATATCCATGCCCCAACTTATTTATTGCCATCGTCACACCTGGAAGAACCTCTTACCTGATTTCCTTTGTCAGACCTTGTTTTTGTTTTGTTCTTTCTACATGCATTTTGCTTGCTTAGTCTTGAATGCATGTAGCGTGATATTGTAATGAGTACGCACGTGTCTTGAATTTCTTACTTGATATAATCATATAATGCATATTCCTTCAAATTCAATATTCTTAGTGTTGCATACAAACACACCAGAAATTTTCTTTTTTTCTTGACAGATTTTAACGCTTTCCCCTACTCATTTCAAATTTTTGTTTCCAGGTATGACTACTCTGGATATGGACAATCAACTGGAAAGGTTGGACAACTAGCTTCTTCATTTGTACATATTTATGAATGGAAATAAGTTTGTCTTTGCTTTTATTACTTTCTTAGGAATGATGATAAATTTTGGTTTTGCAAATCTATATCTCTATCTGGATATCCTTGGACTCCTTTTAGCTGTTTAGTTATCCTTGCTTTTAAGAAATTTAGCATTAACTTCAATGTTCTTCACCCTTTTAAATTGTTGGGGATTATTTTCTACTGGTATGATTAGCTCTGTTGTCCCCACCCCCACCACCACCGAAGATAAAAAAAAGGGGAAAAAAAAACAGATTCTTTTTAAACGAACAAGCTCTAGCTTCCTGGTACCTCCTCAACCTTCCCATATAGGAGGTTGAGGGTTCAAGTCCTCTTAGGGGCAAAGTGTGTGCGTGTGTGATTTATCTATAAAAAAAAATATTCTTTTTTAAACTAGGCAGGATGTCTATTGTAGTTCTATGATTGACACCCCTCTGAATATTATTTACTATATTGCTTCATCAGTTCTACCAAGACATGCAAGGATATCTGATGATATAAATTTTGGTTTTGTTACTTTCTTAGGAATGATGATAAATTTTGGTTTTGCAAATCTATATCTCTATCTGGATATCCTTGTACTCATTTTAGCTGTTTAGTTATCCTTGTTTTTAAGATCATTGGCATTGACTTCAATGTTCGTCGCTCTTTTATATTGTTGGGGAGGACACATTTGGCATGGTGCTAGAACCTTGTTCAGAGATGTTTTTGCTGGTATTGACCCAGATTTGGATGCTTAAGTATATATTTTGGTTTTTTCTTATGTAGTCTTTTGCATGAACTGAATTGTACAGAAGGAGCTTGATTATAGCCCTTCACCGTAGCTTTGTAAATGGGTTGTGCAGCCCCCTTGGATGATTTGTAATTTATTATACTTTATATATATATATATATATATATATATAGAAAGAGAGATCTTTGCTATGCCTCAACCTTTTTAATTGTTGTCCGCTACAACTTATGGACTTGAACTCTGGGTTTTCTGCTGGACAATGATCTAGATTACCACTGGTGAACCAACAGCATGCTAGGTTCTTGTAATTTCATTCAGTCAATTATTGGCCATTTAAGCTTAATATTGCCAAATTATATCTTCAGTTATGGTTTTTGCTTAATGTCATGCTAGAACCTTTACACAATCAAAATGCTTTATAAGTTGTCTTGTATTTAAAGATTCAAACAAATTACTGTGTCATTCCTTTAAATTGAGTTAATTAACTGATGTTTTTTTTAATTTCATTTTCAAAAAGTGAGCGCTCTCTCTCTGATGTAGCAAGTGTTTTTTTAACCTTTAAATAAAAATATGACAAATAACCATACAAATATATACATATATATATATATATAGCTTGGTTTCAGATTTAGTTATTTTTGGTGCCTTATCCATACCGTAAGCTGATAGAGAAATGATAACTTAAAAGTATTTATATCATCAATAGCCTTCCTCATGTATGGCCTAACTCTCCTACGAGTGGCAATTACATTTGCACATTACTTGCGTGCCTGGTGCCATGTTTTTACTCAGCTGCTCTAAAGATTAAGCTAATAAAGAAGGACATAAGTATTTATATCATCAACAGTCTCGAAAAAATCCTTCATCTTTCTTCATAACCTTTGTCATGTGCCAACTGTATAAGTTTTATGCGTACAAGTTTTTCTACTATATTCTTTCTGTACTATGTAACTGCAGATTGCACAAATAAAATTGATATTGAAAGAAAAATAGAGAGGATCTTTGTAGCAAATCATATCAAATTCTTGTGTATTTAAGCTTCATTTGAGTATGCGTGTGCGATATGTTGCGGCTGTCTCCATCACCAACACATGGGCAGGATCCAACCCATATATGGGATGGCTTTGGAGTGTAGAGTTGAGGTTAAATATTTCATTTGATGCATCAGCATATCTCTTTTGTGCCATGTTGATTTCATTAATGATTAAGAGGAAATAGGATTCTCACGAGGTAAGAGTGTTTCACCAGTGAACAATTTGATGGGTTAACACTAGTAGAATGCTTGGATTTGGACTTTCTTGGTGTTGCTTTAGCGGGATATTCTCCTTGTGGCTGTACTGTTGCTCATAATATAACATCCATTCTTTTTTTTCTATGGAACAGCCAACTGAATGTAATACATACGCAGACATCGATGCAGTATATAAATGCCTCAAGGAGCAGTATGGAATTAAAGACGAACAATTAATAGTTTACGGTCAATCTGTTGGTAGTGGTCCAACCATTGATCTCGCTTCCCGTGTACCAAACTTGAGAGGTGTGGTTCTGCATAGTCCTATCCTGTCTGGGCTGAGGGTATTACACCCTGTCAAGCGGACATATTGGTTTGATATTTACAAGGTAATACCATCTAATAATTCCATTTCACATGTCTGTCATCTTTGGAAAATGAAATCTTACTTCGGTTTGTTTATTTCAGAATATTGACAAAATTGGTATGGTGAACTGTCCTGTTCTGGTAATCCATGTAAGTATAATTGCAACCATTTCAAGTCTCCTTTTCTTCTTTTCTCTTTTTTATCTCTCTGCTCTGCTCTGCTCTCTCTCTCTCTCTCTCTCTCTCTCTCTCTCTCTCTACATACCTACCTACCTACCTACCTACTTACTTATTTAAGTGGTACTACTTCGGAATTATTAATCAAATTTATTTTTTGTTTTTGGGCAAAACTTTTACTTCATTACTGTGATATCAATTGGTAAAAGATTTTTATTGGGGGAAGAGATTCCTCCTCCAGGAATAGTAAATAAATTATTTTCTGAGGTAAACTAATACATTTATCTATGCCACGTTTGTTGAAGATCTGAGTGAATCTATAATGCAGTATTAACCTCATTCTCTGAACTAACCAATGGGTTATTAAAATTTTGTTTATGGTCTATGGGGAATATGCTATATTTGCATGGGGTTGAGTGAACCTTGTATTTCCCCAAAACATGTAGTTTGTAACGGAATCAGTCTGTAATTTTCCAAGTAGATATGTAATTAACAATTAACTATTTCCCCTTTCAACTAAGTATGTAGCCTGTGCTGCACTAAACAACATAATTCATATTTCAGACAGGATAGGTGTACATTTATCGGTTATTGAAATTTTGTTTATGGTCTATGGGGAATATGCTATATTTACATGGGGTTAAGTGAACCTTGTATTTCCCCAAAACGTTGTAGTTTGTACCGGAATCAGTCTGTAATTTTCCAAGCAGATATGTAATTTACAATTAACTATTTCCCCTTTCAACTTAGTATGTAGCCTGTGCTGCACTAAACAACATAATTCATATTTCAGACAGGATTGGTGTACATGTTGTGAAGCAGATGATTGGCAATAAATTGTGTTTTGAAGCATAAACAGTAAAATTATGGAGGTTAATTTCTCTGCATTTCTCCCCCCAGAAGTTTCTTATATTCATGCTTTTTGGTTAATAATGGTCCACACGATTGCAGAAACTTTGTAGCAAAAATAACTGAAAACTTGGTTCCTTTTAACAGATTGGTTTTGAGGTTACTCTTGTAAGATTTTCGAGTTTACTATATTTTTCCTCCAAAATCTTAACATTCAAACAAAGCACATGGAAATTTTTGTAAATACATTGCAACCTTCTGCCTCTGCTTCGGCAACTATTTTTTATAGTTTTGTCAGGGGAATTCGGTGATAAAGTTTCTCCATATCCAACTGCAGGGGACAGCAGATGAAGTTGTTGACTGCTCCCATGGAAAGCAGCTGTGGGAACTTTGCAAGGAAAAATATGAACCGTTGTGGCTAAGTGGGGGTGGACATTGCAATCTTGAACTCTATCCAGAGTTCATTAAACATCTGAAGAAATTTGTACTGACCCTTGGCAAATCAAAAGCAACCACAAATGGTTCTAAAAAGACAACAGTAGAGTCTGACAGTCAGAGCAAACCATCTGAAGGTGGTACTTCAGATGCATTCGAGTTGCCGCTGGATCTTCCTGAAGTTTCAAGAAACAGCTTAGATAGTCGACTTGAGAAGTCTAAAAAGTCAAACAAGCCTGAAAAATCTCGGATGAGCACTGACCGTGTTGACAGGTTTCGGGGAAGAAAGGGCTTAATTTGGTGATTTCTTGTGCCAAGAGCATATTGAATAAGTGATGAACTAATACTCACTTGAGAAGGTAATTTATTCAACTACTGTTTCTGTATCAACGCATCAACTCTTAACTAAAAATTCGCATATCGAGTGTGATTGATTATATGAATGATCACTGTAATCTGTATGTTCAGAAGATATATCAGAAAAATAGGGAATCTGGCATTTGTATTTTTTTTTTTCCCTTGTACTATTAGTGGCCTTGTTCGAATATGGAAATCTTTAGCTTCCGCAGTAATATTTACCTGTGAATGTATAGTTGAATCTCTGATTGTTTCTTGCATTCTGTCGATGGATATGGGTAATTAGGTGTTGCAGAAAATTGTAGAAAAATACGAAAGTTATTTGTTGATTGTGAAGCCATTCTCTGGCTTGATACGGCTGTATTGTTGATTCAAGAACTGTCAGATTAGTTGAGCAGGTGTTTTTAAGGGATCAACTATTTCTGACCATGAACAAGCAGAACCTTTTTGCACTTTGCCTCTCTGATTTGTGAGTAAATTTAACTCTTAGGAAGCAGCAATATACAAATACATCAATGAGATGATTGTCACTGGGCTCCCTAATTGTATTTTTGTCACCGGGCAATTTACCGTATGAATTAAGAATCTTATGAATTTTGACAATGGTGATCCTTTACAAGTGTACATGAAAAATCTATAAAACTCATATATCAATCGACTTTCTATATGTTAAAGATAACTCTGATGTTACTCAATCACTAACTTGCAATTTTTTTTTTATTTTGCACAAAGTTACTGTTCTAAGATTATTCAGGGTTAACTCTGTTAATGCAAAATTTTTAGAGGATTAAATTAAATATTTACCGAACTTTTGTCATTACTTTGCACAGTTACCATTATCAAACACAAAATGAATGATCTGTTGCATCAACCATATGTTTGTTGAACTCCATCAAATCATAACATTTTTAACTCGTAATTATTGTTTACTTTTTAGTTTGATCAAAGTCATGACTGAGTGACCATATGTTTGTTGTGGTCCTGAACAAAGGCGAAAAAAAACTCCCATCAAATCATAACATTTTTAACTCATAATTATCGTTTCCTTCTTAGTTTGATCAGGTCAAAACTGAGCTGTATCCGACTGAAAATGTAAATTCATGATATGGATTTTATTCAATGCGAAGTTTCTTCTTTGGTTCCTGGCTTTGAAACGTTGCTAGCATTATACTTTTCTATGAAAGGGAATTGAAGCCATTAATCTCTCTCTCTCTCTCTCTCTCTCTCTCTCTCTCTCTCTCTTTTATGTGGGTTATTACATTTGCAGACTTTATTGTGCTCCCTCTGTGAAAAATGTATCTTCATCTCAACCCAACGTCCTTTCTTCTCTTCAAAATCATCATTTTGATCTTAATCCATGTTCCGACATCTTTCTGCCTCGATGATGAACGATATTTAAATTGCAGTCAGCAGTTTGAGTGTGGAGACATGAACATAGGTTATCCTTTCTGGGGAGGGAACCAGGCAAATTACTGCGGCTACCCAGGGTTTCAGGTGAATTGCCAAGGCAACGCTCCACTGCTTACAATTGCCTCCACAGTATACAGAGTCCTAGGAATCGATAACACGCCACGAATTCTCACCGTTGCTAGACAGGATTTCTGGAACAATACTTGTCCTCAATATCTCTCTGCCACCACCATGAATTCCACCCTCTTCAGTTATAATTCCAATACCCAGAACGTGACGCTGCACTATAATTGCCCCCCGTCTCTGACTCCAACACAATTTTCCAATATGTTCTCGTGCAATCCAAACGGTACCGCCAGCACCAGTTATTATACAACGACGAATATTAGCATCCCCGGTGTTGGCCTTGGAACATGCAATAACAGCGTGATTGTTCCAGTTATTCAATCAGCAGCTCAGAGATTAGCAACAACTCCGCCTTCAATAACCCTAGAAGCAGCTCTTGACGGTGGTTTTCAGTTGCTGTGGAACCCAAATATTGATGCGTTGTGCAGGGCATGTGTCCAAACGGGCGGGCGATGTGGCTATAATTCGTCGTTTACTTGCTATTGTGCAGATCAATCTTATGCATCCATATGTAATGGAACTGCAACTGGTATGTGCCTCTAATCTTGTTCATCTTCTTTAGCTATATCACCCATCCAGGCAGGCAATATTTAGAAGCGAAGCTCTAGGGTCATTCTAAATTTCTTAGCTGTCTCTTCTTCGTTAGTTTATGGGAGATCCAAATCACTGAAAATCTAGTTTCCCAACATGGTAATTAACATTACAAAATTGAGGGCTGCATCTTCAATTTGAACATGGTAACTATTTATCCAAATTCACCATATTTAGGTATTAAACATATCATTCCACCAAATACTCGTTCAATTGATCGAATAGTAATTAATAATTGAAATCACCTATGCACGAAAGTCCTATTTTCCATTCCAACAGCAGCTTCCTTAGTTCTATTTCTTCGAAAACTTCCACATAGTGGTTAAACATCGTCAAAAATCACTTTCTGACTGAGCCCCCACATCCTCTGTTTGAATGTGATATCTCCATCCCTTCTATATGAGTTAGGTTTGTTTCAAATTTTCATAGCTCTCTCTCTCTCTCTCTAAAAATGCATCCCCATCTCTAACCAAAGTCCTTTCTTTTCTTCAAAATCATCATTTTCATCTTAATCCATGTTCCGACATCTCTGTGCATCGATGATGAACGATATTTAAACTGCAGTCAGTTGTTTGAGTGTGGAAACATGAACATAGGTTATCCTTTCCGGGAAGGGAAGCGGGCAAATTACTGCGGCTACCCGGGGTTTCAGTTGAATTGCCAAGGCAACGCTCAACTGCTTACAATTGCCTCCACAGTATACAGAGTCCTCGGAATCAATAACACGACACGAATTCTCACCGTTGCTAGACAGGATTTCTGGAGCAATATTTGTTCCCAATATCTCTCTGCCACCACCTTGAATGCCAGTGCCACCCTCTTCAGTTATAATCCCAATACCCAGAACGTGACTCTCTACAGACTCCACTATATAATTGCCCCTCACCTCCGAGTCAAACACAATTTCCCACTATGTTCCCATGCAATCGAAACCATACAGCTCCCGCTACCGCCAGCACCAGTTATTATACAACGACGAATGTTAGCCTCCCCGGTATTGGCCTTGGAACATGCAATAAGAGCGTGATTGTTCCAGTTATTCAATCAGCAGCTCAGAGTTTAGCACGAACTCCGCCTTCAATAACCCTAGAAGCAGCTACTTGAGTTTTCTACAACATCATATTTCTATATTTTACTGCACTCCAATCCGCAAATGGACCAAGTAAAAATGAATGTGG
This sequence comes from Nyssa sinensis, assembly GCA_008638375.1. Classification (NCBI taxonomy): domain Eukaryota; kingdom Viridiplantae; phylum Streptophyta; class Magnoliopsida; order Cornales; family Nyssaceae; genus Nyssa; species Nyssa sinensis. The sequence goes on along the minus strand of CM018043.1, from coordinate 6,476,595 downwards.
AGTTGTTGCTGCAAGTAGAGTTACATGTATAAGCTTTACCTCACGTGAACAACCACAAATTTGATCAGTTATTTTTCTCTCGAATAGTAATGAGCAATGTTTTCAAAAACCTGAATCTGATGGGAAAGAATATGCGCCTTTATATATGTCGAGTTATCAAATGAATAATTGTCACAAACGCACCCACACAGTGCACATATATACACGTGTATGTGTGCATATATATGTGTGTGTGTATAAACATGACCTAATTGTTCATCACTTTAAAGGACTTGCACACATGTACTTCCAGAATTACCTGTTGTTAGGGTCAAGTATTTTCATGAGGGATCGATGTACTTTCATTAAATATTTTCCTTGATTTGAGATGTGAATCAAATTTTCACATAACAACATTGTTGGCTAGTTCTTTTCAATGTGTGTCTCACATTAAACAGAAAAAAGTAGCTTGTAGTTGCAACCTTTGATTTCCATCGCAAAGTTGGTTCTTATGGTTTGTGTGCAGAGTCATCTTCCTTGACTCTTGCAATCGGTAATAGTTGTTAAGTAGTAGCATTCTTTTAATCATCCAACTAATTTTAGGCTTATGTTACAGGATCAACCAAAAGGTCCAATCTGGGGATGAAACTTGCCATAGGTAATATAGCAACAAACTTCCCTTTAAGATATATGGCTTAGCTAATATAATATCTGAATCATATGACATAACTCCTTACGCAGGCATCTCAGCTGGTGTAGCCATGATTACAGTAGTCTCTACTGTAATAATCTGCTACCTTGGAAAAGAGTTCTTCACAGGTAAGGCAATGGTGTTCTGGAAGAAGAAAACAACAAATTATTACAATGTTGAGGCATTTATCAGGAGCAATGGATCTCTTGCTCCAAAGCAATATTACTATTCAGATGTTAAGAGATTCACCAACTCATTTGTAGACAAACTAGGTCAAGGAGGATATGGTGGCGTGTACAAAGGAAAGCTATCCGATGGTCGTCTTGTGGCGGTGAAGCTCTTGAGTGAGACCAAGGGTAATGGAGAGGAATTCATTAATGAAGTTGCTAGTATTAGTAGAACATCCCATATTAATGTAGTCACTCTTTTGGGTTTCTGTTTCGAGAGAAATAAAAGAGCTCTGATCTACGAATTCATGCCCAACGGGTCCTTGGACAAGTTTATTTACAATGATGAATCTCTGAACATAAACTGTAGGTTGGAGTGGCAGGTATTGTATCAAATTGCAGTTGGCATAGCTCAAGGGCTAGAGTATCTACACCGAGGCTGCAACACGAGGATTGTGCACTTTGATATAAAACCTCACAACATTCTTTTAGATGAAGACTTTTGCCCCAAAATCTCTGATTTCGGTCTTGCCAAACTATGCAAAAGGAAGGAGAGTATTGTATCAATGTTGGGTGCAAGGGGGACTGCTGGATACATCGCTCCAGAAGTATTCTGTAGAAACTTTGGAGTGGTTTCTCATAAATCTGACGTCTATAGCTATGGAATGATGCTTCTTGAAATGGCTGGAGCAAGAAAAAAGATTGAAGTTGGAGTTGTTCGTTCAAGTGAAGCATACTTTCCAGACTGGATTTATGATCATATTGAACACGGCGAGGATCTAAGACTTTATGGTGTCACAACTGAAGAGGAAGAAGAAATAGCACGGAAAATAATTTTAGTGGGGTTGTCGTGCATTCAGACAAATCCATCAGATCGGCCATCAATGAGTAAGGTGGAAGAGATGTTGCAAGGAAGCCTTCAATCCTTGCCAATTCCACCTAAACCTTTCCTGTTTTCTGCAGCAATGCCGGTCCAAGATTCTTCTACATCACTATCACAAAATTTGGGCTAAAAAGGTTTTTTTGTTGTCAATATTGGAAGAAGAGGATCAATAAGTTGTTTGATAACATTTTTTTCTTTTAAATGTGCTTTTTTGGGTTTCAAATGGCAGCCCAGGTTCAACCTATCAAGTGCTGCAGAAGCAAAATTGCTCCCTGCTTTACTCTCGTTATCATCTTCAATGTAATCTGTCCTTTTCAAGAACATCAAGTGCTATACAAAGATGGTTGTTTCAGAGCGTTTGATTTAAACTTAGCAATATGCCCAAAAATGCACATCAATTATTATAAAGTGGTATCACTTATTTTTCTTACATAATCATCCACGAAATCTCTCAAGAAGACCGGGTGATGAAAGACGACAAGGGGTGAAAACTTTTTCTCACATTGTTTCACAAGTACCTTGATTGTAAACCAACCCATCTGGATATTTCAATAAATAAAGTGCTTGTTCATGATACACGAGACTCTTATCATTGTAAGATCATGGACATGGACGACAACCTTGCCCCACCAGCTGGGTTTGGAAAGGCTGATCAGGTGCATGTATGTCTGCAATATAAAATTGACCGACTGATTGCAGGAAGCTCCTGAGGCGGGTCATCCTTTTTCTTTCTGGAATGTAAACACATAATAAATAATTCATAACATTAACATGGATGAATCAAATTGATTAGGTGAAAACATTATTCTAACAATAATCAATGTTTTCGTCAACCCATAATATGTAATTTTACCACTAAGTTTTTAGTCCAATCAGGTCATTATTAAGGAAGTTGTCAACTCAGCCCGGAATGCGATATATATCTGCTTCACAATATAGACCAGTCGTCTCAAAGACTTGAAGCAAAAGGTGTTAGGAACGAAATCTCTCTCTCTCTCTCTCTCTCTCTCTCTCTCTCTCTCTCTCTCTCTATATATATATATATATATATATATATAATGTCAACCAAATTAATATATAATTCTAAATGAATGAGGAACTAAAAGGAAATGACATTTTCAACTCTGAAAATTATCCCCTTACTTTCTCTCTCTACAACCACTTAAAACGCCTGACCTATAATAATATATATATATATATATATATAGATATATCAAACTCATTGGTCTACCTGTTCCACTTCCAGATTTATTACTCTCTCTCTCTCTCTCTTCAAAATGCATCCCCATCTATTCAAATCCCATACTATCATGATCCTAATAATCTTCATCTTAATGCTAGTTCCGAAATCTTTGTGCGCCAACGATGAGCGATACGTAAACTGCAGCAGTCCCTTTCACTGCGCAAACATGCAGAACGTTGGTTATCCATTCTGGGGAGGAAACCGGTCCTCTTACTGCGGCTATGGCCCGGAGTTCGAGCTCAATTGCCAAGGTAATGCCCCACTGATTACAATTATGAATACAACTTACCGCGTCCTCACAATTGATAACTCCACACAGACTCTCACCACTGCTCGAGAAGATTTCTGGAACAATACCTGTCCCAGAAATCTCCGTAATGCCACCATGGATTTCACCCTCTTTAACTATACTTCCAACACCCAGAACCTGATGCTGTACTATGGTTGTTCCTCAATTTCGGGTTCTTCCAATCACTCTTTTAGCTGCACTGGAAACGGTACCACCAGCATCACCGGCTATTACACGACCTGGGAATTCCAGTTCTGTCAACTCTGGAACATGCAACAACAGCATCGTCATTCCAGTTTTTCAATCAGCAGCTCAGGCTTTAGCTAGCAGTTCAACTTCTGCAAGGTTGTTAACAGCTCTTGATGGTGGCTTTGGGTTGCAGTGGTTTGCAAGTGATACTTTGTGCGAGCAGTGTTTAACATCGAGAGGCCAGTGCGGATATGACCAGAATAATTCAAATGGATTTACTTGCTACTGCCCAGATCAGCCTCAGGCAAGGCAGTGTTCGGTGATTTCAGGTAAAAACATCTATTCTTTTTTGATGTTTTGGTTTATTAATTGTCAAACAATTTAATACAAATTGTTTAAATTAATTTAGAAAGACAGATTGGAAAAAGGCAGAAGAGAAAGATTGATATCCTAATAGTATTCAAGAGTTATTAAGGACTGTTTGGGGCAGCTTCTGCTTTCGTGTTTGCACAAGTCCCGAGATATGTACTTGGGCTTCTGGTCAAGTTTTTTAAAACTATATTTGTATTAATTTTGCTTCTCCAAATGCACAAAAGTGTGTTAACAAAAAAAACATTTTTAAACTACTTTTTCTCAAAATCCATATATTTGAAAAAGCAACCTCCAACAAGTACGCAAATATTTTGGAAAAGGTCAACTCAGCAGCTGCGCCCTTCCCAGCATGGCCTTATTTTAGCGGTTTTTAAGGTTAGGACTTTTTCAATTCTGGCACAACAATCCACACACACATACACCGAGTGAAAATGACCTTCAAGTTTAGCAGTTAGGTCTAGACTCTAGATGCGTCTTTTTTAATTATTATGTGCCCATTTTCTGTGTATGACATAATGGAATACGCACTAGTTTGGAGTTTAAAAATAAGATGCCATTACAAAAGAATGCTTATAATATAAATATAAGGTCAGATGTTGTAGTGCAAAATCTCACTAATTGGAAGAAAAGGAGGTCCTTGCATCCATTGTGATTTGGTTCCTTTGCGTTCCTTGGTGTCAATGTGATCAAAAAAGGCATGGCAAACATTTAAACTTTCCAGCATACAACATCAATAACCCACATATCACATAATCAAAGAACTTTTAACTAACACTAGCCACAAAAGCCACACTCTAATATGGACCTTAGAAATACTCAACCCAACATACATAACTAGAAAGGACAAACTAATCCCACAACATCTTGAGAGGAGTGTGAGTTGAACATGTGACCTCTCGTTTGGATGTCGTGTGTTGCCAACTGGGCTAGCACCAGTTGGTTACCCAAGATCACCTTCGTGACCATCACAATATGTTACAGAGATATAAATGTTAAATAGTAAACCCCCCAAAACCTCAAAGGAAAGGAGGGGGAGTGAATCATTCTCTTGCCCATCAGGAAGTCTGATTAATTCTATGCTTATTGTTACAGGATCAACCAATGGCCTCAAACTTGGAATCCAACTTGCCACAGGTAATACATAATTATTGGACAACATTATATCTCTTTGGTCCCACAATTCTTGAGCTGCCAATCTTTCTTTATATTGTAAAGAATTTGAACCAAACACATCTAAATTCAACAGAAATCTGTCAACAGGCTTAAGCAGTCTGGATGACCTACCTACAGCCATAGTTTCAGCCAAATGACCTACCTCCACTCTTTGTATGCAGGCCTCGCAAGCAGTCTGGTGCCACTTATAATAGTCTCAATAATAGTGGTCTACTGCCGTAAAAAAAGTTGCAAGGCAACGATCTTCTGGAAAATGGAAACGGCAAATGATCAAAATGTTGAAGCAATTATAAGGAACTATGGATCGCTTGCTCCAAAGCGGTTTCACTACTCAGATGTTAAGAAAATGACCAACTCATTCAAAGACAAGCTAGGTCAAGGCGGATATGGTGGTGTGTATAAAGGAAAGTTACCTGATGGCCGTCTCATGGCAGTGAAGGTCTTGAGTGAAACCAAGGGTAATGGAGAAGAATTTATTAACGAAGTTGCCAGCATAAGTAGAACTTCCCATGTCAACGTAGTCACTCTTTTGGGTTTCTGTTACGAGAACAATAAAAGAGCTCTGATATATGAATTCATGCCTAATGGATCCTTGGACAAGTTCATATGCAAGGATGGATCCCTGAGTACAAACCATCATTTGGAGTGGAATACATTGTACCAAATTGCAGTTGGCATTGCTCGAGGGCTAGAGTATTTACATCGAGGTTGCAACACAAGGATTGTGCATTTCGATATAAAGCCTCACAACATTCTTTTGGATGATGATTTCTGTCCAAAAATCTCTGATTTTGGTCTAGCTAAGTTATGCGAAAGGAAAGAGAGTATTGTATCGATGTTGGGTCCAAGGGGAACGATTGGATATATTGCTCCAGAAGTATTCTGTAGAAACTTTGGAGGCGTATCTCATAAATCAGACGTCTATAGTTATGGAATGATGGTTCTTGAAATGGTTGGAGGAAGAGAGAATATTGAACTTGGATCGGTCCATACAAGTGAAACATATTTTCCAGACTGGATTTATGAGCAGTTGGAGCATGGCAAGGATATCTTAATTCACGGTGTTACAACTGAGGAAGAAGGAGAAATAGCAAGAAAAATGATTTTAGTAAGTTTATGGTGCATTCAGACCAATCCATCAGATCGGCCATCAATGAGTAAGGTGCTAGAGATGTTGGAAGGAAGCCTTCAGTCCTTGCAAATTCCACCTAAACCTTTCCTGTATTCTCCTACTAGGCCAACCGACTCAACTGAACATTCATCTGTATCATTAGTGTAAATTTTGGGATAAAAAGGTGGCTCAGTTGGATCTTGTTTGTTGGGGTATAAATAAGTAACAATTTATATAAATCTTGTTTGTTATGATTTAATTTTAATTTTGTTATATCTAAAACTTACCTATTTATTATATCTAATGCCTCACTGATGCTTTCAAACTCTACATTGGTTTGATAAAAGATCTAAAGTAATTACCAAGGCTGTTGTAACAGAATTATACAATAAAACACGTTGAAATAAATCCATGGAACATTATTTTGGAACAAGACATCTACCTTAAGATCTCTATTTTGGGGCTAAAAAACTATGCACTGAGTGTGGCCAATGTTCTAAACTCAATTGGCTCGAATTTTGAGCATGATTTGTCAATCTTAATCAGTGAGTTAGCAGTGTCTAGACCAGTGATGAGGGTAGCTCTGAAATAATAAACATTGTTTTAGCATATGCTTGACTTAGTGGCATAATGCCATTAAGGAACTATGTCATGAATTTGGGGCACCCGTTTAGACAATTAGCTCAGCCTCAACAATTTCAAAAATCGAAAATCAGCCAGAACTACATGTGTTACTGGTCCAGGCATATATTATCTCTAGATCATTGAACCAATTTATATATGCCACTGCAAACATACCTGAACCAACACCTTTCAGCCTAAATTTTTTTCCTAATAAAGGGCTGTCAAGAACGGTGTTAACATGTCCCAAAAGAAGGATATCCCAAAAACAAAGCTTCCAAGTCCTCAGCAGTGATGCACACTGCACAGAGGCATGTTTGCTTACATCAAGCAAGTGCTATCCTATCCCCCTCCCCCACAAAATAAAAATAAATAAATAAAACACATTTACATATAAAACTTGTTGACAGGTTTTAAGATGCCAATACTTACCCTTGGTTGCTGGGTTGGGTGACAGACAGGTTAAAAATCATTATCCCATGCCATATGCTTGTCCTTTTATCCGTTGAAAGGAGAAGACTATTCCTGACATGATTCATTTCCTTTCTCATGCTTGTGAACTTCTCAGATCTTTTTTATTAACACCCCTGCTTTTCTGTAAATTTTGCCCGGGAAAAGAGAGGGAGAGAGAGAGAGAAGAAAATAAAGTAAATTTGCCAGTAATATTTTTTTTTTTTTCTTTTGATAAGTAAATTTGCCTCCAAAACTCAATTAAGTAATCAATGAATCAAGAATTCTACAGTGCATGAACCAAATTTGTCATGTTAAAAGAAGAAAAATTTGGGAATCTCAGCTTAAGGTGGTCAATTAGAAACAGTCACAGGTTTCTTTCATTGAGGTTATACAATTAAGCTTGTTAATATATTTAAGATGTGATAGTTGAAATTTAAAGACATTTTTCTTTGACAACAAAAGTTTAGAGGATTACCAGTTTAAGTTTTAACTCAGCAATTGCCAGTTGCCTCTGATATGCAATAAACTTCAGTGACTGATACATTAAAAAAAAACCATAATTTAGCCCAGGAACCATATGGTGGTACTAATAAATATATGTATTTTTTCTGACGAAATCAGAAGAAAAAGAAATTGAAATGGTGAGAGAGCAATAATAGCCTTTACTTACCCCAATTCTCTGCATTTCAAGAGACCTACTCAATGCCTCTCTTTTGGTCAGAAGATTCTGATGCAACAACTTTAGAGGGCGTCTGTAGTTTTTACCACGGTAAACGATTATAGCATGGCCTTCTTTCAGCTTGTCCACCGAAACTAGTATCCCACCACTTTCTGCTTCAAGCATTTTTGCAGTATAAACAACCTGTGAAAACACTCTCTGCATTGTAATCACCTTGACTATTTCTCTGTGCTTCCAGTGCTGGTGCAGGCCTTCTATTACACCATAAAAAACCCCACGCCTTCCTGAAGCCCAACATTAAACTAATAAAGATATTGGCATGCCATCCATGTGTGACTAGATAAATGGATTTAGTAAACCAGCCAGCGCTAACTAATGGCACAACTAAGGATCAGTTTTCTTCACAGGAAACCATTTCCAGACATAAGATCCAAATTTTAATTGGTAGAACACGTCTAATAAGCTAATTTAGATCTATAATGAAATCAAGAAAGATAAGTTGAATTTATAGGTTAGATCTATAATCCTCATGTATGCGTCAAGTCTAGGATCAACTTTCTATGCATGCATCCAGACTATGATCTCAAAATGTGACTTTGGGTCTCAATTTGGTGAAATTAAAAAGCTTAATTTTGGTAAATGTATGAAGCCCATTCATGGAAGCACGTCAGTTTCAAACATATTGGAGTTGAGTCTCAAGGCTCCTTGAACCTCACCTTAAAATGTAATCCATACATAATTTTTAAAACACTGGTCAAGGATCATAATACTAAACCTATAATAAAAGTAAGAGTAATATCAAGTTGATATAATGAAGAGAGAAATGTAATTGTAAAGTGCAAATGATGGCATCAAATAAAAATATGCTTGTACCTATTGTACAGGGAAAAGAAAATTACAGCCCATGAATGACAGCATGCTTGATTTTATATCAACACAAGTGACAATTTAAGAATGAAGTAAACTATAAGGAATAAAAGAGAACCCAGGAAACCCGCGTCATCCTGTTAGAGTAAACAGACCACTGGATAAAATCATTTAACATGGCCTTTGAAGCAATCCAATTCCCAAAGTTCTACAGAACTCCAAGAACTAACTGCATCAGTATCGGTCAATAATGATAACTCAAATAGAAAGGTTGGATCAAAAACACCATTGAGGCAAACCATCTGACATGGAAAGATTGCATAACAGATATGAGGATGCTAATTAAAGGCTTATTCCATGGGTGCTACATTCGAAAAGCCTCATCTTATCTCAGTTAGCTATTTGCAAACCACTAAAAGATTTTAGAGATTTGGAGAAGGAAGCTCCATGTGATCAGAAGTTTTTTTTTTTTTTTCGATCGATCCATGTGATCAGAAGTTTACCAGATCAAGTAGAAACAATGAGCTTCTAATGTTAAACACAGATTTCCAATGGAATGAATCTGAATAGAGAGGAAATCACAATAGATTAAATAGTGGTAATGAATGTGGTTCTCACAGTGGAAAAAAAAGAGAGAAAAAGAAATAAAGGAAAAATAGAGATTATACTGGCAAATAAGAAGTAATGATGAATACTAGAGGGCTATATTGAAGGTGACAGAAAAAAGCTGTCTAATACGTTGGCACTACATTATCTATAATGTAATATAAATAGAACTATATTTCGGCATTCACTTTCTTTGCGGTTCCTACAATTTATTTTTTATAATACTCTTGCAACTTTTTTTTTGATAAGTTATTTCAAAACAATAGCATGAAAGTAACTTTATAAATTCAAATTTTGTGAACTCATCCACCAGCCCCATTAGTAAAAGGCCCATTCTTCCCAAAAATGACATAAGATCTTAATTAATGAATGGCTCCCATTCCACAAAAAAAAAAAAAAAAACAGACTAACTGAAAAGGAAAGAAAAATAGGATAAGGTAAGCAGCATGACTGTAACGTGTACCACCCCACTAGTCATAGCCCCAGAGAACTAATTTAGATGAAGGGTGGAATTACTAAAAGCACCCATAATTAACTTTTTCTAGTCATGAAACTCAGAATGAGTCATATTCAGGGCAAAAAGAAAATTACAAAATAAGTTCTATAGAAATGCCATCACCAACAAGCAATTCTCGTACCAGAAAATGGAACTCATTTTGAGAGTGGTATCTGATTGTCCAGTTGTTTGTAACTTTGAATATGATAAAAGGAAAATATGATATAAGAAAATTTAAAAAAAAAAAAGAAATTATAGAAGGCTTGCTTACCAAGCACTAAACTACTATTCATCTTCAATCCTATCTTTCGAAAACATTCCCTCTCCTCTTCTGTTATCATTTCCTGGTCTGCATCCTGTTCAGCAGGTCTCCATGCAGAATTTAATTTTGATAACTCTTTTGACGATCTCTCTATCTTCGATTTAAGCTGCAAAATCCATTATATATGATTCTTTAACTTTTCATCATCAGAATGTAAAATGAGACTAAACAACAACTTAAATCTTACAATGAAAAGCTTGCGCTCTTGATTCCTCAGTTCTTTCTCTAATCTTTCTTTTTCAGCTTCTAATTGAAGCTCAACCTCCCTACTTTCCTCTTTCAGGTCCCAACTTTCTGATAGGTAATCCTGGAATTCTGATAAAGTTCCAGCTGTACCAGTGTTTGTTAATGTTTCACTGGTCACATAAAAAGTTTCAACTGCTGTCAGCCGTGCAGCTTCTTCCTGAAGTTGGCACCTTTTGAGCTCCATTTCTCTCTCCGCTACTAAATCTGCAACTCTGCAAGGAAGAAAGTCCTTGCCTCTATAAAGTATTATAAAGAACTTGTTACGCAGTAACAAAACTCCTCCTGTCAGACTCTGCATAAGTAAGACATGGATGTCAAAGTTCATGTATCGTTATATGAGCAAACAAGACTTCTTCTTTTTTTATCAGTATAATAGTTATATATTAATGGTGCCCAGGGGTGCAGTGAAACCGAAAAAAAAAATAAAAAAATAAAAACAAGAGGCTGAATCTAAAGCCTGATATCCCCCCAAAACTCTACAAAAGAATCTAGGTACAAAAGACTGTCTTCTCGCGTCCAAAAGTAGAGAAGACGCAAAAAGAGATCCTTAAAACCAAAAATAGACATCTCCTTCCCTTCAAAAGTTATGGCATTACTTTCCCGCCAAAGGCTCCAAATCAAGCATAGAGGAGCAATTTTCCAGACACTTCTCTTATCCTTCCAGATCTTGCTGCAGCTCCAGCTCACAAATTAGTCCTTAACAGTAGCTGGGGTAACCCACAGATAGCTGAGGAGGCATAGAAGAAGATTCCAAGCATCCCTCGCAAAAGGACAATGAAGAAACACGTGGTCTATCGTCTCCTCCGCGCCTTTGCACATACAAAATCGGTTCAACAAATGGAAACCCCTATGCTTGACATTATCGAGAGTCAGACATGCTCCCCAAGCCACCACCCAAGCAAAAAAAAAAAAGACACTTTTGAGGGCACCTTGGCCTTCCAAATAAATCTCCAAGAGAATGCAACATCACTTTCACCCTCCAAAGTGCGGTAAAAAGAACGAAAAGTGAATTTGTTAGACTTGTTCACTGTCCATATCATAGAATCACCTCTATCCATACTAATGTTGACCATCTCCGAATTATTCAAAAGGTTCTCCACCTCCCCCAACTCCCAAAGTGCGGTAAAAAGAACAAACAGTGAATTTGTTAGACTTGTTCACTGTCCATATTATAGAATCACCTCTATCCATACTCATTTTGACCATCCCCAAAATATTCAAAAGGTTCTCCACCTCCCCCAACTCCCAATCAAAAAAATTCCTACGGAATCACGGGCTCCAAACCACCTCCCCACACACGATTTCACCATAGTCAACAACAAAACCCTGCCTATTGCATGCAGGACCACAAAGAATGGGGAAGCTGCTCTTTAACAGAACGTTACCATGCCAGACATCCTCCCAAAATCTGGTTCCCGTACCCACGCCCACATCGAAGCGAATGAACTGTTGAAGACTGCAGCACCTCATCTAATGAACTCCCAAACTCCGCACCCAAAAGGGTCCACCACCTCCTTCAAATACCAGCATCCTGCTTCACTTCCATACTTTGTCCCTCCACAAGGCTTCTTCCTCATTCGCAAATCTCCACAACCACTTACCTAGAAGAGCACAATTGAATGACCTCATACTCTTGAACCCCAAACCCCCTTTGGCATAAGGAAGTTTAGACTTCGAATGGTGAATATTCACAATGATATTTCATTTTTTCCCGTCCGCACCAATGTCATTATTGCTTTAGAAAGCTCCTCGTCAATATATTTCTTAAAACACCTCATTTCTAAGTAGAATAGGCTCCTCAAAAGAGGAACCGTGTTTTTTTCTCCAAAACTTATCCAATATTCCTGGGACACCTAATTATGCAAACAAAAGGGTCCATAACTTGAAAATGAAAATCTAATTTTGGATATGTAGCCAACACAATGAGGATACCCAGTGGGAATTTTAAATCACAAATTTTCTTTCTTTATAGAATTAAATCGCAACTATAAAGCAAAGAAAGGCCATGAATTTTTTTTTTCTTCCCTCTTTGGGTAGGTAAGTTAAAATTTTATTTACCAAAAGCATACAGATATGCAATAAGGCTCAAGACACGCCTCAGGGCATGCTCAACCAATTCTCTCACAACCCAATATATATATATATATATGAAAGGTTTATCATGAGATAAAAGTATTGCTTGGACTAAAAGATGTGTGTGCGTGCGCATGTCTATTCTTATTGGTTTTTGTCTGTCTATTGCCATGAATTTGTGCTGGTCATGTCTTATTAATCATGAGATATTCATATAATGTAATGCATAGGCAAGCTTGATGTAGGTATCAACATTTTGTAATATTAGTGCATTTTTAGGGCCCATCTTTTGAGGGCACCACTCAATTGTGAGTTATTGTAGCTTCAGCACCAACTATAAAGATGTTTAATAATTCAAACACAAAAGGACCAGAGCAGCAGTTGTAATCTCGGACCAAACTGATTTTCACGTGAGGAGCAATCAAAGAATGACCTACTTGCCCCCACATTGCGGGCCATATATGTGCCCCAGATGTCACTCAATCATGACATGATTAGGCAAGCTTGCCAACAAAACAAGCATAGGTCACCTATGCCTAATGTCACAAATCTCAAGTTCACAGCCTTTACCACACTTGCCTTCAGTTCAGATGCCATTTGCGCATTGTTAGAGTTCAGAATTCCCCACTTCAAAGCAATCTTTGCTATATGACATTTCTCCCACAATTTTAAGACGGCAGCAGCTAAACCTTGAAGTTTTCTGTTTCTCCCTTCAGAAAACATGAGGAAAAGTTAATAAAGTAACCTTGAAAACGTTACTTGAAAACACACACATACACACCCCATGCACGTAAACAAGCGCACGCGCACAGAAAATTGTGCATAGTCAAATCTGTTTAACGTCATGCACAAATTTTGATGATCATTGTTCACAATGTTATAAGAATATGCCCAACGCACCAATTATTCTCTTCTCCCATTTTTTTTGCAGAGTCCAAAAAATTCTTATCTTTTGCTAAAGCAAACATTTGCTATGATTTGTGGACACTGGATATTGACACAAGTATTATGATTGTTAAAAACATGGTTAGTTCAACAAAACTAGACACGATAGCATAACATATATCTCTGATTTTCATGAATTTGTTGCATCAAACATTATAATTGTATCTATGTTTCTAGTGAGTTTTTGCATGCAAAACAACAGTGGTAAAATAATGATGAAAATAATAATGGGAAAAAGTTACATTACACAAAAATTTATAATACCCTTGTACATTTGCATAAAGTTTTTGGGTAAATACGGTGGATTCTTTAAATAAGTGTCCAAATGAGTGTTGGACATGGATAGTCATGTAAACAAGTTTCCAAAATGTCAATTTTAGAGAGAAGTGTCACGCATGTCATAAGAATTTTGTGATATGATCAATTATAATGATTACTATGAACATGCCTATGGTACAAATATGCATGACACCAAGATTGTTTGCGCTACAAGATGGCATGGTGGTCCTCAAGTATCATTTTAAGATATTTAGTTGTATGTTTTCTAGCATGATAGAACAACTACAATCTAGCATACCATAATATGCTTCGTCAGTAGACTTCATAAAATGAGTGTGACCAAAACACAAATACTCAAATGGATGGGACAAGACAAGAAATGACAAAATACTAATACTCAAGTATCATTATAAGATATTCAGTTGTATGCTTTCTAGCATATACAAGACAACTACCGTCTAGCGTAACATAATATTCTAAATCAGAAAACGTCATAAATTGAGTGTGACATAAACACAAATACTAAGATAAGTAACAAGACAAGAAATGACAAAATTAGGAAGGACGGCATTGGTGAGAAGTTGGGGTTAGCACTGACTTGAAGCACAATAAGAGAAGAAAACCAGCTAAGAAGGTTCAACCATGAGCAATATATATAAACCATTAATAAGATGAGACATCATTCATTGAAGTTACTGCAAGATTGAGGGAAGACATGTAGGAACAAAAGAAACAAGTGAGCCCAAATAAAGATAGCAAAGCAGATTTTGTATAGAAAACCCCATATAAATGGGGCAAAGGCTTCATCAAAGTGAGTAAAGGTGGAGTACATTGAATAAGGTGCATAGCCAGACATGAGTGCTCTTGTTCAAACTTCAAACCAAGCTAACAAAGATATGATCTTGTCTTGCGCCAAATAATTGCATGCGAAGAGTTAAACAATAATTATTTCTTATTTCTTCCTATTCATACAACCACAATAAAATACTAAACATATTGCAGTTTGTGAAGAATTTCCCATGAAAAAACTAAGGAAAGTTTTGAATGAAAGTAAATTAGGTGAAGAACAATCAGCTTTTATTAGTTCCAATCGAAATCCTAACCCCAGAGGATTTTGTTTTGACCAACACCTCCATACGATTTTAAAAAGAAATTTCTTGTCTTGATAAAAGGAAAAAAATTAAAAGTTAACCATGTATCGTTTTCATTGACTTGAAATGGTAAAAGCATAGGCACCAAGCATGGGAATAAAGGTCTGAGTCTCAGGATGATCACTTCCTGCAAATAATGCCAAAAGGTAAGCTATACACCGTCCACCCCATCTCCCTTGGGCACCCTACATCAAGGGGATCAATAATGTGTACTGGCCATTATTTTTTCATTGACTAGTGTATATTTTTCTCTCTTGTTTAATCTGGTTTATATCAGAAAATATGTATCAAATGTTCTGCTTTAAGAAAAATTATATTTTCAGGAAAATATCAACTAAGACATATGAAGCTCACAATGGGAAAGTTTAAGTACCAAGGACAAAATGAGTAGGTAAAGGGCGAGCAAGCTTCCTCAAGTATGTCAGTTCATCGTCAGTCAGTTTTGATCTACCATGAGGTGGGCAAAGTCTGAGTGGAGGCTTGAATCCTGGAACTACTTCTGGGAGCAAGTCTGCATCCACTGGTAAAGGCTTTGGCCTCCACCAATCAATGAAGCGAGGTCCTAAGCCATCCAACAATCTGTCAGCTTCCCTCTCAAACAACGACCCATTTATTGGTATATTCTCTTTCTGTCCATCCTTTATGCTCATCTTTTTGTCTATAGTATTTTCTTCTGATTTTACCTGAGAAACCATAATGCTATCTTCTAACATCTGGCAACTGCTATTTGAGGGAGAAATTTCTTGACCACCAGTAAAATGGGGATGTATCTCTGGACTACCTTTCAAAGTCAACTGATAATTGCATCCTCTAAAAATAACAAGTGCATCTTTCCTACACCATACAACCAGGCCTCCAGTCTTGATCTGTTTAACAAGTCAAGAATTGAGAAAACAACCATCAGAAAATCTGTTAGGAAAAAACAAAAGTGAAGTAGAACACAAAAGGTAAAACAGTAATTTACAGCTGACAGCAAAAAGTAAGAGATTAGGGATTTAAAAATTAAAACTCGGCTAAAGTTGAGAGAAGAACAAATGAAACTTTTCTTTTTTGAACAAATAAAACTCAGCCATGTCAAAACACTCCTCATGCTTGAGTTTTAATGTAAGAAGTACCTATATAAATGACTAACAGAAGCAAGGTTTTAAGTACCAGTCACAACCGTCATAACAGAAAGGTGTAATGGGTGTGATGTAATTGATGTGGCTACCAGGAGCACGATTTTTTTTTAGAGGCATAATTGTAAACTTTTGTGAGAAATAAAGATAGAAAGTAAACTTTTGTGTCAGGCTTAATTGTACAATTTTGTCAGTTCAATTCCAGCTTACTCACCGAATACAAAGGTATATGGCAACCAATGCTTAAATTTTTGAAGCATGAACAAAGTAAGAATTTTTTCACCGAGAGGTAGAGGTAGAGGGAGAGAGAGCGAGAGAGATCAACTCAATTTTCCAAACCAATATATACGCATCATAAAACCTAAAAAAGTTGCACCACTACATAATATTTCTTATTTTTCAACAGAAATTAAATGAACTAAGCACAATATGAAAACTCTATATCCCAAAAGGCAATGAAAAGAGATTTGGGAAAAAGATATATTTTATATTTACTTCAACCTCATATATATACACAATACATTCCTAACTAAAAAAGGAAAGGAAATAAAGAGAGAATAATAGATGGTCAACATGACCTAAAATAGAATAAATTTCCTAGAATAATAGACGGTAAACATGACCTAAAATAGAATAAATTTCCTAATTCCAACACTCCCCCTCAAGCTGAAGCGAAAATATTGACGAGCCCCAGCTTGACAAGAGATGACTGTAGTAACGACGGACCCACTGACTTGGTGAACAAATCGGCCGTCCAATTAGATGAGGGAACAAAGCTAAGGGTAATAATACCCGAACAAACTTTTTCCCTAATGAAGTGAATATCGACTTTTATGTGTTTTATTCTTTCATGAAGTACTGAGTCTGAGGATAACATAATAGTGGACTTATTATCACAGAACAAAGAAGATCAGTCTGACATAGGGAAGCCCAGCTCAGTTAGAAGAGAACGAAGCCATAGAAGCTCACAAGTGCCCTGGGCCATAGCACGGTACTCGGCCTCAGCAAAAGAGCGAGAAACCACCACTTGCTTCTTACTTTTCCAGGATATGAGATGATTACCACGAAAAGTACATATACCAGAAGTAGAGCGCCTATCAATTTTAGAACCTGCATAGTCAGCATCTGTAAAACAAGAGAAATCCGATTGTGCTCCTGTCGTATAAAAAAGCCCAAGACCGGGACAAGTCTTAAGGTATTGAAGAATATGATAAACTGCATCCATATGAGAGGTACGTGGTGAGTGCATGAACTGACTCACAACACTAACAGCAAGAGATCGGGTCCTGTGTTCGTCAAGTAAATAAGACAACCCATAAGACGCTGATAAACGGATGGGTCTGATAATAACTCTCCTGATTCTGCTGACAACTTATGATTTGGATTCATAGGAGTAGAAGCAGGCCTACACCCAAGCATACCCGTATCTTGAAGGAGATTAAGAGCGTACTTCCGCTGAGATAGAGATATACCAAGGCGAGACCGAGCAACCTCAATGCCAAGAAAGTACCGCAGAGGACCCAAGTCCTTAATATCAAAAGATGCCCCGAGATCACGCTTTATTTTAGCAATACCAGGTGAATCATCTCCAGTAATAATAATATCATCTATATAAATGGAGATAATAATACACCGCCTATCTGAATGTCGTCGAATAAAGCAAGTATGATCCGAATGGCACCTAACAAAGCCCATATCCATAACAACATCACTGAAGCGACAAAACCATGCTTGCGGAGACTACTTAAGACCATAGAGGGATTTTCGGAGACAACAGACTTTCCCAAAATACTCCACCTGAGACCGAAAACCCAGTGGCGGATCCATGTAGATAACCTTTGTAAGGTCACCATTGAGGAAAGCATTCTTGACATCCAACTGATGAAGAGGTCAAGAATAGGAAGCAGCAAGAGACACAAGAAGACGGATTGTAGTCAACTTAGCCACAGAAGCAAAGATAGCACCAAAATCCTTACTTGGAACCTAAGTAAAGCCTTTTGCAACAAGGCGAGCCTTATATCTCTCGACAGTGCCATCCGCCAAGTACTTCACACTAAAGACCCACTTACAGCCAACCGTTCTCTCACCAGTAGGCAAGTCAACAAGCTCCCACGTCTGATTTTGAAGAAGAGCATCCATTTCTACTTTCATAGCGACCACCCACTTAGGATTTCGAAGAGCCTCAGAGACTGACCGAGGAATGGATACTGAATCAACCTTACCAAGAAAAGACTGATAGGAATCTGAAAGACCCTGATAAGAGATAAACTTGGCAATAGGATGATCAATACTACTAGGAAAACCCAAATGAATGGAGGGCCGACGATCACGGGGAAGATACCGGGGAGGTGTGATATCAGAAGCTAAGGGAAGAGATGAAGTACCTGAGCCCAGAGAAGAGTTTGGCGGAGGAACATGAGAGCACAAACGGCAAGGAACAAGAGAGCGCGAACAACGTGGAACATAAAGGAAGGGATCAGTAGTTATTACCAGAGGAGGGGACCTGCTAGGAAGTGAAGAAGAGGACACCGAAGGAGGCTCAAGAATGGGAGCTGGACGAGGAAGTAAAGAATTGTCCTCCGGAGGAATCTCCACAACAGGTCCCAGCAAGGAAGGAGTGCCTGAAAAGAAAGGAACAGTTTTCAAAAAAGTAACATCCAATGAGTAATAGATATGACCAGTAACCGGATCAGAACAACGATACTCCTTATACATGGTAGAATACCCTAAGAAGATACACCAAATGACCTTATCATCAAGTTTAGTGCGAGAAGGGCTACAATTTTGAACAAAACATGTACACCCGAAGACACGAGGTGTAATAGGAAAAAGTGTTCTATCAGGCTGAAGGATATGTAGGGGGGCCTTACCTTGTAATATCTGACTGGGAGTACGATTTATAAGGTAAGTGGTTGTGAGAACAGCCATATGCTAGAAATATTTGGGTACCCTTATCCTACACAAAAGACACCGAAAAATAGGCATGATGTGACTGTTCTTACGTTCTACTACACCATTCTGCTCAAGAGTATAAGGACAGGTAAGTTGCTGGAGGATACCACTTTTGTTAAGCTCACACCTAAACTCATGAGAGATATACTCTCGACCATTATCAGACCTAATATTCCAAACAATAGTATTGTATTGAGTTTTGATCATTTGTAAAAAGTTAGTAAGGTGTGAAAACACTTCAGATTTTTTCTTCATAAGATAGACCCAAGTACAACGAGTATAATCATCTATGAAAGCGACATAATAGCGGTGCTGAGCTAAAGCAACAACTAGAAAAGGACCCCATACATCAGAATGAATAAGATCAAAGGCACACGGTGCACGATGCATACAAGGAATATAAGTAGTGCAAGTATGTTTTGACAATTCACAAACCACACATTTAAATTTAAAATTCTTGCATGCTTTATTCAAAGGCGAAAAAAGCCAACATAAATATTGAAAGTTTGCATGTCCTAAACGGGCATGCCACAAATCTAAAGTTTTAAGAGAAAAAACAGAAGTTATCAAACGTAGGCAAAACAGACGCCTAAAAACCGAATGTTAACACTTTAGATGACGAAGGGTCTCCAAAGTAATAAAGTCCATCGCGCTCATATCCCCTGCCAAAAATCTTCTTCGAAGTCAGGTCCTACAAGAGACAACGATTGGGTAGGAAAATCATAGCACAATTAAGATTTTTTGAAAGTAAACTGACAGAGAGAAGATTGTAAGCAAAATTAAAGACATAAAAAACAAAAGGAAGAGTGATGTCTGAAGACAGGACTGCATCACCCTGACTACTGATCTGTATAGATGACCCATCGGCAATACGAATAGACTGAACAACAGGGGTAACTAGAGAAAACAAAATGGATAACTCACCAGTCATGTGATTATTAGCTCCGGAATCCAAAATCCAAGTGGGATGGCCTGACTTAACATGAATAGCAATAGGGATACCTGTAGCAAGTGTAGCTGTGGGACTGGCAAATGAGGTAGTCCCCGGAGGAGCAGGACCTAAGCCAAGGTGTGACTGAAGCTGAATGATCTGTGCCTGAAGCTGACTATAATTTGAAATGGCTAGAGTAGGTGTGGTCTCTGCAATTGCACCTATACGAGGACCCCATTTTTCTTAGTCTCGGTTCCCCTGATTCCCCTAGTTCCGTTTCTTGGAATAACCCTGCTTTAACTCAGGATGGAGATCAAAGCAGTGATCAATGACATGGCCGGGCTTGTGGCAGTGCTGACAACAAGGACGGTTACCCGTCGGACGAGAGCCCGAAGAAGAAGCAGCAGAAAAGGCCATCTGATCAGGAACAGGAGGAGATATCTCAATCTGTGAAGTCAGTGTTGGAGGAATAAGACAGCGTCGGTACTCATCGCCATCCACAGTAGCAAATGCCTCGTAAAGAGAAGGCATAGGAGAGGTGTTCAAAATTTGAGCCCTAAGAGCCTCAAACTCAGGTTTCAAATCCATCAGAAACCGATATGTATGCCTACGATCAAGACGTTTGGACTCAACATCACCATTAATGGTAAAGTCACTACGGGGCTCATACTGAGCCAACTCTTCCCATCTAGTTTGGAGATAACCAAAGAAGTCAACAACCGATAGGCCCAAGGTGTCTTGTGAGGCATGAGATATATCCCAATAAAGCTCAAAAATTAGAGAATCACAGTGTGCATGGGCGTACATCTTAGACAGGACAGACCACAGACCATGGACAGTTTCCTGATATATGAACATATTATAGATTCTCTCCTCCATCGAGTTGAACATCCTACCCAAAATGATACAATTGTCCATATCCCATTGTTCAAACATGGGGTCAGATTCAGACGGCTTCGGTATCTTTCTAAGAATCTACCCGGTCTTGCATTTTCCACCAAGAAAGAGGTGGAAAGAGTAAGACCAAGCATGAAATTTTTTTCCATTTAATAACACGCTTATGACGCGTTGAGCCGGTGTATGTTAGGCAAGAGAGAGGTCCGAACGAGCAACCACAGGAGCCAGACGATCAGCAGGAACAACATCCTTACCTAAATTAGCCATGAGACAAGTCCAAAAAACTGGAACAAACTGACGAGAAACAAAGCCGGATAACAAATCGGCAACAAAAGAACCACAGCCGGACAAAAAACGGTTTACCAAACACGGACAGCCGGACACTCGGCTACCCAGACAACAGAAGAGGAGCACGGAGAGGCTCTCACACATCACAGACAGGCCAAGGAGACCAGCAGGTGCAGCACCGAGGCTGCGCGAAGGACCATGAGGGTCCTGGGAGGTCACAGGTGGTGCGGCAGGGTCTACGTGTGGTGCAGCAGTGGCTGGGTGATGGGGGGGGTGGATAGGCGAGATTGAGGGGAGAGAGAAACAGAGCTTTCTCAGGCTCTGATACCAAAAAGAGATTAAGAAAAAGATATATTTTCTATTTACTTCAATCTCATATATATATATATACATACATACATACATACAACACATTGCTAACTAAAGAAGCAAAGGAAATAAAAAAAAAAATAATAGATGGTCAACATGACCTAAAATAAATTTCCTATTCCAACACACTGAACAACCAATGAGTGCAAACACTTCCTTGAAACAAAAAAAAGAAATCTGTAAAAAGAGCAAACCTCAACAATTTCTCGTGCTCGGTCCATATTCCTACACAATGGCAGATCAAATTTCAGCATAGCAAGCTCATTGTTCTTCCAAATCAGATGAATTTGGTCAACAACAGATTGAGTCACCCCAGCTTTCTTAATTTTCACCCACTTTCTCATCCTTGCAGCCTCCGCCCTCAACCTCTCAAGCAACACCCGATCAAGACTCAATTCAGCAGCAGTCACCACCTTCTCTTTCTTCGTCCTCCGAAACACCACCCTCTCGTCCTTCAACCACGGCATTTTCGCGCCAAATTTTGAGTCCCCATCACCCTCAAGCTGTTCAAAGTTAACCCCAAATTCAAATTCCTCTGGACTCTTTTGGGGGTCCTCGGTACTGTGGGTTTCTTGAAGTTTTTCAATTCCTTGAAGTATCTGCTTCATTGCTTTCTTGCCCCTTCCGCCACTTATTTTATTGGTCAACCAATGGTCGGGCTTTCCGTCTTCGCCATTGGAGGACTTCTTTCTGTGACTTGGTTTGGAGAGGTCGAGGACCTGGTTGGGTTCAAGAAGGAGAGGACCCTTCATCCATGGAGCTGTGGGCATCTTAATGGCGGCACGCTCCGATGAAGAAGAGAAATCTGGATTTGTGGGCTTAATGTTGCTGTTGTTCCTGTTGTTGTTGTTGGTAGTGGTGGTGATAGTGGTGCTTGAGGAGTTGATTGAGAGGGAAGTGGGGGGCTTGCAGGAGTGGATTGGTTTGGGGTTTCTGGGAGAATTAGGGTTTAAGGAGAGTGAGATGGGAATGCAGGAGTCTGAAATTGGGTTGTAGTTGTGAGAGAAATGGGGAGCGTTTGATAGAGGAGTAGGAGAGAGAAAGAGAGGAGTAGACATGGCTGAAAGTCGGATATTTTGCCTAACAGAGGGTGACCGTTGTCAACCCAAGTCGATTGTCGAGATATAATTCTCTGGCTTTGGGAGGAATATGGATGTGGCGTTTGACAGTTGATAGTTCTCAACCCAACTAATTTTTTATTCAATTTTTTCACTCTCAAGTAGTAATTTTCATCTCATTTTTAAAATCCTTAATCCAAAAAGAAAGCATTTATTTTTTTTTGTAAAAAAAGTCTCTTTTCTTTTTTTTTTCTTTTTTTAGATGTGTGTATAATATAAAATTAGACTGTATTTATGAAAATAAATAATTTTGTCATCTCAAACATAATTTTAATTTTTTTAATTAAAAAATATTAATATAAGTGTTTAAGAAACACTAATAATTAAGAATATAAGTTAAAAACATAATTATATAACCGTTTGAGAAATGTCAATAATAGAAAGGTATGATAGGGTTCAAAATTCTAAATAATATCTTTTAATAAAAAATTTAGACAATCAATAAAGAATAATGTTACATTACCCAAAATGTTTTATAATAAGATGAATATTCATTTTTTTGTCCAAAAATTGGAAAGTATTATAGTATTATCAGATTGTAAGACACCATTATGCCACTTGCCACATCAACATGCCCATATACACTTGGTTGCTCCTATCTTGCCACATCCGCATGTCCAAAAAAAATGTACACTACTCAATATGAGCCTAACTCTTCTCATCTTGAGGAAGCTAGGGTGCATGGAGTTTTAAATATTTCTTTTTGTCAATTTCAAATCAAATTGGTGTTTTTTCCAACTTATTTTTCAAATTTATGTTACCAGTCATAAACATTTTATTGGAAAAAATGCTTCTTATCTAGTCTTATCCAAAATTTTATTAAAAAGAAATTTCTCAAAAAATTAAAAAAAAAAATCTTTTATTGAAAGATAAAAGATTTTATAGTTACAAGTAGAATTTTTCAAAAGATCCATATTCTCTAAAATTTTACCAAAAAGACTTCTCTTGAAGAAATGTTTTTGAATTTTTTTTTTTTTATTACAACAATGGTAAGATCCTATTAAACCATTGTGCCTCAATCTTAGACTACATCTGTGAAAAAAAAAAATTTACCATTTCGAATAAAACCTAAATTGCCGGTTGCCGCCATTTGTTCTTTATTATTATCAATGGAATACTACATGATTCTTTCTTTGGTAGGCTTAACCTTAGTTTTACTGTTTTCCTTCTAATCAAATCTAATTAAAATGAAATGTTTTAGACAGCATGAAGAATTATAGAACCTTTTAACCAGACAATTTTTCTGTTCAAGGACCATTTCTTGGTTAAAATCCCTGCTTATACATCACAATTCCACCTGAATAGCCTTTCTACACCAGGAGGCCCTTTATTTTTCACAACATTGAGGTGAAATCCCAAATATGCAATTCAATGGCACACACTCTTCATTACTACAACCATAGTTGGGATAGAAATTTCCAGCAAATGCATAACAAAAATTTATAAGAAAACATTGACTGGGGTTGGATTAACTGAACTAAATATGAGGGAAGGGAAGTTCCACCTGGATCCCAAAACCCCTGTTCTTCTCTAAAACCAACCTTCTAGTTAAGAATATTAAAAACTACCCATGCAGGACAAATCAAACATCAACCAAAGAGCCGAGCAAACAAATAGAACCACCAAGGAACTATGTGAGCAAGATGATTCAAGACAAGACTACGCACGTCACGTTGCTTTCTTGGGCTCATCATCCATCGGATCACGAAGAGTTCCAAACATCCAGTCCATCCATATTGTGTAGTGACCATAATTGTGCCGATATGTGGTATGGTGAATGGTGTGATAGCCGGCACCCATTACAGGCCAGATTTTACCATCAATGCAGTCGTGAATGTTTGCCGTCCATATGGCCTCAAGGAATAAGAGGGCTATGTGTGTTGTGAAATGCGTTGGCACAAGGAAGAGAGCTATAACATGTGGTACAGCCTGCAGTATCCCATCCAGTGGATGAAATGCCAAACCTTGTACAAGAAGAGACGAACCAAGTTGTAAGTTTATACAGTTAATGATGACAAAATTTTATAACATTGGACCTTTAGAACTACAAAGATGCATGTTAGAGATATTTCTTATATTATTGTAACAAGTAAACTTGGTATAAGTAGAAAGTAGAACTCACCAGCAAAAGGGGAGAGAGTATTTTGCTTGTTGTAGATATGATGTGTTGCATGAAGATACTTGTAGAGAGGTTTTATGTCATGCAATTCCCTATGCATCCAGTAAATCCCAAACTCCACGATTACAAGATAAACCATTAAGTACACAAGGTAGGCCGGCCAACCAACATCAGTTATCTTAGAAAAACACCTTGTCCAGCCATTTTCAACCATGTACTCAGAAAGTGTAGGAAAAGCACAATACCATGGCATGGCCTTCATTGCAACAAATATTTGCAAAAGCATGGCCTTTGTTGAAGGAATGGCATCTGCAACAAGAGCATTTAGCAGATTGAATAAAATTTAGTTTCAGCCAAGGTAAAAGACACTCATTTTTGCTACATATAAACAATGAAGCAAGACTGCAAGCTTACTTGCCATAAAATTCACAGCTTTAACTAGGCTGTTAAAAAAAACCCAACTACAAAGAAAAAAATCACCTCACTCAATTTGGAAGTTGTATGACAATAGTAAACTACCCAATAGAATAGGGTTAATTATTCCAAACTCCCACTGAGGTATTACAAAACTCTTTTACACATTTGCCCTCAGTTTTTATGGACTAAAACATCTTTCATCCACCTTTATAATGCTAGTAATAGGAACTCAAGGTTCTGTAACTCACATGTACCAGAACAGTGGTGGTCACCACCTCGAATTTCTCGCTCCATCTTCTTCCTAACTCAAACCCATTGCCACTCTACTTTCTCTCTCTAAGCACTCATTTCCTCCTTCTGCTTACTTTCTCTTTCCACCACCAACTGAACCACTACCACTAGATCTAAGCATGATCAACCATCACACCACCTCTTGCACTATCACCACCACATCATGCAACCAAAGCAAAACTATTGCCTTTTCTTTCCTCTTCGTTTCCATTTTCTCTCCTTTCATTCTATATATTTGTTCATCCATTACCGGAACGCCTTCACCACAATTAAAGCAAAACTATCACCTTTTCTTTCCTATTCGTTTCCATTTTCTCTCATTTCTCCTACTTAAGATGTATGTGCATATAATTTGTAACAAATCTTATCTTTTAATTTTATCTCCCTATATGTATCCAATTTCCAACATATTCCCTTCCCATATTCTCTGCATGTGTGTATACACGCACAAATATATATTTGATTTCACGTGCCTTTTTCATCTTAACTAATCTAATTTTCCATTCATTATCGTTCTAAGCTTTCTCTTAAGCTTCCTACTTCCCACATTTATTTCTCTCTCTCTCTCTCGCCCTATATATATGTGTGTGTGTGTGTGTACGCACACCTGGTGGAATATGAATTGGATATGTTGACATTTTTAATGGGTCAAAAGATCTTGAAGTGTGATGTAGGACACATATGATACCCTAAAAATAAGGATATCTGTTTCAAAGTTGTCTTAAAGGATTTTTTTGTTTTCAAATTCGAGCTTATCTCAAATTGGTTGTTTTAGATAAAAATAAAATATCTTTATTGTTTTTTATTCAAAGTAGGATTTCTTTATTCTAGTAGAATTAAGACTTTTTATTCTAATAGGATTAGGACTTCCAATATCTATATATAGGGTTGTAAGTCTTCATTAGAGACACCTTTTTTATTTTGATATTAGTAATGTTTAGAGAAGTCTTCTCTTCTTGGGTGAGTTATTCCCGTGTTACTTGCATTCAAGGAATTCGACATGTTCGATTCCTTTCACATTTCTGTTCTACATTAGCTGGTATCAGAGTAAAGATTTGTCTAGCTAGATGACAATTGGTGAAGACAGAATTAGATATCCTTATGACGACGTTGGTAAGAGATCATTTGTTACTCGTTTGGAGTCTCGGACACAAGAGAATCGTGAAAACAATAGGTATTGCACTAACACTAGAACTCGTAGTCAACCTATTTATGGACACATTTCTTTTCGAAGAGCTTTACGTAATTACGAAAGACTTTCAGATTTTGACAATATGTTTTATTCTGAAAAATTTCTTGATTTGATATGCAATTTGAATGATTGTCTAGAATATATGGAACTTCCAGAGAAAAATAAATATTTTTGGGCAAAAGATAAACTTATAGAATTGACAAAAAGATGGTGATTTGATTTACAAAGGCGTAAACAATTAGAGAGTTGTATCTCTAAAAATAAGGATATTGGTTTTAAAATTGCATTAGGATATTTTTGTTTCAAAATTTGAGTTCATCTCAAATTGATTATTTTAGATAAATTATCTAATATTTTTATTGTTTTTAATTCAAAGTTGGATTTCTTTATTCTAGTAGAATTGGGACTTTCTATTCCAATAGGATTAGGACTTCCAATATCTATATATAGGGCTGTAAGTCTCCATTAGAAACACCTTTTTTATTTTGACATTAATAATTTTTTTTAGAGAATTCTTCTTTTGTTGGGTGAGTAATTCCTATGCTATTTGAATTCAAGGAATTCGACGGGTTCGATTCCTTTCCATGCTGGGTTAAAGTGGGTTTTTGTCAATGCTTGATTCTCATTCAACCGGAGCATTAGTAGTGGTGAATGTTAGAGTGTTTGGAAATTATGGTGTTTATCAATAATGGGAGAGCATCTTTTTGCTCTGTAGTTTCAAAGCCATTCAAACAATAACTACTATGGTATATTGGTGCTAATTTAAAAGGAAGATTTGGCACGATATTTTGTTATGCCATGAGTTGTCATAGTTCACTAGCAATCCATGGAATTAGCATTAATTTGATAGAGTGAGTGAACATCAAGCATTTAGTAAAACGGTGAGAATGAGATGTATTGGTCGTGGTGATGAGTTGTCAACGGTGGTTATGGGTTGCTTTGGATGCGTGAAAAAGGAGAAGAGGAAAAAGGAGGTGGTGAGGATGGTTTATGAACTCGGTGGAGAGATAAAGAAAAGACACTCGAAAATGGGGGGAGGGTCAAATGTGTCTGTCTATCAACAACATGGGCATTCATTATTATTTAATATGATGTCAGCAACAACCATGAATTCCCTTAATGGCTGGGTCATGGAAAGGTAAAAATTGTTAAGAAAATTTTAAAATAAGAGTGCTAGGAAATTTCCCGATCTAGGAGGGGAACGTGTGCAATTTCATAACACCTCAGGTGTTGGGGGTAATTTACCCTAGAATATATTTATGCATTCTATCAAAAAAGTGTAGAGCTGCAAGAAATGAATGTCGGAACTGTGTAGATCATCCTCCCTAACTCCATTTGTTTTTTTTATAGGTAATACACACGCACCCGTGTCCCAACCAAGACTTGAAGCCTACACCTCTCCTTTTGAAAGTGGCAGGAGATAACACTCAAGGCAACAGCTGGTGGTATCCTCCCTAACTCCATTTGTGGGTTTTGTTTTTAACTGATTTAGTGCTTTTATATACTGTTGTTTCTTTTTAGAAATGGTGGAGGCAAACCCAAGTCGTGTGCTTCTTCCACCAGTTTTCTATAGTCCTGTTCTTCTTTTAAAAATATATTGTGATATATAATTCAACATGTGAATACGAAGCAATCTTACCTCATTGAATACATGCAAAGATAATGCAAAAAGGCTGTTTATGTAATATTCTGACATTGTGAATCAGCACAGTTGACCAGAGAACTCAATAATTATAATCCTTAAATGTAGAAGTAGTATTAAAATACAAATCCTTTCTATCCTTGATTATTAGGAAATCAAACAAAGGCCAATGCCAATAGCCACTTGATTCATGCCAATATCATATCACAAGGTATAGGGATAAATAGAGAAGTGTGCAGAGAGAGAGAGACAGAGAAAGAGAGAGAGAGAGAGATTTAATAATTACATGCTAAAGAACATTCATGACTCAAATGATGGTTAAAACACACATCTTCATTGTATGAAAATTGATTACCAATGACGTATTAAATAGGATATACGAAAATTGATTACCAAT
Organism: Nyssa sinensis; assembly: GCA_008638375.1. Lineage (NCBI taxonomy): Eukaryota > Viridiplantae > Streptophyta > Magnoliopsida > Cornales > Nyssaceae > Nyssa > Nyssa sinensis. Next base: position 6,448,029 of record CM018043.1, on the reverse strand, counting down.
GACATAATAGATAGGATATAAACAAGGTGAAAGTGAAACATTCTTTTTCTTTTCTTCTTTTAAACTGCATCATCATGAAATGATTGAAATGAACTTTTTCCTATAAAAAAAGAAACTTACAAAAAAATGGTCACTTCTAAAAGATAGAAGAGGAATGAGAATGATGCTTTTCGCTCAACTGATCGTATCCATTATTGCACATGTTTGTAATTAATTGGACATCACATACGTAACATGGATGAAATTTCTCAAAAAAACTGCTAAGGGCTTCTTGTTATTGAAGGTCACATGCATAATTGCAGAAATGGCCCAAATTTTTTTTTTTTTTGATAAGTAAATATTAGCACTATGACGGTTTCATCATCCTTAAGTCATGATTGAAGCCACTTTGGACTGTGTGAAGATGGAACTTCCTAAAACGTTTAGCATTGAGAGCACATATCATGCCATGAACAAATCACCATGGTTGAACAACTTGGACTGTAAACAGGAGTCACTAAAACAAAAAAGGTAAGAGTCATCCCTAAGCCTGTCATGCTAATGATAAAATCGCCAATCAACTGAACAAGTAAGCCACTGGTATGATCAGATCATCATCTCAAATTGGTGAAAAGTAATTTTACAACTATATTGTAGAACTAAAGAACATGATCCAGAACACCCCGCCCCCAAATGAAAACATAAAACAAAAGGAAAGACAACATATCATCAAGCCAGACGAAAATTATTATTTGCCTACTCACATAATTGATCAAAATTTTACAAATAAATAAGAAGATTTTATGTCCTGTGCTATATCAAACATTAATACAGTAACGTAATGCGGTATGCAATGATAATGTATCCATTAATTAAGCTGAGAAGGAAAAATAAATAAATAATAAGCACAGATCAAGATTGAACAAGTACACCAAAACCCATGTGATACCAAACATAAAACAACGATGAAGACAGTCTAGCAGTCATAAATTGACTAATAAAAATAAACTTAAATTGAAAATTGAAAACTAAACAAAACCCATCTGGGATAAAAGTATGTGAAGAAATAAAATCACTGGGACAGACCTTCGCAATACATCTGTAAATTAACAATTAAAAAATACCCATTTCATATCAAAGAGTTAATAAATTATTTAAAATATAGTAATGAAGAAAAGAATTCATAGTATATCGATCAGTTAAACCGAAGATTTAATAATCAAGAAATTAAACGGTAGGAAAGAACAGAAAAAAATAAATAAAAAGAAGATGTATAGATACCTTTGGGAAGATAAACATTACGTTTCAAGTGATAAATGTAGAAGCACCAGAGAAATCCAGATATGAAGTAGAGTAAGGTTCCTCCAATACAGTTACGAACCCATGTCCGGATGAAGTGTGGAAGTGGGTCCCACAGTGTCTCCGGCAGGAGGTTCCCGAGCACAATGCGATTGTAGAGAGAGGTCTCATCCATGAAGAGTTGCAGGTAGTCGTCCATCTGAAGTTGACGGGCGAGTCAGATTCCGGCTGGGTCTCTCCGTGGAATCCGGCCGGAGATTCGGCGGCGACGGAGGGGGAAGATAAAAAAAAAAGTAAAGACGGCTCTGAGCTGGTAAGACGAGGGAAAGCTAAGAGTGAGAGGGAGAGTGGTGCGCCTCTGGTTTATGCTTCGGATTCCAATGTGAATATGCGTGCGTACACGAATGCATATGAGAGAATATCTAAATAATACTCTCCCTTTAAACAGTGGGCGCAATTCGGGCGGATAGGACCCAGACTCGAATTGCGGTTAAGTCGCGTCAAAATTCAGATTAAATTTTAAAAGAGTTACACGAATTCAATTTAAATCGATTTTTAATTTAAATTTAAATTTATTAGTATTATGTTCAGATTCTGATTATTGATTTTAATTCTTAAAATTTTTCAATATTATTTAATTTTTAAAAAATATTAAAAGATTCAAAAAAAAAATTAAAATTATAAAAATGTAAGAATTTCATAAATAAAGTATAAAAATATATAATATATATAAAAATATTAAATTCAGGCTCGAATTTCAAAAGTTTTAACTTAAGCTTAATCTTAATTTAAATCAAAATTGAGTTCTTTTACTCAAGTTTAACCTAAAGTGTAAAAAATGAAATCAAGCCCTAAAAAATATGGGCTGAGCTCGAGTTGGTCTATCCAAATTGTACCTCTACTTTAAACAAGATATATATTCCTCTGTAGCGCAAAACCATGACCGACCATTAATTACACCAATCTTACTTGTTTTATCTAATAATTATAATAATTTTCATTATATTTATGAAAATTATACTGACATTTTTTCTGTTATATACAAATTCTCTTCGATATAAACTATGTTATTAGTGATATTAGAATTTAACAAAAAAAAAAAATTATATTACTAAAATACCCTTGTATTACATAGACCTTCCCTATTTTTATAAAAAATTCCTTGTAATTAGACATCACAAGGAATGGAAAACAGTCAATTCGTAAGGGTAAAATAGTATAATTATTTATAAGAGTAAAATAGCCAATTTATGTTTTTCATTAACATTCATGTCCTGTTAGTCTAATTTTAAAAAATATTTATGTAATTATCAGACATCACATGAGACACCGATATAATTATCCTTATATTATTTAGATATTAATTTTTTTTCGTATAAAAAAAAAACAATTATCCTAAAAAAATAATACATCAATGACTTTAACCCGTTCACTTTTGTGCTTATTAGACATATGATGATGCCTTATTTTAAAGAGATTGTTGAGAAAAATATAAAAAAATTGAGTATAATCAAATAATCGTGAATGATGCGTTGATGTATAACATTAAGTTTTTTTATGAAATCTCAACATGGAAGTTTAAATGGTAATAATAAACAATGACATTAAAAATATTTTCATTGACTTTGGAGTAGGTTTGCTACATCATGTTACATTCCATTCCAAAGATTTCATCATCACTCGTTTGTTATGACATGTACAAGTTACAACCCATCAAACTCTACAAATTTAAGGACTAAAAAATAATGATTACGTAAGAGAAAAAGGATAGAAATGAAAACAATTTACAGTTTAAAGGTTTTTTTTTAATTATATAAATTAACTCACTTTCTCTAAAGTTACCCTTATAAATTTTATTATTATTTTAAAAATTACACTCACATCTTTCTAAGTAGGGTTATGATTTGGGGGTAGAAAATCTCTTCACTTGTGTCGGTAATGGAATATGCTTTCTTAGGAGTGTCGATTCGTGTTATCGTGTCGTGTTCAGGGTCATGTCAAGACATAAATATTCGAAAATGTGTGAATCTTAACCCGACACTGTTAACTAATCGTGTCAAGTTTCAAAACCCAAACCCAACCAATTTATTAAACAGGTTACACGTGTCGACCTACTTAACCCGTTTATTTTAATTTTTTTATTTTTTAAATAAAAAAATTTACCTATCTTTTAATATATAAAAATAATTTTTAAGTTTAATAACTTTGAATATAGGCCAAATCAAGTAAAAACCTCTTTTATTAATAAAAAAATTTCAAAACCTTGATAAATATTTGATGTGAGATGAATTACCTTAACTCATAATATATTTTATAATTAAACGTGTTAAGTCGTGTTAAACAGGTTGACACTAGTAAAACCCAAACCCGACCTATTTCGTAATCGTGTTATACGTATCAACCCGTTTATGACTCAAACTCATTTATGCTAAATCCAAACCCGTTAATTTCGTGTCGTACTTGAATTGTGTTGTCATGTCGTGTTAAAAATTGATACCCCTATACTTTGCCATCATTTGAATATTTTAAAATATCAAGTTATAAATAATTTATGCCCTTATTGATTAGGATTTAAATAATGACTATGCCCTTAATGAGAAGAAAGAAAAAAATATCACCAATATTATTTTGCCATATCTCTCTCTCTCACTCACACACACACACCTACACCTATTGAGTCATTCTACAATAACTTGCATGTACTTTCTCCAATAATATGTTTAAAATATTTTGCATATGAGAATTGATAAGTCATTCTTTTAAAATAAATAAATAACACTTTTTTATAGAATGTAATAAATTAACAATTATTATAAGAAAAATACTGCAGATAATCTGAACCTATGACAATGACATTCCAGCTAATTTGGGAACCTATGACAATGACATTCCATTTAATTTCATCATTATGCTGACCCAATTCCCTGTCTTCCTGTAAGCATTTTTTTTAAGCTAATGATATTAATATTTTTATTAACTCTTTCCTTCTCTGTCTTTAGGAAAACTTGAATCTATACAAAAATGAATAACTAATAATACTATATAATTGTCCGTTAAGACCCATTATCATGCTAATTTCCTTGATCTATAAATAAACCAATTCCTAAATAATTAAAAAACTCTTAAAGTGGAGAGACAAATGGCATGAAATTTTGTAGCATGAAGTCATGTATAAATGTACTCATTTACATACAGTGTCACCCAAAGATTTTAGAGGTCCAACGGGAGCGACTTGAGATGAAAATTGGTTCATGCAAAGGGGTTTTTTTTTTTCTCTCATCTAGAGTAGTAGCTGCCACACAATCTCTCCCTTTGAGATCGCATTGAGAATAGTGTTTGAAGGGAAAAGCTCCATCAAGGGGCTTTTCACAGGACGCTCAGATTGGCAGCTGCAACCACTTGGCCAAACACCCTTATTTTACCAAAGCGCCAATACACACACACAATGATAATTATTATAACACATAAATATCTAATATCAACGGCCAAAATTGTTTGTTCAGCCACTTTGCCATTACCTTACTAAAGGATGGCAGTCATGGCTGCCATAGAAAGGAAAAAAGAATCAACGACTAAACCAAAATCCTAACAGCTGATGCAATGCCAAGTAGCTCCTCCTCCCCAACTTTCTTCCAAACACCACCAATCATCAACTGGCCTTTGACACCTTCCAAGGATGCATCCTCTGTACCATCATCTGGTTCATAACCTCCTCCTGTCTCCCTCATCTTCTTAGGAGTTGAATTATCAAGAAGTTCAACAGCACAATCAGCTTCTCTCTTGCCAGTACACTGGCTTAATTCCCAGCATGCCCTGCTTTCTGATGATTTTAGAACTTGTTTATCGTTGTCATACCAATCAAGAACAGGAAGATGGCCAGAAGAACCAACATCACGAGGCAGCATACCAATTGGACACCGGTTCCATGATTTTGCCACGACCCATCTGCTCTTATTTCCCACATCACCATCTGTTGTCTTCATAACATTTCCCTTCACTCGGCAAAGTTTCACAAACTCAAGCCTCTCAGCTGCTTTTTGAATATTATCCTCTTGCTGAGCAAGAAAGATTTCAGAACTAACAATGTAAGAGTTCTCTTCATTAATGTCTGGATTTGATACACACAGTAAAGGGAGCTTGTTCAGTTTTTCAACCAAAGAGCTTTTTCCGGTCATACGTGCAAGAACTAGGGCCGATGCCGTAAGCTGATTATTGCCAGGAGATGATACCAGAAGACATTTACGTAGGAGTTCTACCAGAGTTGCCTTTGGCAGATTAACTTCTGTTGGAGAACCTTCCGTTTCACCTTCAGAACCTTTGCAGTGAATAGTTTTTAGCCCCTCGAGATTTTCGACAAGCCACTCAAACAGATTAGAGAGTTTTTCAACGTGGTGAATCTCAGCCCTATACTCTGATATGATGAGATGTTCTCCTCCTATCAAAGATTAACAAAATATTTACTACCAAGGACAAAACCAACTACAACCTGATAAAATCAATTTAATTTGGACAGATATGTAACATTATGACACAAAAAAGGATGAAGACATGACATGCATCTGCCTACTATTCTGCACCAAGCTGGTCTTGAGAGACTTAACCACATGCATCCATACAACTGATGCAAGGTTGAGCATGTATTTAGTTTCCCCTGCTGGGCGAACAATTTGAGATTGCAATATAAATGGTAGTCCCAATTCCCAAGTTGTTTGCTTTCTTTCCTTTTTTTTTTTTGTTTGCTCATTTTAATAAGTATTTAATAGATTCACAGTCATGTAAGGCACAAATTTTCACAACTCACCCTCCATTTACACTAATTAATACATTCACATTCAATTAGGCAGGATAATTTAGGAAATCTATAACACTTTTTATTTTTCAAAGTGTACATCTACTGTTGGACATCCAAAAAGATAGGACAAACAATTTGAGGCGGAGAGTAACAAGAAAATACACCTATAGGAGATGATGAAATGTATGTTAAAACTTAACACAATTTGCATGGACAAACACACGCATGCAAATGGGACATACTAAATAATTGGGAGAAAACAAGGAGTTTAATTCTAAAATGGGACACAGGCACACAGTGAGGATAAAATAATATGGTTTTGTGTGCCTGTCCATGCACAATCATTGTAGCTGCTCTCTTCTTCTCACAGCCTTCCTCAGTCTTATGATTCAAGTCTCATTTCATCTTTGCTATATTATGTTTTCATTTATAATTGATACAAGCCCCTATTATGTCGATACAATTAATCTCTTTCAATATATACTAAGGTCTTTTGTCTGTGCGGTGCACGCCGTCTATCGAGTCTCAAGATGTGTGAATCAATAAGCAGCATAAAAATGTGCTGTTTGGCAGGAGCATCTTGGGAGTGGGCAATGCATAATACCATGATCTGGCTGAAGCACCTAGGTGCTTAACCCAAAACGCTATATTAAACCTGCTGAATTTACAAGTTTAGCCCTGTATTATATAATATTAAAATTTATATATAATGTATTACAAGGGTGGAACTATAGGTGGGCTAGGCCAGGCTCTAGTCCAACCCAAATTTTAGGAAATAATTTTTATACATGTAAAATTTTGGCCTTTTCAAATTAGCCCAATTCAATTTTTACTCATTATTTCTCTTATTTGTCACCTAAAATTTTGGCCCAATCCCAATTTTTTCTGCCCAACCCAGTTTTTACCCATAATTTCTCACATTTCACCCCAAAATTTTGACCCAACCCAAAATTCCAACTAAAAGTTTTTCAAAAAATCTTTTAGCCCCCCTCTAATTTTTTTTTTTTTTTTTTCTGATTCCGCCCTTGATGTATTATATTTCAAATATATTCATTAGTATTTAAAATATTAATTTTATTTATAAATTATAATATATAATATATTACATATTATATATATATATATAGACAAAGTATTTATTAAATAAAGACCAAATTGGGAGATTCATAGTCCATGAACAATTTTTACCAAACACCCAATTAACAAACTGATTCTACAAAATCAATTCCCCATAATCAATTCTTCATAAACTGAAGCAACGCCAAAAGACACTAAAAGATTTATCTCAATGCCTGAGGTGTGTCAGAAATGTACCAAGAATGTGAAAAGCACTGGCCAAGTATCCAAAATTATATATTATTTGAAATTACGGACACATTAAAGATATGCAAGTATGTGGTCAGGAGTGCCTACAACATGTTGATTTCCAATATGCGCTCAGCGAGGAGACCACTTTTCTTTGGAAGTGTTTGTGCTTCATAAAATTCAAGTATCATTACAAAATCAAAATTTGGCCATATGCAGATAAAAATTAACTGTGTTTGGTAACAGTTGATGCACAATGGCTTTCCATCACCAAAAGAGAGCTAAAAACTAGCTTACTCTAAGCCAAAATGGTACAGCAACGAAACACAGCCTAAAAGAGTCAGGAACTTCCCATGCCCATCTACATGACTGATAACATCATGAAAGCCCAATAAAAAATCGTTCAAGTGCTTTTTTTTTTTATAAGTAAAAAGATAATAATTTACCAAATTATAAATTATAGTATCATCTTAATTATGATAAAGGTATTTTGTGGCCAAATTGCAATATAACAATTCACCATATAATCTCATTGAAATATTAAAATTATTGCAATATTTTATTTTTTGATAAGTACAATTAATGGAATATTTAAAAGGAACCAGAACCAGAACCAAAAATATAGATAACAAAATCATTAGAAGAAAGGTTTGGTAATTACCACTTTCATAATTCATGGCTTCCTGAGTCTCGCTCATTTTAAGAACTGCCGTGAGAAGGGTCAGAAGCAACTCTGGTTCCTTATTAGACAATTTTGCAATGACAGGTTTCCAGTCATCAATAGCACGCTGCAAATGAGAATCTGACGCCTTCAACAAAAACTCTAATAACACAGATACTACTTCAGAAGAGTATGAAGAATATAAGCGAACAAGATTCTTCAATGTCTTGGTGATTTGTTTCCTAAAACCTGAAATATACAACCATTAACAAACACAAAGAAAACAAACAATTAGCAAAAATGCATAGGTGTTTCTCAAAAACTTTCATTCAATACAATATGGACCCAAAAAGGTTTTTTTATTATTCCTTCTCAATATATGAAAATAAGGGAAATTTAATACACCTAAGTTTTAAATAAAACATACAGTCCCAAAACAAAAACAAAAACTACCAAATCTCAAACATTCTTGTTAAAGCATCCAGAATTATACACTCTCAATCAAAACTCCAGAATCAATATGGGGGAATAGGTAAGGTACTAGCCCCCCGAGTTGTATTGAGATAATATATTGTTTGAAGTGAGTCCAAAGTGATGTATAGATATTATTCACACCAAATCAATGGATCTACTTAAATCAAAGTGACTTTAATATCTATAAGTTTTTGAGTAAATGATTTTCTTTTCTTTTCTTTTTCTTGACTAGTAAATGAATTTTCAAGTTCAATTTTAGATTTTGTACATTGGCAGGTGAAGAGTGCTTTGCATGGAACACCATTTGATTTCCTGGTATATGGAGGTAGTTGAGTTAATTTGGGAGCGGAAAACACGGATTATGCTTAGTTTTTAACATCTCTCATTATAAAATTACATATACACTCGTTATTGGTACACTAAATTTGTGCTTTTACAGATTTCCTTGAAGAGTTTTTTAAATCAAATAGAAAAAAAAAGATAATTATTAAGGAGAAGAGGTACTTTTGATTCCTTAGCAGTAGAAGCCCTCTTACGTTATATAGTTTTAGAGAAATCAATGGCCTGTCAATCTAGTAGATTAAGTTGATCTGAAAATTGGGGGAAAAATCAAAGAACATCATTTTATCCCAAAAATAGAAATTGAAATATTTCTCTAAACACATAATCATTAATATCAAACCCCACACCTACTTTTAACATAATTTGAGTTTATATTGTTATATACTATTAAACGATCATGTAATATTGGGCCAGATCCGGCCAAAACCATTTTTTTTCAGTAAACGTATCTTTAATTGATTAAAGGGGCCGGAGAAAGGCACCCCACAAGAACAAAAAAAGGGGACCGCCTACAACAATTAAAGCCTAAGATCCCCCCAAAAAAACCATGAGTCTAAGTACATAGAGAAGTGTTCGCATGGTGCAGAAGTGTTCACACAACATCTTAAAGAGGAAGAAAGTGGTTATAGAATTGTTCCTCATCACTGTTATCTGGGGGATCAGATAAGACTCACAACATAGTTATTGCAAGTTGCGACTTCAACGACGTGGTGTAAACTTGTAGTTCATGATACCCTTTGCATTTTATATGCTATGATGTATAATTCTATTATCCTTAATGCAAAGAGTGTTCTTATTAACATTTTGCAACTCCGGTAGTATTAATTGCAACTTATTCTTACACTTAAACAGGTTCAATTAATATATTTTCAAATTACCCATTCATCCTTATGTGGCTGTGCATTGGTGAAGGATGCAATTTAACTATTATTATCTGAGCTTATCTTTATATCTAAAAATATAGATTGAGCTCCACTACTGTTTCTATGAGTTTCCAACAATAAAGCACAATAGCCCCCTAAATCTGTGCTCTTTTATTTAAGGACAGAAATTCAAGTGAACCCAATTTTTTGGCCATGCCTTGACAGTATACGTTGCAAACTCAAGAGCATGTTTGGAAAATGTCAAAACTGGTTTAGTAGAGTACAAATGAACTATTTTAAATCTTTTAATGTTTGGCCAGGTCTGCATTTCTTCCTAGAAAAGACTTATAACCTAAACAACGTCTAACCACATGGGAGTTTTTTCCCCTAAAATCAGATAAATTAAAGGGAGGACCGAGTCTAACTCATTTTGTAGATTTTTCAAACAGCCTCTAAGAAAAATGAAAAACACCACTACCTTAAATGTCCTGTGGATTAATAAAAATTAGACTAAATGGTCTTACACTCTCACCTGCAGATTTTGAAGACTGAAACTTGCCAGCCGTAAGAGAGAGAAACTTATTGCGTCCACAAAGCCGTTCACAATGTTTAACACCTAAAAAAGAAAGTGGAAATCAATAAAATCAAAGATCATACAATAGTAATGTTGAATTTATATAAGCAATCGGTGTTAAATCAAATTTAACTTTTCTTCTCAACCCAACACATGCCTTCATCCCAACTTCTTACAGTTGGCTACATTGATCCAATTTCTCCCGTTTACTCCATGTAAAGGCTAAAGCCATAACAATCTAACAAAACCAGCAATGTCGAGCATACAGCTCATAATTTTGGACATCATAGATTGGTTATACTACCAACTAGATACAAACTAAAACCAGTGACTGGGCGCTCGCCTAGGCGGGGATGAGGCATAGCGCCTAGGGGTGCAAGTCGATTGGGCTAAACCGAGCCCAACCTGAATGTTTTCAGGCTTGGGCTACATTGTCTATACTTTGGGACGGACATGGGCAAAATTATTCAAACCCAACTTCATTTTGAGCTGGGCTTGGGCAAAAGCTGGAGAAGCCTGAGCCCTATTTCCATTCAATTTAAAAAAATAATAATTTATTTTATAGCTACTTAATTGTATTTTATTAAGATTTTGAACTCAAGTACTGAAGTGAGATTTATAAAGGCAACCAAATTTTACAGAAATACCAATGTGGGACAATTTGAATTCAAGTATTAATCCTACGCCTGCCTGAACTCACTCTCTTTATTTCTCTCTTAGATTTCCTTCTCCCCTACAAACACTCTCCTCCAATGCCCATCTTTCTTTGAAATCTCTCTTTCTAACAGACTCACTCTCTTTATCTCTCTCTTAGATTTCCTTGTCCCCTACAAACTCTCTCCTCCAACACCCCTCTTTCTTCACAAATCCCTTTTTCTGACAAACACTCCTCGTCAGGACCTACTCTCTTGATGAGCATTCTCTCCCTCACAAGCTCTCTCTCTCTCTCTCTCTCTCTCTCTCTCTCTCTCTCTCTAATCTCATTGTGTAGATAAAAAAAGATTGACAATTGTCTTCAGTATATTAAAAAGTATGTTCTGGAAGAAAAGAAACCACCAAAACCTTATTAAGTGTGTCCATCAAAATAACCAAAGGGATTGTTGTTAAGAAGCAATTCCTCTTGCAATCCTGGTGATTCCAAAACTTCTATTTTCTTGAGTTGATCTATGAAGGTTCCATACTTTGGAAATCTAACATATATATCTATGAGAAGCAAACTAATTGAATGTGGCAGTAAGTTGGAGGGACTAGCGTAAAAGGTTCCTTTAGCCACTCATAAACAGTTAAAGTTTGATGATGAATTCTTTGAAATCAGGGTTATTGATGGTTGTGAAGAGTAATATACAGCGGTTTAGAATTCTAGTTTGCTAGGGAATGAACACCACAGTTAAAACTCAACACTATCTCTTCTTTCCCACCATATACAGTTGTTGCCCCAATTTGTAGTTTGTCCCACATCGGAGAAAGAAGCAAATCTTAGGGATGTTCCCTTCTATAAATCAAGTTGTTTCTAAATCAAGTCAGTCAGCAGAAGACTTGAGCAGATTCAAAGGGACTTCTTATGGGGTCACGAAGGGGAGCGCAGGAAGATTCACTTAGTGGCTTGGGATAAGCTCAAAAAGCCGTTGTCTCTTGGAGGGCTAGGGGTGAAAGACTTGGGTCTCTTCAACACAGCCCTCTTAGGGAAATGGTTATGGAGGTTCAATGAAAGCAATGGAGAGCTATGGAAAGAGATCATTGTTGCTAAGTACGGTTATGATAATGGAGGTTGGTGCTCGGGCAGTGTGGAGGGGCCTCAGGGATGCTGTTTGTGGGGTCCCATTAGAAAGGATTGGAGGGGTTTCAATGATAGATGTTGCTTTGTTATCGGAAATGGTGGGCGTGTCAAATTTTGGGATGACATTTGGAGCGGTGACATGCCTCTTAGGATGAAATTTCCTTTATTACACAATCTGGCTAGCAACAAGGAGGCTTGGGTCTGCGAGTACTTGGAAAGTGTTGGGAACAAGCTTGTCTGGACTCCTCGCTTTAGGAGAAACTTCTACGATTGGGAGTTAGTGGAGGTGGACTCCTTCCTTGGCCACTTATGTCATTACCATGCTTCGGAAGGGAGGGAGGATAAGAGGGTGTGGCTGCCAAACAATAATTCTTTTTCTGTCAACTCCTTTTATAAGAGCTTGGTGACTTTGGAAAGATCCTCTTTCCCTTGGAAGCTCGTTTGGCACTCTAAAGCCCCCCCTAAGGCTTCCTTCTTTGCCTGGGAGGCCTCTTGGAAGGCCATCTTGACTGCGGATAATCTGAAGAAGCGAGGATTCCTCTTGGCTAGTAGGTGCTATCTCTGTAAGCAGGAAGAGGAATCGGTGGCTCATCTTCTCATTCATTTGCCCTGTTTCTTGGAGCTATTGGAACATTGTTTTTGCTCTCTTCGGCGTCTCTTGGGTTATGTCTGGCTCCGTCAGGGATCTTCTTTTGGCTTGGGCAGGGCACAACCCTTCTGCAGAGATCAAGAGAATCTGGAGGCTCGCCCCTATTTGTTTGTTGTGGTGTATTTGGAGGGAAAGAAACAACCGTGTTTTTGAAAATGAGGAGCTTCCCGCTCCTTTCTTCAAAGATGCTTTTTTGCGCTATTTATTTTTTTGGGCCAAAGAGGCTTTCCCTGTTAATGTTTCTTCCTTCGTGGATTTTTTGGGGTCGTTAAGACCTTTGTAATTTCTTGCTGCCTTTCTTGGGCTCTTTTAATATACTTCTTTACTTATCAAAAAAAAAAATTAAAGAATTGTAAATACATGAACAACACGTCGTGTGTTGATTAACCCAAAAAGAACAAACTTTTTAAGGCTCGGGTTGAATTAATTGGGCTTGAGGTCGGGTTCGGAACAGGCTTGGGGTTAGTATATTTGATGTCAGGTTGAGCCTAGGTAGTCTTCCGGCATGGCGCAGCCCAGCCTGGCCCAGCCCGGCATGCCCCACCTGAGTTGCACTCCTAGTAGCGCCTCAACACACTTCAAGCGAGGTGATTTTAATGAGACGTCGCCTAAGTGATCGCCTCAATTAAGGCGAAGGGTGTTGAGGCAAGAGCCTCAATAACTAAAACTTATTTTACTTAAATTTATTTTTATTTGAAAAATATTTAACTAGTATAAAAGTAGCAAAAAAGAGAAGAAAATGTTTAAAATGGTCTCATTACTTAAAATTTAATTATGTCATATGTGATCCTTTAAATTAAATTTTTAAATATTACATGAAAATTATAATATAAAATATTAGTTAACTTTAACTAATTGAACCTTTAATGTATAATATATTTTTTAACTATTTTAGAAGTTAGTGTCTTGCTTCATTCATACTAGCATTTTTTTGTCGCTTCGCTTTTCAGGCAATATAGGACCTCATCGCCTTAAAGCCACGTTTCACCTTTAACTACACTTACTATAACCAAAGTTTCTTTTCTTTCTTTCTTTCTTTCTTTTTTTTTTCTTTTTTGCGGGGTGGGGTTGTGGGGAGAACAGGAAGATATTCTAACATATGATTAAATGTGCTGTATCTACAAGCTGTATCAGGAGCTTAGCAATGGTATGTGAGCTTTTCTTCATATTCCAACATATGATTTCTTTTTTCTTTTTTTTCTGATTTTCTCATAAAGATATTATTAATACAATTAAACATTATCTTACTAGATCTATGAAGCCTGTCACTACAATTTCTTTCTATGTTATGGAAATAAAATGTATCTACAAGGTGGACCATTACACATCTACAAACAACTTAGTAGTAGAAATTTGGTGTTTCAACATGGCACGGAAAATTTCCAAGTTTTTTTCTTTTAATGCCACGATACTGAAATAATCCCTCCTCAGTTCCCTTCCCTTCCCCTCTCCCTCCTACCTAACAATGAAAAGCCTATCCACTCCCTACCCTTTTCCTTCCTCCAACTCTTCCCTCCTACCAAACTGACCCCTAAACTTGGAGAATAAGACCTGAAGAGTGCAAAGACCTAGAAATCTTCCAACAATCAGATTTCTAACTACTGGTTATTTTGCTCCGCCTACTAAACAGGGACATCTGTTGACATAAGTGATGCAAGGTCCTACATGCCATTAGTGGGGTAACCAATCTTATCAAGAACGTAGTTCATTCCACCGCAAGGAACGGGATACCAAGACATAATGCATCATCAAATTCTCCAAAATACGGGATGATGGGGATACGTTTAAATGTAACGTATTTGGATTGTGAAAGGGTAATTCTAATTGCAACATTTTTTTTTTTATCAGAATAATTCCAATTGCAACATTGATCTTCTTTTAGCCCTGTAATGAATGAATACGGTTATTACTTATCAAAAAAAAAAAAATGAATGAATACGGTTATTGTCACTAAAATACAAAATTTGTCCATTCACTTTTGGAAACTGGTCTCAAAATTAATAATGTAAAAAACCCGTGAACTAATTGTATCCTGCGTAAATTGAGCTCTTGATGTGCTAGGGTATGGCCCTTTCCTTTTATTATTCTCCTAAAACTCTTTAGTAATTCAATAAAATTCTACATATAATTCTTGATGCTTTATCATATAAATGAAAACAAAGGAAAGAATTAGAAGCACTTGTTCAGATCGTTTAATTTGGTCCCCTAGAATTAATGTGTTAATGGTTTCAAAACACAGATTGTTAGGGTATTTGCATTTCCTAGAAATTTGGGGGTAACATAAAAATAGATAAATAAATAAATAAATAACGACTGCTACATACATCACTGCTCATATGAAATAAATTTCTGCGACTAAGTATGGGAGTTGCACCTAACATCTACGCAACATATGCACATATTTGAGATCTAGAGAATGTCAAGCATTTACAGCAATGCATTAATATATCCTTTATACAAGATCATGGTACAGATATACATTAATATATCAGCAAAAACATGAATTTATGGCACAAGCTTCACAACTGAACTGAACCCAATAAATAAAAATAAGAAATTCATACGTACGTTTTCCCTTCACTAGTAAAGAACTCGTTTGGGTAGCCTGCTTGATTTTCAAATAGAAAGCCAATTCACGCAACCTAAACTTGATTTCTTTTCTGAGGCTGGCAGTTCCATCACTTTGAAGTGGAATTAGCTTCTTTTGAGGCTCCCAGTAATAAGATTTCAACCAATCAACTGCCTGAAATTGTCCGTATAAGAGTTATCGTGGTGATATTTGAACTTCAAATACCACAGAACTGTCAAAGAAATTACAGAAAGTATAGATACTACGATTCCAATACACTAAGGTAAAATGGAGTGACTACATAAGCTGTGCTTATTTTAGGTCATAAAATCTCAAATCAATTTTTTTAACTGTTATAAACCCTGATTCATTTAGATCATCAAACCTTGGAACCATTTCTATATGTAAGAATTTTAAATTATATGGCCATAAAAGCTCCCCAACTGCATAGAACATTGTCAAATTCCTAATGTTCAGCATTGGGTGGAAATATAAGCTGAAAATTACCATCAGCTTATACTTTGTCCAGAATTTTTAAACTAAGGAGGTGGCGGAGGCCGGTGGGTGTGGTGTGTTGAAGCCGATTAGGAGGGGAGTGGCTGATTTTATGCAATTTTTGCACTTCTTGGTAGGGGAGGGGACTCGGGTGAAATTTTGAGACCATGCTTGGTGTGGTGAATACTGGTGATAGACCATTGAAGGAGAGTTATCCTCATTTGTAAAGTTTGGCTCTCTTGAAAAAAACCAATGTGGTTGATTGCTACTCTTTGATAGGAGAGACTGTACGGAGTCCCTTTTTTAGGAGAAACTTACAAGATTGGGAATTGGAGGAAGTGACGAGTTTTTTGGGGGTTCTACAAAGGGTCCAGGTTGTGGAGCATATGCAGGATTCGTGTGTTGGGACTCTTAATATTCAAAAAGGAGTTCTTGGTTCAATCCTTTCATATTGGATTGGTGGGTAGGAGAGAAATAGGATTCCCATGGGAAATCATTTGGCACTCTAGAACTCCGTCCGAGGTGGCTTTTTTGCTTGGACAGCAGCATGGGGATCCATTTTGAAAATGGACAATCTTCAAAGGAGAGGGTTCATCTTGGCTAATAGGTGTTGCATGTGCAAGAGTGAAGCTGAGTTGGTTGATCACCTCTAAAAGTAACAGAAACCAGAAAAAGTTTAACCTGTCCTAGAAAAGAAACCATAACCAAGCAGGTCAGATGTTCTAACATACACAAATGTCTACAATCAAATATATATCTGTCAAGAAGTACCAAATAAGAATTACAGAAGCTATATAGAATAGTTAAGAAATATATATACCTTAATAGAGGCAAGCCGAACCAACCGCAGTGAAGGGAGATCACGGTGAGAACCCTCTACAAACAAAGAAAAATGAAACAGCAAACTGAAATTAGTTTTCCTTTTAATAATACGAGGAAAAAAAAGGACCAGATTTTTCATTATAAGTCTATGATAGAAGGAACAATGGCATAATATTATCTAGCTGCCTGGCAAGTGGGGAAAATAGAGAGACCAAGCATTTGGAATCTCAAATGCAGCTTAAAAGGGGAGAAGTTGGAAGGCAGCCTCTTGCCTCTTAGATTACTAGAAATGAAACATATTAAAATATAAGAAGAAAATGAACAAATTTCGCATTTTCATCAGGTAAATACAGAGTTCCTTACCATGGCGAATATCAATCAGCATACGTGGAATATTGATTGCATCAGCTGCCTCTGCAATTGAAACCTTTGTCTTCTTACGAGTCTTCTCAACAACACCATTCACAAGCCTTTGAAGAAAGACTGAAGCATGTAAGCCTACTTTCCTCTTAAAGAAATATATAACTGATACCGATTCCGAACATGAAACTTACAAGTGTTTGAATGCCCACTAAAAGTGAAAATGCAAAGCCTAAATTGGATCCAGTTTGTTGCTATCATATCTGGTCAAGTAATGCTTAGGTGCATTAAGAAATTAAAAAATACAATTGAACTTTATCATTATGTATAGATCTGTATTTATTGCACATACAGCTTAACAAATTATAAAAGTATTCCCTAGAATAACAATACGTGCTTTTTTTTTTATAAGTAAACTAGTAAAGAGTAAACTATATATATTCAAAACACCCCCACCTGAGGGGGGAACCCATAGATTCAAGAAAAAGGCTACAACTAAGAAAGCTTAGAGACTCCAAAAAATCCACTACAGAGCCTACATACAAGGGAAACGCCTCTTTGACCCCAAATAAATAATAAACGCAAAAAAGTATCTTTAAAAGTAAAAGGGGATTGTTCCACCCTTCAAAAATATGCCTATTCGTTCACTCCAAATGCTCCTAAGCAAACAAATTGGAGCCATTCGCCACACTGAAGACATCCTTCCTCACTTTAACTCCTGTCCAAATCATAAGGAGCCCACTCACAGTCACAAGCATCACCCATGCACATACAATAATGGAGAATAAAAAACACCAACAATCTCTAGAAACCAGGCAATGAATGAGTAGATGGTCCACCGCCTCCATCCCCCCCTTACAAATGCTACACTGGTTTGTCAACCGAAAGCCCCTCCTCAAGAAGCCTCCCATGTGAAAAAAGCCGCTTTTGTCGGAACCTTGGAAAATGAAATAAGTTCCCAAGGAAAGTGGCCTCACCTCCATCCCACCAACTCTCTATAGAAATATTTTACCGAGAAAGTGCAGCGCCCCCCCCCCCCCCCAAAAAAAAAAAAAAAACCATCCACACAAGAGAATCCTCCTTCTCTTCAATCAATCTCCACCTTTGCAGAGTCCCGAGAAAACTCACCTCCTCCTCTTCCTCCAAATCAGAAAAACCCCTCCAGTGCACATTGTTCCATTTGAGCTCAAATTCAACTCAAAACTGTTCTTAAATTCCAAATTTTATGATACCACAACCTGTGAACTAATGAATATGCCTAATTGCTAACTAGTTACGTATCATTTGAGCAAGAAAAAGATATGTATGGATTGGAAACAAATGCTATAAAAAGATCATCTCAATGCATGATTAGAACCACCCATCAGTTTTCTTGGTGGACACCATGAAACCGTCCAAACAATTGGATATGTTGAACACCCTCACTGGCCAACTTTAAAACAAGTAATACGTACGTAGCAATGACTCCAAACCTAACATGGAAAATCCGATACAAGTATCATTGTTCATACTCAGTATGGTATAAGCAAACGATACTCAGAGAGTAAATCACTGCTGGCCGCCAAAAAAGTAATACATATATAGTGCTATCTTTATCCTACCCTTCATTTTTGAAAGACCATATGACATAAAATATGGAAGCATTCTATTTATTTTTTTATCAGCAGAAGCATTTTAATTTTGAATTATAAGTTAGGTAGATTGATGGTATAAAGAGGGGAAGTCAGAAATTCAAGTACAGAATCTGGTTCATGTTCACAGGTATAAAGTAGCCTAACTACCACAGGCTTCAAAACCCAGTGTTCTGAAAGAGTTTCCATATACATTAGTCCCACCAATGCTATTCTTAAGTATGAGTATCTATGGATCAATTTTCTTGGTGGACATCATGAAACCATCAAAACAATTGGATATGTCAAGCAACCTCACTAGCTAACCTTGAAATATGTGATTCTTCATCGCCTGGTAAATGGGAGAGAAAATAGAAGTTCTTTCTTTGTTTTTGTTAAGAGTTCTTATTGTTATTAGGCTATCTTTATTCCTTATTTTGTTACTCAAGTAAGGGTAATATTGTAATCTTCATGTTTTCCTTTGCATAATATAAATAGTTGGGTGATGTGTAGACTTTACTATATACACAATCAACACTTAGTATTATTTTCTCTCTTCTCTCTCCTCTCTCATACAAACCCTAATACAATTTAACTGTTTTTTTACAATATACAATATGTGTGTGTGTGAATAAGTTGTGACATGGTCACTAAAAAAATTATAAAAATCCTTTTGTAGCAAATCATTTATTAAAAAAAATGAAAAAACCTAACACAAAAATGGAAAAAGACACAATGGTAAGCTAGTCCTGGGCATCTTTAGCAATGACTCCGAACCTTACATAGCAAATCCACTACAGGTATTATTTGCTCATACTAAGCAAGGTATCACTTGGACTCTTCAAGCTACATTAGGACTTAAGAGGCCTATATGTTAGCTGGCATTGGGGCATCCAGAAAAAAACAAATTCCGGGATTTTTCAAGGAAAGAACTTCGCAAGGACAATTGGCCAGCTAAAGTGTACCTTGTTTAATTGGGTGTGGCTTGATTAGCACTTTGAGGGGGCTTAGAGGGAGAAATTTTCAAGTGTAGAGGTAGCTCCTCAGCTATTTTTGTTCTTTATTCCATTTGCTTGTAGTGCATTTTCATCATTTTTGTGTCAAACATGTGACAGACGATTAAAATGCATGGAAACATATTTTATATGATAAAATTTTTGGTTTGGTCAAATAATCAACAGCCATTATAAAATTAAATAAAAAAAAGAGTTGGGCAACACTGCATAGCTTTCAAATAAAAATGTAGAAAATGAACCTAAAATCAAAGAGAAACAATGTAACAAGCATTTAAAAAATCATACAACTTGGGACATTTTTAATAAAAATTGAAGAGAAATGAGTATTCAAATTAAGGGAGGGTGTGTGTGCATGTAACAATCAATTCCTATGTCCTTAATGTGCTTATGTTCGAATTTTTATCAAATAAGCTGTGTCCAATTCCCCTGCTATCACTACCATAGAGGTCAAAGCATATCTTTCTCTATATAAATTGTTCTAATTGATCATGACCAATCCATGCATACTAAGGATGCTACTGTGTATCATTTACACACGAGTTCCAATCTTTTCCATCTCAAAACACTAACACATCTCTCTGTAAACATAAATTTAAAATCATGCCACAAAAAATACACAGTTTATCAACTAATATCTTTGCATTAAAACAAATTCAATGATATTGGTATGACCATTACAATTGCAAAATATACAGTGTATTACTTATATGTATAACAGAGTTTATCCAAATTCTTTTTATGCATTAACCAAAAAATCCCAGAGACTAAGATACCAATACAACGATTATTACCTCATGATTGCCATGGAATACAGCATTGCCAGCATCTCATCAGAGTCTGAAGCATTGCCACCTAGGTCAACTCTACAATTAACAAAAGATATGGCTATGAATTTAACAGATTCATAGCTAAAATTTATTTTTTGAAAAAGTTTGCCTATACTGATAAACACAAAATAAAATAACCCTCCACATAAACTTGCACTCTCATTTTCTATTTCATTAGTTAACTTTAATTTCAATTGGAAATTAAATACCTAAAGAAAGGGTCTTTTTGCTGAATTTCGATAATGGAAGCACTGACTTCAATCGCAACCGGAAGACATCCTCTGCTTCGCCAACCTGATATCTGAAAAATCGCTCAATTTTCAATCAATTTTTTTTGTTTGATTCTCAAGAAAATTGCTCGCAGAAAATAGGACGCAAAATGGGTTTGTATTTTTTTTTTTTCCAACTTACCCTTTGGAGAGCTGAAGCTATGGAGTCTGGAGAGGACGAAAAAAGAGACTCTCTAACGAAGTTCCATTCGTCCCAGCTAACCCACGGAACCAATTTGTGGCCGTACGATTTGTCTTCGACGATGTCCCCTCTCGTTTCTTTAAACCCTAGCACTGACTCCATTCGAAACAATGTCTTGAAAGCAGAATTGGAGAAAGGACCGGGTCACTGCTTCAATCGGTAGGCCAACTAGAATCAAACCATAACATTATAAATATTAAATATATTTATTATTAATATTAATAATATATAAAAAATGAAAAACCCTAAAATAAAATTCTAAAATTTATCAGGCGCATCTCCGATGGTGACTCAAACTCATATCAAATTTAAATTTGAGTCAAAATCTACAAAAATCACTTCATATGAAAAATGAAAGGAAAAGGCAAGGAAAAGAAATGGAAAGAAAATCAGAGGAAGGAAACAGACCTGGCGGGAAGCAGAGAACGCGAGAATTGCTTCAGCAGAAACAGACCTTCGAGATCCTGGACGCCGAGAAGCAGAGAACGCGAGGGGTTTGGAAATTCTAGATGCTTGATTGTATACCAAGGAGAGAAAAAAAGAAATAAGAACTGGAGAGGGTTTTTGCGGCTATGTTTCTAGATGCTTGATTGTATAGCTTCGAGATCCTGCAGCTATGTTTTTTTTTTTTTTTTGATGGGTTTGAGAAGCAGAGAAGCAGATAACACCATCGTAGTGAACGTCTTTTACAGTGTCTTTCTCGATCCCCTGAACTTCCCTATTGTCACAGGGTCAAATTTTACGCCCAAATTTTTTCCCCTGTGCGGCGTCAAGACCGCTGCCTTGACCAGCCAACCATACAAACCCCAAAGGAAACAGAATCCCTAGAATGGGATTCCACCACCGAAGGGACTGCACAATTCAATGGCAAACACGAAATGAGACACACACACAGAACAAAGCATTTATAGGAAACTCTTCCCAACCTTTTATTCACTATATGCTCATATGAATACAAAGGACTCCGCCCAAAGGCTACAAAAATAGACTCTCCCTCACAGATTCGTCCACACCCCTGTGTATAACTCTCTCTTTATACACATCTGTTGTTTACAAGAGACCTCGCACCCCTTTTATAACCAGAAGTCTCAACCGCTCACATGTGACATGCACATGACATGCAGTTACCCCAACTGCTAGGGTTTGTCACAGACTGCCATCTGTGCCTTGCAGTTGCGCCCACAACTGCTAGGGCTATCCGAAGCCTAGGATATGCGCCACCTGTGAGGATCCGTGCCTCACTTTGCCGCACACAATAGGGGCCCTTGGATCAGTATGCCACCTGTGAGGATCCGTGCCTCCTATTGTCACACACTATCCATGCGCCAACTCAACAAGCAGTTGCCTTGCACCTTCTGTTAGCCCCGCAACTGCCTTGCGCACCCGCATCGGCAATTGTCTTGCGCAATCACACACAACTACCTTGCCCAACCGCACCCGCAACTGCCTTGCCCAACCGCACGTAACTGCCTTACGCCTCAACTGCTCTGCGCCGCAACTGCCAAACCCGAGCCCTCACTCAAGGACACGGCCATATATAGTCAGCCTTGAACCCGCGCATTTCTTGACCCATCCCATGCTTCCGTGTTAGCCATCGTTGCCAAGCCATGCCCCCACACGCTTTGGTCTTCCTTAGCCGCATAGGCTACTCGCCCATGGGCGCCTCGAGGAGGTACTCCCCCCTATATATGTCAAAGTACAATTTACTCCTCTGACATGAGTGGATACAACCACTTGCAAAACCAGTCTTTCCCCCTATGTACATCTACCTTGCCAAAGGCAACCCATGCACCCAACTGTTCACAAGCCATCGGCTGCACCAACTCTGCACTGTCTAAGTATCCGATACTTAGAATATTTTTGACATATTCCAACTCTGGAAAGTTATTCCCACTTCCGAATTTTATTCCATCCTTGAATAGCATTCCAAGTCCCAAATGTCTTTCCGCACTTGAATAACATTCCAAGTCTGAATGTTATTCCAAGGCATAGCATGCCTCCCCATGCCCATGCCAATGTCACCAAGGCCAGACATGCCTCCCCATGCCCTAAGCCGCCGTGTCAAGTGTAAAAGGGTCTAACACCTATACACAAGCCGTAAACAAGGAAACATTCAGAATTAATTTATTTATGCACAGCTTTGTGTTCTTTCAATTTATCTATGTCCTTTCAGAATTCAGAATTAATTTATCTATCGTCCTTTCTAAATTTTCGTCCTTTGGTCTTTGTGTTCTTTTATTTATTTATTTATGCACAGCTCATTCATCGGCTGTAAGTGTGATCTGTTTTCTTTTATCAGAATTAAACTAATTTTGTTGATAAGTTTAAAATTGTTTGAAATTCTCAAAATTTAGATATGAGCAATTTAATTCTTACGTAAGGGTCTTATTATGAGTGAAAGATATTTGGAAGAAAAAAAAAAAGACAAAAAATAATTTTTAAAAGAAAATCAGGTAAAGTAGTTTTTGAAATAAAATAAAAAATTTTAATAAAAATTTGAATAAAAACTTAAATAACTATTAAAAAATATCAAACTTAGATTCACCTTTAAATCAAATTTGAAGTGAAATTTAAGTTTCAGTTTCAGTAACCCTGAAGATGGTCTAACACTTTCCTAAACCTAAAGATATTTAAAATAACAAAACAATACAAAATGTTCAAAACAGCATAACATGATGACAATGTTGTATATGATAATCTAATAATCAAATTGAAAAATCTACTTATAAGTAAGCAAGTAACCTACTTAAATTCAATATATATATATATATATATACACACACACACAATAATATTTCAAGTATAAAATTATGATCTTAAGAATTTAAAGCAACTAGTGTAAATATAAAGATTGAATTCTTCAAAGACAAAGGTTTTAAAAAACGATTATACAATTATTTTCAATAATGACATGCTTCGTTATTACTCTTTAAAAAATTTGCAAGTCTTATACTATGTTTGAATGGAAGGAATTGAAAAAAAAGGAAGGGAAGGAGAATGAATGAGAGTTTATATCATGTTTGTTTTAAAAATTATGAGGGAAATGGAGGGAAGAGGGAGGGAGAGCTTAACCTTCATTTAAGCAATTTTGTTATCATTCTAAAAGTGGACAGTAATGGAAGGAAAGGAAAGAAGAATTGAATGAATTTTTAATAATACTAATATTACCCTTAAAATTATAAAAGATAAAATAAGAATGACACCTCTATCCTAAGACATTCAAAGGGTATAATAATAAAATAATATAAAATCTTTTCTTTTCCTTTCTCTCATTTATCATTTTCAAACAAGATGAAAGGATTATATTAGTCTATCCTATCATTTCATTTCATTAGTTATCCAAACATAAAGGAGGGATTATTCTCTCATCTTCTCTCATTTTTTTTTCCTCATAACTAATACTCTCATTTACTTTCCTTTCCCCCCTACTTATCCACACAAACTGTTAATCTTACTGTATTCTTTCATAATTCTCATTTGGTTGTCAACATCCTTCCATAACACGCATTTTTTTCTTGGTCAGATACTGATTTCTTTTTCTATTTTTTTTTATAATCTACTAAGAAACTGTTATGACAAAGCATTTCAATTATGGGATGCACAAACCACACTTTTCATAGAATCGCCCACAGAAGGCAAATTTAAACATGACTAGTATACTAGAAAAGAAATGATATTTTTTGGCTTTCATTTTGCCATCAATGGGATATGCAGAAATCTCCTTTCTTGGTTGTTATTGTCTTTTTCCAATTGTTTTTTCTGGAATAGTGGTCGTAATTATATGTTAATGATATACCATAAAAGAGCAGGCCAATCAGCATTTGACACGTATGACCATAATCCAACTCATGCTTTGCCAACATGGTTTCCACTCAGCCAATGACTGAAAAATCAAGTATCCAGATTAGCACAAAAGGTCGGAAGTGACCAAACTTATGCCTTCAGAGCGCACGTATTCGGACAAGGGTCTCAGAACTTATCACAGGGTCCAGACCAACACTCCAGACCTCGTCACCGCCTTAGCGGATGCCGAGCAGGGAATAAGGAAGTAGTCTTCAAACAAAGAAACAATCTTCAACAAGGGAACTACCATTTATGGTTATCTTTATGCAATACTCCACAAGATAACTGCAATCTCCGATGATCAAATCCCTACATTCATGGCATCAAATCCTAATCAACTTAGGAAGGCTACGGTCTATAAATTAAACTCTAAAGGTACGCTTTATTTTATGCTCATTCTTTGGCTTTCAATACAGTCTTTCAATTCCTTTTTACTTACTTAAGCATCGGAGCGGCTACCGCCGGAGCCAATCCAGTGAACCTCTGATCGTCTTTCTGAGTGTTCTACAGGTCACAGAGTCTACACATATTGCGAGTCGAAAAGTGCAGCATCAGTTGAGTTGTTGGACTTTATTGTGCAGATTTTTTTGATAAGTGGACTTTATTGTGCAGATGATGAAGAAAGATAAAAATTATAGATATATGGCAACTTCTGATTTGCTAAATGAGTTGAACAAAGAGGGATTTAAAATTGATGTTGATTTTGAGATAAAGTGGCTTGCTATCACACTCCTCTTCTGCACAGTTGGCTTGCTGTCAGCAGTCAGATATCCCACCTTTGCCGTCACAACTTGGAGAACAAAAGGAGGAGGAACGACTGAGAGCAGAGAGAAGATGCTGATCGCAATGAAAGAGGATCATAGCAGGCTAGCCGTCGAACACCCACCATAGCCATCACAGCTTGGAGAACAAGAGAAGAGGAGCAGCTGAGATCATAGAGCAGCGCAGGTCACAGGTGAGAACGCCCTAGAAACTCACATTTTTAAAAGTGAAAGTGAACCGAGCGGTTCACAAGAACCGTAAACGTTGAGCCACAGGTTCAACTGCCGGTCCAAAAAATATTTTAAAAACAAGTAATGCTAGATATTCTAATTTATATCCCTCATGTAATGTATCACTATATGATATTCTTGGAAATCTCATCATGTCTAAAAGTGCACATAGTAATGCATCACATTGGGAATACAACTGGGATATAAATTGCGAAACCCTGTCATTTTCCTTTAGAAAGAAAATATTTTTTTAATAATACTGTTTTTTAAAATATATAAAACTGGTTTCCAGTCCAGTCCTCTTTTTTTATCACTGCCGGTCCGGTCCCTTTTTTTTATCACTGCCAGTCCGGTCCCCTTTTTTTGTAATATTCTTGGATAATAGAACACATTGTTTGGTGATTCTAGGCATTTGAAAGTTGTGAAATTCCCAAGTTGAAACGAAGGTCAAAGAAGATAAACTACTAAGCATTGATGAAAGTTATGGTTAGCCTACTTTTGTTTTGGATATTATGTTACATCGAATTTTTTAAAAGTCACCATTCAACAAAGCCAAAAAAAAAAAAAAAAATTAATTGGGTCATGGATCACCGATTCAACAGTCAGATCAACTAAAATTAAACCGTGTTACCGGTTCAACCATTGGAACAACTAAAATCAAATTGTAATACCATAATTTTGTAATAAAAATTTTTTGTTAATAAATAATAATACATTAAATTAGAAAAAAAATATGAAAATTTACTGATTAACCTCATTAAATAGAAATTTGAAAATGTAATGTATCCTGTTAAAAAGAATACGAAGAGGAAAAGTGATGGAGTTACAGTATAGTATGAAGCTACTTGCGTATCTCTGGAGCAGTCAATTGAATGAAAAGAGAAGCCAGTAGAGATATCGAACTCCAATTGAGTAAATTAAGACCTTATATGTTATTTTTTATTGAAATTTTAACTTTTTTTTTTAAAATACATCTAATACTTAATTTATGACACAAAAAATTCATATTATCCATAAAGAAATTATGTTTCTTAATGTTATATGTTTTTTTATTTATAATATTTTTAATTTTAATTATATAAAATTAATAAATATAATTATTAAAATATGTCTTAAATGTTATATATATATATATATATATATATCTTTCATGCTTGTTAGCCGTGTGATTGTATCCAATTCCAGACAACGTCTGAAAGAGTTCGTGCGGGCAAGGTTGCACAGCGCTTCTTCTGTTACTTCACTCTCTCCAACTTCAAAGGCTCATCCAGATTTTCAATTGATTCTATCCAGATAACAGAACCAGGTTGGTTTCAGCCGTCTTTTATTCACTCTCTGACTTGTTAAACCCTCTCCTTCTCTGTGACCATAAGCCCGTAAACATTCCGTCTCCGAAGCATTCAAATTGTTTTCAATTGAGTGGTCTTGACAAAATTGAACTGAATCACTGATTATAATTGAGCACACACTGAAACTCACACACCAACACCAACACCCTCTCCCTCTCTATCTGATTATTGGGTTTGATTATAGATATGAGTAACGAGTTTGAATACTCTCTGAAGTTCTTGGCTGACCCACTTTTTAAGTCCTGTTGTTCTAATTTATTATACCCTTTCAATTCGATATTCAAATTCGGTGTGCTGCTGACTATACTGCTGTATACACATTTACATATATGTGTTTGTATGTATATGTAAGTTATATATGCATGTATGTGTTCTTCCATTCAATGATTTAGTTCTAGGGCTGCGAACCTAGCTTATTGATTCTGTAACATTTCTGTTGCTAGGTCAATGTTGTATGCAGTTTCTACCCCTAAAACTTTCATATCCTACCCAAGAAGCCCTCGTTTTCATAGAAGGCGTTTGGTTCCGACAAGGCTCTGCGTGTCTGCTTCACTGCCAGACCCGAATGGGGTTGAAGTGGAGTACACTCCATGGCTGATCGTTGGATTGGGGAACCCTGGAAATAAGTATCATGGAACACGGCACAATGTCTGTAATTTGTGGCTTTAAATTTATTCTTTTTAACCTTTTTACCTTGTTTATCTCTGTTATCATACAAGTGTTTCCATTATTTTCAAAACCAGCAATTTTATGGGGCATCGTGTGTTAGGTTGGTTTTGAAATGATTGATCGAATTTCTCAAGAAGAAGGCATTTTATTGAACACAGTACAATCGAAGGCATTAATCGGAATAGGTGTTTTTTTGCTTTTTTTCTTTGTTTCTCCAGTTTTCTTCTTTTTGATTTTTTTTCTCATTCACTTTGAGCTTAACGGGCATTCAGATTTTGTGTGTGCATTCAATCAGTACAGGTTCTATTGGAGAGGTACCAGTCCTGTTGGCAAAACCTCAGGCCTACATGAATTTCAGTGGAGAGTCTGTATGTTTTCAATTTTTCTCTCTGTTGTTTTATTACTTTAATGCAATTAGGGAATTTCCCCTGTCACTAGCCTTTTTATATCTGGTTTGTTTGGATGACAATGGGGTTCCATTCAGTGGCTTCATTGTGTTTCCACTTTTCACGGTATTTGACAGTAAAGTCCATCATGTTGACAGGGCCATCACTGCAAATGGCAGCCATCAGGAATAGTTCCTCATGAGAGAAATGGCAAGCCGTCATCACAAGTGATAGCATGAATTGAAATCAGTTTTTTCTCTCTTTTTTCCACACAAAAAATAATAGTCGCTTTAAGAAATGTTGAAGCTGATCCCATTTAGTTAGTTGTGGTCGCATTCCCCAATTTCATTTAAGGGCCCATTCTTGAGAATTGTATTTTCACCTTATAAATGCTATATGAAACATACTGAAGTGTTTCAACGGGACACCAAAACATCCTGTATTAGATGGTTTCAGACTTGCAATGACTCAACCTCTATATGGAGCCTATATATTTTTGAACCCAAAATCATCCTATTATAAAGTTAAATATGTTGGTACTTCTTTAATGATGTGTCATTGGAAGAATGAAAATTTGTTGCAAGTTGCAACAACTAGGAAGTGATATTGGGAAACAGGAAAGCTTATGCTCAGTAAACCATATTAAAAATTTTCAAGAAACAAAACTCTCTCTCCATTTTGCTATGTGAAAGCATAGCAAAATGGAGAGAGAGTTTAATTTCTTAACTGCCAACTACTGAGCATGTCAGTGCAAATACCTTATACAGTTATACCACAACTAAATCATATCTATTTGACAAGGCGTCCAATTGTATGAAGCATGAGGTTCTGTTGGGGTAATCTACTGCAATTGTGTGTGTATGTCATATGATGGAAAGATCTCTGCATACATCTTTATGGAAGTGGTTGGTTGGATTCATACAAAAAAAGTTCATTTTTTTGCATAGCAAAATGGAGAGAGAGTTTAATTTCTTAACTGCCAACTACTGAGCATGTCAGTGCAAATACCTTATACAGTTATACCACAACTAAATCATATCTATTTGACAAGGCGTCCAATTGTATGAAGCATGAGGTTCTGTTGGGGTAATCTACTGCAATTGTGTGTGTATGTCATATGATGGAAAGATCTCTGCATACATCTTTATGGAAGTGGTTGGTTGGATTCATACAAAAAAAGTTCATTTTTCTTTGTACTAATATGGATTTGTTCAAAGTTATAGTTTCTTGTGTTATCAAGGTTCTGATGTTTGTCGGATGGAACCTTGAAGTGTATGGTTGCTAAATTTCCTGCCTATATTGAAAGCTTTTGTGGAGTGAGATCAAGGTCTTAATTTTCACTCAACCATCAGCTTTTTGCTTGAATGATATCTCCTGCAACCCCCCAAGGGAGGGGGGTTGTTGCAGGATTTGAACACTCGTTTGAGACATGGGTGTTTGTTTTTTTAACCGTAAGTTTTGGGTCATGTAGGTCCTTTTTATTTAGAGCCTGATGGCATGTAAAAGAAAGAGAGTTTTTTTCTTCTTCTTCTTAAGAAGATTAAATTAAAGATGGTTTCCCTTCTTCTCTTTCTCCTCTTCTTCACTAGTCCCTCCCAGTTATGACTTTTTTTTTAGTAGTGTTGTTAAATGGAGTCCTTAAATGATGGTTAGAAACAAACCATCTCTGGTGAGGTAAAGGAAGATTCACTAGTCCCTCCCAGTTATGACTTTTTTATTTTATTTTTTAATAGCGTTGTTAAATGGAGTCCTTGAATGATGGTTGGAAACAAACCTTCTCCGGTGAGGTAAAGGAAGATGAAAGTTAGGATAATATCACATTTGGATTATAGTAGATCATAGAGTTAAAGATTTGGTTAGTTCCTTAATGCTTGTAGATAATTTATAATTTTAAGTGTTACCAGATTCTTCATCACTGTACAATACCTTTAGTAACATTAATTTATCTGGAACATTATTTGAAAACTTCTGTGTATTCCTTTAATTTAACCCAGTTGGATTTCTATCAGACTAAATGTCTTTTGCATGTTAAAGTTTGAGTGGTAAGCCTATGAACTAAGGGTGTTAATATTAACAAATATGGCAGCTGGTCAGTAGTTATGATTTAGTTTTTATTCCTGAAAGTAGGATTTAAGTATTAAGTAGTATTATTGATATCTCGTTGTGGACCTAATATACCCCCATTAATTTAAGCTTTGATTTGGATCATGCATTGGATTTGGATAAGTCCGAGACTTTTTGGGTGAAGAAATTGGTCATTTGGTTATCCGTTGAGGATTTTCTGATTGTATAGTTGCTTGTTATGTCTCACCGCTTGATTCACTTTATATGGGTGGTGAATTATGGGGCAGTAACCTGCTGGTCTATATTGCTCTAAAAGGCCAACTTATAATCATTGTTCAGGATCAACAGGAAAGCAACTGAAAAATTTGAGATTTATTGATGTGGTGATTGTCACCGACTCACCATTTAGATTAAATAATGGGTAGAACTATGACATTCTTTTTAGAGTTTTGCTTCTTCAATATGCACCATGATTTTTGGATAGATTCAGCATGCTAAACCACTGGGTGCTATAGAAATAATGCCAAGCTACTTTTCATCCTTTGCTTTGGGCATTAGGGGTTCTTGCTTGACAACTCCATGGTGATCTTACAGGCCTTCTATTTACAATGGGAATTACAGTTCATGGTTATTAGTTTGTTACTTCTCTAAGTTTCAGAAGTTATATCCTCGTAGGAAGTACTCAATTATTGACATTTGTTAATGTCTACTAACTGATTATTGATTCAATCATTATGTGCATATTAATGGATGTGACATCCTTTTTCTTTATTGTGTTTAAATTTTGCTTTCCCTTTCTGATATTGTCTCCCATTCTATGGCAAAACAAAATGTTTTTTTTTGCTTAATTCTACACTTTCTTAAAGTACCCACAGACTATTTACCTCCGTTCTATTTCCGTTATTCTCAAGGTCGGACCACTTGCTGCATATTATCAAGTACCCTTGCGTCATATCCTACTGGTATCCATTTTCATGCCCAGTGTGCCTTCACTTGATATTTTAATCAACGAATTTGACCTTACATATTTTTGAGACTTTTCTGTTTAGGTGTATGATGAGATGAGCTTACCGAATGGTGTTTTGAGGCTTCAGCCTAAAGGAGGACATGGCCATCACAACGGGTATGTTCCTGGATGTATTCTTTATTTTTGAGAAGATTTACTTATAGGATTATTTAGGCTCTTGTCCTTTGTAAAGTGAATTTATCTCATTTCCTTGTGCAAGAATTTTCTGCTGAAGGTGTTGATCATTTTAGTGGTCTTGTTAGGACTAGTAACAAGATTCTTGTTCAGAAGCCTAAAGAAGCTGTGCCCGAATCTGTTTTCTGAATATGCCCTCTAAATAGTTTGACCTCGAGCAAAATGGGAATGAACTCAATAGTCTCAATTTTAGTCATTATGAATTAAGTTGGTGCTATGTGCCGGTATACCACTTTTTGAATCATTTATTTGTTTATTGAGAAGTACAATATACGCACACCCTAACATCATGTCCTAATTGGGACTTGAACCTTGCTCCTTCCTTTTTTTTTGGTTGACAGGACATACCACTTGTTATATATTACAAGAATTAACAACTATACAAATAATATTGTTTAATGTAAAAAGAGAGTGATGATTTTAATGGAGTTTAATGTTAAGGCTGACTTCCTACTTTTAGTGATCAACAAAAAAGCTCTATCTTGGACGTGAGCCTTTTTTTTTTATACAACGATGTGGGGAGGGAGAATTGAACTCACGCCATTTGTGTGGGGAGTGGGCAATTGCACCATTTAGATTGGACCTTGGTCCTCTTGGACACGAGTCTTTGTCAATTATAAAATGGAAATCAATATGGAACTGCCATAAAATTTCTACAAAATCATGGAAACCATTGAACGGATGATGGATTATTTAGACAAAATGGTTAGCTGATTGAGATGATCTATTCGCTAGCCATTCACACACCACACACATGGTGATACGAATGATTTAGAAGCAGATGCATATGCACAGGCATGTTTTGGGCAACCCTAATTTAATTGACTCTGAAATCAGGTTCTTAAGTTGAACAAGTTTATAGAAACTTGATAGAATGTCAAAAATAAAATGGAAATCAATATGGAACCATTGAATGAATGAATGATTATTTAGACAAAATGATTAGCTCATTCATATAATCTATTTGCTAGCCACTCATACATCACCCACATGGTGATACGAATGATTTAGAAGCAAATGCATATGCACGGGCATGTTTTGGGCAACCCTAATTTTATTGACTCTGAAACAGGTTCTTAAGTCGATGAGTTTATAGAAACTTTGTAGACTCTGGTTATATGTTTTGTATGTAATTTATATATACACATTATTAATATTCAGACCGAGTTTGATTTATTTTGGTTGGTTGCCCAATGTTCTCAATTTTCTGACCAAAATTGGGTAGGTCAGCTAAATGTTTTTTTAAGTTTTAGCCAAGCTGCAGCCTTAGTACTGTTGCTAACAAATCTTATTGCCTGCACTAGTGGGTTTTTTTGGAAGTTCTAGTTTTTTATCACTACGGGTACCTCATGTCTTTGTATTAACAAATTAGCAAAATAAAGGACAAACTGCAGTCATCCTTTTCCAAGGATGAGCCTACTTTCCTTATTTTATTTTAAATCTGCAAGGGCTTTTGACTTGTCAAAAAAAAGAGAGGATGCATGGGCTTTTATTTCAAAACATGAAAATAAACTACTTCTCTTGCTTAGATATCCCTGTTTCCAATTTTTGTTTTAGAAGTCTAGGCAAGATTCCTCAATTCTCAGAAAATCAGTATTCTGTTGTGCCTTCATGATTGGACTGTGAGTTGCATACTAAAACTCCTTTTGTTCTGCCAAATTGCTCTGGAAGTAACAATATGATGCTCATCTTACTAGGATCGTATTATATTTATTTATCATTATAATTATTTCTATGATTGAAAAATCATCGAGTTCTCCATTTAGCCTTTTTTTTTCTCTCCTGAAAAGAGCATGGCTTAACTTAACCTATACATCTACCAACATATTTGTATTCAATCTCAATTAACTCAACCTAGCCTTGCCCCCAATCATTTGGGAATAAGTGTATGATTTCATATTTTGCCGTTCCACTATTATCCTGAAACAAATTTTCCTATCAAATCTTAGGTTATAACATTATTATTTTTTAACTACTCAATCCCTCTCTTTTGTGCCTTCAGCTTGAATAAGTAGAACCTTGTCATTTCTCCAGTATCAAGGATCACTTTTTTTTAAATTTTAAGTCTTTTCAGTTTTTTCCCCACAGCCCTTGACCTTGTTGCGCCTTAACTTGGATGGTTAGAAGTTAGATCATTTTGCTCCTAGTGCTGCAGTTGTGCAGATTCAACCAAGGCAATCTATGAATAATAATAATACCATCCAGCACGGATACTTTATGTATACAGAAAGTTCACTATTATTATTGATCTCTTATTGCAGAGTGAAGAGTGTGATGAACCATTTGGATGGTTGCCGTGAATTTCCACGTTTGTGCATAGGTTGTTTTCTTGAATGCCATTACTTGCAGATAATTATTTTCGATATAGTTGCAGAGGTGTAGCCAGCCTGTAGTTGCATCCAAACTCAAATAATTTTGTGCTTGTAGGCATTGGAAATCCACCTGGCACTATGGACATGAAGGCTTATCTTCTTCAGAATTTCAGTTCATTAGAGCGGAAACAGGTAAAAGATTCTTTCTGGAGTTTGTGGAAATTTGTTGTGCTCTTTCAGTGACAAAAATGGATCTAGCCATACCAAATACCAAACTACATTGGTCAGGTTCTTTGTTGTATTTTTGGACATTCTGGTTGTAAGTATTTCATATAGTATGTTTTGTTGAGTCGGACACCCATCAAGGATAAACTCCATCTTGTGGAGTAAATCTGCCTCTCAGTTTCTTCGGTAGAAATGGGTTTATTCAATCTAGAATAAACGTGGATCAATGATTGCTTGACTATTAGTTAATCAAATTTCTCTCCCTCTCATGCCTGTCTGTAAAGCTTGTTGAGCATATTGAAACTTGAAATTTCTATTATTGCGATTATCTGGGCAGGTGGACGCAGCACTGGAGCAAGGGGTTGAAGCTGTGAGGACCCTGGTACTCAATGGATTTAACAGGAGCATCACTAGATTTAATCTGGGCCAAAAATACAAGTATCACAAAGTCTGAGAGCAACTAGAGAAGTCGTCTTCCAGATTATATGGTAGGCTGGTAGGATACTCTATTATTATGGTGGGAGGCTCTTATGTGTTTTTTTGTCCATGATCTCTTTACATTACAAAGTTGAGAATATGCCAAACGTGTGAAGTTAAAGAGTTTGAAAACTTCAACGCGGTTAGCACATTTGGCAAAACAGTCTTTCTTTCACAAAGTGGATATCTGTATTCAGCAAATATCAAACGAATGCTAATTATAGAGAGGGGCTTGTTACAAATGGATTGTCTCTTGGGGCTTGTTACAAATGGATTGTCTCTTTTTCATTATCCATTGGATGACTAATTAGTTTGGGTTTTCTTTTTTTTTTTTGAGTACGATGACATGGGTGGGAATTTTTTTTACCTAAGTGTGTACGGACATTTTGAGTCTCGAATTTGGATTGCGTTTGTGAAAAAGATGATTTTGTCAGTTTGAATGATACCTCGATCATGACTAATTAGTCGAGTACTTATTTGTTAAATAAAATGTACTATTTTCAAAACATGCTATTAACCATTATTAGAAAATTGGAAAGTTAAGAAGGCTGAGTTTGATTATTTCACCTGAATTTTTGGAGTTTTTGATCCTTCTCAGTTTCTTTTTCTTATTTACAGGTTTTTTTTTTTTTTAAATCCACGTGTGTTTATACTTATTTCTCAAACAATTTATGTTATTTATTAAAAGCCTTTCTTGAAGAGACATTTTTTTAAAAAATAAAAATAAATTACACAATTCCTTCGAAAAGACACTCCTTAGTTGAATTTAGATATCTTCTCAGGATAAGAATCTGTTTAAACTTAAGAATTAAACAAAGAAGAGAGAGAATTGTCTCCACGTCTCTCTTTTTATACAAAAACGAGTTTGAGAAATAAGGTTAAAATGTGGGATTGAAAAATTATTTGAAAAAGAACATGGGTTGTATAAAAAAACTCTGAATTTTTGCAGAAATTAATTAAAAATATGAAAAAATCTTGAATAAATTTGGTACAGTAAAGTATTAACGTGCCTATCTAATAATATTGTGTCATGTATAATATAAATTATATTTTTTAATAAAATATAATATATATATATATAATAAAATGTTATTAAAATGGTAATGTATCGACTTATTCAAGAATACTTCCGAAAATGTTTGGTCAGATGCAAATGCAGTCTAAACTGCAGCCATATGTAAAGCGTGTAGGCTTTTAAATAGCCGACCGTCCTCTTAAAATCTTATCAGAAAAGGAAATGAATATACTGAAGCCAGTGATTCTGCTGCTAATGTCAACAAATCATAACAGGATCCCACTTCGTCCACTTAAAAATTTATGAGCAATGTTAGGTATTGACATGATGTTTAATTTTTAATAATAATTATAATTAATTATATAATTAATATAATTTTTTTACATTAATTAGTGTCACACAACTAAGATGAGAATTTGGAATACAAAATCTATTTGAATCGGACGGTCTACATGGAACTTTTCTTTCGTTTCAAGCCATTTTGATTCAAAATGGGACCCACCACAATACGAACGTTGGAAAGTTGGAAAAAGCCAAGGGGGCGCCCTCTCTCTCTCTCTCTCTCTTCCCTTTTTATTAGACCGTTGTGA
The DNA here is from genome assembly GCA_008638375.1 of Nyssa sinensis. NCBI lineage: Eukaryota > Viridiplantae > Streptophyta > Magnoliopsida > Cornales > Nyssaceae > Nyssa > Nyssa sinensis. The sequence goes on along the minus strand of CM018043.1, from coordinate 6,412,021 downwards.
ACTCAAGTCTTCATATAACAAACTAGAACAAATCCATATAAGAAATTGCAACAGCTAAATAGCTCAAAGAGCTCTGCAACAAAGAAAAAACACGGAGCAAACCCTGGGATTCATCGATAATGGCAGAAACTATTGCCCCTCTGCAACCAATCGATCAACAAAACCACACCCTCGATCCCAAATCTCTGATCCTTTCACAATTTTCTGAATCACACAAACCCAATCTCCTACAGCTCACAACGGAGAGCTTTGTCATGGAGAGAGGACCCAGATACAATGCGTACGCCGAATTGAGAGAATCGAAGCTTAGAATGAAGAACACGAAGCAACAAAGGCCGCAACAACCCCAAGAGCATGAATTGAATCTTTCCCCACCAAAGAAACAAGTTAAATTTCAGGGAAGTTTTCCGGCGACCCCCACCACAGGACGAAGGGGGTCCTCTGTTCTCGCTCAATCCGTGCCAGATTTTTCAGCAGCTCTGCGGAAAGAGAACAGAAAGCCATCGAGCATGCTGCCGCCGATGATGGAAAAGTCAAAGACGCCTCCAGCAGGATCGAAGAATTCGAAACTGTATGGGGTTGGGGCAAAACTGGGAGGGAGTAAATCTGCAAATTCAGGGGAGAAGAGGTGTGGGGGTTTGATGGCGAGGAAGAGCTATGCAACTGTGGAAGAATTGAAAGGCTTGTCATCTGCTGCGGCGCATGCCATTAATGGAGAAAACAGGGGAGGAAGGAGTGGCAGAGGGATTGGCAAGACTGTATTGGGTTGCAGACAATATTGAATTTGGATTTGGGGAAATTCCTAATGAGATTTGTTGATTTTCTTTCATTCAATTCGTTTTTTCTTTAAAGATTTTTTTTTGCTTCCTATAAGAATTTTTTTTTCCCTGGCTTTCTTTCAGATTGTAAAGCTATGTTATATATGTGATCTTAATATACCGAAGGATCATATGTTTTGATTTTCTGATCTTCTACAGTGGGGATTTCCTGTGATGAAGAAACTTCTTGTCTTTTTGATACCTTATTCAATGAACATGACGTCTACCTTTCTTGAAACTTGTTTTTTCCTTTAATTTGCTGCTTACTGAATTCAATGTAAGCGCAAAATTCTCAAATCTGCTTCAATTTAATCTCAAGTCACCCTACCCTGTTCAAGTATGATGCTATCAATGCCACACCAGATTTTATAACACCCATGGTGGCAATGGGAATTAGAAGTACCGGGACTGTGGGACATGTGTTTCTGCTGTTGATTGATCAGGAAATACTGAAATGCTAAGATTAGATGTTCCACATAATCCCAGAATCATATTGTTATGATTTTGCTCTCCCAGAATCAGTGTTTTGGTCAAGGGGGGAGGAGCTCTCAAAGCTACTACTAAACAATCACCATCTGAATTTTTTACAATTTCCTTGAAAAATCAAAGAGCCAACGATCCGTTAATAAATAGCAACAGCATTTAAATTCATCCAGTGCGAAATCCATCAATTTGTACACGAAAAAATATCATCTCATTTGGATCAACGAAATCAAGGGAGTCAGTTTCAGTTGTAGTATGCTGAATGAAAATGTAATTAGAAGCTAGAAGAAATTAGCATGCTGAGGAATCCAACCTGCCATCTGAGAGGTCTATCACAATTTCGTCAACCAGTAGCTGAAGTATGTCCCAGTCAATTGCAGTACCGATCTCAAACGCTTCAATCTCAAAATCTGTCCATTTTCCCAAGGAATAACTCATCTCCCTCTCTATTAGCTCATCTGGAATCAACCCAGCTAAATCTGCCCACCTTCTAACCTCCTCAACAACCTCATGTATTAGCATATCGGTGTTCATGCATGACGGCAGTCTTGTCCATGCCTTGAACCCACATTTAGCGTATTGACCATATCTTGACTCTAAATATTCTATCACACAATCAAGAAGAAATCCCCTAATTTGATCCCCTTCTTTGGTATCCTCAAAACCGAGAAAGCAACCACAATTTGTCCATATAACACTTGCAAGAGTTTCCAGTTCATTAAGGAGAAGGCAGCTTACAGAAAAATCTCCCATTCCATCTGAAACAGCCGCATAACCAAACACCAGTTCAGCATTCATGATGACCTCCTTCGCATGGACCAGCTTGCTTCCTTTCAATCTGGCATCAGCAAGGTTGATACTGTATAATACTTCTGATATATGGTTGAGCAGATCAGTCACGAACTCACTGCGACTCCCCGCTTTACTTAATGAGGTTGCAGAATCCAAAAGATCTGTACCAGGGGCTAATGGATGTGGTTCATCATAGGAGCAATCCATGGAGTCAGGATGCAATCTATGTCCTGGAATTAGAAGAAAATATTAGTTTATATTTAAAAATTTTAAACAATAAAAGGAAACTTCAAATAATACCAGAAAAAAGTAATTCAATCTTTACCCAAAAAATAATTTCCCTAAGAATGTAAGCAACACAAGGTAATTGAGACTCATCATTTACACTTTCCACAGTACCATTGACTTTTAGTTCCTTACCAGAGTTATCATCCATACTGCTGGAAATGCAGCTATCATTTGAAAAAGAAGCGTCAAGAACAGATCCTGGGCTAAGATGATCACCTAAAGCCCCTGCTATCTTTGACTTGGCCTGAGGAAAATAAAAACTACATACCTTAGGTTGAATTGTTTGCAGATGCAGAAATCACTCATATCACATAAATAATTAAAGAGGATGGGAAGATTAACGGTATCAAAATAACAAAGAAAAGAAGCAAGAAAGAAATAATGTGGACAGCAAAGCCAGCTCCAAGTCAACATCAGCATATGTTTCCAATAAAAGGTTTAAAAGTTCCTCGCCAATTATTGAACAAGAATAGTGCCTGTGATCAAGGCAGTATAAGTTTGGAAATTTCATAAATGTTCGGAAGCATGTCAGATATCAACTAAAAGACCACACTGCAAACAGTGAAGTTCCCTACAAATCCAACTGCAGAAATCCCTATTTTTTAAGATTCCCAAACAGACGCTTAACCAAAGGAGCTTGCATTTAGGTCAGTCGGCCTCATACTCCAGACACTTAATCAAAGGAGCTGCCTCGGTATTACTATAATTATTATTCACAACATTCTATTTCATGTTCAAAATCCGTAAGAAGATGCAGATCTGCAGTCTTCTTCTATAAATAGCAATCAGGACTAACTGAATGCTAGTTCAAGAAACTATATCCAGAGAAAGCAACCCATGGACGAATCTACAAAATATAGCAATCAGATAAATTATGCCCAAAACTAGGATTATAGCTATTTTCAAATTAAAACCAGACTTTTAAAGATGACACAGATTAAATTTCGTTTATATTTCATAAGCATCCCCATAAAAAAGTATTATTGTTGTCAGGGTGAAATTGAGTTGTTGCATGCCTCCCCATGGTTTTGACTTGCAGATGTTATTCCTCTTTTAGACATTGTAATTGATCCAATTGGTCATTAAACTATGGTTTAGAAGATTACATAACAATAAGGACTTTTTCCCCCTTAAATATTACATTACAATATAGACATTATTAGCTCTGAAAACTATATAATGAGTGGGAATGTATGTCGAATCACAACCATTTTCTCTGAACTACTCGACAATTTCACCAATACATGCATAATTCTTTCACAAAAATCAAAAAAGGAAAAGCATTACCACACTTGTATATTTATTTATTCTCTTTGTTTACCTGTCAATTATATATATAAATATATATATATATATATATATATATTCATTGTCTTCTGGGATCATTTCGGATGTTTGGTTTTTCCTTATTTACTTCTTAATTGTACATAAACTTTGGGAAGTCATGATGGGTTTCAATCGTTATTATCTGATATGTCTCGGTTACAACAGTATGTGTCGATTTTAGTAGCAGCCGATATCTCCCCAACTGAAAGTTTAACCATCTACCTCCCTTGATAATTCCACAAACTCATGTTTAATAAACTTGGCAACTAAGCATAAAGGGAATAATTATGAAAAAATAATGAGACTGCCCAACATAATAAAGGCATCTAAAAAGATATATGATTTTCTAGTGCACTCTTCTTCATTGACTTCAATGCTAAAATTATTGAATAAATGAATAAGCTGACTCTCTGGTAATTAATAATCTTGGGAGAACAAAAAAAGCATTAATTCATCAAATTATTAATTATTAAGTTTCTCAATAATTTTTATTAACAAAACTTTTCACAAGTACACAATTTTAAACATAAAAATAGGGCGTGAAAACATATTTTCAAAGGTGATGCACTCTTTTCACAAAATATAGTATTATATCTACTTTATGTCATAAAAATCTCCCTAGAACTTGGGGCTGGCTTCCTAGTCAGCAGTTATTCACTCCATACTTGACTACCCAGTGTTTACCATGGGCACGATAAATGGTACACTAGAGGTGCGTCATTCTAAGTCCTCCCGTACTAAGAAAAGGTCCTCTCAATGCTCTAACACCCAAACCAGATATGGACCGAACTATCTTACGATGTTCTAAACCCAGTTCACAAACCGCTTTAATGGGCCAACCCTTGGAAAATACTACAGCCCCAAGTGGCGAAGAGCCAACATCGAGGCCTAGGAAAGCTCCGGAGATTCTATGGGAAATTGGAAACATCCAAGTGAGTTGTGGCTTATTAATAGGAAGATGAGGAGATAACAGGCGAAGGATATTCATGATATTAGGTAGGATATATGTTAATTTGCTCTGCTTGCAGAGCGGCATAGCGGAAAAAATAAATGAAAGAAGGATGCAATCCAGCCCATAGGTTCGATCTCTTTTCTTATCACTAGAAAAAAAATATTACTAATATTTTTTAATTATTAATTAATAGACATTATTAGGTTATCAAATATGAACTTTCAGAATATTAAGTGTACTCACATTTCTTGACATACTTACCCTCCACTGAATGGCAACAAATCTTTCAACAAGTATGCTACATAAGACAGTTAGAACTGTAAAAGTTCTTACTAATTGTTAGGTTACAGGGATATGCAGGCTGGGAAATAAGAGTTCTATCTATAAGCCATTTGCAGAGCTAATTCAAGAACTTTTCCAGCCAAAATGGTATGTACTGCACAACTAATAGTCTAGTAATGTGTATAGCCTTAATGATTCAAGAATAAATCCACGGGACCCGTCAAAGCTTTCCCTTAGGGTTGGATAAGTTGAGAATAATATTAAAAAGTCCCGGGTCCAGCTCTCGACCCAAGGCCACTTGTCAAATATATATATATATATATATATATATTCACACACAACGTCATATCTTATAAATCCAATTTTATGAAGGGACCACAGAATACAAGAGTGGTAAATGGCATTGGTGTGACAGTAGAAAGGAACAACAGACCTGGAAAGTCATATTAGTGTTCAACTTATGACCACCATAGCATGGAACATTTTTTGGAGTAGATCCAATAGCCACATCATCCTGAGGAACTGGACTCTCTGCAGTTAAAGCAGATATCAGCTCTTGGAGAATCATAGCTGTGGTTTTCTTTGATGGTGTACCTTCTGTTGCCAACTCATCCTCTTCTTGGGAAGTCAATTCCTTCAATTTTTGTTCTATAAGGGCACCTAAAGCATCTCCCCTCAACGGAAATGGTTTTTGAAAGCTTGTGTTGGCACCACTATCACCCAATACAGATTTTTTCTGCTGAGTACTGTTACAAGTAACATCATTTTGATCAATGCTTTTCTCCTCCATTTCTGTTGGGATTCCAGTCTTGTGCTTCACTGGGGAACTAAATGTGAAAGAAATAACATCATTTTCTCTTTTGCCACCAGTTCTATTACTCCCTCCTAGATGGGAGGAACTGCTTTCAATGCAGGTATGGTTAATAGAATGAGCATTAAGTCTCATCCCTTTTCCAGTCATTGCATCACACCTATAATTTCTTTGTTTTCCGGAGGTGGAACTGACAAAACCAGAACTTTCACCTTGCCTATGGACAAAAGTCGACCTCCTCTTCCGAACTGGGGATAAGGAATCATCTTGCTTGTTACAAGAGTTCCTCTCTGCATCAGACTTACAATTCTCTGCTTTGGCAGGTATCCTTGACCGTGTCCGACCAGTTAAACTTCTGTTCAAAGCAACAAAATTTTTGGTCTCATTAACAGCATTTGCAGCAGATGATACTCTATTGGTATGCAAGTTACCTAGCTTCGACCTTGGTGGAACCCTCCTTTGAGTCTTGTGCTTAAAACCTATAGAAGATGGTGTATCCCATTGAAACTTGCATTGTTGGCTCATCAGCTGGCACTGCACTTGATCACCTTGATTAAGAGGCTTTCGATTTCTGATGGGTTCAGCACGGGTTCGTCTGTTGTTCCTTGAAGCAAGAAATGCGGAATGCTCCTTGCTATTTTGCAAAACTCTCTCATGTTCTTGTTGAGAAGAGGATAGGGGTGGCCTTGGCTTGCTCCTTTCTGACACATAAGGAGATGGGTTGACATTATTTGAGAAAGGAGGAGAAAAAATTGATGGCTGTTCCTCCACATTTGGCCTAGAGTCCACAAAATCTAGCAAATTGCCACAATTTTTGCAGGAAGACTTCATTGACTTGGCTGCACTTGAATAATTGGGATTCTGTGATAGGTCCAGCAACATAGCTTCTGTTCCCTCCATCATGATGTCATCTTTCGGAGCATGAGACATGGTATCAGAATATGTAAGAGCACATTTTGCCCTATTCCTAGCTTGCAACCCAGGTTCCAAGATTCTAGAAGCAGCATCAATCAATCGAGAGGTATGTCTCCCAGAAAGCATCCTTGGACTTTTCACTGGTGAAGCAAGTTTTGGATGGTGCTTTCTAGATCGCGACAAAACACTTTTGATATGCAATGCCTCTGCTCCGAACCTAGTCACAGGCCGTCTTTCAAACAGCCCAATCTTCTGAAGCTTTTGAGGCCTCAATTCATGCTTCGCTATTCCCTTCTCCAAATTCAGTTCTTCCTTACTAAACCCGCTATGATTACTCACAAATTTCTCTCCCCTGTTACTGCCAAATTCAGAGAAGGAAGCTTTCTTCGGCTTATCTTGTCGTGCAGTTGGCATAGATTCCAAACCCATTAGCCTAGCAACCAAACTAGGAGCTTGCATTTTATGCTTTTGCTCAGAATCAACATTACGACCCCCATTTTTCTTCACATTTGGAAAACCTCCACTGTTTTCATCAGCAATCTATCATTCATACAAAATCAGGATTACCTCAAATAAGCAGATAACTAAGTTGTCTATACAAATACACTGAAAACAAGGCATTTAAAATCTATAAAACAAATTGCATACCAGACGAAGCTTGGGTAATTTCTCATCTCCCCCGAACTTCTTTGACGCTTGTTTTGCTCGAGCTAACACAATGCAATAACAAAAATCAAACACTTGTATAATTTTTAGTCACAAGCAACAAAAGAAACGCAGCTTTGTTTGATTTAAGAAGACTAACCTGGTGGAAGCAGTTTCTTAGAGAGAGCTTCTTCTTGGCGAACCTCCGGTTCCAATCGAAGAGCTGAAAGAAGATACCAACACAACCACCAGGCCTATGAGGCTTCTTCTCCGTGATGGCCAAGGACGAAGCCGTTTTCCCCGCAGAATCATTCATCTCTAAAAAAATGCAAATGATCTGAAACCCTATATTAAACCTGTTCTTCGGCTTCGCTTCCAAAAATAAATACTGAAAATCCTCTTCAAGGCAACCAAATTGCAAAGCCCAGACTTTAAAAAAGCTCCATTAAAACCATCAACAAACCCTAATATCCTCGAGACAAGCTCAGCAAATACTGAGGAATGAGGATATATCTCCCTTGAACAATTGAACCTTCTCCTTCAAATGCCCAAGATATTTCTCTATATATCTCTCAAGTAGATATTTAATTCCACGATTTAGGGGAAAGAAGACTGTGATTGATTGATACTTACATTTCCGCTTTTTCGCAAAATCAATCTCTTTCTACCCTCTCTCTCTCTCTCTCTATACCTCATTCTCTCTCTAGCACTCGCATTTTTTCCCAAACAAACAATCAAATGATTCACATGACTGAAAATAAACGAATCTCCAAAATGTTCTCTTGATAAGCAACTTTCACAAAACACACAAACCTCCGCAAATCCTCCAGAAGCCCGCGCAGAAAAGAACTTCCGTTAGCGGCAAAAGAAAACAGCAATTGTAACAGTAGTACAGATAAGACAGTGGCGTGGCGTCTGCAATCCTACGTCTCAGTCTCTTCACGGAGTGAAACTGACAATAGAGAAAAAGAAAATGATAATCCAATCAAATCACAGCAAAAAAAGCATTGCAAAGAAGAATCATCCGAAAACACACACATATTATCGCACAATACGTATGTAAAGTATGCTTCAATTTTGAAGCTCGAGGTTTCTGCTCTGCCATGGCAGCTGAAAAGGCTTTGCCTTTGAAAGCGGCTTGTATTCGTTTTCCATTGATTTGAGACTGTAATACAGTACAGACGCGAGAGTGTGGGTGGCGGTGCACAGGATAAGTAGGTGAGGGACAAGGAGAGCACACCACGCGCACCGAAGAGGCGGTCAACAGGGCTCAGAAAAAGAGCGAATAAAAACAAAATTTTAAAATTTTTCTACAAAAAATATGAACAGAAAATCCAGTGTTCTGTGTACGTCCTTCTACTACCCTGCGCTGTCACGACGTGGAGGGGGAGCGTATTTTCAAACTTTGTATACCTATATCCCACTCTCAGCGATTAAAAGTAAATCTATACTCGCTATTTTACAAAGACACGTCATATTGATATTACGGCATAATTTTGTATTTTTATAATTATGCTTTAAATTACGTTGACCAGATTAAAAATCGTAATTATTCTATAAATTACCTGAAAATCAAATGGGATATAGTTTAATTTCAGATTACTGTTGCAACTGTTTTCAAATTAAGTAACCAAATAAGATTTAGTTTGTTTTAAATTACTTTTCTATAAATATCTGATTAATAATTAAGAGAATGAAATACATACGGACAAAATACTTTTCACTTAATTTTTCTTGTGACGTTAAATGCATGTTATTTTATATATTTGATATACCACAAAAGAGTAAGACCAATCATCGCTCGACACGCATGTTTATAGTCCCGTTTATGCTCGGTTAGTTCAGCTCATGCTCGACTAGTTTAGCTCACGCTCAGCCAGAATGGCTCGCGCTCTGTTATTCAGGGCAGACCAACAGATCGAAAGAGGCCGAGCACATGCCTCCATAGTAGATCCATGTTCAAATAGAGCTCACGGGATTGAACACAGAACTCCAGAGCTCATCACCTCCTTAACAGCTGCCAAGCAGAAAATAAAGAAACAATCTTTTAAAAGGAAATTGCCACACATATTTATCTCTATTTTTGATACAATGTCCAACAAGGAAACTGCTATCTCCGATAATCAAATCCCTACTTTCATGGCTCCAAATCCTAATCAACTTAGGAAAGTTACAGCCTATAAATTAAATCTTAAAGGTACGCTTTACTTTCATACTCATTCTTTGGCTTTCATTACAGTCTTTTCAATTCAGTTTATTAACTTAAACATTGGAACGGCTATCGCCGGAACCAATCTGGTTGCCCTCTGATCCCCTTTTTGAATGTTATACAAGTCGTGGATCCCAGAATCCTTGCGAGCCAAAAAATGCAGCATCAATATTTATTATTAAATAATAAATAATGTGTTATATACGTTGTTTAAGAGAATTTGTCCTAAAATATTTTAATAAAATAAAATAATGTAAACTATTTTTTTAAACATGTGACATGAATAATGTCATAAACTATTTTAATAGAAAAAGACTGAGATCTTTCCAATTTTTTATATATTCATATGATTTTTTTTTTTAAATTTTAATATCTATAATTTTTCTTTTTACTAACTAAAATTTCTGAATCCGTCATTAATAGTGACGAATTCAAAAATTTAGTCAAGATGATCAAATTGAAAGTATTAAAATTTATGAGCGTTCATGTGAATATATAAAAAAATTAAGAAAGATCAAATCTTATTTTGTTAAAATTATATTTTAACAAAATTAATAATAAAAAATACAATATCAAAAATTTTGAAAAAAGTCATGGCCCGCTTATCTCCTGTAGATCCGTCACTGGTTACTGACTATTCCAACCCAAGAGTTAAGGATAAGCATAAAAAAATTGGATGGTAATATAAATCAATCTTAAACATGAGACATTAATAATGTCATGGAATATTTTAATAAAATAGAACTTAGATCTTTCAAATTTTTTTTATATTCATATGAATTTTTTTAAATTTTAATATTTGTAATTTTGTCTCTTTACTAACTAAAATTTTTGGATTCGTCGCTGACAAAAATTTCAGTTAGAAGAACAAAATTAAAGTATTAAAATTTAAGAGAGTTCATGTGAATATATACAAAAAAATTAAGAAAAGTCAAGTCATATTTTATTAAAATATTTTAACAAAATTAGCGATAAAAAATATAATATCAAAATTTTTAAGGAGAGTCATGGCCCACACTCATCCCCTTTAGATCCGTCACTTGTAATTGACTATTAGTAAAATAGCATGAAAAATTTGGGTGGTAATATAAATAATCCTTAAACATGTGACATGAATAATGTTATAGAATATTTTAATAAAACAAGACTGAGATCTTCCAAATCTTTTATATATTCATATAAATTTTTTTAATTTTTAATATATGTTATTTTGTTTTTTATTAACTAAAATTTCTGAATCCGTCAGTTACAGTGACTAATCCAAAAAATTTTAGTTAAGAAGACTAAATTAAAAGTATTAAAATTTATGAGGATTTATGTGAATATAAAAAAAATTAAAAAAAAAATCAAATCTTATTTTGTTAAAATATTTTAACAAAATTAGTAATAAAAAATATAATATCAAAATTTAAAAAAAAAAGTCATAACCCACTTATCTCTCTTGGATGCGTCACTAGTCACTGACTATTCCAACCCAAGAGCTAGAAGGATTAGTTTGAAAGGGTTATTTTGAAATAATCTGTTCCAACTTCAAACAACTGAAATATGCTGCAAGTTGCAATTCAACGTATCATTTGCAAGGATTATAGTAGAGCTAGTTGCATTAGTTATTGAAGCCTGCAAGCCTAGCAATATTGACATTGGGTCTAGAAGACCAAATGACCTCCCCCTTTAAAATTCACAGAGTGACCCTTTTAAAACTCAATAAATTAATATACTTACATATATGGTATGGACAAGAGTACTTGAACCAATCTTCAGTCTTGTGTGCCGGGTATTCAAGTGAGATATATTTTAATTATTTTCAGACCCAAGAGAAAAAAATTTAACTATTCAATTATTTTGGGTTCGAGTTTTCATTCAAGATGATATATATATATTTTTCATAGACGTGATTAAGATTCGAGTCAACACATGCATAAATACCTGAGTAGAAATTGTCCCTTCCTCCATTACTGTACTCAAAAAGAAAAAAATTATTTCAAAAAACCCTTAAAATCCAGGCATAATTTCCAACCATACCATCGTATGAAAAGTGTTAATATTTTGATAAATTATAAGCAATGTTACATTAATTGAATTTGCTTATGCATTGACATGAACTCTCATAACTCTTATTTAAAATTTAAATAAAAAGACTAAATACATTAATTTATTTTAAAAATACCATGACACATTAATAAGTAAATAAAAATAAATAAACATATCCGGTGTTCCAAACATTTTCGATGAATTATATACCATAAGGACTCAACTTCAGGAATTTTATTCAATTATATCCATTAGGATTCTGATTATTTTCTGCTATATGAAAAATATGTATCTAAAAAATTAATTTCTTAAGATCATTTGAATGAAATTAAATTAATTTTAAAATAACTTGCTGTATTTTCAAGTAATTAAGGGAATCCAATTGCTAAAAACAAATCTTTTTGTTAAAAAAAAAAAATCAAGATTCAGATTCTCAACTCTATATAGAAAAGTTTTTGACTTTTGAGTGAATTAAGAACATGGAGCAAGCGAGCCAATTAGCACCCATTCACCAAAATATTAATTTCCATACATATATATATATATATATATATATATATATATACACACACACACACCTTTGTAATGAAGTATGCCGGCCAACACAAAATTGACAGTGGCCTCTCTCGATCCGAGGTTTCATCTAACACGGGCAAAATTTTGTCTTCTTACAGACATGGTCAAGATTCGAAATTTAGTGCATGTACTCAAAATATATATAAAAAAAAATTTAATAATAATAATTAACTCTTTCTGCGTCGTCTTCTATTTATCTTCTGATTCTTCCATTTCTTTCTTTCCCGTGGATTTGCTTTAAGTTACAGGACACAACAATGTTGTTTCGATTCCTTTGTTCATTCTTCTTCTTTTATGCAAATGTTGTGCTTTCCACTGTCTATGAATCTAACGAACTTCGAAATGTTGCATGTGATTCTACTTTTAACTACACCTCCAATTCAACCTTTTCCACCAACCTTGTCCAAGCACTCTACACTCTCCAAAATAGCATCGCTACCACTGGCTTCAGCACCACCACCGCCGGCAATCTGATCGAACCAGTCACAGCCCTCGCCCTTTGCCGCGGTGGTATAAGTCCAACAAGCTGCCAAAGCTGCATGGATACCGCTTTATCGGGAATTCGAAGTCAATGCCCCAATCAAAGAACGGCACAGATTTGGTACGACCTTTGCATGGTCAGGTACTCTGGCACTAACTTCATAGGAAAGCCTAATAACAATATGGCCTTCGGGTTGCAGGGGTTCAGTATTGACGCTCCCGATCCAGATTCTTATGGGCAAAGAGTCGAATACCTAATGCACAACCTGTCGTCTACTGCGGCTTCAACCGATGAGAGATACGCAGTGGGGAGGACCCCACTGCTTAACCTGACGGTTTATGGCTACGTCGATTGCACTCGCGATGTTTCCAGTGACGATTGCTCAACGTGTTTACTGGCAGCCATGGACGTGATAACAGCGTGTTGTTTAACGAAATCGTTTGGTTGGATCTTGACGCCGACTTGCAATTTTCAGTTCAATAAGGACCCAGTGCACCTCGACTGGACAGATGCCCCTTTAGTCAAGTTTGAGACGGAGGCAGTGGCGCCGACTGTAATGCAGATACCGCCACCGGCTGGAGGGAATGGTATGGCAATCAAATTTTTATTGGGTGGGGCGGTTGTGACAGTTATTTTGGTATTTGGAGTGCTGTGGGCAGTGATTACAAAGGCAAGGAACAGAGGGAAGGTGACGACAGACAGCTCTGAAAATGGAGATGAAAATGCTGAGGAGATGATGAAGAAAGAGGGTATTGGGATGAGACCTTTTCTGTATGATTTGGATCAGTTGGTTGTTGCAACTAATCAATTTTCACCTTCTCATAGGCTTGGTAAAGGAGGCTTTGGCACTGTGTATAAGGTAATGAGCACTTCTCTGCAAGATTAAATTCAGTGAAAGCATTAGTTAAGATTTAATGATTATACCCCCCACCACACACACACACACATACATATATAACTCTGTGGTATCAAATTTTATTGAAAGGATTGATAAGCTTTAAATATAACTGCTTTTATGATACATGGAAAACTCAATTTTCAGGGGAGAATGGCTAATGGCGAAGAAATTGCAGTGAAGAAGCTTTCAACTGGTTCAAAGCAAGGAATTATAGAGTTCTTTAATGAAGTTAAAGCATTATTGAACATGCAACACAGGAATCTTGTGAGGTTGTTAGGATGTTGCGTTCAAAGACAAGAGAGGATGTTGGTCTATGAATACTTGCCAAACAAAAGCCTTGACTACACCCTCTTCGGTACCCGTTATTTAGCATTTTTTAATTTACAAGCTGTTGAATTTTTAAAGCAAGATGCTTTAAAATGTAAAGAATTATTTTTTCTAAAGCATTTGCTAGATGTTTGTTGTATTGTCTACGAAAAAGTTCCCATCTTGTTAAATTTTAAACAAAGCTTGCCTTCCATATACTTGAATGTTTGTTTGAGTGTGTGTGTGTGTGTGTTTACAGATAAAAGCAAGAGTGCATTACTTGACTGGCCAAAGCGTTACAACATTATACTAGGCGTGGCGCGCGGCCTTCTCTATCTTCATGAAGATGCTTTACTTAAAATTGTACACAGAGATATCAAAGCAAGCAACATCCTTGTTGATGAACAAATGAATCCAAAAATATCAGACTTTGGGTTGGCAAGGTTGTTTAGTGATGATCAAAGCCACATTAGAACTCACCAAATAGCTGGAACATAGTAAGTTTATCTTTGATTGTTTTGTTTAATTAGGTGTTATCTAATTTTGATTAGTTTTTGAATATAACTAATGTTCCTAAAATATGGCCGTTTTGGGTAAGGATTAAGGAATAGTCTTATCCTATGTAAATGGAAACTGATCTTCTTTTTGTAGTGGCTACATGGCCCCTGAATATGCAAATCAAGGCTACCTGTCAGCTAAGAGTGATGTCTTCAGCTTTGGGGTGTTAATATTAGAAATTATAAGTGGAAGAAAGAATTTTGACCCAAAATTTGATGAGGAGCAACAAGAGCTCCTGAATCTTGTAAGTAATGAATATATAATAGCGATGCATATGCCTGAGTGCATTTTCATTACTGCTAATGTTTTGGATGTTGCAGTCATGGAGAGTAGAGCAAGAAGGGAGGCTAATGGAGCTGATAGATGTGACTATGGGTACATTCCCAGAAGACGAGGTATTAAGATGCATGCGAATTGGATTATTGTGCTGTCAAGAGAGTATAAGAGATCGGCCAACAGTGTCTTCTACTCTGGCAATGCTCTCAAATAAATCAGTAACCATACCTCTGGCAGGACGGCCGGGGTACCACGGTGGTAGAGATTGCCAAGTTGAACTGAACGCAGATGGTGCTGCTTCAAAACAAGATGAGAACAAGTGTTTTTCTGTAAATTCAATCACAACATCATTAGCAGCAAATGGTAGGTGATTTAATACACTATGTTACAGTTTATTGTTTGGTTTCAACTTCAGTTTATCTGTTGATAATGATATTAGCATGTGTAAAGCAATATCAGCAATTACCTCAAGTGTTAAGTGATTAATTTGAATGGAATGTTAAGATCACTCATGTCATACTGAATTCCAAAAATATGTAACACCAGTGCTAATATTGTAGTAGTCTTCTTCTTCTTTTTCTTCTTCTGCTGGCCCATTGATCTTTCTGATATTATGTTAACTATAGTCCCTGCTTGGTTCCCAATTTCTAACCATTCCAACTCCAAAGTCCATACAATTGAACATGTTTCAAGTTTTCGAAGCTGTAGAATTAATTATTGAAGCCCCCAAGCAACAGAATCTTGTTTTAGTTCCAGAAGACCAAATGCCCTCCCTCCCCTTTTAACATTTAGAAATTATTTTATGATTCAAAATCAATGATCTTCACCAATTATGAATTGACATTTGTATAACATGTTAGATTTTTGAGATAAAAAAATACTTTTGAATAGGCGGCAGTTCATGATTAGTTGATACCATTGACTTAGTTAATGTCCTAGGACTATATAATAATTACTCTATACAATCAATTTCATTAGTCCTAAGTGCATTGCATCTGAGTTAATGAACATCTGAGATATTAATTGGTGACCCACTTATCTTGCTAAATTTCAATTGTTCATTGACTCGAGTGCAATGCGCCGAGAGTGATTAATAATTTTTACACACGGTCACCATCTTTAAAACTTTTTTTTTTTCCGGTAAGAAAGAGATTAGGTATTACACTATATGATTATAATTAATTAATCAACTGAATGCTCTAATATATTACAACTAAGAATCAATTAACATAATCAATCTTACACAAACTCAAATCAAGAGCATTTCAAAAATAGTCCAATTCAACCGACGAGTGAATTAAAATAATAATTACATCTCCCTAATAAAAATAAATAAAACTCAAGATTCATGACTTTAGAAAAGTATGAGTGGCCAACTACCCAGTTGGTTCTCCTTAAAAGAAATAAATTAAATTGCTTATAGACAAGAGTTGAAGGAATAAAAAACTTGAAGTCACAGTCTACATTTCTAATCATAATTGCTTATAGACAAGAGTTGAAGGAATAAAAAACTTGAAGTCACAGTCTACATTTCTAATCATTATTGCTTATAGACAAGAGTTGAAGGAATAAAAAACTTGAAGTCACAGTACATTTCTAACCATATAATCCATATTAGAGACGACAAATATTATTTAAAATCATTAATTCGTCTTAATCAGCTCACTGATTAATGGATATGGGTAACTCATATAGTTAGCACGTCATAAACAGATTAAATAATAAAGAACCTTTCAATTTAGCAGGTTAATACAGGTTGAATATGAGTGTTTGACAGATTGAAAATAGAAAAGAACAAAATAGTATAAAAATATATATATATATATATTGAGAAAGAACAAAATAGTAAAACTTATAACATGAATTATAAAAAAAAAAAGTTAATATTTAGATAATATAATTTAGCATCACTATATATATAAATAAAATACAAATCAGAACCTTGTGATATAAAGTAAGTTGAATTAGTCTTTACTATGAGTTTTGGATACCATTTTTCTCCGTAAATAATAATTGGCATCATGATCTACATCAAAAGACATCCAAGAAAAACTACTATTATTGATGCCATTATCTTTATACGGATGACTTTAGTTCTTCTATGTGAAGGAGGTGATCTCTTTACCACCATTAAATATTCTCTATTAATTTTTTAATCGTATTCTTAACTTTCTTTTAAATATGGTATTTTGTTGAGTTTTCAAGAAATCGAAAGTAAAACAACTATTATGATTATTTAGAAATAATATTTCTTCCAATAAGGTGAAAAAAAAAACAAGTTAGATTCGGATTGACCCGACCTGTATGTGACCCATTTAATTACAAGGTCAAATATGTGTTCAACCCGTCCATTTTGCCACACCTAATCCATATAATAATAATAATTATAAAAGATGATGATTCTTTGAAGAATTATATATTACAAGAAAAATAACAAGATTAACATTTAAAATAGGACGGGACAATGCAAAATTAAATTTATAGTCTTGCTTATAAAAATGATTTAATTCATTCGATATGATGACAAATTAGGTGGATACACATAAGATATATACGTGGTGACATTCCGTCTAATGGCAAGCGTTAAAAATTAGGTAAATTACTTTAAAATTTTTTATAATGACCAATAGTATATCTATTGTTTTACAAAATTAGCTTACACATTTTCTTCTATTTCAATGTCACTAATTGTTAAACTCCAAGAATAATACAATCTATAATAATTCGTTTATCGGTCGCATTCTTCAAATGGATATTGCATCTTGGTCTCACTAGTTGATGTGTTATTCATTGTTTTACGAGGTGTTGTTTATCTTTCAGACAGAAAAAAAATTCTTTATTTAAATTGGACAAAGAAATTTCTCTGTTCCGTAACTTGGAATTGATTCTATGATACAAAATTGTTTCAAATGCATTGTCCAAATTTGATTAATCTTTTCTTTTATTTCAATGCTCAAACTGTATCGATAGTTGAAAAGAGGAATTTAGTATGGTTAAATGTCTTTTAGCATTTGAGTTGATCCTCAGACCAGTGACCCGGAATTTTGTAGATGAGACACATTTGGGAACATTCTGCCTAGATCTTTGAAGCATATGAACAAGCCAAAAAGAGGTGCTCAATGTCTTCAACCTGCAAATTAATTACAGAGACTGCAAATATCAAACATCAATGAAGCCCCCCATTATTTTAATCTCCTTCTAGTAATTAACTAGTCCTCTTCTACAAGCCAATCAGGTAATAAAGGAGAACTTGGGGACAACAACCTTAAACCACACAAACTTGGCCCATTCAATACGGTTAGTTCTTCCCCTAACAGCACTCCATGCATAGTAAGTCTGCGCTATATTGACCAGAGCAAAGTGTAAATTAGTTGAATTGATTATAGTAATTCTTTCAAATAACTTAATGTATATTTATGTTTAGAGTTATTCAAGCAAGGAAAATCCAATTGCTAAAAACAAATCATTCTTTAATAAATAATCAAAATTCTCAACTTTCGTGCCGAGTCAAAGTATGCCGGCCATATACAGAAGTGACTCTCCCTGTAAGACTGACCTTATCGCCTTCTATTTATCTTTCATTCTTCTTCTTCTTCTTCTGTACCGTGGCTTTGCTTTGAGTTATAGATAAAACAAGAGTCACACAACAATGTTGTTTCCATTCCTTTGTTCCCTCGTATTCTTTTATTCAAATGTTGTGGTCTGTATTCAATATAACTTCCTTCGACATATTGAATGTGATAATACTTCAAACTACACCTCCAATTCAACCTTCTCAACCAACCTTGCGCAAGCACTCAACACTCTCCAAAGTAGCACTGCCACCACCGGCTTTAACACCACCACCGCCGGAAACCTGATCGAACCAGTCACAGCCCTCGCCCTTTGCCGAGGTAGCTCAAGCCCATCGACCTGCCAAAGCTGCATCGCTGAAGCTTCATCGGGAATTCGTAGTTCATGCCCCAGTCAAAAATCGGCGCAGGTGTGGTACGACCTTTGCATGGTCAGGTACTCTAGCACTAACTTCATAAGCAAGCCCAATAACAATATAGTCTTCTTTGTCCACTGGGAGGCGCCTGTAGCGACTTCCGATCTAGATTCTTACAGTCAAAGAGTCGAATACCTATTGCGCAACCTATCATCTACTGCGGTTTCAAGCGAGAAAAGATATGCAGTGGGGAGGACCGAATTGCTTAACCTGACGGGTTATGGCTATGTTGATTGCACTCGAGATATTTCTAGTGAAGATTGCAGAACATGTTTAGTGTCAGCAATGGAAGCGACAAAAGGGTGCTGTTTAACGAAACCGGTTAGTTGGATGTTGACGCCAACTTGCAATTTTCAGTTCAATACGGATCCGGCTCACCTTGACTGGCTAAATGCCCCATTGGTTAAATATGAGTGGGAGGCTGCGGTGGCGCCGTCAACTGTAGGCAGTGGCGGAGGGAATTGTCTGGCAATCAAGTTCTTGTTGGGTGGGGCGGTTTTGACAGTTATTTTGGTAATAGGAGTGCTGTGGGTAGTAGTTGCCAAGGCAAGGAAGAGAGGGAAGGTGAAGACAGACAGCTCTGGAAATGCTGAGGAGATGTGGAAGAAAGAGTGTATTGGGACGAGACCTTTTCTGTATGATTTGGATCAGTTGGCTGTTGCAACTAATCAGTTTTCACCTTCAAATAGGCTTGGTAGGGGAGGATTTGGCACCGTCTACAAGGTAATGTGTACTTTTCTACGCTCACTATTAATATTTCACTTCTCTACTACTACGTACATAACTCTGTCTGTACGTGATATATATATATATATATATAAATGTATGTATGTATTTATTCCGTCTGTGTATGTTGCATCTCTATGTATATGTCCGGTGTGTATATATAAGGAAAACACCGGCTACATATTACAGTAGCTTGTATCCATCTAGAATGAAAACACCGGCTAATATTAGAGGTGCAATCGGGTTTAAAAAATACCCCTTAAATTAGGACCAGCGCAAGAAAATTTGAGATTGGACTCATGGGGTGCCAAAAAAAAAAAAAGGATCCTAAGGACCACAGGCCTTGGTCTGGCCGGGATTGACCAAACCGGTCTTAGAGAATAAGGTCGAGAGCTAAGTCCTAAGGTTGGCTTAAAGGCCTTGCAAGTCTAAGAAATTTTTTTTTTTTGTGAAATTGTAAGTGATAGAGAATTCATTTATTTTTTAAAAAAATTAAATCAATAAAATAATCAAGAATGGTAAATTTAATGGTAAATTATATATATATTTTTTTGAGGTTTTTAATAATTATATAGATATCTCTTAAGATTTTTGAAATTACAGTGTAATCTCTTATTTTACTTGACAAACTATAAATATCATTTTCTAGTCAATTTTTTTTTTTAAATGATGAAATTGCTCATTTTTTATTTTTTATACATTTTTTCAATTTTGATCAATTTTTTTTTATTTTCAAATAAATATTAATTTAAACCTTAAATTTATTTTTATATTAAATGAAAATAAATTATTTACCTTAAAAAAATTTATATAAAAAAAGTTAGAGAAAATTGGTCAAAATTAAAAAAAAATATGCAAAAAATTAAAAATAAAAATGAAAATGAAAATGAAAGAGGCAGTTTTTTTCATTTTGAAAAAAAAGACTTGACTGTATGATATATTTGTAGTTTGTCAATAAAAATATGACAACATATATATATATATATATCAGAATACATATTTTTATATATAAGAGAATACATATATTTATATATAAGAATATATATATATGTATAAATATATATTTATATTTATATCTCCATTTGGAAAATAGCAAAATACTAAAACATATACAATAAATTATAAAACAAAATTAATATTTAGAGAATATAATTCAGCATCACCATATATATAAACAAAACACAAATCAGAATCTTGTGATCCAAAATAAGTTGAATTGGTTTTCGCTAGGAGCTTCGAATATCATTTTTTTCCATAAACAATAATTGGCATATACAAACCACATTAGAGAGATACATGTATAAAAATATGAATTCATCTTATTAATCTATATTAATTATTATGAAAAAAATAAAATTTCTTATCACTACTTAAATATATGAAAAAATTAATTATATATATATATAATGGTATATATATGCAGATTACATTATATATATAGCAGTATTACATATATACATTAACTATACATGTAATATATTAACTATATATATATATATTATTCTAGTTATCTATATAATTATAACATATATTAATTATCTACAAATATATATATATATATATTTATTGAAGTTGACGATGCATGGAAGCAAGTTGACGTTTTGATCTTTAACATTTGGCTTTGGTGGTATCGCAAAAGAATTAAGCAACTGTATGTATGAATTAAAATGGCATGCATATATTGATCACAACCTTTTTTTTCTTCTTAATGCATGCTAATCTTTTTGGATTCAGGTTGGCCCGACCCGTATTTGAGCTTTTTAATTACAGGTCAAATATAGGTTCAAACCATTTTGACCCGACCCATTTTTAATCAGTTCAATCCGCTCATTTTGCTAGGCCTGATATATATTTAATGTCGAAATAAATTATATTACTTCGAGAATATTGATTTTTTTATTTTTGATTTTTTAGGATTAGATTATTCAATTTCGATGCAGAACAAGTTGTTGAAGTCTTTTAGAAGTAATGATAGTGCTCCACTAGTAGACACAATTTTATTTTTTTTTGTTTTTCCTTTTGTTTCCAATAAAAATCAAAGTTATTCATCCCAAAGAATTTTATGATAGAAACAAAAGAAATTTATGCATTGATAGTGATTGGAAGTTTTTTTTTTTCATTATGAGATAAGAGTGAATGACTTTCATTTAGTATTTCTTGGATGCTAATATCTTAATATTGTCACTTGTATTATTATTTCAAAGGTTGAAGTGACAAACCTTCATCAGATAATTTCTAATTAGTGAGGTTACGAAATCCTGTATTCTTAATCAAGTTATAAATGTTCAGAGAAAATTACATAGATTTATTTCATCTTGCAATTTTCGTTTAAGTCTCTAGATAATGTTATTTATCAAAACAACTATTTAAGTTGTTATTAGTTTAACAATTTAGTTCATCCTAGAAAAGAAAATGAACCTGTGAAAGTAGTCACCATAAATTTCACCTGATTAGATTTACTAATAGAGAAATAATTTTTTTTTTTAATGTGTATTCACAAAAGTTTTAATAGAAAAACATTATGAATTTTGTTAGTCATATTATTTGATTGAGATGTGGCAATCTTAAGTAATGTTTTGTTTCAAAAAAAAGTTAGGTAATGGGTCAAATTCGGGTTGACTCGGTCCATTTATGACCCGACCTGTATTCGACTCGATCAGTTTGGATTAAATATGGGTTCAACCCGTTTATGACCCGACCCATTTACAACCCGCCCAACTCGCCTGTATTGTCAGGCTATATACAGGGCTGCCAAGTGCAGGCTCATTCGGGTTGGATTTCAGGCTGGTGTTCAGGCCTGACCTCAATCTAAAAAAATTCAATATTAAGCCTGAAGTAAGAAAACTCAGAGCTAGGCGGGCCAGACCCGAGCTTTCGGGTCATTTTTACACCCCTCACTCACCCACCAACATGAACCCACATGGAAGTTTGAAACTAATGAACTAGGGTTGCAGATGGGATTGGATGCAAACATGCCCCGTTTCTGGTAATGAATCTCTAAATTTTTTCAGTGGTACCTTAAATGCATGTAAGATTATTTCCTATTCAAGTATTTAATAACAAATGCTTGACATGACATGGATACAAGTCCCCGTTAAAAAAAATTAAGCTAGAAAGGATTTATTCGCTAAATACTTAGTAGCTATGAAATTTCTTCTTCTTCTTCTTTTTTTCTTTTACAAAAATGCAGTTATGTATATGTGTAATGAAACGGATTTTGACTTATAAAATTGTATATATGTATAAGCAAAGTGTAAAGTAGGAATAAGCTTTAAATATATCTGCTTTTTATGATACCAATTAAGAAAGCTCAAATTTTCAGGGGACAATGGCCAATGGTGAAGAAATAGCAGTGAAGAAGCTTTCAATTGGTTCAAAGCAAGGAATTGTTGAGTTCTTTAATGAAGTTAAAGCATTATTGAACATGCAACACAGGAATCTTGTGAGGTTGTTAGGATGCTGTGTTGAAGGAGAAGAGAGAATGTTGGTCTATGAATACTTGCCAAACATGAGCCTTGACTACACCCTCTTCGGTAATATTTTCATATAATTATAAGCTACTTAATTAATTAGATTTGTTTTTCATCCTTTTAAAACCAAAAGCAAAAAAAAATATATAAAATAAAATAAAACAAAAATTTGTTTTATGCAAAACGAAACTATGAATATGAATTGAAGGTGTTGGATTTTTGGGCAATCAAGTAACACAGGGTTACTCATATAATAAAAGAAAAACTCTCCAATTTTGAATTTAAAACATTATTGATAAAGTTGTATAATAGTAATGACTAAATACATCATATTTGAAAGATTAAGATATTACCAATCCGAATAAGAATATGCTAATTCTTATACTAAACTTATAACAAAATAGGATATTCGGAAAACTAGAAATATAGGAAATTTTCGGAATAAATAAAAATTAGGAACTAGATAGAATAAGGAAAAAATAGCCACAAATGGAATCTCATTCCAAATTTTCTAAACAATAATTATAAATCTAAAACTTATTATAAATGAAAAAAATAAAATCTAATTAAAATTATAAATGAAGGAATTTGACAAAAAATCCAAGTTAGGTCATAGGCATAATCGATGAGTCAATTCTCAAAAACGTGACCCACTAATTATGCATTGACGGGAAATTGAAGCACTCTTATTGCTCCAAAAAAGTTTGAGTAAGTTGTTGGCACGTGATCAACGGTAAAGTAAAAATGCTAGAATTATTGGAATTTAGGGAAAATTTCTAATTAATCATTTAGTGCCTTCCACTTTAAATAACAATTGATTAATTTTTGTGTTATTTTTTTATGCATGCTCAAAGATAAGGGTAAGAGTGCAATACTTGACTGGCAAAAGCGTTACAACATTATTTTGGGAGTGGCTCGCGGCCTACTCTACCTTCATGAAGATTCTTTGCTTAAAATCATACACAGAGATATCAAAGCAAGCAACATTCTTCTCGATGAACAAATGAACCCTAAAATATCAGACTTTGGGTTGGCAAAGATGTTTAACGATGAAGAAACTCATATCAGAACTCACCAAATTGCTGGAACATTGTAAGTTTATATTTGATTATTCCATTTAGTTAAAGGTTTTTTCTAATTTTGAATCTCACACTAATGAATTGATGATTCTAAAAATATCCTTCATTCAATGATAAAAGAAGGGTCAGGAATAGTATTTTCTCATGAAAATGTTGGAGATAGTGGCACGTATTTATGAGGAGAATGGCCTTAATTTAGTTCTGTTGCTTCACCTTTATCCAATGGTAAATGTATGGTGGAAACTTTTCGATGTATGAAGTTGGGATTAAAGTTTTAATTATGAGACAGTACAAATATGTCATAATTTTATTTTTTAAATTGCGACGTAGAAACTTCAAACTCTTATGGACGTATGCACACTGCATTTTTCTCTTTCTTTCTCAAAGAGTTTCACCACCAAAGTTGCATATATAGTTAATTCACAACAAAAATGAAAACTTTTCCTTTTTGTAGTGGATATATGGCTCCAGAATATGCAAATCAAGGTTACGTGTCAGCAAAGAGTGATGTCTTCAGCTTTGGTGTGTTGATATTAGAAACTATAAGCGGAAGAAAGAATTTTGACATAAAATTTGATGAGGAGCAGCGAGAGCTCTTGAATCTTGTAAGTAATTAATCAATGCTGCCTCTTCAGTAAGCATAAGGGTAGTGACTACTGAGGGTTGCTTCGCACATATATATATATATATATATTAGTTATGCATATGTTGTGTATTTTCATTATTGCTAATGTTTTGGATGTTGCAGTCATGGAGAGTAGAGCAAGAAGGGAGGCTAATGGAGCTGGTAGATGTGACTCTGGGTACATTCCCAGAAGAGGAGGTATTAAGATGCATGCGAATTGGATTATTGTGTTGTCAAGAGAGTATAAGAGATCGGCCAACAATGTCTTCTACTCTGGCAATGCTTTCAAATAATTCAGTAACCATACCTTCGGCAGGAAGACCGGGGTACTACGGTGGTAGAGCTTGCCAAGTTGCTTCAACACAAGATGAGAACAAGTGTTTTTCTATTAATTCAATCACAACGTCATTAGCAGCTAATGGTAGGTGATTTAATATACCAATTATCCGATAATTTTAAGAGTTAGATGAATAATCACGTCAGCAACAAGATATTATAGATGTGCATGTAACTTGTCAACTAACCCTTTGGATCATTAAATAATTTCTCAATTTAATACAGTCTAAGAGTGAAAAAAATAAATTATGTATAATATTTTCAAAAGTTGAAACAAAAAAAGAGGAAGGAAGGAAGGATTGTAATTTATTTTATCATCATATTCTTGCATGTTACATATTACAAACATTTGGAGGACAAAAGTATAATAGTAAAGAGTGATGTTTTACGACCAATCTATCTCTATCCAGCTGACTTCGTCCACATTTTGTAGCACTGCCACGTTAGCTTTTTAAAAAATGGTGCAGTTGAGATCGGTGGAACAAAGCCCAAAAAGACAATTTCCATAAAGAGCGAGGGAGATCACCAGTTGGATGGAAAGAGAGTGGGACGATGGCGAGAAGACAACGGAAAATAGGAGAATCAAGTAGAGAGAGAGAGAGAAGTGACGAGTTAAGGTTGCCGGCGACAGCGAGTGTACCGAGAGAGAGAATATCGTGGTGAAAGATAAAAAAAATGAGCAAAAAGGGAGAGAGAGAGAGAGAGAGAGAGAGAGAGAGAGAGAGAGAGAATAGCACGAGGGAGAAAGAGAGAAATGCACGAGTCTTGGACCGAATAGAGAGAGAAAGAGAGAAAAAAGTGAGGGCAAAGAGGTAGAGTAACGTGCGGAAAGAGAAAAAGCAAGAGAAGGGCTTGCATGTGTCAGCGTCTTATGTTAGCGCGTAAGTTCAGGTAACAGTAAATTAAGGTTGTGCTTGAATAATAATTTAGATATAATTTTTAAAAATTTTGTAATTAATTTTTAAAAAATTATGAAAATGTATTTAAATATGATAATTTAAATTAAAAAAATTAAATAAAATAGCTTGCCAAACGTATATCCCGCTTTGTATTATTTGGATCGTTGGTTGTTGCAAACTAATCAGTTTTCACCTTTAAATAGGCTTGGTAGGGGAGGATTTGGCACCTTCTACAAGGTAATGTGTACTTTTCTATGCTCACTATTAATATTTCACTTCTCTACTACGTACATAACTTTATATGTACGTGGTATCAAATTTTATGGAAGGTACGTAGGAGTACTTGTTAAAATTTAAAGAGGGGTGTATATATATATATGTATGTATGTATGTATGTAATTGATGCTGCATCTTTTTTTATCAATGGGCTCCAATCTCCTACGCCTGCCGAACACTCAAAGAAAGAGATCAAAGGGCCACCGGGTTGGCTTCGGTGGTAGCCTCTCTGATGATTAAGTCAATAAAACTGAATTGAAAGACTGTAATTGAAAGTAATTGAATGAGTATGAATGTAACAGCGTACCTTAGGGTTTTATTTATAAGTTTATGGATTTCCTCAGTTGACTAGGATTTGGAATCGTGAAAGTAGGGATTTGATCGTCGAAGAATGGTAGTTACCAAGTTGAACACTGCGCTCCATGAATAGCAATTTTCTTGTTGAATATTGTTTCCTTATCCTTAGCTCGGTAGGATGTTTAAGGCGGCAATGAGTTCGGAACCCTTTTGTGTACGGCTTCTGAGCTGAAGGTGAGTCTGAGGATCGCATGGGCTTTCAATCTTTGTAGCTCTAGAGGCTTAGTGTTTAAACCTGCTCTGAATGGCTAAGCTTTAGCGGTTCTGTAGTTACACGTGTCATATGGAGATTGGTCTGTCAATTTGTGGTATATCAGCTACTCCCCCCCCAAGCCTTAGTTTTAGCTCAACACGTAACTAGGGTTATGGGCTCCCGAAAAGTCATGCGTCTTGTCTTTCCATTTTTCGAGATGACCATCAATGGGTCATTTATTGCGCAGGTCGTCGCTTGGGCTTTCGAGGCCACCCTTTCTTCCAACCGTCACGATGGTTTGGCTGGGTGGCCCCTTAATTTTAAGAGCCTATATAAAGGGGGAATGGGGTGTGTTCACGCCTATTTCCCCTATTATTTACCTTCACTTTCAAGATGTTCCTCCGTCAGAGTGATCGGAATTTTTGTGGAGGTTGCCGCTGTCCGAAGCTTCCTTCTGTTATCATTGTCCAGGCTTGACTTAACATTTTGTTTCATTTATTTTTCTTTCTTTTCTCTTTCTCTCACTTTTTTTTTTTTCGCCATGTTGGCTTCAAACAATATGTTTGGCGTTGGCGATGGCATTTTTTTTATTTTCGCCATGTCGGCCCCAAACAATATGTTAGGCATGGGTGATGGCACAGGAAACTCTTCGGAGTCGATTGTGCCGTATGCAGTAGGTTGTAACTCCTCTTCTTTCCCTTTGTTATTTTAGCTACTTTGTCTTAACCTGTGTATCTGATGTTTTGCAGTCCATGCATGGTCTTGTTGCCATCATGGATTCTTGCGTGGATCCGGAGATGATTGAAAATCTCCAGTCTGAGCTGGATGAGACCAGGCTACAGCTAGGGATAGCCTAGTCCACTGTCTTTGCTGCCAAGGAGAGGTTGAAGGAGGCGAAGACCTCTCTCTCTATCATAGTATCTGAACAGGACTTCCCTGCTCAAAAGTGGGAAGTCCTTGATTTGGCCAGGGTTTGGAATGTCGATGATGATGATGATTGTGAGGTGATCCCTCCCAATCTTCCTTCGACAGAAGCTTCTGCTCAGGCTGATAAAGATGCAGTGTGCTAAATTTGAGGAGAACGGAGGAGGAGAGTGACGACAACATGGGATTCAGAGCCTTCTTCTTTCGTTTAAATCGAAGCCGAGGATAGTGATGATGGTGACTTGGGATTCAGGATCCTCTTCCTTAAATCAGTAAAACCAAAGGAAGAAAGCGATGATGACATGGAGCAGAACGAAAACTTCCTTGTCTGAACCAGTTGTTGTCTAGGATCTTTACTTTTGTACTTTGGTTCTTTGTAAACCTTCTGAATTGATGTAACTCTTTGCTAATTATCATTGAAATTGAGTTCTTTTCTTCAAAATTGGTGTACTCTTTGTTATTTACCAATGAAAATTTATTCAGAGCTTGAGTACTTTCCATTCTTCCGAATACCTTTGTTAACTGTCTCTTCAGAGTAGCTTCACTTGTGTAAATTTTGATAATATGCCAAGTAAACTTTATCACTGCTTTATAATATAAGCTTGGGCTCCAGCCCTTCAAACTTTACTTTCATAAAGAGAGTGTTCAGGAGTTGAACATACTTCAGACCTCCTTATCAAACTTTTTAACTAAGAATGTACTGAACAAGATCTTCTGAACAGAAAAACTTGTAAATAATCAATCACTGTAACTGAGCAAACCTTTTGAAATCAGAACCAGGACTGATAATAACTGAGCGGAAATACCTGTGTAAATATCTGAACCAGAACTGGATTTGATAATGGAAGTAATTGAATCAGAACTGGAGCTGAATCACTTGAGCAGGGAGCCTTGCAATGATGCTCGAGCACATTCATTATAATCTGTTGGAAGACTTGTGATGACAATTGAATAAATCCCCCATAATTAGAGCTTGTGTTCACCAGGACTAATCATAGCTGGATTGGAAGACTTTGGACAAATTCTTCATGATCCGAGCTTCTATTATTATGACTAATAAGAACTGAACAAGAAGATTTGTAATAATTGAACCAGAGTTGGTATTGACTGATCAGAAACATTTGTAACTTGAGTAGTAGAGTAATCAAGTCAGGTTTTCTACCCTTAGTATGAGAGGTAATTGAGCAGGTTGAAGAATTATAGATATTCATGTACAGAGGTGGTCCAGACCTATAACACTTGCATGGGCTACAAGGTTATTAGGGGTCTGTACATTGTGATGAACCAGACCTGTAACACTTGCATGGGCCGCAAGGTTTTTTAGGGGTCTGTGCATTGAGATGGACCAGACTTGTAACACTTGCATGGGTTGCAATGTTTTTAAGGGTCTGTACATTGAAGTGAATCAGACCTGTAACACTTGCTTGGGCTGTAAGGTTTTTAGGGGTTTGTACATTGAGATGGACTAGACCTGTAACACTTGCATAGGCTGCAAGGTTTTTAGGGGTCTGTACATTGAGGTGGACCAGACCTGTAACACTTGCATGGGCTGCAAGGTTTTTAGGGGTCTGTACATTGAGGTGGACTAGACCTGTAACACTTGCATGGGCTGTAGGGTTTTTAGGGGTCTGTATATTGAGGTGGACCAGACCTGTAACACTTGCATAGGCTGCAAGGTTCTTAGGGGTTTGTACATTGAGGTAAGAATGCTCGGTAGAGACGAAGAAAAGGGAAAATCTTTATTGATAATGCTTTCGTAAGTGTTCTACATTCACAACCTAGGTACAAGTTTCCCAGATATGTCCTCTAACCAGTATGTGGTAGGTCTGACAATTCTTGTTACTCGGTATGGGCCTGCCTAGTCAGGTGACAATTTTCCCATGGTAGGATCCTTGGTGTTCGGGAACACTCTTCTTAGGATGAAGTCTCTAACCTGAAAGTTGAGGGGTTTTATCCCTTGTTTGGAATGGTTAGCTATATTGTGCTGATATGCCTCCATTCTGATTCTGGCTTGGTCTCGCTTTTCTTCAAGGAGGTCCAGGTTTTCTGCAAGTTGCTGATTATTAGTTTCTGGGTCGAATGCTTCCGTCCTCAAGGTAGGCATAACGATCTCAACAGGAATTATTGCTTCTGAGCCATAGGCAATCGATAATAGAGTTTTAGAAGTCGGTGTTCTTCTTGTGGTCCTATAGGCCCAGAGCACACCAGGGAGTTCTTCAACCCATCTTCCCTTGGCTTCCTCCAACCTTTTATTAAGAGCATCAAGGATCATTCAGTTGGTGACTTCTGCTTGACCGTTGGCTTGAGGGTGCCCTAGTGAAGCGAAGTGATGACTTATGTGCAAGTCTTGACAGAATTTCTTGAAGACTTACCTCGCGAACTATGTACCATTGTCTGTAATAATAACACGTGGTATGCCGAACCTACAAACAATATTCTTCCAGGTGAAGTTTTTGACTTCCGTTTCCGTGATATGTGTTAGGGGCTCAGCCTCTACCCACTTGAAAAAGTAGTCAATGGCGACCAAAAGATATCACCTATTCAAGTGGCCTTTGGCAGCGACCCTACGATGTCCATTCCCCACTTAGCAAAGGGTCATGGGCTGGCTATAAGGATGAGCTCATGGTGGGGCTGGTGCTGATATGGAGCAAATCATTGACATTTGTCACACTTCCGAACGTACTCCTTGGCTTGTTTCAGCATGCTAGGCCAGTAGTAGCCATGTGTTAGAGCTCGGTGGGCTAGGGTTCTACCACCGTTGTAGTTGCCACATATACCTTCGTGTATTTCGGCCAGAACATATTGTGACTCCTCGGGAGCTAGGCACTGCAATAAGGGTTGGGAGTAAGATCTGCGGTAGAGCTTTCCATTTATAATCAGGTACCAAGCTGCCCTGATTCGGACTCTTCTGGCCTTGTTCCTGTCCTCTGGGAGGAGTCCTCCTTCAATGTATTGGAGGATAGGAGTCATCCAAATTTGGGTCTGTTCGGTAACCTGGGTGACTTAAACCTCTTCTATGCTTGGCCATGGCTGGTGGGAGATCTTCAAAGTGGAATATCCTTTTGTCTTGAGATGAGAGGCCATGTTTGCCAGTGCATCGACTCTTGTGTTTTGACCTCTTTCGATTTTTTGTATAGTGAATTCGTGGAAGGAGCGCTTCAGTGAATTAACAAGCTTTGAGTACCGAAGCATTCTGTCGTTTTTGATGAAAAATTCTCCCAGAACTTGGCTTACTACCAGTTGGGAATTAGAGAAGACCTCGAGGTTTTGGGCCTCGCATTCAACGGCCAGCTTCATTCCAAGAATGAGGGCTTCGTCTTCAGCTTCATTGTTGGAGGCTCTGAATCCCAAACTTACTGCATTTTCTGATACAAGCCCGTCTGGGGATCGTAACACCAAGCCAACGCCAGATCCTCGGTCCACGGATGATCCGTTGGTAAAGAGCTGCCATGTAGCCGAGCTCTTATAGGTTTGTGCCTTATCATGCAGTGCTGGGGTGACTCAACAACAAAATCGGTCAAGGCTTGCCCTTTAATGGAGGTCCGTGAAACATAGGATATGTCAAATTCTCCTAATTCCACAGACCATTTGACTAATCGCCCCGAGACTTCAGGCTTCCTTAGGACTGAATTTAGTGGATATGCCATTGGAATTTTTATGGGATGTGCTTGGAAGTAAGGTCAGAGTTTCCATACAGAAACTATTAGGGCAAAAGCCAACTTTTCGATCTCGGGGTACCTTTTCTCTTCATCTACCAGTGCTTTGCTCACAAAAAATATAGGTTTCTGAACTCCCTTGGCTTGTTTGATCAGAGCAGAACTAACTGCATTCTCTGAGAGTACAAGATAGAGGAGCAGTTTCTCCCCCTGATTGACTTTGATAGGAGCTCGGGGGAAGCCAGATATTCCTTCAATTCTTGAAAGGCCTTTTCACATTCTTCAAACCATTATAAAGCTCTGTTTCCCTTAAAAGCTTTGAAGAACGGCATGCAGCAATCTGTAGATTTGGAGATGAATCTATTTAGAGCCGCAACTCTCCTATTTAGAGCCTGAATGTCCTTCTTGGCCTTTGGTGATTCCAGCTCGATCAAGGCTTTGATCTGAGTAGGGTCTGCTTCAATACCTCTCTGAGAGACAATGTATCCCAGGAACTTCCCCTTGGTTACCCCAAAGGTGCACTTCAAGGGATTCAACTTCATCTTGTGTTGCTTCAAGATGCCAAATGTTTGACCTAAGTGCTGGAGGTGGCTACTTTTTCGTAGGCTTTTGACCAGCATGTCATCAATGTAAACCTCCATTGTACTGCTGATCAGAGGATTGAACATCTTATTGACCAGGCGCTGATATGTTGCCCCAGCATTTTTCAGTCCAAACGGCATCACTCTATAGCAATAGAGACCTCGTTCGGTAATGAAAGCTGTCTTTTCCTGGTGTGAAGGGTACATCTGGATCTGGTTGTATCTAGAGTAGGCATCCATGAAACTCATGAGCTCGTGCCATGCCGTTGCATCGACTAGCTGGTCAATCCTTGGGAGAGGAAAGCTGTCTTTGGGACAGGCCTTGTTGAGGTCTGTATAATCAACACAGACTCTCCACTTGCCATTTTTCTTTTTGACCAGAACAGTATTGGCAAGCCATTCTGGATAGAATACCTCCCATATCATCCTGGCCTCCAGTAGCCTCTGGATTTCCTCGTTAATGATCTGATGGCACTCTGGAGCAAGTGTCCTCCTCTTCTGTCTAACCGGAGGGTGGTCAGGATCTGTCATCAACTTATGAGTGATGAGGTCTAGATCTATCCCCTCTATATCTTTCGTTTCCCAGGCAAATACCGAGAGGTTGTTCTTTAAGAATTCTATCATCTTCACTTGCTCGGCAGGTGTCAGGTCTGGACCGATTTGCAAGTACCGTATTTCTTCTTCAGAGCTAACCAGCACTTTGATAGGGTCCCCCAAGGGCTTGGCCCTGCTGTCCCTCCCTCTAGGGCTTAGAGGCTTATCGATTCCGTTTGGACAGTCTTCTATCTCATGATGATGGGAAAGGTCTGGCCCCACATCTTCATGAGTGTGCTATAATTGCTATTTGGGGGTCTTTTCTTTGAGCGCGAGAGCATGGTACTCTCGGGCAGTTGGTTGACATCCTATAATGGAGTAGACAACATTATTATGCACATACTTTAGGCATTGATGGAGGGTTGAGGTGACTGCTCCCATTTGGTGGAGCCAGGGCCTTCCGATGATTACATTGTAGGGAGACTTGGAGTTCAGAACCATATATTCCGAGATTGTGGTCTTCTATCCATCTCCCTATCTTGCCGTGGTACGCAGGTCAATCCTCCCCAGTAGGGTACTGAGGTTTCTGTCAAATCCAGCTATTATGGCGGCAGTGGGCTTGACGTCATTGGAGTTGAGCTTCATCTGTCTGAGGGGCTCATAGAATAACACATTTGCAGAGCTCCCTGTATCCACCAAGACTTTTTGGATCTCAAAATTAGCAATTTTGAGAGAGATAACTAGGGCATCATTGTGAGGGCAGTGTACCCTATAATACCCTGACCCGAGTTAGACAGTGCCCGACCCGGGTTGGACCGGGCCATGACATATAATCTCGAACTGTAAGACAAACTATTTCGTAAATAAAGTTTATAAATCAATCGAAATATGAAATTATCCAAGATATTGGAATAATAACCGTAGGCCATGAATAAAACTGAAAATAGGTGAGCGATATTAAATTATTCAATAAAACTCGTAAGTCGAAAATGACCAAAATGATTTGATCTCAAAGCCGAGATGGAAAAAATAAATAAAATGGTATAAAAAAATAATGATAAATGAATAAAAATATATATTTAAAATGGAAAGATGCTAAGGCATATAAATATAAATATATATATATATATATATATATATATGAATGTATATGGGATAAAGTACATATATGAACAAATATATATATATATATATATATATTCAACTCAGTAAATAAAAATGAAAAAAAAAAGAAAAAAAGGAAAAGAAAATAGAAGAAAGAGAAGAAAAATTTGGCAGCAGCCACCGACCTTGAGGTTGGTGGAGAAGGAATAAAAGGGAAAGAAAAAAAAGAAATGGAAAGAAAAGAAGTAAAAAGGAAGTAGTAGAAGTTTTCCATATATATATCTATATATATAAAATTAAAGGAAATAAAATGAAAAGGAAAGAAACAAAAGAATGTTGTAGAAGATAAATAAAATAAAAAGAAAAAGAATGTTGTAGAAGATAAATAAAATAAAAAGAAGAAAGTGGAAGTCAGTAGAAGAATTGAGAAGTTGGTAGGGAAAGAGTGAAGGATGCCATGCAACCGTGTGTGCATGTGTGGTGTGTGTGTGTATATATATACTTATATAAGAATAAAATATATATAAAAATCTTGGGCAATTTAGTGTAAAGAAGGGAAATAGTAGAAGCAGCTAGAAAAATCTTAAGGAGGAAAGTCAAAGAAAGTGGGCTGTGATAAGTATATATATATATATACATATATGTGCTTGAGGTTTAGAGAAAAATGAGAAAAGATAGAAGCTGCAAGTCGTTTGGGTACAGAGAGAGAACTGAGGCGCAGGAAACCAGGAAAAAGAGAAGGAAGAAGAAAAAGAAGCAGGAAGAAAAAGTGCTGCAGCAGGCCAGAGAAAAATTCAGGAAAATTGTAAGCGGGTTTTGAATCTCAAATTTTTACATAAGAATTTTAGGTTCATTCATTTAGAGGGATTTATGAAGCATGATTTAAAGATTAAAATACAAAAAGAATGAAAGAAAAAAAAGATAAAAATGAAGTAGAAACATGTAGTTGCAGGTTTTGAAAATAAAGAGTAAGTAATTAAATTAAATTAAATTGATTTAATTAAAGAAAATAATTTTGATGTCAAAACTAGTTAAACAAATAGTCAATTTTTATTATCTCGGACATTGTGAACTCAATGGTAAAGTCAAAATCATGAAAAAAGGCCCTGAAAATAAAAGACACGTAAGAGTATAAAATGACCATTATGCTCTTTTCAATCCAAAGTCTAAATTGAGATCTGTAAAAGCCTAAATCAATTTTATTTGACGTTCCAGACACAATGACAAGGTCTAAATTAGTAAATAAAATACTTAAAGCCATGATAAGTATATAGAATACATAGCATAGATCGATTATGGCTATAGAGTGAGTTATATTTTCCAAATGACAGGAGCATCGGAAGGAACATAAATAGTTTGATTTACTTGGGATAGAAAAAGGTAAGTGATACCCGACCTCTGCATGTAGTACATTCCTAGCCATGTCACAACTTTTCTATACGCATTTGTACTATTATTTATCATATCAGATTCTTTATGATTCCACTATGTGATATTGCTTCCTAGTGGAATAGCTTAGCCATGATGTTGTATCTTGCTCTTGATTTTCATATCATTTGATGATGTTCTATCCTGATCATGAGATTTTGTACATGTGTTGAACGTAGGGCCGAGAGAGGCCGGATGTTATTGTTTTTAGTAGCCCTTGCCTTGAACTAGTTATGCTCCACATTCTTCTCCGTGGAGTAGCTTGATCTTGATATTTTATTGGTGCCAAATTTGTGCTCAGTCACAACTCCATCTAGATGCGTAGACTTGCCCAGAGAGAGGGGTAGGCCTTGAGAGAGGGGTATCAGTTCTTTGCCCAGAGAGAGGGGTGGGCCCCGAAATAGGGGTAGAAATTTTTTGCCCCGAGGGAGGGGTAGGCCCCGAGAAAGGGGTAGTAGTAGCAGTAACATCCATCAGCTTTGACATCACTATTTTTTTTTATTGAGACTCATTGTCTGATCATGTTCTTGTATGAATGATCAGGTAGTTACTCGACGTTTATTGAGTACATTCTATGATTATTAAGATTCATTGACGAACTCTGATTGATATTATTCCTGATCATTGATATTCCTGATGAGCCATAGTTGATACTTGATTATCATTTGTATCCCTGATCAGTTGATATACCTTGCTGAGCTATGGTTGTTGTTACTATTCTTGATCATTTGAGTTATGATTATTGTTATCAATCCTGATCCTTGGATATTCATTGTTGAGCTATGATTCTTGTTATGATAGTGACTGACTACTTTATCCTAGTTATTCCGTTTCCTTTCAGATCTTGTACACATGGCAGAGTAGGGGACTTACTTACCGAGCTTGTGTAGCTCACTCCTATTTATATATATTTTTCAAGGAATGATACAAAGGACAGAAGGTAGGAGACTCCGGTTAGAGATTAGGCTTTTTTGACGAAGTGAAGGTAATAGTAGTACAGTCTTGTAGCACTCATGTGTATTCACGTCATGGGGATGAGGTGATGATTAGAAATTTTACAGACCATACTTTTATATTGGCAGACTGGTATGAACATGTGACCATTTTACTTTATTGTCTTCCGTTGTGTTACATGTTAGTGCACAAAGAGTAGTGCAACAGGATGAGTAGGTCCGGTTCGGCAAAAAGGCCAGGTCGGATGGTTACGGTCCGTCAATTTGTAGAGGGTGGGTTGTAGGTCGTGACAACCCCTGCAAGATCTTGCTCTGTGAACTGACTCTCAGGTAGTGGCCTCAGCCTTTTCTCGACTACAGAAATCTGGAGGATGCTAGGAGCAGTTCTGGCCTCCCGAGCATAACGCTTTCTTGCTCTATTAGACGTCTCTGTGGCCGGGGTGTCCGAATGAAGGATGAAGATAACTTGATTGTTATGCTGCTGGGGCTCATTCCTTCCATCCCTCTACTTCTGCCTCCTCGGCAGAGGTCTGTCATTACGGGGGTTCTGCCTCCTGTCCTTCCTGACGAACTCCATTAGTCGCCCTATCTTTATAAGCTGCTCGATCTCATGCTTTACGGCTATACATTCGTCAGTCGTATGCCTATGATCTTTATGGAAATCACAATACTTGTTTTGGTCCCTGTTGTTGAGGTTGCTCTTTAACGACTACGGCCATTTCAGGTTTTCACTTGCTCGGATCTGCTGAAGTATGTGGGCCAAAGAGACGTTTAAGGGAGTTAAAGTAACAAACCCTTCGGGGCCAGTATTGCTCAGAGCCTTAGGTGTCGTTCTTTTGTCAGGGCTCTTCACCCTCTTCTTGGTAGCACTAGAGTCTCTCTTCTGCTCATTTTTATGGGATTACTCCTTAATCTTTTCGGAGGTATTTTTTGCTTCTTTCAAATTTATGTATTTCCTAGCACGTTCCATGAGAGTTACCATGTCAGCAGGAGGGCTCTTTGTTAGGGAATCTCGGAAGTCCTCTTGAGCAAGACTAGAGGTCAGAGCGACAACCAGGAAGCTCTGATTGTAATCTGTGATCTTAGTAAGCTCGACATTGAAGCACGCAATGTACTCCCTAAGAGATTCTCCCTTGGTCTGCTTTATGTTTAGCAAGAATTTTGGGCCCTTCCTCAACCTTCTATTAGTCATGAACCGGTCAAGGAATTGTCTGTCGAGCTTATAGAAGTTGGCGACTGAGCTTGGAGGGAGGTGGTGGAACCACTTCAGAGCAGTCCCTTTGAGGCTGGTGATGAATGTTCGACACATGAAGGCGTCAGTGGCTGGTAATGAGAGAGATAGTCCCCAAGGTCGCCAGTCCCCTCGTAAAGGGTGAACTTTGGGATAACAAATTTCTTTGGTCGCTCTTCGGCCATGATGGCTGGGGTGAATGGTGTGGAGAGCCTTCCGAGCAACCTGGCTAACTCGTCCTGCTCAGGAACGATGTGAACTCCTCTCGCAACAATAGTATGATCCATAGAGTCTACGACCTCTTCAGCCCCCCGTGGGTCCCTGGGCGATATTGGTTGTTACTGGTCTTGCCTTGCAGCTTCAATTCCCGCGTGGACTGGACGACCCTGACTCATGGCAGGAAGATGATTTTGGTCTTCTTGAGCCAGAGGAACTGGTGCTGCTTGAGGTTGGAACTCTTGTGGCACTAGATTTACCCCTGAAGCCACTGGAGTTGGAACCCTCGTAGTACTCCGGTAGTGGACGTCCGGAATAAAGGCTGGTACTCCCTTGCTTACGGCTACCGCCGAAGATTGGGGGTCTCCACTAATGTGGGTGGTACCTTAGGGGTACACCGGTGGTTCATTGGGGGTCTCTTCATGGGATCCTCTACCCCTAACGGCGGTAGGAAGCTAAGCCCGTGGATCAGTGGCATTGACGGGTGGATGCAAGGGGTTGTTTCCATGGCCCTGGGTAAGCATCGCCAGAGTTTTGGAGATGGAAAGAAGTTGTTCCTACATTAGCTCGTTCTGTCGCTTAACTTGGTCGAGCTGCTGTTGCATGGGATTAGATGATTGTCCCCTTTCTTTTTCGGCAGGAGGCCGGTTTAGAGGATTTTGAGCGTTCTTCCTTGGACGGAGATTAGGAGCCATGATCTCCGGTAAGAAGGACTATGAGTTCTCTTGCAAAGAGAGGAACTCTTGGTGAGAAACGATTGTCGGTTCCCACAGACGGCGCCAAACTGTTGCTGCATTTTTGTATGCCCACCGTTGGCTCCTGTGCGAGGTATTGTCCGTTTTTTCCTTGGGCTTACAACTTTGTCCTTTCGTAAAAGGCGTCTCACAGGGGAAAAGGTGACTGGGTGCTTATATGCGATCGTAGTGCCCGACTATTAGCCGATATGGGACTAAGAGTGTGCAACAGTTGCCCCCCAGTCGTAACTGCGGGAGCATGAGAACCGGTACGTGACCAGGTGTTCCCATAGACGGCGTTAAACTGATGCTGCACTTTTCTGATTAATGGGCTCCAACTTCTACACCTGTCGAACACTCAAAGAAAGAGATCAGAGGACCACCGGGTTGGCTCCGGTGGTAGCCGCTCTGATGATTAAGTCAATAAAACTGAATTGAAAGACTGTAATTGAATGAGTATGAATGTAACAGCGTACCTTAGGGTTTTATTTATAGACTTATGGATTTTCTCAGTTGACTATGATATGGAGTCGTGAAAGTAGGGATTTGATCGTCGGAGAATAGCAATTACCAAGTTGAACACTGCGCTCCATGAATAGCAGTTTCCTTGTTGAATACTGTTTCGTTATCTTTAGTTCGGTAGGATGTTTAAAGCGGCAATGAGTTTGGAACCCTCTTGTGTATGGCTTCTGAGCTTAAGGTGAGTCTGAGGTCTCATGGGCTTCCGATCTTTGTAGCTTTAGAGGCTTAGTGTTTAAACCTGCTCTGAATAGCTGAGTTTTAGCGGTTCTGTAGTTACACGTGTCATATGGAGATTGGTCTATCAATTTGTGGTATATCAGTATTTATTCCGTCTGTGTATGTTACATCTCTATGTATATGTCCGATGTGTATATAATGACATATACATATAGATGTAATATAAGTAACATACATATTACAGTAGCATGTATGCATATAGACTGAAAACACCGACTGTCATTAGAGGTGAAATTGGGTTTAAAAAAATACCCCTTAAATTAGTACTAGCACAAGAAAATTTGACATTGGACTCATGGGGTGCAAAAAAAAAGATCCTAAGGGCCACAGGCCTTGGTTTGGTCGGGATGGACCAAACCTGTCTTAGAGAATAAGGTTGAGATCTAAGTCCTAAGGTTGGCTTAAAGGCCATGCAAGTTAAGAATTTCTTTTTTATTGTGAAATTGTAAGTGATAGAGAATTCATTTATTTAAAAAAAAAAAACTAAATCAATAAAATAATTAAAAATGGTAAAATTAAGGGTAAATTACATTTACTTTTCTTGAAATTTCTAATAATTACACGGACATCTCTTGATATTTTTGACATTACACTGTACTCCTTTATTTTACTTGATAAACTATAAATATCATTCTTTAGTCAATTTTTTTTTTCAAAATGACAAAATTGCTCATTTTTTTTTATATACATTTTTTTAATTTTGATCAATTTTTTTTAATTTTCAAATAAATATTAATTCAAACCATAAATTTATTTTTATATTAAATAAAAATAAATTATTTACCTTAAAAAACTTTATAAAATAAAAAAATTCTTTAAAAAAAAGTTAGAGAAAATTGGTCAAAATTGAAAAAACATGCAAAAAATAAAAATGAAAATAAAATAGGCAGTTTTTTCATTTTGAAAAAAAGACTTGACTGGATGATGTATTTGTAGTTTGTCAATAAAATTATGGGAGATCATTATAATTTCAAAATTTCAAAATAGATCAGTGTTATTGTCATAAATCTCAGGAAAAGTCAGTATAATTTATCCTAAAATTAATTACACATCATTACATTAATAAATAATTAACAAGTAAAATGTTAAAGTAAAATGTTTAAAAAATTAAAAAATCATCTAGTATAAAATTGTATATAAAATTTTGACATAAACTTTAACATAAAGAATGATAAAATGAAAAAGAAAAAATGTGATTAGAGTCATGTTGTCGTTTTTATATAGTTGTGTAGCTTTAAATTATCTAGTCATCAATTTGGTTCATTTGCATTAGTTAACTTTTAGATTCCAGAGACATCATCTCCTACCTATTAGGTTTATACCAATCAAGAAAATGACTACTGAGTGATTGAATGCAGTGGATAGTAGAAAGGGAAGGGAAAAGGTAGGTAATGATACTAGTCTTGTAGTGGGTGAATGCAATGGACAGTGCAAGGCACTATATATACAGGCTGCCAAGTGCAGGCTCATTCGGGTTGGATTTCTGGCCGGTCTTCGGGCCTGGCCTCAAACTAAAAAAAATCAAGATTAAGCCTGAAATGGGAATACTCCAAGCTAGGCGAGTCAGACCCGAGTCTTCGGATCATTTTTACACCCCTCATTCATCAACCAACATGAACCCACATGGAAGTTTGGACTAATGAACTAGGGTTGCAGATGGGATTGGATGCAAACATGCCTCGTTTCTGGTAATGAATCTCCAAATTTTTTCAATTGTACGTTAAATGCATGTAAGATTATTTTCTATTCAATTATTTAATAACAAATGCATGACATTAGAGCTGTCAATGGATCGGATCTCGATCCGAGATCCGATCCGTTAAGTCTAGATATGGTTTTAGAAATAGTGATTGGTGACCCGATCCGATCTGAATCCGATTATCCCAAATATAAACGGATCGGATATGATACAATCCAATCCGATCCGTTTATATATATATATATATTCATATAATATATTAATTTATATAGATATTAAATATATATTAATATATATATATATATATATTCATATAGTATATTAATTTATATAGATTTTAATTTTAATATATATATATTTTATAATTTTAAACGGATCGAATATCCGGTTATTAACGGATTCAGATACGGATTAACGTTCGCCTAATCCATCAGATTAACGGATCAGATCAGATCGGATTTCTTATTAAACGGATCGGATTCGAATCGGCTCTGATCTAGTCCAAATCCGATCCGTTTACAACCCTACATAACATGACATGGATAAAGTCTCCATTAAAGAAAATTAAACAAAAAAGGATTTCTCCACTAATTGCTTAGTAGCTATGAAATTTCTTCTTCTTCTTCTTCTTCTCGAAAAATGCAGTTATGTATATATGTATAAGCAAAGTGTAAAGTAGGAATAAGTTTTAAATATAACTACTTTTTATGATGCCAATTAAGAAAGCTCAAATTTTCAGGGGAGAATGGCCAATGGTGAAGAAATAGCAGTGAAGAAGCTTTCAACTGGTTCAAAGCAAGGAATTGTTGAGTTCTTTAATGAAGTTAAAGCATTATTGAACATGCAACATAGGAATCTTGTGAGGTTGTTAGGATGCTGCGTTGAAGGCCCGGGCCAGAGGTAAGGGCAACCACTAAGAAACTTGGACTATAGTCTGTTACCTCTGTGAGCTCGGTATTGAAGCGAGTAATGTATTCCAGAAGTGATTCCCCCTTAGATTGCTTTATGGTTAGTAGGAATTCTGGATCTTTCCTCAACTTTCTGCTAGTCAGGAATCGATCGAGAAACCGCCTGCTAAGTTCATAGAAGTTGATGATCAATTCCCGAGGAAGGTTGTGGAACCACTTCAGAGCGGTACTCTTGAGGCTCGTCACAAAAGTACGGCATATAAAGGCATCGGTAGCTTTGTATAGGGCCATCGTATGCTGATAGTGGGAGAGATAGTCCTCGGGATCCTCAGACCCATCATATAGGGTGAACTTCGGGACAATAAATTTCTTGGGCCGCTCCTTCGCCATTATGTCAGGGGTGAACAGAGTGGCAAAGCTCCCGAGCAGCTTTGCTAGCTCATCTTGCCCTGAAGGGACGTGGGTCCCTTTGGTGAAGACGGTTTGCTCCATAGAGTCTGCTACTTCCTCCACCCTTTATGGAATTCTGAGCAGAACTGACAGTTGCTACCCTTGCCTTGCAGCCTTAGTCTCAATGTACGGGGGATGATCCTACCGTAGTGGTGGCAGGGGGTGTTGCCCTCTTTGGACTGGGGGGACTGGTGTCGGTGGGGGCTGAAACTCAAGCGGTGCTGGATTGGCCTCCGAAGTTGTTGGAGTTGGAATTCTTGTCCTGCTTTGGTAATGGACAGCAGGATGGAAGGTAGGCATCCCTCTCCTTGGTGCGGTTAATGGTTGGGGGTCACCCCCTATGCGAGTGGTACCATTGGGGTGTACCGACTGCACGTTGAGGGTCTACACATTAGGAGGTCCTCTGCCCTTGGTGGTGGCAGGAGGTCGAACCCCTTCATTTGCTGTGCTTATAGGAAAGTGAGTGGGATTGCTTTGCTGGTTTTGGGCCATAGAGGCCAAGGCTTGGGATATGGCAAAGAGCTGTTCTTGCATTAGATCGGACTATCGTTAGATACGATCAAGTTGTTGTTGTACATGATCGGGAGTTTTCCCCCTTCCTTTTCCAGTCGAAGGCTGGTTTCAGGGGTTTTGAGAACCTTTCCTTGGACGAAGATTGGGAGCCATAGTTTCTTAGAGACGAAGGAGCTGTTTCTGATTGAGAAATTTGTAAGAACGATTGTCATTTCCCATAGACGGTCCCAAATTGATGCTGCACTTTCTTATCAGTGGGGCTTCCGCTCTTCGTTGCTTGTCATAAACTCTGAAAGAGAGATCAGAGGGCCACCAGGTTGGCTCCGGTGGTAGCCGTTCTGATGATAAAGTCAGTAAAAAAAAGAAAAAAAGACTGAGCTTGAAAGAGAATAATTAACTGTAATTAAAAAACACACCTTAGGGTTGTATTTATAGGCTGCTCGTCTCCTAAGTTGATTAGGATTTGGAACCATAAAGTTCAGGATCCGTCGCTATCTGGAGATGGCAGTTTGCGTTCTAATTTTCGTAAAAATAGGGATCGGAATATATCTAAGAATGGTAGCTTCCATATCGCATTCTGTTTCCTTATTTTGAGGTCGGTAGGGTAGGCAAGGCGGTGATAAGCTCGATACCTTGTTAGGCGCGTACTCCAAACTTGTTGCTTGGGAGGGAAGGTCTGCACCCTTCTGTTCCAGGAGCGCCTGTCAGATCCGAACTGCTTTATCACTTCCTGACTTGCACACAAAAGAACTTAGACACATGTCAAACTTCGGTTGGGCTGTCATTTTTTGGTACATCGATATCTCTACTGGCTTCTCCTTTCATTCAATTGACTGCTTCAAAGATAGGCAAGTAGCTTCATACTATACTGTAACTCCATCACTTTTCCTGTTCATATTCTTTTTAACAGGATACATTACCTTTTCAAATTAATATTTAATGAGGTTAATCAGTAAATTTTTATATTAGAAACAATCTACTGTCTTCTCTTTTCATTCTCTTTCCTCTTGCTGAGCAAGGGAAGATTATGATGGGTGTGTTTTTTCTGATAAATTTGTTGATTCTTTTTAACAGGATACATAACCATGTCTCTAGCTTCAAATATGCTTTAGTTATTCCATTATTAGAATTCTAAAACCAAAAACAAGTCAAAAACCTGCCAACTGGTTGGTACTCTTATGTCATCACAATACTCTGGGTTCATATAGGATAATCTGTTTAGTTCACACTGTTTTTTATTATTATTTATAGGTTGAATGTCTGAACAATAAGAAAATTCAAATACCCAAGCAACCGAACCTGGAACTGTTGAAGGTTCAACTCTTGCCCCAAGTTCAACTCCCATTGAGATTTCACCATCAAGAAAGAGGAGGTTGACTTCAGTAGTTTGCAATAGTTTTAAAAAAGTGAAAATAAGCGGGAAGGATGTGGCTATTTGTAACCATTGTGAAGCACATCTCAAGGCACCTAGTAGATATGGAACACTTGGAAAATAAAACACTTGCATCTCCACTTGGACAGGTGTTTGAAGAAAAATAAGACGGACTCAAGGCAACACATCTTAAAAGCCAATGAAAGAAAGAGTGAATGTAAAATGGATTACCATTCTTACACCTTTAATAAAAAAATCTCAAGGAAGGATGTTGCAACTATGATAATATTACATGAGTATCCTCTCAACATTGTTAATCATCATGGGTTTCGGAAATTTGTTAGTGGCCTTCAACCCTAATTTAAGATGGTCTCACGCAACATTATCCAGAGTGATATTTTAAAAAGCTATGATTGTGAAAAGGCCAAGACATCCAAGCTATTAGAAAGGAAGTGTAGAGTTTCCATCACCACGGGCATGTGGACTTCTAACCATTCCAAGAAACGGTTCAAGGAAAAACTTCATTGATGATACTTGGGTATTGCAAAGTCGAATATCGAGGTATATTTTATTAAATTTATTTACTTTATTATAAATATTGACTCACTACACTTAGTGAATGAAATGAACTAAACAGAACATTATGTTGCAAAATTAGTTCCTCTGTTTTTTTTTCATTAGAGTTTTTGAGGCTGGTGGACTGTGAAGAGCAAAAAGCTGACTCTTTGGATGATGCAAATTCAGTTTCCATTCTGTTTTTAAAATGGTCCCTTCCACTTGTTCTAAAGAGAATGTTTTGATTTCTATTATGGTGCTGTGAATTTTGGTTATATGTTATTTTTTAGTCATTTAGGTAAGACTTAGGAGCTTCCACTATATATATGCGAAGAGCCTTCTGGGGCATGTCAAACTCTAAACCTTTGTAGTTTGGTTCTCAGGACACTTT
Organism: Nyssa sinensis; assembly: GCA_008638375.1. Lineage (NCBI taxonomy): Eukaryota > Viridiplantae > Streptophyta > Magnoliopsida > Cornales > Nyssaceae > Nyssa > Nyssa sinensis. The sequence goes on along the minus strand of CM018043.1, from coordinate 6,367,417 downwards.
TGTATTGCAGTCTCAAATTATTTTACTAACTATGGTCTTGTTCATAGAAACCAGTGCAACAGAAAAAACACTAGTATAATTTGATTTTTCATTTCTCCTACGTTTTTCTTCCTTCTAATTTGTCGTCCTTCATACCAATATATGGCATAAGAGAAGTATAATTTCTGTGCCAATTGATCCTTCATGGCTACACCAATTTGATGGACTCTTGCCCTCAATAACTTATTCTTGCTCTTTCTAAATTTTTTTTAAAAAAATTAACTAGTTGAATGCAATGTCTTGATATTATTGTTGAAAAAGAATGTCTCATGAGCATGTATTTGGTTAGGTTAACTTTGAGACTTAGATAATAAATTTTTGAGATTAAAAGTGATGTTATTGAACCCACGATTATCTAAAAGTGAGACTGCAATGAATTTGTTGTAGATTGATGGTGGCGATTGGGTTGTTGGTGTTGCCACAATTGATTCGCCGATTAAGTATCTCCAACTTATTGGGCTGTATAAGGGAAGGGAAAGTTAAGAGAGTTGAGAGTATGATTGGAAAAGATGTAATACGATAAATGACCTAAAGATAAAAAAGTCATATATTAAAAATTGGTTGGTACCAGCTCATAAAAAAAGGATCTCGGGTCTAAAAAAAAAAACGAAATGGACTCTATACCAATAAAAGATCAACCATGGACTCTAAACTAATAAAACATCCGTTAAAAGGACTTAATACTAATTAACCCACTAAAATACAAGGAAATTTTTTTTCTTTTTGAACGATGTTATAAAAGATTGCTTCTTGCCCAAATATATAGCTTAATGGATATTTTGCCTAAATACATTCGCCCTTCCCTTTTAAATACTACTGCAATGGCATTGATTTCTAATCTAACCGACTTTAGTCTAAAGATAATAAATTTGTCTCTATGTACAATACATGTTTTTTGGTGTATTTGCTTAGGTTAACTTGTGACTTGGTGAAAAGACAATCAATTTTGGCTCGTTATGACAGCTAACTTCTCGTCTTAATCGGCGCTATCTGTCCTAACAATGCTTTGTGGAGCTACTTTCAAGGGATGACATTTTTGTATTTTTGTGAGAATTTCAACTTTGTGTACGACTATAAAAGTCCTCTAAAAGTCAGCTAAATTTAGCATATTGCAATGGTGGTTTTGGTAAAAACAAAAGATGGAGGACCCACAGTGTTATGTGAGGTTGTCATGAGCTAGACTTTGGTGAGTTCTCTAAAATTAGAGGTTTCTCATTTATAGTTAGCTTTAAAGGTGACTAGAAAATGGGTGTTTAGACAAGAAGAGAAAAAAGATTCATGAAGAAGTCAAGACTAGTGATCATAATATAGTGATGTGATCTCATGCTTTATTTTATTGGACTTGAATTGTTAAAACAAAGAGAGACACCTTAGGGAGACAATCCAAACCTATCTCAAAATTCAAATGCAATAGTTTTTAATGTGGGGTTGGATTCCAAAATCAATTTTAAATAGAAATGAGAGTTGAATTTATGTGCATGCATTAGCAACCTATCTTAATGCTAATGTAAAATTGCAGCCTCTCTTCTGAAAGATTGCTGCTGCCTTGCCAGGGATGGAAACTCTTTCCTCCACAAGACAGGAGGACATGGTTGATGTGAATTTGAAGCCTACCGTCGATGCATCAAATTCAGAGCAGCAAGGGGGAGGTTGTGCATGCTAGAGAATGTACTTAGCAGGAAGAAAGAGAAGGAAGCAGTTTGAATCACCCAGTACCGGGATGAAAAATCCAGTAAATGCATCATTGAAATTAGATAATTCTTAAGTGAGATGAGATTGCAGCAGCTTTGATGCTCTCTCTGCAATATACCTGCAAGATGTTCTAGTTTTGGGACCAAGGGAGCTGCAAATGATCCGCCATATGATACTAAAGTTGAAAGTTTCAGGATTTGTTCTGTTACTATTATTGCTTTTACTATTTTTTTTTCCTCAGTTCTTTTTTTTCAAAGTAAACATTTTTGTACATTTGTATTCAAATTTTAAGCTGCATTCCGGAATTCATTTACGCTATATTTGATATGCTAAAATGGAATGACAAAAGAATAGAATAGACAAAGGAATAACTTTAACTGAGAATAAAATAAGAATAGTCATTCTTTATTCCATTCCATTATTTTGTTTGGTAATAACTAACAATTCCACCTTATTAACAATGTTAAACACACCCACACACACACACACATATATATATACACACACACACATGCATATTTATTATAATTATATGTATACATAAATTTAAATATCTTTTTGTATATAATTATTTATGTATATATATGTTTTTAAGTATATATTTATGTATACATATCTTTATTTTTATGTCTTTATTTATATACATATATGTATATTAAAGTGTATATATATTCATTTATTAATTTATCTATTTGTATATTTATTTACATATATATATATATAATGTGTATGTTGGAATATACATATGTATATTTAAATAATATTTATTTATATATACAATTATTTATGTGTATTTGTGCATGTGTGTGTGTGTATATATATATATATATAATTATTTATGTATATTTTATATTTAAATAATAGATATTTATTTTTTATATCTATACTTATATATACATGTATTTATGCATACGCATTAAGTTATGTGTATATATTAATTTTTTTTTATATATACACATATTTATGTTTCATTATTTATATTTATGTATATGTTTCTTTTTATATTTATATATTTGTGTGTATATATAATATATAATATATTTTTATTTTTATTTATTTAGTTTTTTAGTCTCATTCTATTAGAATGGATCTCATTTCTCGGGTCATGAGAATGAGAAGGAATGATATTCTTATTTCTTGCAACATTAATTGTACCATCAAACATATATAAACATATAATGAACTTAGAAATGATCATTTTAATCTTAAGTTTATTTCGAGCTATTAATGTATATTTATATATCGTGCTATTCAAATCCAATTGCTAAAAACAAATCATCTTTTAATAAATAATCAAAATTCTCAACTTTCGTGCCGTGTGAAAGTATGCCGGCCATATACAAAAATGACTCTTATCTGTAAGACTGGCCTTATCGCCTTCTATTTATCTTTCATTCTTCTTCTTCTGTACCGTGGCTTTGCTTTGAGTAATAGATAAAACAAGAGTCACACAACAATGTTGATTCCATTCCTTTGTTCCCTCGTATTCTTTTATCCAAATGTTGTGGTCTGTAATGAACAAAACTTCCTTCGAAATATTGAATGTGATAATACTTCAAACTACACCTCCAATTCAACCTTCTCAACCAACCTTGCGCAAGCACTCAACACTCTCCAAAGTAGGACTGCCACCACCGGCTTTAACACCACCACCGCCGGAAACCTGATCGAACCAGTCACAGCCCTCGCCCTTTGCCGAGGTAGCTCAAGCCCATCGACCTGCCAAAGCTGCATCGCTAAAGCTTCATCGGGAATTCGTAGTTCATGCCCCAGTCAAAAAACGGCACAGGTGTGGTACGACCTTTGCATGGTCAGGTACTCTGGCACTAACTTCATAAGCAAGCCCGATAATAATATAGTCTACTTTTACCACTTGGACGCGCCCGTAGGGACTTCCGATCTAGATTCTTACAGTCAAAGAGTCGAATACCTAATGCGCAACCTATCATCTACTGCGGTTTCAAGTGAGAAGAGATATGCAGTGGGGAGGATCGAATTGCTTAACCTGACGGTTTATGGTTATGTTGATTGCACTCGAGATATTTCTAGTGAAGATTGCAGAACATGTTTAGCGTCAGCAATGGAAGCGATAAAAGGGTGCTGTTTAACGAAACCGGTTAGTTGGATCTTGACGCCAACTTGCAATTTTCAGTTCAATACGGATCCGGCTCACCTTGACTGGCTAAATGCCCCATTGGTTAAATATGAGTGGGAGGCTGCGGTGGCGCCGTCAACTGTAGGCAGTGGCGGAGGGAATTGTCTTGCAATCAAGGTTTTGTTGGGTGGGGCGGTTTCGACAGTTATGTTGGTAATAGGAGTGTTGTGGGTAGTAGTTGCCAAGGCAAGGAAGAGAGGGAAGGTGAAGACAGATAGCTCTGGAAATGCCGAGGACATGTGGAAGAAAGAGTGTCTTGGGACGAGTCCTTTTCTGTATGATTTGGATCAGTTGGTTGTTGCAACTAATCAGTTTTCACCTTCTAATAGGCTTGGTAGGGGAGGATTTGGCACCGTCTACAAGGTAATGTGTACTTTTCTACGCTCACTATTAATATTTCACTTCTCTACTACGTACATAACTCTGTATGTACGTGGTATCAAATTTTATGCAAGATACGTAGGAGTACTTGTTAAAATTTAAAGAAGGGTGTATATATATATATATATATGTATGTGATGTTGCACCACGCGGCATACTATAGGTTCCTTAGTACAATATAATCCGCTTTGGGTTTGGGCTCGCACGACTTTGTTTTTTTAGGAAGGAAAAAGGCTTATGCAAGGAAGAGAGCCACAATATTGTCCGCTTTGGGTCTAGGCCTGCACGGTTTTGTTTTTTCAGGAAAGAAAAAGGCCTTGTGCAAGGAAGAGAGCAGTTTGAGGCTTATAAGCGACACCAGTTCCCGACTCCTATTCGATGTGAAAGAAAGTGAGCACATTAGCTGCTCCCCCAGTCGGGACTGGTGGAGCAGGGGAAGAGCAGTACGTAACTGGCCTCGTTCCCACAGACGGCACCAAACTGACGCTGCACTTTTTCACGCAGCACACCGTAGGCTCCATAGCACAATATTGTCCGCTTTGGGCCTGGGCCCGCACGACTTTGTTTTTTCAGGGAGAAAAATGCCTTGTGCAAAAAAGAGAGCAACCTGAAACTTATAAGTAACACCAGTTCCCAACTCCTATTCGATGTGAGAGAAAGTGGGGCACATCAATATCTCTATGTATATGTCCGGTGTGTATATATAAGGACATATACATATAAATGTAACATACGTAACATACATATTATAGTAGCATGTATGCATATAGAATGAAAACACCGGCTGATATTAGAGGTGCAATTGGGTTTAAAAAATATTCCTTAAATTAGGACCAGCGCAATAAAATTTGAGATTGGACTCATGGGGTGCCAAAAAAAAAAAGGATCCTAAGGGCCACAGGCCTTGGTCTGGTCGGGATGGACCAAACCGGTGTTAGAGAATAAGGTCGAGATCTAAGTGCTAAGGTTGACTTAAAGGCCATGCAAGTTAAGTAAAAAATTTTTATAAGTGATAGAGAATTTATTTATTTAATAAAAATTAAATCAATAAAATAATCGAGAATGGTAAATTTAAGAGTAAATTATATTTATCTTTCTTGAGGCTTTTAATAATTACACAAATAGCTTTTGAGGTTTTAATTTTAAAATTACACTGTGATCCCTTATTTTACTTGATAAACTATAAATATCATTCTCTGGTCAATTTTTTATCAAAATGAAAAAATTGCTCATTTCTTATTTTTTATACATTTTTTTAATTTTGATCAATTTTTTTTTATTTTCAAATAAATATTAATTCAAACCGTAAATTTATTTTTATATTAAATAAAAATAAATTATTTACCTTAAAAGTTTTTATAAAATAAAAAAGATTCTTTAAAAAAAAAGTTAAAGAAAATTGGTCAAAATTGAAAAAACATGCAAAAAATAAAAATGAAAATGAAAGAGATAGTTTTTTTCATTTTGAAAAAAAGACTTGATTGAATGATGTATTTGTAGTTTGTAGATAAAAATATGAGAGATCATTGTAATTTTAGAAACCTCAAGAGAGGTCAATGTAATTGTCACAAATTTCAAGAAAAGTCAGTGTAATTTATCTTAAAAATAATTACACACCATTACATCAATAAATAATTAACAAGTAAAATGTTAACGTATAATATTTAAAAAATTAAAAAATCATCTAGTATAAAATTGTGTATAAAATTTTGACATAAACTTTAAGATAAAGAATTGATTAGAGTCATGTTGTCTTTTTTATATAGTTGTGTAGCTTTAAATTATCTAGTCATCAATTTGGTTCATTTGCATTAGTTTAACTATTAGATTCCAGAGACATCATCTCCTACCTATTAGGTTTATACCAATCAAGAAAATGACTACTGAGTGACTGAATGCAGTGCATAGTAGAAAGAATGATAGAATGAGTGAAGGGGAAGGGAAAAGGTTGGTAATGATGCTAGTCTTGTAGTGAGTGAATGCAATGGACAGTGCAAGGCACTATATATACAGGGCTTCCAAGTGCAGGCTCATTCGGGTTGGATTTTCGGGGCGGTCTTTGGGCCTGGCTTCAAACTAAAAAAAATTAAGATTAGGCCTGAAATAGGGATACTCCAAGCTAGGCAGGCCAAACCCTGGCCTTCGGGTTATTTTTATACCCCTGACTCACCCACCAAACATGAACCCACATGGAAGTTTGGAACTAATGAACTAGGGTTGCAGATGGGATTGGATGCAAACATGCTTCAATTCATAATGAATCTCTAAATTTTTTCAATGGTACCTTAAATGCATGTAAGATTATTTCCTATTCAAGTATTTGATAACAAATGCATGACATGACATGGATACAAGTCCCCATTGTTGAATTGTCCCACATCGCCCGTTTCAAGTTCCTCTACATTATATATAAGGCTTCAAATCCTCTCTCCTTAACACCTGAATTTTAAGAAGCTGTATGGGCTAAGCTTTTTTTCAACATGGTATTAGAGTCAAAGCGACACTAGGCCTGGCTGCAGCCAGCCGTTTCGACCGCTGTGGTTCAACGGGTATGTTGGATTGTCCTACATCGCACGTTCCAAGCTCTTCTGCGCTATATATAAGGCTTCAGATCTTCTCTCCTTAACACTTGAGTTTTAAGAAGCTGTATGGGCTAGAGCCAGAGCGACCAGCCGTTTCGGCCGCTGTGGTACAGGGAGTATATATATAAGGTTTGTCCAGGGGGTATGTTGGATTGTCCCATATCGCTCGTTCCAAGCTCCTCTGCGCTATATATAAGGCTTCAGATCCTCTCTCCTTAACACTTGAGTTTTAAGGAGCTGTATGGGCTAAAGCCAGAGCGACACTAGGCTTGGCCGCAGCCAGCCGTTTCGGCTACTGTGGTCCAGGGAGTATATATATAAGGCTTGTCCAGAGGGTAAGTAGCCAGAACGACATTGGGCCTGGCCACAGCCAGCCCTTTCGGCCGTTATGGTCCAGGGAGTATATATATAAGGCTTGTTCAGAGGGTATGTTGGATTGTTTTACATCGCCTGTCCCAAGCTCCTCTGTGCTATATATAAGGCTTCAAATCCTCTTTCCTTAACACCTGGGTTTTCAGGAGCTGTATGGGCTAGAGCCAGAGCAACACTGGGCATGGCCGCAGCCAGCCGTTTCGGCCGCTGTGGTCGAGGGAGTATATATATAAGGCTTCAGATCGATCCTCTCTCCTTAACACTTGGGTTTTAAGAAGCTGTATGAGCTAAGCCTTATTTCAACACCCATTAAAAAAAATTAAGCTAAAAAGGATTTATCCGCTAAATACTTAGTAGCTATGAAATTTCTTCTTCTTCTTCTTTTTCTTTTAGAAAAATGTAGTTATGTATATGTGTAATGAAATGGATTTTGACTTAAAAAAATTGTATATATGTATAAGCAAAGTGTAAAGTAGGAATAAGCTTTAAATATAACTGCTTTTTATGATACCAATTAAGAAAGCTCAAATTTTCAGGGGACAATGGCCAATGGTGAAGAAATAGCAGTGAAGAAGCTTTCAACTGGTTCAAAGCAAGGAATTGTTGAGTTCTTTAGTGAAGTTAAAGCATTATTGAACATGCAACACAGGAATCTTGTGAGGTTGTTAGGATGCTGCGTTGAAGGAGAAGAGAGAATGTTGGTCTATGAATACTTGCCAAACATGAGCCTTGACTACACCCTCTTCGGTAATGTTTTCATATAATTATAAGCTACTTAATTAATTAGATTTGTTTTTCATCCTTTTAAAACCAAAAGCAATATATATATATATATATATATATATATAATAAAATAATAAAAATTTGTTTTATGCAAAACGAAACTATGAATATGAATTGAAGGTGTTGGATTTTTTAGTAATCAAGTAACACAGGAATTACTCATCTAATAAAAGAAAAACTCTCAAATTTTGAATTTGAAATATTATTGATAAAGTTGTATAATAGTAATGACTAAATACATCATATTTATAAGATTAAGATATTACCAATCCGAATAAGAATATGCTAATTCTTATATTAAACCTATTATAAAATAGGATACTAGGAAATCTAGAAAATATTGAAAATTTTCGGAATAAATAAAAATTAGGAACTAGATAAAATAAGGAAAAGATAGTCGCAAACGGAACCTCATTCCGAATTTTTTAAACAATAATTACAAATCTAAAACTTATTATGAAAGGTAAAAATAAAGTCTAATTAAAACTCTAAATGAAGGAATTTGACAAAAAAATCCAGCTTAGGTCATAGGCATAACTGATGAGTCAGTTTTAAAAAATGTGACTGACTAATTTTGTGTTTATTGGGAATTGAAGCACTCCCATTGCTCCAAAAGAGTTTGAGCAACTTGTTGGCACGTGATCAACGGTAAAGTAAAAATGCTAGAATTATTGGAATTTAGGGAAAATTTGTAATTAATCATTTAGTGCCTTCCACTTTTAATAACAATTAATTAATGTTGTGTTATTTTTTTATGCATGCTCAAAGATAAGGGTAAGAGTGCATTACTTGATTGGCAAAAGCGTTACAACATTATTCTGGGAGTGGCTCGCGGCCTTCTCTACCTTCATGAAGATTCTTTGCTTAAAATCATACACAGAGATATCAAAGCAAGCAACATTCTTCTCGATGAACAAATGAACCCTAAAATATCAGACTTTGGGTTGGCAAAGATGTTTAACGATGAAGAAACTCATGTCAGAACTCAGCAAATTGCTGGAACATTGTAAGTTTATATTTGATTATTCCATTTTGTAAAAGGGGTTTTCTAATTTTGAATCTCACACTGATGAATTGATGATTCTAAAAATATCCTTCCTTCAATGATAAAAGAAGGGTAAGGAATAGTCTTTTCTCACAAAAATGTTGGAGATAGTGGCACATATTTATGAGGAGAAAGGCCTTAATTTAGTTTTGTTGCTTCACCCTTATCCTACAGTAAATGTATGGTGGGAACTTTTCAATGTATGAAGTTGGGATTAAGGTTTTAATCATTAGACAGTATAAATATGTTATAATTTTACTTTTTAAATTGCAGCCTAACAACTTCAAGCTCTTATGGACGTATGCACATTGCATTTTTCTCTTTCTCTAATAGTTTCACCACCAAAGTTGCATATATAGTTAATTCACAACAAAAATGAAAACTTATCCTTTTTGTAGCGGATATATGGCCCCAGAATATGCAAATCAAGGTTACGTGTCAGCAAAGAGTGATGTCTTCAGCTTTGGTGTGTTGATATTAGAAACTATTAGCGGAAGAAAGAATTTCGACATAAAATTTGATGAGGAGCAGCGAGAACTTCTGAATCTTGTAAGTAATTAATCAATTCTGCCTCTTCAATTTGCATAAGGGTAGTGACTAGTGAGGGTTGCTTCGCGTGCACGCACGCACACACACACACACACACATATATATATATATATTAGCTATGCATATGTTGTGTATTTTCATTATTACTAATGTTTTGGATGTTGCAGTCATGGAGAGTAGAGCAAGAAGGGAGGCTAATCGAGCTGGTAGACGTGACTCTGGGTACATTCCCAGAAGAGGAGGTATTAAGATGCATGCGAATTGGATTATTGTGCTGTCAAGAGAGTATAAGAGATCGACCAACAATGTCTTCTACTCTGGCAATGCTTTCAATTAAATCAGTAACCATACCTCCGGCAGGAAGGCCGGGGTACCACAGTGGTAGAGCTTGCCAAGTTGCTTCAAGACAAGATGAGAACAAGTGTGTTTCTGTTAATTCAATCACAACGTCATTAGCAGCTAATGGTAGGTGATTTAATATAGCGATTGTTCGATAATTTCAAAAATTAGATGAATAATCACGTCAACAACAAGATAATGTAGATGCACATGTAACTAGGGATCTAACCTTTGGATCATTCAATAATTTTTTGATTTAATACAGTCTAAGAGTGAAAAAAAATAAATTATGTACAATATTTTCAAAAGTTAAAACAAAGTAAGAGGAAGGAAGAAAGGATTGTAATTTATTTTATCATCATATTCTTACATGTTACATAATACAAACATTTGGAGGACAAAAATATAATAGTAAAGAGTAATGTTTTACGGGCAATCTAGGTCTACCCAGCTGACTTCGTCCATATTTTGTAGCACTGCCACGTTAACTTTATCAAAAATGGTGCAGCCGAGATCGGTGGAACAAAGCCCAAAAAGACAATATCCATAAAGAGCGAGGGAGATGACTGGTCGGATGGAAGGAGAGTGGGACGATGGCAAGAGGACAACGGCAAGTGGGAGAATCAAGTAGAGAGAGAGAGAAGTGACGGGTTGCGGTTGCCGGCGACGGTGAGTGAACCGAGAGAGAAAATATCGTGGTGAAAGAGAAAAAAATGAGCGAAGAGGGAGAGAGAGAATGACACAGAATAATACTAGTCTTACCTGTGCAAGTCGTCCTGAACCGAATAGAGAGAGAAAGAGAAGTGAGGGAAAAGAGAGACAATAACGTGCGGAAAGAGAAATAGCAAGAGAGGGGGGCTTGCGTGTGTCAGGGTCTTGTGTTAGCGCATCAGTTCAGGCAGCAGTAAACTAATTTTTTTACACTACACCATGTTTGAAAAAGCTGACGTGACAGTGTCACGTGAGTGGGCGAAGTCAGGAAGGTAGACATAGACGGCTGTAAAACAGTATTAAATGACTTATCCTTTTCATTCACTTTTGAGCAGAAAACAAATCCTTTGCAAGAAGGAATTTACTCAAATCTCCTCTTTTTCTTTTCCTTTCTCCTTCCCTCCTTTTATTCCTCCCGTCTTTTTTCCTTCCAAATGGAGCCCTAGTCGAATGATTGTGATATTTCTCCTGCTTAGTAAGGTTGCACATTGGGTTGGGTAGACTCGACTAAGCCACCCCATCTAAAACAGAATCTGCAAGTGGGCTGGGCTTCAGAAAAATTTTGAGATTCAGATTGGATCTGTCTTGGACCTGGATCCATACAATATAATAACTGCGTCATAACAAACTGAATCTACTGGAAAGTGGAAGCATTAGTCCGTACGACTGGTACGCCACGGACTTGGACGCACTGGAATCCCGCACTTTACAGTCTGTTTTATGTTTGGTGCCTGTTTGAGAAGTTTCGGATTCTTAAAAAAAAAATATAGATTTTGAAATTTTGATTATTGATAAATGAATTTTAAAATATATAATTAATTTTTTATTTAGATATTTAATAAAAAATATGTAAGATTGATTTTAACTGTTTATTTTTTTAATCTTTTATATTATATATATATATATATATATATATTGAGTAATGTATAAGCAATGAATATAGACACCGTATGAGTAAAAATTATTAAAAATCAAATGAATATTTAAAATTTGATTTTTTTTTAGCTTCTTTAAGCTATGATTTGTATTGTGGATTTTAAAATTTTCTTACACTAAAATCATGATTTGTGTGAGACAAACACTTCCAAATGGGCCGGTTTGGAGTTGTGCAAAATCTGTTGAGTAGATATAATTCAAAAATGATTATAAAATATTAGCATAAGTGTTTTTATTGAGTTTAATTTGACCTTATTTTATATAAAAGAATTTTGTCCATAACATAATAAATATATATAGTAAATATATTATATATACATATAAATATAAAAAAATAATTTTTTATATTATTACTAAATTTATATTTAACAAAGTAATACATTTTCTTTAAAAAATGATAATTTATTAAAGTAAAATTTGAAAAGAAAAAACCACTGGTTACATTGCCATGGCATCAAAAGCTGTCAACACAAGAGAGTGCCGAACAAGAAGGTGCGCTTTGGCCTGCACAATGCGGGACCAAACGACGAGTGCCGACCATGTGCTGGGCGTTTTCTGTATCGTTACTTTGTCGTCCCAACCATGACTGGATGAGATTCCCTGACATTAACGTTGACAGATAGGGTCCTGGTTCTGGACTCTTGCCATTTTTTGAGGTTGATGGCAAATTTGTTGAACGGTCTCTATTATTTAATGCAAGGCTGTTTCTATCCTAAATTTATATAATTCAAAACTTTGCACATGTGACTGATTTTAGTAAATGGGGGCTTAGATTCAAACCATAATTTCTTATAAATGAAATGTACATGTATTTTTTTATTTTATTTTTATTTTTTTTATTAAAATTAAATAATTATATAATATTTATACAATTACATATGTGACAAATTAAGATTGTTTTGATTTGAAATCAAGTACTAACCTAATTTTTATACACATCACATACAAAATTAAGATAAGTAACCAATCATCATCACAACTCACATCAATATGATAGATCACTGTTGGAGTGGTGCAAGTAACGACTCTCTTATATAATTGACGTGAGTGCGATTCTACATCTCTCATCGCTATATAAAACAATCACGAGACACGTGACAAGTCAAGATAAATAATAATTTTGGATGGTTATTCAAAAAAAGTTTACATTATGTTATACGCATTATAATGTAAAAGGAAATTGAAATAAAATGAAAAATAGTAAAAAAAATGAATTCGAAAACACACATATATATATTAGTAAAAAAAAATTGGGATCAAAATTCGGCAACATTTATATGTTATTTTTATATTTGTATTATAATGATTATTAATTTATCATTTTTTTTTAGACATTCTTCTTGGACATATTATCACAAATTAATTAAATAAAAAGAAAGAGTAAATAAATTTAGTATAATTTGATAAAGCTTCAAATAATAGAATAGCATACTCACTGGTGCTGATTGTAACTTGTATAATATATTATTAACTACTAATTTTGTTATTAATAAATAGTTAGGAATAATTTCATCATACTTAATATTTTTGTTATTAATTATTATTATTTTAAGAAAGATTTATATATTGAATTTAACTATTAATTATTAGTTTGTTAACAGCTGTGGTGTTTATCTTTGAAACAAAAATAAATGTAAAAACAACACTATAAAAGAATGTTAAAATCCATTCACTGCTATTCATTAACATTAATTGCCACCATCCACAATCATGACTAATTATTTTGTGAGATGGGCTGTTTAACTTATCACTCACAAATTCTAAAATTTTTCTAATTTTTTGAAAAAACTATTTATTATATATATATATATTTATATTTATATATATATTCTAAAATCTTACACTATATTTGGATAGAAGGAATTGGAAAGAAAGAGAAAGGAAGGAAAAGGAAGAAAAACTTATATCATGTTTGTTTTAAAAATTAGGAAGGAAAGGAAGAGAGAGGGAAGGAGAGTTTAACCCTCGTTTAAGCAATTTTGTTATCCCTCCAAAAGTAGGCAGAAATGGAAAGAGAGGAAATAAAATTTAATGAATTTATAATAATACCAATATTACTCTTAAAATTATAAAAGCCAAAATAAAAATGACACCTTTATTCTAGGACATCCAAATACAAGTTAAAAGGGTATAATAATAAAATAATATAAAATTATTTCCTTTCCTTTCTCTCCTTTATCATTCCCAAATAAGATTTGAAAGGATTATATTTATTTCCTTTCATTAGTTATCCAAGCATAAAGGATGGATTATCCTCTCTTCTCATTTCCTTTCCTTCATAACTAATACTCTCATCTCCTTTCCTTTTTTCCCTACTTATCCAAATGAACTATTAGGTTTCGTTTGATTTTATTTTTAAAAATAGATTTTTAATTTTAAAATACGGATACACAAGTTTTTCATTTTAATTTTTTAAAAATTTATATCTGAATCACTGTAAAAATGCAGCGTTATGATTTAAGAGGAAGAATCATAGATGCTAGCTCACTAAATTTATTTATTCTTAATTTTGCAATCCAAGACACGAACAAGGAGAAAGAGACAAAGCAAAAACAAATTCTATAAAGCAAAATCATATAAATATTTCCAATCATTATCCAGATACAAACTGCTTTTGTCAGAGTCATTCTCATATAATAAGATTATAAATAAATAAAAATTAAAAAAAAAAAAAAAGTAAAACAAAGAACACCATGTGTAAGCAAGAAACAAAAGGAGAAAAAAGAAAAGCATGAAAGCAAATGTTACCTGTTTTCTTCTTCTTCTTCACTAAAAATCACGTTCCATCAATTATACCTTTCCTTACATTGGCCCACTTAAAGTCTGAAGTCTATATCACTTGTTATATCATTTCATCAACCATTTCAAATTCATAAAATTAGCAAATAAGCATAATTAAACATGTTAAGATCATTTCTTCTTGTTCCTTTCTTTGCCATTGCTGGAGAAGATAGAACCTAAACCAAAGAAATTTGCAGAAGGAACATTCAATACTGGATTGATTCGAACACCATTACCGTAAGACCCATAACTCTTCTTCAATGGAGGCTTATGATGAGTATTACTCGTATATGAAGATTTTGACCGCTTCATCGGCGGTGAATTCTTCTGCAAATGCTGTTTGTGAGCCTTAACATTTGGTGTTGAACCAGTCGAATTGCTTCGCGATAGCAGTGGGAGAGGGCATAGGGTTCGTGCATATCCACTACCACAATTTAAACTAGTGCTTCGGTTGAACCGCCAAAATGATTTGGAGTTCTGCTTTTCTTCTGATTCAGAGCTCGTCGTCGTCTTCATTTCCTTAGGGCTCTTGTTCTTTGAATTCTCGTAACTGCTGATAATATCAGGACGATCACATGGTGGCAGTGGCAGTGGCAGTGGCGGTGGTGGTGGTTCGGTGCGATGTATTTGCTTCGGTGGGACAATCTTTTTCTTAATTTGAATGGGAAGAATCTTTCCATCGAAGAAAAGCTCGTCAGCCGAGGAAGATTCTACTTCGAATCTCTCGAGAACACAGAAATCGAAATCAATGCTTGATGACGACGAATTCGATCGGAAATGGTATTGTTCAACCGGAACGACGTCTGTTTGGGAGAGATCATAAGAAAAAGAGATTCTAGGGCTCGTACCCATACCGGAATTTTCCGTGCACAGTTCGATGGCCATTCCCTGAAATTTTCCAGGAAAATAAAAGGTTGGATTTATAGTTACAAAAGAAGCATTAACATTCGAACCTAACATGTAAAGATGAGAATTAAAATCCCAACCGTCCAAAATGGAATTTCAAAGAAGTTTGAATAGTTTTGAAGAAGCATTTGTGGAATTCAATTCTGTGACTGAAAAGTCATAAGAATCGGAGGAAACGAAGTTTTGCAGTTATGAAGAAGGTAGGAAAAAATTACTAAAAGTCTAAAACCAGGGTTTCATGAAAACTTGAGCTTGAAGATGAAGACCCTTTGAAAAGTAACTAACTGATAACTGATTTGGAGGGGATTAAGAGACGTGGAGAGATGAAACTTGATTTGAGGAAGAAAGTTTAAAGAAAATAAAACGTGTAGAGAGAGAGAGAGAGAGAGTTTAATTTATCAATGGAGTTTAGTTGAGGAGAACCAATGGAGTTTATTTAGTGCTATAGACAAAGAGGAGGACATGTCTGTCATGAGGCGGACCACAGTTTTATATATAGACAATATATATGTATTTATGTATGTATTTAATATAAGAAAAATGTCTTGCTTACTAATTCTGTATACTAAATTTTATACCCAAAATGCTTTTTATTTTTAAATTGGAGAAGTTATTCTCTAAGACTTTCACAGACATACTGAAATTATAAAAATTGTCACATTATATAACAGTCACATAAAATAATTTTTTGTAAAATTAATAATACATTAAATTATGTAATTAATATGTTATAATAATATATTGTCACATTATTTTAAATATAAATTTAGACACTAATGATAAAATTTTTAACTCTTATGTGCCAGTTTATTACTGAATACGGAAAAATGAGTTCCACTCAATGCATTTAATGATAAGTTGACACATGAGTCGGGATACAAAAATTTGATATAAAAAAGTAAATAAATAATTTGACAACACAATTCTATGCAATTGTTCCATTGGAACAAAATAAATAAATAAATAAAATTCATGAAAATATCTAAATTTGATCAATTACAATTTTTTTTTCCGTAATACCAATTATTTTATCTAATCAAGTAACCGTCTATATATAATTAGAGAGAATATAATCAATTACTCAAAAATTATAACAATTAAGCATGAGTATAACTCTCACATGAAATAATTTTTCTTCCGCTGAAAAATTGATTAGAGGGTTGGCACAAAAATTGATTTACATTAGTATTCGTCTATTTTTAAAATCCGACTATCTGATTCAAAAAAAAAAAAAAATTAATGTACAATTATGATTTCTTGACACTTAAAAAGTAGACGACGACGAATTCGATCATAAATTTTAAGAGGGCAAAAGTAAACGGTGACGAATTCGATCATAAATTTTAAGAGGGCAAAAATATAAGAATCGGAGCGAATTTTATAAAAATAAATAAATAAAATTTGAAGTGCAATTCCCAACTCATATCTCCCACCTATATCTATCATTGTAAGTAGGTGAAGGTATTGGGAGACATTTCATTCTTCACCAAATATCCCATAATTATCTTTAGGGCCTCTAACTCTCTTCAGTTGCAGTATAAATTATAATGTCCTTGCATTCACTAATGAAATTGTCAATGTTTGGTTGCTGTGGAAAATGTGACTGCAATAGGAATTAATTAGCCAGCCCATTTATTTGTTCTATCCTTTGTCAAGAATAGTTTTTAATTGTTAAAGACAAGGGATTGATGGCCCAACCATAGAATGTGAAGTAGGGTTCACCATCTATAAATGGGCCCAAAGACCACTTGTGTACTTTTTTTCACTAGTTGATGGCCAACTGTATAGCATGGCTGGTTGGGTCTTTTAAGGATCAGGGGCCCAATTACCACTTCCTTGTTTTTTGTTTTTTAAACAAGGGAAGGAGTGTCTATTTAAAAGTATAATTACACTAACAAACGACCATACTTATGGTTCATGAAATTTCTAGGTTAACTCATTAGCAAGGAATGAATTAGTCTGATAAAGTTAAGATACTATTTCTTTGAAAAAAAATAAACAAATAAACAAGCCTAGCCATTGCTGGAAAGAACATATCATATCTAAGCCACTTAGGGCATCTCCGGTAGTTATTTAAATCCAAATTCAGATTTAAATTTGAGTCAAAATGTATTAAAAAAAACTTCTTTAATCCTAAACTCAAATCCATTCGAAATCTATTTTTATGTAAGTTAAAATCTAAATAAATACCTCGTTTATGGACTCAAATTTATAATTGTAACTTAACTTAAGTAAGATTATAAGATAGCGTAAAACTCAAAACTAGTTTTTACTCAAATTTTAAGTTAAATTTAGACAAAATTTTGAGTTACCACTGAAGATGACCCTACAAGTCCAGTCCGTAGCTAAAAAATAAATATAGGATCACATATTCTCCTTTTGAAAAACTTGAAATCATGACTTTTTTTTATAAAAAGTGATACAAAATGTCACTCGATGACTTAAAATTTCGACTCTTCTTAGCTTATACATATTCACTTCCTAATTGATCATATTTCCCATGATTTATGTCTCATGGGACCCACCAGGCAAGGTCCATGAAGCATGTGTAGTGCACCCAAGGACCACTAGATGTTTTATTCACCTCTTATCAACCTTTTTTTTTTTTATCCATGGAAATCTTGGGCCACTTGCCATGTGAGGAAACCCAAAAAGGAGCAACCCAAAACATCAACAAGTAGGTCATTCTCACCTAAATGTCTCATTCCTTGCTGGCCATTTTGATCTTGATGAGGAATTTGCAAGGTGCATCATGCATACATAATTTAAAGCAACATCAAGATACGGAAAGCCAACGTACAACGTCCGATCGCATCATAAGTTGATTGATTGTTGGGTGATTTAGTAAAAGTAGGTGTGAATTGTAGAGATGGCTTTTAAGGTATGATTCTTTTTTCTCGTATTGGGCCAAGCAGAGAAGGGACAAGAAGAGGTACTTCTGCAGCAAGGACAAAGGACAAAATGGTAAAGAATGAGAAGAGTAGTGTCAGGGGTGATGGCAGGTCCTAAATCTTGAATGAGTAATGAGCCACTAGTTGTGGAACATCATAGATATAGAATGATTCTGATTGCCCAACCAGCCTTTACAGGGAGATAAAAGGGCTGGAAAAAGGAAAAATTATTGAATTTGTTGTGATGTGCTAATTTATTTTTTTAATAATATTTTGTCATGTATAATATGACTTATCTTATTTAATGAGACATAATATATATAACATATTGTAATTAAAAAGACATAAAGTCACGTGATATATCAGACTCATGAAAGAATATCTCTGAAAAATACGCTTAAATTTGTTGAATTATGCTAGTGTCTAAGTTGGGATCTCCACAAGAGTAGAATTAGGAAGGAAAAGAAAGTGGGAATTAAAAGTTTTGGATTGAATCAAAATTTTGGAGTGAAAATGGAGAGAGATAATGAGATTCATAAAAAATTTAGTGGAAATTTTTTGAGATGTGACAAAAATGTTGGATAAAAAATGAGAAAATGATGACATTCAATTGGTAAAGATTGAATTGAGTTAAAGTATTATGAGGTTAACTTGAAAAGGGTCTAAGTTTTACATGTATGAGATTTGTTTTCTAAAATTTGGAGCGAGCGATAGTCTGAGATAATTCTCTACTTATGTATCTATCTTTCATCTCCACTACATGATTGATCCGTGTAATGTATTTGTTTGCACATGCGTATTATATAGACTAATCATATCACAAAAATTCACCTCCACCAAAGTGGTCCTCAAATTTGTTAATGAATGGATTGTTCAATATTTAATTCAAAGGGTTAATGAGTAATGACTTAAAAGGGTAATGAGTAATGACTTAAAAGGGTATCTAAAAAGAGTGTTTGGATAAATGAATAACTAAAAAAAGTTTGTCAAAGGCATCTCACTTTGTGGGTGGGCTCAAAACCTTTAATAATTTTGGGGAGACACCAAAAAAGGAAAGCAAATCGTCTCTTGGGAGTTTGATTGGACAAAAGATGCACTCTTTCTTCATTTCATCTTCTTAAGAAACCTTTTCCCCCAAAGAAATTAGCCAAATCTCTTTTTTGGGTGAATACTCATATTGAACTGACAATACATTTGAATGGTGAGAGTGTAGCCATCTTTAAAAATAAAATAAAAATAAAAAATGTTCTAATTATTTTTGGCCACACATATACTTTGTTTTTATGTTGTGAAAAACAAAATTCAGCCAAAAATTTAGAAATAATTTCAACATTGGGAAAATTTAGGTCACATCCAGAAAAATTCAAGAACATTTTTGTGAGAAATACTGGAAACTCCATCTGTTTTTCCCCTTCTCCTTCCCTTTCTTTCCTTCCTCCTAATTTTTTCTTCTACCAAACAGATATTAGTCTAAATTCCATCCCTTACAATATAAATAATTAAGATATTAAGAAAGTTTTCCTTTTTTAAATTCATCAGGTAATATTATATAGTTCACATAATAATTTTTTTACATATTATACATTCAACTTCTTAAGTAATATATAGCTATGACAAGAAAGTTAGAATTTGTATCTATCCTCTCACTCTAACCATCAGTGAGGAAAACAAGAATTATATAGTCCACAAGGTATGATTAACATCATCTAGTAACTTCTTCCAATTTCCTTTTAATTAAATTTTGCATGGTTGATTAGGTTTAAAGATTGAACTTGCCATTTTGAATATACATTTTCAAAATTATATTTTGATTTTTGAACTTAGGAGATGAGAGACAATAAGATACAAATTCTTTAACAAAAACATCTTGATTATTGACTAAATGTTTTACAAAAAATAAAAATCAAATCGGAAACCCTAAATCCATTGCCTTCTTTTATTGGATCAGATCGGGTTTATAAACTAAGTTTATAAAGCAAATCAATCGCATCGTCAACTGGATAGGAAAAAAAAAAATTATCCTCTTCAATTCATCCACATAGCATATGACGATTGACTTGGTTCGTAAAAGAACTTTTCTTAATCAAAAACCGTATACGCACATCATTATTTATTTATTTTTGATACAACATTGAGATACAGAGCGTCGAACTGAACTCACACTAGCTGTGTTAGGAGTTGGCACTCTCGTCACTCGAATACGACCTCAATTTTCAAACAAGTCAATCTTAATAAATTAAATATGACTCATATTATTATATTTCAACCAACATATATCAAATCAAATAATGGATTAAATAAGAGTTAAGAGATCTTCTTTTTTATTTTCTTCCTATTTTTAAACTAAGTATGAAATAAAATATACTCCCTCTTCTTTTCCTCTATTATCTTTCCTAATTCTCTTCTTTCAAGCACAGTGTTGGAATAATTTTCATCATATTCTCAAAAAATATTTTTATTTTGTCCTAAAAATTTAAATTTGACTTTGAAAAATGTTTTATAATTTGACACACATTTAAGTTTGATTTAAATTTGAGTTACTGTAGGGAGAGATAACCTTGTCTAGGGAAAAATTTATTTACAATTGGCTGCATTTGAGTAGGACAAACATGGCAAGATATAATTGGCTAGGAAAATACACGCTACAGAGTTTGGATCGCAGAGGAATTTAATCCCATTGTCCCAAGTTGACTTGCCGAGTCCGCAGTCAACCACGATGATCTTCCAGACGGGTTCTGAAACTGCCGTCCCTGGTTTGGAAAACTACTCATTTGAAAATTCTTGAATCTCTCTTACACGCATTCGCGTTTGACATTCCGCGCAAAACAGAAGGAATCAGTCTATCTCTCTCTTCTCTCTAAATCCGTATCTTTCTCTCTCTCTCTCTAAACTGCTGCAAGTTGAAATTATTTCTTCCGATTTTCTAGATCAATTCGGCAGACATAATGCCGAATTGGGAGCTCAAGAATTGTTGTAAGAGCGATCAAAAGGCGTTCCTAGCGACTATTGGTGTCTTCATGGTCGTGATTCTCGTGGTACGATTCTTTTATGGCTTCTTCTCGCTCTTTTGTTTTTAAGTTGTTTTCCGGCATGTTTGATTTGCTTCTCTTCATGTTAGATCCGAATACAGAGCTTTGCATTTATGCTTATAGTAAACTAATTCCTTAAGTTCATGAAGCTTTGATTTTTAAGAAAAAAATACTGAAGCTTTTTATTTATAATTTTTCCCCTTTAACCAACTAGCTTAGAGCAATAGACATCATGAAAAAAAATTCATGATCCACGAAAATCTAATATGTTCATATTTTGACCTCATCTCACCAAATCATCAGATTAGGGACCCACCAAGTCTCATGATTTCAATGAGTGGAGTCTTTATGGATGGGCTTTAATTCTAGCTGTTCAATTTAACTATTAAATGTCAAGTGCATCAATCAAACGGCTACATTACTCGAAACTATATGAAAACTGGTAGAACCCTAATCTAGTAGACCTTCTCTCAGTTCATGCCATTCATATAATGAGATGAGGACAATGGGCACATTAAAATTTTCATGCTATGTACCATAAGTCCATGACAATTTTTTCATGAAGAATGGCATTTTCCAATAGGGTTGTATCTTAGGAATTGTACCTGTTAACTTGGGAAATAAGGAGGGTAGATTTTGTAAAGAAGAGAAACAGATGACTATTTGAAGTACTGATCACAAGACTTACTGAGAAAAATGAATCTAAGCAACTAGAAACTGTGTTTTATCAAGGGGGATGGGTGGGGAGACGTGGAAACTACTTGATATTTGCAAACTGCAAACAGTCATCGAAGTAATTTATCTCTAGACTGATTGTTTTCCACAGATCGTATTGTCCAAATGGCAGGGCAAGCTGCCTATTAAAAGAATGTCTTTTATGGTGCTAATATGATGGTCGAGTTTCTTTAGAATTATAAGGGAAGTACATTCTTTACATTCATACGTCCATTAGACATAAGAGTCTGGTCTGGATAGCCTCCTCCCCCAATATCCTTTTGGATTACAATTCAAATCTTTCGACGATTGGGAAGTGTCTGCCCGAAATGTTTTCATGACTGTTGAACACATGTCCTCTCTGACATGATGTTCAACACAGACATGGATTTTTTGAAGCAGAGTTGGTGATATGTGTTGTCCAGGTGGGGCAATGGCCCCCCCAAAATTTTCAAAATTTAATTTTTTACCTTTAGTTTTTGGAAAATTTTCTTATAAATTAAGAATTGCTCTACCAAAATGCTGACATGGTTTGCCTTAATTATTTCTATGGTGAAATAATGTTTTACAATCGATACCATGCTCATAAAAATGGGCATAGATGGAATATAGATAGCAACAGGTTTGAGTAGCAAGCAAAAAAACATACTAGAATTGGAACTGCGTGTGATTATAAGAAGTTAAATGTGTGACATATGAGAGAGAAAGGTGGCTGAAATTGTTGGGTCATGTAAGTAGTTGCACTAGTTGCACCAGGTAAAACAGTGATATGTTAAGTAGAACACAATAGAATGATAAAGGAAATATGATGGATAGTGAGAAACTACACAATGGTGTGTGAATCCATATATGATATATTGTATGGTCCTGGATAGAGTAAAAGGAGGATGCGATACTTGACAAGAATGTTAATTTGACTTGAAACTAACAATTGTAATCTTAGACACACCATACTATGATGAATTTATCAGACCAGATACTTCTTGCTGGGAAAATTACACACACACACACACATATATATTAAGCTTGAATTTTAGTCGCCATTTCTTTGCTCTATTAATCATTTGATGATTTTTTTTTTAAAAAAATATATATATAATGATCATACAGCTATGGAGGACATTTCTACTAACACCTTTTAAGCTCATCACTGTATTTCTTCACGAAGCAAGCCATGCAATCGCTTGCAAGCTCACATGTGGTCAGGTAAGAGGCACTTTCTTCTGTCATATTTTTCATGTAGAAGGATTGAGTGTGTGTGTGTTAATATAATGTACAATTGACAGAGACTTCTCGATATTGTAAACTTAATTTTTTATTATTTTTATGATGTGATTAGATGGTTTGAATCATATTGACTCATTCAGTTAACATATCTCTTGATTATAGTTATCATTGAATAGAAATTCAGGTAGGACCTTGTATAGCTAATTCTTCTTATATAATTCTTACCAGTGATATTTTTGTGTATGCCTCTTGTATTTGAGTTGTGCATTCTTTGGCTCTTGTGAATGAAATTTACTTATAAAAAAATCACGAATAAATTAACTTGGTGTATATGATTGGCTAACATTCACTAAGAATTTGAGTAAAGAAACTAGTAGTATTGGTAGATTTTATTAGGTAGGACTATTTATTTTGTTTTTTAGACCATTAGAGCATTTTGATAGGTGGAAGTTTGGAACCCTAGTTGATTTAAGAGCTTAGGACTAGTGATCATCACCCAATTGCTTTTGAAGTCCTTCTATTCGAAAATGGGTAGATTGAATGTAGAATGATAACACTATATTTTGCATCACAAAGAGCTATTTTGTTATGCGTAATTTCCATGTCTACTGCTTTGTGTATGCTAAACCAAGTGGTTGATTTGCTTTGATCATTCAAATTTGATCTCGACTTTTCTCACAATCACTTGCACACATTTGGTCTATGCTTTCGAAATCCTGATATTCCTAAATGGGTAGATTGAGTGTAGAATGATAACACTAAAAATTTTGCATCACAAAGAGCTAATTTGTTATGCGTGGTTTCTATGGATACTGGTTTGTTACGCTAAACCATGTGGCTGATTTGCAGTGGTCATTCAAATCTGATCTTGACTTTTCTCATTGTCTTTTTTTTTTTCCCTCCCTTTTCCTTTTGTTAAGTACTTTTCTCATTTGTTATATGAATAACATTCTTTGATATTTAGTTTACTTGTGGTTTCAAGCTCAGTTTATTCAACTTTGGATAGAACTAATTCTTGTCCATTCTTTTTTTTTTTTCCTGGTGCTTATGCAATGGTAAAGCTCAATCCTTGGGCCATTATAAATTGATTTGATTTTCATTTTCTTATATGAACTGGAGTTTGCAGTATATATAAATCTATTTTATTACGGCATGCATGAGCACTCAAGAGGCATAACAACTAGCAAGGTCAAGTGGGCCCATTAGGCAGCTTGGCTTGGGTCATGAATTAGCAAGGTCAATTGAAATGTAAGGTTTCCAGTAGTCCTGATAGATGTCTTGTACACCAATCCTGGACCTCGCAGCTTTAACCCCATACGAAAATATTGCGCAAACTGGTTGCATGATTTTCCAGTTGAAGATGTGTTACTCTTAATGATCTTTTTTCTGTATTTCACACCAAGTTTATGCATTGTTTGGTTTCAGATATTCATTTCTGATCTAGATCGTTGGTTCTGAGAGTGTTGTGGGAGAGAATCTTTGTAAATATATTCTGAGAGACTATAAATTCTTCCCATCTCCTCCACAGATGTAGGGAAATCATTAAACCACATAAATTTGGTTGTGTTCGTGCTTTCATTTAATATCTATTTTCCTTATTAAAATCCTGAGATTTGATTTCAAGAACCTCCAACACTACATTTGAAGTCTAAATAAATTATATATGATCTTACTTGATTAACAGTTGATTTTTTCTTTTCCATGTCTCTTGCATGATGTATGAAAATTAGGAGATTTTTGCTTTGGATTATTATTTAACTAACTGATGTTTTAGACTTTGGTGAATTTCTTAGCTTTAAGATCCCACATCATCAGTCTTGAAGTTATAGAAAAAGTATTGATGTGATCTTCTTGACTCTGTCTCATAATGAGGATACATGGATTTATGGCATGTTCAATAGCTTTATGCCAGCATAGTAAAACAGTTAAGAAATATGTTTAGACTGTTAAGAACTCCTATATGTAAAAGGCATTAAATTCTCTTCAGCAACGTTGATGCAAGAAGTTCCCTGCATGGTAAGAAATTTTAAATTCATCCCAGATGGACACATAAAAATTGCAAGATGGCCAGAAAGTTCCTGGAACAGATCATAGTATCTCCTCTGTCAAGCAATGCCGTTTCTCCAACAAGAACTACATTTTTCATACATGATAAGCTTTGATTGTTTCACATTTTAACTGTGTGCTGTTGTCCTTAAAATAGAAAGAACCAGCTATTTATTCATTTAGTACTAGACCATAAAAATGCCTTATTTTGGTGATTGTCTCATGATATTGCTACATGTAAAGTTACATGTGGTTTTGGTTTTTGAGGTCAATTTGATGGCACCTAAGTTCTTACTGCATGCCTGATTATGTTTCATGCCAGTTGCTGGATGCCATTTTTTTTTCGTATGCTCAAACACAGATTTTCTGGCCTACTTTAATACGCAGGTAGATGGGATCCAGGTTCACGCAAATGAGGGTGGGGTAACACAAACACGTGGTGGTGTATATTGGTTGATCTTGCCTGCTGGATGTAATAAACATTTCCCCCTGAAATTTTTATGTCTTATGAGAATGCATCCTTTTAATCATGGAACAAAAGCATAATACAGGATTCATGAAAACCATCACACTGGTGTATCATCATTAACTCAATTGGATCCATCTGGCTTTTTATTTATTTAGTTTCCTCTTTTGATTATGTTATCATGAGTCTGTGCATCAGCTTCTTTATGACATCCAGAGTTTGTATAATTGATTCTTGCATCCAGATCTTGGTTCATCATTTTGGGGGATGGTTTTCATACTTGCATCCACAAATCTTCTCACTACAAGAATTGCTGCCGGTTGTTTTATCGTAGCTCTGCTTGTTGTACTATTCGTTGCTAAAAATGTAAGTAGTGAATATAAAATTTCCTACTCAAGTCCAGTATGCTATTTGCAGATGCTGTAGTTTAAATTTGAAGAACAAAAGTAGTAATTTCTAAAATGTTTATTATATTGTATTGATGAAACAGTGGACCCTTCGAGGACTTTGCATTGGTGAGTACTTTCTAGTTCTTGATAAGTCTTTTTATAATTGTTTGATTCTTTAAATATCCAGCGGCTTTGATGCTTACAGTATCGGTACTTACGCTCTGAACTTCTCAGGATTTATTATTTTCATTGCTCTAATCTGGCTCCTGCAAGAGACCACAAAATTCCGTATCCTTCGGTACATCATCCTCTTCATTGGTATATGCCTATCCTTTTTTATCTTTATTTATTTATTTTGCTAAGCATGTCTTTCTCTTTGGTTAAATGTAACTTGACAGCAAACTAGTTGTTCTTCTTTTCTTTCTCAGATTCCATTTTCCATCTCTTTTATAGTAAAAGTGTTGCTTATGTCTGATCTGGCCAAATTGCAGGTGTAATGAACAGTTTATTTTCAGTTTATGGTACGGCCTATCACCTTAGTAAATAAAGTAGATTGATTGAATTACAAGTGTTTATATAACATGAATATAATGATGCAGATATCTATGATGATCTAATATCTCGAAGGATTAACTCCAGTGATGCTGAGAGGTTTGCAGAACTTTGCCCCTGCCCTTGTAACGGTGTTGCATGGGGAGTTATATGGTGAGGTTTTTAGAACTAGGAGCAGCATGAATGGTTGGCTATTCTGAGATTTTATGTTTGATGCTTTAGGATGTGAATGTTTCCTTTTTTCTGTATCTATGTTATGTTTGTCACTTCTCTACTAACAGAGCCTGCTTGCAGGGGAATGATATCTTTCATATTTCTTGGTGGAGCCGTATACCTTGGACTTGTTATCTTGTCTTGAGGTACTATCTACTTTTGAAACAGCTAGATCTTACTTGTTTCATTCACAAGATGCATTTAGATGTTTTCATTGAAGTACAATACAATTTTTTCTTGCATGGCATTCAAAAGCACAAATCCATAAAATGCAAGGGACTCGTTACAAAACATATGGAGTCATTCCCCCACATCAGCAGAAAGAGTGAAAAGTTTCATCCATTGAATTCTGACTAGGATTGTCAAATGTTTTAAGAAACAAAAGCAATTTTTTATTAACGCCATGTGAAAACATAATTTTTTAATAGTTCTTTTGGGTATGCCAAATCAGCCAAGTGGTTTTTTTTTTAATGATCCTAGTGGGAATGTTAGTGGTGTCACATTTAGTTCCTCAACTGCAATACCTACTTTATGCCTACTAACTACTATGGGCATATCAAATTTAAATTCCTAAATTGATTATGAAAGTTAACTAGGCAAAACCCCTCAAGCCAACTGTGAGCATCCTGAAATGACGGCAGTAGCATCAAGTGGTTTAACTGGAGGCATTCAGTAATATCATGAGGATCACTTACTCTGGCCACTCCTGTAGTTTTCTATAAATGACGGGTATCTGGCTGGTTTTCAACATCACATTACCCTGCCTATAGTTAGTTATTTTGTTACTTAAACATCCCTTAATATCAGTAAGATACTTGGCTTTTTCACAATGTATTACTGAAACTCTTACTGGTTGATATGGCATGACTCCTTTTAAATAGTTAGACCATTTTCATTTTGTTTTGAAACTAAGGGGAGAAATGATAATTCATGACAACCAGTAAAGACATTTGCTGAGACTATGCATTGCTTCCTTCTTTAGTCTCTGTTTGGTTCACAGATTTGGCGAAGGAAAGGAAAAGACAATGCATTTCTTGTGTTTGGTTACCATGGGAGACAAGGAAAACAAAATATGAGGAAAAAAGAGAGAGCAATTTCTAATTTTACATGTTATTTTCCTTCTAATTCTTGCGGAATTTTTAGTTTTTAATGTTGTTTAAGCAAGATAGAAAAATGAAGGAGATCTCTTCTCTTTTTCCTTTCCCTTTCCTTCTCTGATGAACCTAAGCATGCCCATGTTCCATTGTGATCTTGCAACTATATTACCAGTATAATCTCCCTGGACACCAAGAATTGGATATTTGAAAAAGGGAAAAAAAAAATTAGGAAGGAGATAAACTTGAAGCACTGGCTATAGGTTTATAATACTCATAACTTTGAATTTGTATCTAATTGCATTCCTCTTTTCAGGCTCCTGATTTCGGCAAATTCTGCTTGATGTTGCAGAGAGATCTATTGCTTATTTATTCTTATCATTTCCTCGACGATATTTTGGTATACTGTTTTGAAACACGAACCCTAGATTCATCCGAGACTGCAAGTGTGCTCTTGCTGCAGTAATTATAATGCTCTCATTCTTTTAACTCTTGTTTGGGTTTCACATCTTCTTAGATTGATGACTATACTGTATAGCAAAACTGTATTGATTTATTCCACTCAATTGATTTTAGAAGTAAATAAATGGAAGAAATTTTGATGGAACTTAGCTGATTGAAATCTCAAACTCTGCATGGTTGAAATTTTTACAAATGCCTTCTAGTGCTAGAGTCGTTACCTCAACAAGCCTTTTTTCCGGACTATCTGTGAGTAATGTTGATGTTTTATACTTGCATATATCCTCAAGAATCAACGGGCCATCCTCGTGGAACAATTGGAGTTGATAATGTATCTATTCTTAAGCATTCCTTTCAGACATTTCACATTTGTGATTGTGTTGATAGTTTTGGTGTGCCTCTTCTGCTATACACCATAATACTTTCACGACTTCAGTTTTATTAAGGCAAAATATCCATAGAAATCTCTGATTCCGGAATCTCGCATACTGATCAAGGAATATAAACCAGCTGGGGAGGCTGACTTATGCAGGCTGGAGATCAATAACTAAATTTCTATTTCAAATGGTGTGGGGGTGTTGGAAAAATTACTCATTTGTGCTGACGCAATCAATGAAAGTGTGGATCATATTGACAATTTTGCAACCCTAAGACCATCTTGTGATGTTGTGGGTATCATTAATCATGGAAAGAATTGCCTAGAAAATTGGGATTCATTTGAGGTGTTTGCCGTAATCATGCACGCCAATAAGCAACATGTTAATCTAGCAGCGCGTGTTCCTGAAGTTCTTACCCATGTGAGATCTAATGCCACACATGAGACGTTGTAGAGATTTGAGAAGTTGAACAACTTTCAACGTCCCAAAACTAAGAGAATTCAGATCGAAGACGAGCACGTAAACAGAACCCCTGCAAGCCAAAATAGCTTCTCCAAATTTTGATGATGAAATGTGTTTGATTTTCTTGCTAGCCCGTGCCTTTTTCCTTCAGCAAAAAGTTCTCATTTACCTTTTGGTTTACTCCATGATAACCCCATTATTTCATGCACCCATCCCACCCACACATTTGATTCGTTTCCTATGTTTTGATCATTCTTTTCCCATCTAACAATATTCCACGCATAAAAGAGTCGCTAACACTTTTTTTTTTAACAAAGCTGCAAGACCTTAGACCAAACAGCCTCGGTAAGACAAGCAATTTACTACTATAATATTTTCAAAGATGAGTACCAGAAGATATCATTGATTTTGAGGGAAAATTCCTTCCAGTAGCCAACACCTTTCTCTTTTTCCTCTTCATTCCTAATGAAGAATCAGAAAATACCATTGATCCTCAATTTTGCACTGCAAATACTTCAGGATGAAGGAGCACCTTAAAAGGGTTACTTTACAAATCATCTTACATACTTGCCTGGAATTTACCCAGAAAAAGGACATCGAACAACAATAAAATCCTGCATCAATGATTTAAACTGGGGTGGAGCTGTTACAAATAAACTAGCTTTTACAGTCTAAAGAGAACAATCTTCACACGCACAAAGATGGGAGTTCTAAAACCAAACATTTGCTAAAAATTGAAAATCCACATAAAACAAATAAATTTTACTAAATATTGCCTGCTTCCTATTTGAAAAGATCGTCCATATAAATATCTCAAGTCAAAATTTCAGACCTCGTACCAAATGTAATTCATATGATAATCTTGGACCCAAAAACAGCCCTCCAAATAGGAAAATGGACAGCAGCGCTTAAGCCTCTGCTATCGGGTATTCAAAGACAACATCCTTCCCAGAAAGCTTCCTATAAACTCCAGCAAATGTCTCAAGCTTGTACTCGGTGTCATTCCGTGCCTTGGGATCCAAGAAAATCTGTCCCGAGCAGAAAAACATTATATAAAACAGACAAGGTGGACATTCTATATAATGAAAATAGTAGGGGGAAAAAGGGTCAGATTCCAGCAAATACCTTGATTATTTTTGATCCATCAATCCTGTATCTGATGCGTTTTCCAACAATCTCTGCAGGATATACAACATCCTCAAGCATGGCATCATGCACACTTGTAAGTGTACGTGAGCGTGGTCTCTGAACAGCAGAACCTTTCTTTGGTGGGCGCAATATCCTTCTCGTGGCAATGAGAACCACGTCCTGTCATCATAAATAGGTGAATGATAAACATGTAGAACACCCTTGAGAAAACCTTATACTGATGAGCAACTTAACCTTGATGAAAGACATCAAACTGAAGGAATGTAAAAAACAACAATACTACCTAAAATAGGGAGCATGCCAACAATGAAGACCTAATAGTCCATTTGGTACAATAGAGAACTAGAGAGAGAAAATGATGGAGACGGTAATGAGAGGTTTTCCCTTTTTTTTAGGAAGGAAAGAGGGGAAGACAAGAAACCCAACCACCCCACACACCAAAAAAAAAACATTACAGGCTCCAAAATTGGGCCAAAAAAGTGGATGGAAAGAAATTATCCAAGTGGTATCCTTGGTTTAATTTCCTCTTTTTTCACATTTTTAATTAAATGGGGAACAAAACTTGCATGGTTCAATTACTGTTATACTGAGATTTACTTTTTCTTATCTCTTTTCATTATATAGAAAAAACACTTGCATATTTGTAAGTGAGTGTATAATGGTAAAATATGTGTATTGGTTTCCTTCTTTTACCTCCTTCCTATACCAAACAGTGGAAAATTCATCCACTTACTTTTCAATCCCTCCTAAAAACAAGAACAAAAAAAGAGACAAATAAGGTTTCTTTCCCTTGAGGATGAAAGTCCAGCCTTCTTGCTTTTCCTTCCTTCCAGTTTTCCATCCTTGTTGCCAAAAAAGGACCATAAATGATCATTCACAACACCCCATAAATGTACAAAAAGACTCTTGATATGATTACTTATTAAAAACTCCAATCCAATGAAATTTTTAAGCAACATTCTTGGCTCAAATTCTAGAAACCAGGAAAAAGACTATGCAAATCAGATTGTTAAAAATCATGTACTCAATCTCCTTTCTGAAAGGCATTAAACTAGGCAGCATCTATCAGGTTGAGGAGCCTCATATTTCCTAGTGCTGACAATGCAAGAACATGTAGGAAATTGATAAATATGGATAGAAAAATAATGGAATGAGCAGGTATCCCCATTACTTATCTTTTCCTCTTAAAAAACAAAAATGGCACTCGATCAATCATCATTAATAGAAATTCCCAGGAACCTTAGATTTGCACTAAAAACAAATAACTCTAATTTCATTTAAAACAATGAAGAATCAAGGACTAATCTCACAATTAAAGCTAATAGCATATAAACATATTCACTTTACCATCTCTTTGTCAGAGTCAAGACACAAGGTCTCACAATATTACTAAAAAACACTTCATCTTGATGTTGAGAACACATCATTGGAATAAAGCAATGTCAAGAATCAAGATTACCTTCCCACTGAACTTCTTCTCAAGTTCTCTGACAAGCCTAAGATGTATCTTGCGGAAAGCTTTCCTCAACCTATAGGGAACATGGATGACAACAGCCTTGCGATTTCCAGACACATCAATTTGACTGCAGAGAGTAAAAATATGTTCGTGCTGGGTATAAAAGAAGGGGCAAAATTCAATATGCAAGCTGTACAACCCTTACACTGCTGAGTTAATATAAAGATCTTTTAGATCGCTTTTAAGCTCCTGGTTTGTATTTTCCAAATCGAATAATGCCTGTATACACATTAAGGAATGAAATCTCAATATGGAAATCGCATTTTCAGAGTCCAAGAAGTAAGGTTAATATAACTTCAGCAATATTAATGGAAAACTGACCTGTGCAACATTCTCCTCAAATTCAGTGG
This sequence comes from Nyssa sinensis, assembly GCA_008638375.1. Lineage (NCBI taxonomy): Eukaryota > Viridiplantae > Streptophyta > Magnoliopsida > Cornales > Nyssaceae > Nyssa > Nyssa sinensis. Next base: position 6,335,212 of record CM018043.1, on the reverse strand, counting down.
GTTCCACATCCTTATCTTTGTGGATCTTCTTCTTTGAAGTATACATCTTCACAAATTTGTTATGTAAAATTGTGATCAATTGAACCAATAATGGCAAAAGAATCAAATATAATATATAAATGTGTTTAACAGTACTGATAAAAAAATGTGTTTAACAGCACAAGTATCACATGTCACGTGTATACTCAACTCAAAGCCTTACCCCAAACTATCTGGGATTGACTACATGTATCTTATCTAACCATTATGCTCTATTTATAACTATCTCCTCTGTTGTAACACACACTAACGTACCTTTTTATTATCTCAACCCAAGTTATTTTGGTCTTCCCCTTATTAGTGACACATACAATTAAACAATCGTAGCTATCATTATTCCATCAGCATCCTCCATTTCTAATATTAAGTTCGAAAGTTGAAATAAAATATTAATTTTTTTTGCTTTGACTGCACAACTAAACAATAAATATAATGCTATTGAAATGGAATAACAAAACAAAAGAAATTAACAGCTTGATGATATCAACCTGACCTCAATCTGACAATGCAACAAGGATACATAGGTATAAATAGCAGCCCCTTCCTTTATTAGGAAGGATGAGAATGAAAGAAGAATATATGTTAATATGGCGTGGCATAAGGTAATCTGTAAATCAAACCAGGGGAATGCGTCTACGGGGTGTATCCAAACTATTTATGTCATGTAACACAATCTATTAACAATATGTAACTTTATGTATACAATCTCCGTAAAAGGCACTAGCAATGACAACATAAACAAGTAAAATTTCAATCATTTAAAATTATTAAAACTAAAACACAGAAACATAACTGTAAAATTAACAGCACAATTTCCTGATGATGAACTCTCCAGAAAATCCATTACTAAATCAATCTTGTGCAAGCAATACTTGCGCACTATCCAGCAATCTATTCAGACCCCAGAGCATCCAATTCACATATAATAAATTTAAAATTATTATTAAAAAAAAAAACATAGTAAACTTTCCTGCAGCATATATGCTTCAACTCACACCCTTCAGTGGCCCATACAATAGAAAATCAGTATCAACCCAACAAGAAGAAGAAGCTCAAAATTACTTATCAAAAAAGAAAGAAACTATGGGTCAAATGTGTTTTCCGATCATAAAAATATTAGTTAAGAACACACATACATGCACATGTAAAACACAGTCAAAATGAACAGGTTCACCATTAACGTTTCTACATTAGAGAAACACTCTCGACCCAAGATAAAGTGGCATGAAAGCGAAAGTCAGAACAGATAAAAGGTCAAATGAAAAGGTTCAGCGACGACTTCAATTGATCGAACTATAAGCCAACCACAAGAACTAGAAAGGGGGCCCAATTAAATAATCGTAAAAGACGAAATTCACTGATTCAGATACACACCTTAAAGTGAAACGGAGATTGATTCGAGCTGTACGGACGGAAAAAGCCCTAGCTTCGGCCACGGAGGTCACAGAAGGGGGTGTGGAGAAGGCGAGTAAGGGTTTAAAAGGCGAAGGGGCGATAAAGAGGATGTTCGCCCTAGTTCTGGACGGTAAGGATGAATTGGATGGATCAAATTTGGGTCGTTGATCATCAGAACAGACGGGCTTTAAAGTGGGTGGCTCAGTGAGGCCAGTGTGTTCCAGTGGGCACTAATTCGGCCCGTGGGCTATTTGTGTTTGATTTGGGGTTTGGGCCATCTGTAAGGGTCTTTCTTTTTGTCAACAACACGGGGAGGGAAAATTATCATAAATATGTGAGCACGTAACATGAAACTCGTATTTTGACATATTATGTGAAAAGAGATTTTTTTTATAAATCGATTAAAGGATATTTTGAGTCAGTTTATGCATATCAGACTAAGTTTTATTTTTCGTGAAGGCGAGACTTGTTCGTTAATTTCTAGTTGTCAACGATCGACATAAAGAGACTCAAACTCAAAATCGAAATATTTAAATTTTATTTTCAACATTTTTACCGTTCGGTTACACTCCCAAATGGTGTAAAGAGACTTAACAAAAAGCTAACCGATTTGAATTAAGAGTAAATTAGCTCTTTTGTGTCATAAACGATCAATCTACTAAACACAATTAATAGATTATACATTAATAAATGGGCAAATAGATTATGTATATAAATAAATAAAATAAGTTTAATGTAATGTGTATAAACTGAAAACTTTCTGATTAATTGGATATTTTTCCTTTACACGTGTATATATAAGAAAACCCTAAACCCTAAAAACTATTTCCTAAAATATATACAATAAATATATTCAATATAAATATATTCACACCCTCCCTCAAAGTCAAGGGGTTTGGGATGAAAACACCGAGAGTTTGTCAAGAAGGAATCGAAAGCGAGCAACAGTATGAGTCTTCGTGAAGAAATCGGCCAGTTGGAGCACAGTGGAAACGAAAGGAAGGGAGATAGAACCAAACTGCAAATGGTGACGAACAAAATGACAATCAATCTCAATATGCTTAGTGTGCTCATAAAACACTGTATTGTGGACAATCTGGATAGCACTTTGGTTGTCATAATAGAGAGGAGTGGGAGAAGACTGACAAAAGCCCAAATCAGACAAAAGACCACAAAGCCAAACAATTTTAGCTATAGCATGAGCCATAGCATGGTACTCAGCCTCAGTAATAGAACGGGTAACAACACTTTGCTTCTTGCTTTTCCAAGAAATAAGATAATTACAAAGAAACAAACATAGACCAGAAGTGGACTTGCGATTAGTGACATCACTAGCCCAATCAAAATCAGCATAAGCAACGAGTTTCAAAGAAGAAGTAGAAGATGAAAGCAAACCCTGATAGATAGTACCACGAAGATAGCGCAGAATTCGAACCAAGGCAGCCCAATGTGGGGAACGAGGAGTAGAGACAAACTGACTGATGAGATGGACAACATAGGCAAGATCAGGACGAGTGACAGTGAGGTAGACCAAACAGCCAACAAGTTCCCTATACAAAGTGGGATCATCTAGAGGGATACCATCAGTAGAATTCAGTTTCACATTCAGCTCAATTAGAGTGTTAGAAACCTTAGAATCGGTTAAGCCAGCCTGATGAATAACCTTATTAGCATACTTAGCCTGTGAAAGAAAGTATCCCTTGGGAGAATAGGCCACTGCAATACCAAGAAAATATCGAAAGGACCCAAGTCCTTCATTTCAAAGGTGCGAAACAAATGCTGCTTAACGAGAGTGATGGCAGAAGAATCAGAGCCAATGATAATCATATCATCCACGTACAGTAATAAAGCAACAAAGCCAGAAGAGGTTTGAAGAAGAAACAAGACTGAGTCATGAGCACTGGAAAGAAAACCAAGCTGAGTAACAGCCGTCTGAAAGCGGTCATACCAGGCGCGTGGAGATTGTTTCAAACCATAAAGGGCACGATGAAGGCGACACACATGACCGAAAGAATGAGACAGTCTTGGTGGATGACGCATATAGACTTCCTCTGTAAGATGGCCATTAAGAAAGGCATTCTTAACGTCCATTTGATAGAGGGGCCAAGAGTGAATGGCATCAACGGAGATCAATGTACGGACAGTAGTCATTTTGGCAACCGGGGCAAATGTCTCCTCATAGTCAATACCATATTCTGGAGAGAAGCCCTTAACAACAAGTCGAGCTTTGTAACGATCAAGAGAGCCATCAGAGTTGGTCTTGACTTTGAAAACCTATTTACAGCCAATCAGATTTTTACCAGCAGCCAAAGATACTAACTCCCAAGTGGATGTCCTTTGTAAGGCAGCCAACTCTTCAGCCATAGCCTGGACCCAATAAGGACTCTGACAGGCTTCCTTATAAGACTGTGGTTCTGAAAAAAAGTGAATAGCAGACAAGAAAGTACAGTAGGAAGGAGAGAAACAAGTGTTAAAAAAATCAAGCAATTTTATCGATGGCTGGCGATGACGAAGAGGATATCGACGGGGAACAGGATTAGTGTCTTCAGAAGTAGAAGGAACAGAGAGAGAGAGATATCTGGTGGGGGACTAGTTGATGCAGTAGTGACTGGAGGTCTAGTGGCATCAAAGGGGACAGCGGAACCAGTGGGTTCAGGAAGGGACTCAGTAGTGACTGTAGAGATGTGCTCATCGGAAGGCACATTAGAAGGAAAATGATCAGTGTGAATCAAATCCTCTTTGGAGACAGTAGCAGTGGTAATAAGTAGTTGAAAGTAAGCCAATCGTTTAAGAAAAGCCACATGCCGAGAGACATAAAGGCGACGATAAGTAGGATCATAACAACGATAACCTTTCTGGGTTGAACTGTACCCTAAGAAGACACAGAGAACAGACCTAGCACTTAATTTGGTTCTATCTTTCTGAGGAAGGAGAACAAAGCAAGCATACCCAAAGACACGAAGAAGAGAGTAATTAGGTACGTCAGAATACAGAGCTTCCTAAGGAGAATGACTAGAAAGAAGAGGAGTAGGCATCCGGTTTAGAAGAAAGGTAGTAGTAAGAACAACTTCACCCTAAAAAGGTATTGGAACAGAAGCAGACAAAAGAAGAGATCGCGCAGTGTCAAGAAGATGATGGTGTTTACGCTCAACTTTACCATTTTGTGCAAGAGTATCGGCATAAGAAGATTGATGAATAGTACCTAATGAAGCCATGTAGTCACAGAGTTCTGTTTTAAAGTACTCCACACCCAAGTCAGACCGGAATACTTTGATAACACACCCAAACTGAGTGAAAATCATAGACTGAAAATCACGGTAAATTTGGTAGAAATCAAACTTATGTTTCATAAGAAAAGTCCAAGTATAACAAATACAGTCATTAACAAAGGAAAGATAATAAGTAGAATCACCTTTGGTAGAAACAGAAGAAGGTCCCCAGACATCAGAGTGAACTAAAGAGAAAGGTGTATGAGAAATTGAAGTACTCTTATTAAATGATAAAGCTGTCATTTTAGCAAGTTTACAACCATGACACTCGGTAAGGTCACTAAGTGAAACTTTACCCAAAAGACTAGACTGAACTAAGGATCGTAAACGATCAACAGACAAATGACCTAACCGCGAATGCCATAAGTAAAATTGACTTGATTAAGAGTCTAACTGAAAAGAAGAAAAAGCAAATGAAGGAATAGTAGCAAGAAGATGTAAACTATCCACCACATATAGATCCCCAACTTTACGCCCTGTCCCAATCTGCTTCTTGGACAACCGATCCTGCATAGTACAAACAGAAGAAGAAAAAATGACATCAAAACCAGAGGCATCAAGTTGACTAATAGAAAAGAGACTAACTGATAAATGCGGAACATAAAGAACAGAAGGAATTGTTATCACAGATTTGTTTGAGGGTAATACAGAACCAATGGATAAGACAGGCATGAGAGATCCATTGGCAGTACTAACGGTAATGGGAGAGGGAGGTGGGATACAGTTGTGTAATAAAGAAAGATAGGGAGTCATATGATGTGAAGCACCAGAATAAAAAATCCAGATTTGAGGAAAGATACCTAAGGAAGACCCAAGCAAACCTGAATGAAGAGATAGAACAGAAGCAGAAGCAGAAGCAGAAGGCTGGGTGGCAGAAGACATAAGGTGCTGGAACTGAGTAATCTTAACACTCAAGGAAGCAATGTCGGAAGCACTAGTTAAAGAGGATGCTGTGTAGGTTGCTGGAGACCGAGAAGTATGCGAAGCAAGGGCTCGGAACTGGGTGGATGATTGCTGAGAGGAAGTGGGCGGACGTCCCCTCTTGGGACAATTATACTTCCAATGGCCCTTTTGATGACAAAATGCACATTCATCAGAGGGTAGTGATACACTCTTAGGCCTGCCAATGGACTGAAGCGGAGTAACAGGAGGAGTGGGCAGTAGAGTTGGCTGTGCAGGAGCTAAAAAGACAGAAGGAGATAAAAACTGACTGCTTGTCTTCAGGCGGGTTTCCTTAGAAAGAAGTTCACAAACAATAGCATCCACAGAGGAAAGAGGAGACCGGTGAAGAATACCACCACGAATCGCCTCAAACTGAGGAGAGATGACAGTTAAGAACTGTACTAAACGACCATCCTCCCGAAACTTCAGATAATCATCAAGTACACTTATGCTAGGAGACTCCATCATAGCAAGCTGATCCCAGAGACCGGTCATCTCAATATAGAAATCTTGAATAGACTTGTCTCCCTGACGGGCACCCTAAGGGGTTGTCTCCAACTCATATCGTTTGGAAAAGTTGGACTGCTGATAAACACCAAGTAAGTACGTCCACACCTCATTTGCCATGGAGTACTTAAAAAACATCATCCCAATCCGGTCATCCACAGAGTTATGGAACCAAGTCAGAATCTAAGCATTGTCACAATCTCAAGTTTCACATGTAGCCACATACCCCTATTTCTTAGGATCTGATAAAAGAATGATGAAATCAGATACATAACCCCACTTTTTGCGGTCAACTATAAAATTTTTCATAACACAAAACCAATAGGTGTAATTGACACCATTGAGTTTGCAACTAATAACATGAATTTTATCCTATGTCATTGTAATAACAATAGGGACAAAGTGTAATAAAGAGACAAGGGAAGCGGTTGACTGGTTGAACAGGGGCGGAAGAAAAGAGAAGAACGGAAGAGGCGGCGCAGAAAGAATAAAAAAAGAGCAATGCTATGCATACCATTTAAGTTTACCAAAAAGTGTTTATACGCTGACGTGACAGTGTGATATTAGTTGTATATCACATCATGACATAATATACAATCAATATCATACTATCACGTTAGCATGTAAACACTTCTTGATAAACTTAAATGGTAAGAATAATTTTATCAATAAAAAAAATAGAAAAAGGCGGCTGGACTTGGCGTTGTGGCACAGAAAAAGAAAAGAAAAAAAACAACAGGGAGTCGGTCTTGCTATAAACGGCTAAGAGAAAGGAAGGAAGCAGAAGGGGCTTGCGGCTCAAAAGAAAGCAAAAGAAAAAAAAAAAAAAAAAAAAAGAGAACAGAAGAAAAACCAAAAAAGTCAAAAAGAAAGAGAGAGAGGAGAAAGCAAAAGGAAGAAAAAAACGAAACAGGGAAAAGGAGGAGCAGCACTTTGAGGCAGATTAAGAAAAGAAGGGAGGCAGGCGGCTAGCGGCACAGGAAGGCAGAAATAGGAGAAAGAAGAAGCGGCGGCGCAGAGAAAACCAGTGGGAAGAAAACTGCGGCTGTGATACATGAAAACTTTTTGATTAATTGGATATTTTTTCTTTACGCATGTATATAAAAAAAAAATTTTAAATCTTAAAAATTACTTCTTAAAATATATATAATAAATATATTTAATATAAATATATTCATACATATTATGTGTTAAGAGTATCAAGAAGAATTATACATCTTAAGCATGTCAAACAGGTTACATGTACTAAACATGTTGAAACGAGTTATACGTATTAATCATATCGATTTAACATAACATATTTATTTAAATGGGTCGTGCCGTGCTATTCATGTAATATTCATACGATTAATCAATTTTGTTGTGGTCCAATGAACCTATAAATTAAATAATTATATTTCAACACAATACGAATATGATCCAACAAGATTTACACACTTGATCGAAGTTATGCGTAAATTTAAGAACATGGAAGTTTAAGATTTGCATGAGCAATGAATGGGAGTTTTGAGTGTGCAAAATGTTGTGTAATAAACGGACACATCTTTCTTTCTGAAGAAAAAAAAAAAACCAACCTAAAGTTTAAATTTTGTATCCAACACAGACTTCAGCCGTTCAGGACAAGAAATCCATAAAGATGAATACAAAAAAATGAATCATCCAAGACATGGTGGGTAATTTTATTTTATTTTTATAAGTAATAATCTATTCAATTTAACAGTATAATATGTATTAATTGGACCAGAAATCCATAAATGTAACATTATGATAGCTGCCAATTACAATGATGCATAGCAGTTTCGCGATCAGCAACCCATTGGCCTGGTAATTTTTGAGTAAACCGGATTCATAGATAAAGTTTGTAAATCCATTAAATCTGAAATTTCAAATTAGTTTGCATTTCAATTTGGTTTAAGAGGTAGGTTGATATGGAATGGCTGAGTGGGCATCCAGCGCAGTAGGTAAACCTTTTGTTTTGTGCATTGAAAACAAAATATCAACCAACTACGACAAAATTACTGTAAATTAATGAGCGACATGCATTTGTGTGATATATAAGGAAGATGATAAATCAAAACTAAAGTGATTGAAATGAATGACCAGGAAATTAAGGAGTGATGAATTCCTAAGGCGACAAGAAAAAATACAGTACCAAGGCGATGGATTTTCTCTGTAGAAAGACATGATGGGTAACATAGATTATGATATACCGAAACAGAAAACAGTAATTTATCGTGAGCCTAGTAAGATCCTTTATTATACTTATTTATGTAAATAGTCAAATTTTTTCTTCCTTATCCGTATACATAGACTTGAAACTGAAACAAGTTCAGTCATATGGTTAGTTTTGTACATCAAATTTGAGCAGATGGTTTTCACATAATCACAAAAGTCAAAAAGAAAATCAATTATTCTAACAACCACCTAGACAAATCTTTTATTTTATGCATTAAATAATTATATATCAAGTCAGTGTTGTAGGTAGGCTAACATATATTACTCTGAAAGTCTAAGGTTTTTCCCAAGTTGAATTTATCAGAACCATGATCATTATCATTAAACTCTTCATGTTTCTGCTCTTCATTCCCCACTCTTGCTTGGCTCAAGAAACCAATCTCACTGATTATGCAGCTTTACTCACCTTCAAATCCCATCTCATATCAGAACCCAATAACATTCTGGCCGGCAATTGGAGCTCAAAAACCAACTTCTATGACTGGCTTGGAGTGTCATGCTTGAATCAAAGAGTTGTAGCTTTGCAGCTCCCTGGTTTGGCTCTTGGAGGTAGGATTTCACCTGACATCGCTAATCTGACTCAACTCATCGTGCTAGACCTCAGCGACAATGACTTGACTGGCTCTTTACCGAATGAATTAGGCCACCTGCATAACTTGAGAATTCTCAATGTAACTAGAAACTATCTTCAAGGAAGCATTCCTGCAAACATAAGCCATTGCCAAGAGCTTGAAGAACTATATCTATCAGATAACATGATGACAGGCAGTATACCGAAAGAGATGGGCCTTTTAAGCAACCTCAAAGCTCTCCGCCTCAACAACAACAGTCTTACAGGCAAGCTTCCTGTTTCGTTAGGAAATTTCTCCAAGTTACAATACTTCTATTTGCATGAAAACCTTTTAGAAGGATATATACCTGCAGAGATTGCTGATCTCTTTAGCTTGACACTCATTTCCTTTCGAGGTAACAACTTTGCTGGCTCAATACATCCTTCAATATTCAATATCTCCACATTACAAATTGTTAGACCTCTCCATAAATAGGCTTTCTGGAGAACTCCCAGAGAATTTGGGTCATGGTGTTCCTAAACTTGAAAGATCTCTTTCTGGACAGCAACCGGTTTACTGGGAAAATCCCAGTTTCTTTGTCCAATGCATCAAAGCTTAATTTACTTTTTTTACCGAAAATGATCTGCAAGGAAATATTACCTGGTGAGTTGGGCAGGCTGCTTGAATTACAATGGTTGGGATTTGAATATAATCGACTTTCTGGTAGCATACCATTTAGCATCTTCAATATTTCGTCCCTTCAAGGTCTCAGACGCTAGGCACAATTACCTTAATGGAGAGGTACCCTATGATCTTGGGGTTTGGCTTCCCAATCTTGAAGAGATTTATCCTTTCTCACAATCAGTTTAGTGGAAGGATACCCCCCTCTGTTTCTAATGCCTCAAAGCTTGTTTACCTAGAGGTAGCAAACAATAGTTTCAGTGGGCCAGTTCCAATGATGCTGGGCAAGCTAGTGAACCTTAAAAACCTTAACCTACAGCATAATTTGTTAGTCAATGAACCCCAATCCACACATCTTGACTTCCTAAGGTCTTTGGATAACTGTAGAAAACTGGAATATCTGATCCTTAAAGAGAATCCTTTGAACGGAATTCTACCAGATTCAGTTGGGAATCTCTCGAGCAATCTCAGGGTCATCGATGCAGGATCATGCAAGATTAAGGGCAGGATTCCAGAAGTATTGGGAAACTTGAGCAGCTTGTTATATTTAGGATTGGACAACAATGGCTTCGAAGGGACTATACCCTCATCCCTTAGTGGCCTGCAAAACTTGGAAAGGTTGCTTCTTACTACAAACAGATTGGAAGGGACCATTCCAGCAGAACTGTGTAGCTCAAAGAGACTGGGGATGCTAGATCTAGGGGAAAATATGCTATCAGGATCCATACCCATATATATTGAGAATCTCACTGAGCTAAGAGTACTTTCTCTGGCTGCCAACAACTTCCATTCCACAATACCTTCAAACTTCTGGAGACTAATAAAGTTAGAAGGCTTGAACATGTCTCAAAATCTCATACATGGCTCCATTCCTCCTGAAGTGGGAAACCTGAAAGCAGTCTACATCATGGACCTCTCTTCGAACAAATTCTCTGGTGACATTCCCAATTCTTTAGGCTACCTTCAGAGCCTAACTTCACTCTATATGTCCAATAATTCACTCCAAGGTTCTATCCCAGAGACTTTTAGCAAGCTGATAATTCTCAAGGACTTGGATCTGTCCTCCAATGTGCTCTCTGGTACAATTCCCAAATCCCTTGAGCTACTGCAAGATCTCAAGTATCTAAATCTTTCTTTCAACAGTCTACAGGGAGAAATTCCGCATGAAGGAGTATTTGCAAATTTTGATTACCAATCTTTTATGGGAAATCCTCAACTTTGTGGAGCACCCAAACTACGCGTTCCTTTGTGCCCCGATCAAACCTCCAAACCAATGAGAAGAATATCTCACAATCTTGTGATAACCATCCCTGTTACTGCAGCAGTTCTTCTTTGATCATTGGCTTCATTACATGGATCATCACTTTCCATAGAAAAAAGAATGTGAAGGGCACCAATGGGTCAGATTCATCACTCAGAATGGGGCATCAGATCATCACCTATCATGAACTTCTACGTGCAACAGAACATTTCAGTGAAGCCAACTTGCTGGGAAGTGGGAGTTCTGGTATGGTTTACAAGGGCACACTCTCTGATGGTACAGTCACTGCAATCAAAGTTTTTAATATGCAATGGGAGGGGGCACTTAAGAACTTTGACGCGGAATGTGAAGTTATGCGGAATGCGCGGCATCGGAATCTAGTTAAAATAATATCAGCTTGCTCCAATCTTGATTTCAAAGCTATGGTACTAGAGTTCATGCCAAATGGAAGCCTGGATCAGTGGTTGTACTCCCACAACAACTACTTGAGCCCAGTCCAAAGACTTGATATAGTGACAGATGTAGCATTGGCCATGGAGTATCTCCATCACGATTGTATTGTGCCCATCGTGCACTGTGATTTGAAGCCAAGTAATGTTCTTCTAGACGAGGACATGACTGCTCATGTGGCAGACTTTGGAATTGCCAAGATGCTGGCACAAGATCAACCAGTGGCACAAACAAAGACTCTTGGAACTATTGGGTATATAGCTCCAGGTATGAAAATTTAAAAGTAAACTGCACATACTATTTTTTAATCTGTTTGGAAGTAAAACTGGGGAAGATGTCCTCCAACTACTTTCATAAAAAAACACTGCAACAATAAATATTATCAATTCTAACTGATCAAAAAATAAATAAATATTGTCAATTCTAGACCATGTTACATTTCACTAACTTTGATCAATACCTTGTGTTTTCACTTGAGATTTTTTATGTAATAAGAGATTTACAACTTAAAAATCTTTTTGCAACAAATCTTCTTTATATATAAGGCATCCAAAACCTTCCATAAAAATTCATTGTTGTGGTCGTTGGAATCAATCTTTCTTGATGTTGCTTCAAATAGACAATAAAGTTCACCTTTTACTGGTACTTAGATTTGAGAGCTTTGTTGGAACAGAGTATGGGCTGGATGGGCATGTATCCACAAGCGGTGATGTTTATAGTTTTGGGATTTTGTTGCTCGAGACATTTACAAGAAAGAAGCCTACAGATGATATGTTTAGAGGAGACTTGAGCTTGCATCAATGGGTAAATAAATCCTTTCCTGATGCAGTAGAGAAGGTGCTGGACCCAAACCTTTTGAATGACATTGGTCTCAATAGAGACTTGCTGAAAAAAGATACTGGTCTCAGTAGAGAAGACATCATTGCCCAGACGGATGAAAAGCCCTATGAGACTGAACAGATACTGGTGTCCATCATTAATGTGGCTTTGCTATGCTTGCGAGAATCGCCAGAGGAGAGGATTAACATGAGAGATGTCGTGGTGCAACTAAAGAGGATAAAAAATCATTTAAATCAGCTCCTACAACGAAGAGTTTCATACAGTTCCAAATTTTAAATCATACAATTTGTGGTTTCTGTTTCATTTTAGAGTGAGAATTTGAGTATGTTATTTTAATGGAAGTTTTAAGTTTGAATTTTGTCACTGTTGAGACTGTTATCCTGGTTTGCTTTATATAACTTTTTAGCTTCTTGATTATACTATATTGGTTTTACGGTGTATTGATCAGAGTAGGCTCAAGATCTGGTTTTATCAGATTTCATCAGGCATACCACATCACAAGATTCAAATTTACTTGAATTTTGGTTCTAACAGGTAATTTAACAACCCTGCAATTTTAGTCAGGAGATGTTTATCTTACAAGACTCCATCTGTGTGATGCATAATGTCATATCCTCATACTGGTTCCAAATGCAGGAAGAGAAGAGGGGGGGGGGGGGGGGGGGGGAGGTGTGGATTGCTGAATGCCAAGTAAAACTTTAGTTTACTTTATAAGCATAAATCCTGAGAATATTTGGAATGAGAGCTAGTCGCATGAAGAAGGAATAGAGGGGCATTTGGAGGATGGTGCCGCTGTGCATTGCTTGGAGCATTTGGCAAGAAAGGAATTGCCGGATATTTGGAACGATGCTAGGACATTCATTATGGCCCTAGATAGAGCATACAGGTGAAACAGGACTCATAAGGTCCACAAGTTGCAGCAGCCAACAAGGCATGGTTGAGTTGAGCTCAGTTTATATTTGTTTCCTATTGGGATCCTAGCAGACCAAAGCGAATGAATTAAGTCCTTTTCATGAGAGAAAGCACAGCTAAAGTAGAAAGATTACCGCGTGCCTTTGGTGATCTAGACATTGTCAAGGACACACCAGCATGGTTAGCTGTATGAAAAGAAGCAGAAGTACAAAAGATGTGATCATCAATTTTCATATGACTTTTATTCTTCCTAAATACTGAACAACCAGAAATACCAATCCTGAAGTTTCATCATCTTAAAGTGATAAGAATTCAAACGAACACAAAATATCTACAGGTAGATTTAAGCAGTACGTAAGAATTCCATTATGACTATAGAAGCTGAAGGTAAATATATTATTCTTATTCCGGATTTCTCAGTTCTCTTCCTAAGAAAAAATTGACTTCCTGTTTATTACAATTAAAGTGCAAACATTTCAAACACCCGAAAATTATTAGTCCGGTAGGAAAATAGTAAGTTTAATGCATGTGCCATGTGCCTTGTCCTCTAAATAATCTACTTGAGGAAGCAAGATGGGTCAGCATAAGCCGAAGCAGTGTCCCACTACAATCACATCAGCTCCTGTCTATTTAAACCACTTAACCATGATAGGATTTCTTTTGCACCTTTTTCCCATGAACAATCCAACATCATGTCATGGGCAGCCCCTTCAACGCAGACCGGTGATACACCATAAAACCTGCCTGTTTCGTTAAGTCCTTCAGCATCCTACAAACATCACTTTAATATTTATCAGCTAGCTACCAATATAGTATAAAACAGACAAATATCTAAAACAGTTTCAGGCAATAATAATTGCAACAGCAAAGAGCATCAATAGTCTACAATATATCGCTTAAGCAATTATGAACTGGCAAGTGGCAAGTTGAAGCAGCAGATTAGAAGATGGAATGGACATCAAAGTTTGATTTTTACATAATAAAGCTTCGTTAAAGCATTAGAGAGAAATAATTTTGTTGGTAACTTTAAAGTGCATGGATAGATGTTAAACATAGAATTTACCACTATGAAGTCATCATTTGCACCCAGCACGAGAACGTCAACAGAAGGACATGGCACTGAAGGCATGGGAAGTGATGCATTGAGCTTCCTAAGATCAAACAAAGGCATCCTTGAACTTTCTGTCAATAGCTTTTGATAGCTGAGAGAGACCAAAAATAAGTTAAAGGCTTAGTTCCCACAAAAGAACAAACAGTTTATGGGATAAAATATTTATTGAACAGATATGTTTATCTCTTTTTAAGGGGCCATTGCTTGGTGCAGTGGTAGAAACTTGATCTTCCAAATGTGAGAACATAAGTTTGAGTCCAAAAATGGATGCCAAAGGTTAAGTCCCACTATAGTCCAACCCTTCCAACAACCCAAATTGGTGGGAGCAACATTGAGTAATGACCTTATATAAGAAAGATAAAGAAGCATGGAAGGTTATGGTTATTACATAAAATATTTCGTGATGACTATGTTAATTCATGGTTTTGGTATATTACAAGAGAAATCCAATTATAATGGTGTGACAAGACATGAAATAGAATAGAAGAATGTAGTTTAGTCAAACATTTCCCATATTTTTTTTATTTTTTATGATACAATGCCAAGGTTCATGGTAAAAGCAAGGTAGCAAGTTCTCACTGTAGTGTTTGTGTTGACAATTTACATGCTCAACGCTACCTATAACAAGCCATCACCTGAGTTTTGGCACTATTTGGACAGAGTGATTGCCCTCAAACTCAAAACTTCATTCTCAAAAGTGGCAGCCCAAGCTTTTACCGTTATACCAAGTAATGGTCCCTATGCTCAGCATTACCTATAGAACTTTTATTCATAATCAGCAGTTTTATGCTCTGCTATTTTTACTTCTAAAACATAAATGAATCTATAATTTTATATGAACACTAGTAAATAAGGGTTACATGCAAGGTAAATATTGTGCATTAAAAATACACCAATATAATATAGTTGGAGAAACAATCAAACTATAGGAAGATGAGTAAAAAGAAGAAGCTTCGAGCAGCAGGATTTTAACCCAGACTAGGCAAGCCATTGTTGTAAAACAGTAGGGAACCACTATTCAAATATCTACTATTTATGCTATTGAATCTTTTCAATTTTTAGTTTTTTACCTGAATTTGAAGCATACATTTTTTTTCATTTTTTTTTTTCAAATGCTATATAAAGTATAATGATTTATATTTGAAATTACTTATAAAAAAATTTATTGCTATTTGGATTGTTTTCCTATAAAGAAATAAAAAGAAAAGTTTTTTTCTTCTCATTTTACCTGTTCAGCGGGAGAAAAATGATTTCTTCCCTCAGTAAAGTCCGGAGTAGTGACAACTGACAAACTGCAAATATGCTTTAACTTTCTGGTCCTCAACAAAATGGCCCTCATTAAAAAATTCTACACATTTTAATGAACACATTTCCTATAGGAACATTTTAAAAATATCACCCATTCAAACACAAAATAAACAGTTGAAAGATGATAGTATTTATTTTGTTTCCTAAACAATCTAAATGTCACTTCACCCTAGGAGCTCAACCATTAAAGTGTTTCCTGGACAACAGTGTAAACCAAAGGCATTAAATGTTTAGATTAGTTCCCAAGGGTTACAAGATTGATATCCATTAAAGAGTTCTGGAAATCTATTAAAAGTATAAATGCTTTTAATGCACCTTGGAATTTTTGGTAATTTAAACAAAATCTAACCAACAATTAACACTGTTTTCATCTGGGTTCTTTAAAAAATTCACTCTTTCTTCACCTTTTAAGTACTAATAGTCATTAGTCACACCTTTCCAAAACATTATACTTAAAAATTGAAAAATCCCCAATAAAATCCCTGTTATAATGTAATAGATACTTTTCTCATTTTTCCTCGTCTTTTAATTTAAAAAATCACACCTTTTTATTGCATTTTACTTTTTAATTTCACAGCTCACAGTCCTCATGCAGGTTCTATAACTATACACATTTTAAGTCCTATAAATTCTTTCATAACTTGAGAAGTAATCAATTTTCAGTTCTAACAGCATAAATCAAGCTACAAACTCTTGACTCTCTGTGTTTCATGATTCAATTTCTCTATGCAAATAGAACTTGTCCTGCCAAAATGTGTGTGCATATATAAAAGATAACGCAGAGTCTCAATTAAAAAAACGTAAAGTTCAATGTCATATATCATTTTAAAGAACACAGGATGAGTTCTCATGAACAAACCGCAAGACCAGATGATCCTCCATTGATGCAGAGAAAAATGTTTCCTTACAAAGAGGCAGAGAAGTTTGGAAAGCTTTGGCTGCCAAGCTGCGTGTCACCTGATCCAGATGTCACATCAATCATACCTCAGGTCATAAGAGTAATGGATGCTTTAGTTACTATAGAGCTTATGCAAAAGAACATTGAAGATAGCCATGAAAAGGTTATCATCTTGATCAAAAAGCATCTCAAGAGTATAACTTGGTCTCGCTGGGGACCATAATGAATAGCAGTGAGTTTGAAAAAAATGAGAGTAATCAAATCGTCATTCTTTCATTTAATAATGTATTAATGGAACCTACAATCAAGAGGGAGTACAATATTTGAATTCAACACACAACAGCCACTGTTAAAGTATAGGTGCTGTGAAATCACCAACTCATCTAAAAGCTTAAGCTGTTAGAGAGGATGTAACTTTATTATTATATTCTCTAACACGCCCCTTCACGTGTGGCCAGTTTGAGCCTACACGTGTTAATTCATATTTTTCAGGGTGATGGTGAGATTTGAATTCAGGACCTTTGGCCTGCTCTGATACCATGTTAAACTACCAACTCATATAAAAGCTTAAGCTATCAGAGAGAGTGTAACTTTATTATTATATTCTCTAACAGGTGCTAATTTTAGGATTTAACAATCAATCTAGATTTCTGTACATCCATGTTACAAGAATCAAAGAGAAGAAACATGCATGGGAATGATGTTTCTCAAAAGTGTGAGAAAGACTAACCTTAAAAGCAGCAACAGGTTTGGAAAAGAGATACCGCCACACTAGCCCACTGAACAAATTAGCAGAAGAATAGTTAGTCCTGGACCTCCTGGTCAATACATTCAAGTAAAAGAAGAGGTTATTTGTATAGGTAATTAGGGAGTCACCTATTACCCGAAGGAGGTACAGAGCAAACCAGCACAGCCCCAGCAAGATTCGGGTAAAAGCTTTCCATTTCTAGAATCACGCCCAATTAGCGAAAGATGATCATCAATACAAGTTAGGAACACCGCTTAAAACCAAAATATCAACAAAGAATATTTTCATGATACTTGAACCAATGTCTTAAAATGACTGTAAGGTTACACCACAGGCCCACCTTAGGATCAGAATGGACGTAAGCATTTGAGGCACAGTCTTAAGCGCCAACACATGAAACTCGTGTCTCAAAATGTTAAGATTTTATCTGGTGCTTACAACCTCGAGACTTGTCTGACATTTGAGATGTACAACTCATGACAAAAAGGGTAAAAATTAGACATGACTACCAAATATCATTATCCTTCAATTGTTTGGAGTCCCACTTCAATTGTAAGTATAGATGTACTGGGGATTTGTAAATGCACTTCAATGGGGAAAAAATGCTGATATTATTTGTTGAAACTTAGTTGAGTAATCCTAAGAATTTAATCGACGTGACAATAGGTATAACCGGTAATTGAATGCTTGAAATGATATCCATTTGAATTATTTGTACAATGTGTAAGCATAAATATATTAATTTCCACGTTTTCATATCATATTTTGTTTATATTGGGGGACTGTGAATCTTACTCTTCACCCTTAAGGTTTATGCCTCATTCGTCCAGATTTGTACATCATGTAAACAAAAATATTAATTTCCATGTTTTCATATCACATCGTTTATAGTGAGTGACTATGAGTCTTACTCCTGAGTCCTGACCCTTAAACTTCATGCCTCATTCATCTCGAAACCTACTTCGCCTTCTTGAATATGGATATCAAATAGATGAAGTGAACTATAATATATACCTAAGAATTGTCCATTCCTTGTATTTGCGATGTAATACTGAACAATTAACCCTCCAAATGAATGTCCAAGCAACACTGGTGGCAACCTAATTTCTTTTCGGATGAAGTCAGCAACATCACCTCCATGTGTCTACTGCAGAATTTGGAGGAAACAGGAAATAGGAAGCGGAATTGTAAAAGAAAATGAAAGAGGAGTGCATGATTCAGAAAAGCAGTCAAAGGAAATGTTTTCCAGTGGAAGGCTAAAATTACCTGGAGGGAACCTGCAACTGAACCAGCAGGAACATCACTTTCCCCCTAACCATGTTGAGAACGTACACGAAATCAAAACCAGATTCACAAATTATATATTATAACCATTCTACTGCCTAAATATAGATTCAGAAGAACTGCAACCGTGCTTTGATGCATCATACAAATCCTGTTCTGCAACTTCTTCTTCTGCAACAGGTTCTGATTTAATTACGTTTAATTGTTTTTGTTGCTTTAGTTAAGTCTAATTCTGTTTTACGCTTGTTACTGTTTTAATCTGGTTTCAAAATAGTTCTGTATTTTCAGAATTGTTTCTGTATTTTTCAAAATAGTTTCTGATCTTCAATTTTAATTTTTGCTTCTGACTTAAATACTGATATATTATTTTAATAACAATTGTTGTGATGGTTATAATCGATGTATGAAGTGTGTAATCAGGTTGGTGTGTTATCATCTAAAAGCAGAATTTTTACTCTTGGGTGTTACAAGGATTCACATCCTCTACAGTAGAGGATCCTACACTCCCAACAGTATATTGTTTTTATGCATGTTACCTAAGAGCTGATGAGTTATATATTTAGAATAAAAGGTAACTTTATCCATAAAGTATAAGAAAATAATGCAATTTTAAGAAAAGTTATCTTAGATGATATGAACCCATCTCATAATGTGCAATGTAGTTATACATGAACAGGTCCGCTTAAGAAAAGCTAGTATCAATAACACAAAGATATGATGAATATAGTGACAAAGGGAAAAGCAGATCCATATTGTTAGAGAAGATTAGCAATTTAGAACCAACAATCAATTATGATGTATGATTCCATAACTCAATCTTATGTGCAATAACATACCCTTATGAATTATGATGTAAAAATTAAACTATCCCGTAAGGTTAAATGCTCCCATTTTCTTTTAGAAGTGGCCTAGAACTTTATGGCCTCATGGTCCAATTGAAACAGAGGAAACTAGAGGTGAGAAAATGTGGGAAGAAAAAAGGAATTCAAATTTTTGAATATAGTACTTCATTTTTTTTCTTTTGGTTTTCAAAATTGGAAAACTCACATTCAGTAAGCCAAAAATAGTCTTATTGGGCTCACTTGAGCATGGATTTTGCCTTCGCAGGGGAGAAAATTTCAAAATCTAATTTGTTGCCCCATATTTTCTCAGTAACCGAACAGAGGCATTAGGGAAAAAGTAGAAGAAAATAAAAGAAAAGCAGCAACAAACAGCCGTCAACAAAAATCTTAGCTCGTGTTCTGCATCTTTTCTCCACAAGCAAAATTTTTATTTGGTAAGCTCGTGTTTAGACTCTAGATTTCAACTTTCAAGAAGCAGATAAATATCAAATATGTGACGGATCATGGAGCTAAGACCAAAACATCGAATATGTATTTATATATACACATACATATATAATGCGAGAGAAAGCACCTGACCCAACAAGCTAACTGCATAGCAATCATAACCACGTTGTGCAAAGAAGGGCATCCAGTGTTCAGCCCAACACCAAGCTGCATGGAAGCTTCCATGGATGAAAACTAGAGGTGGGTTTTCGGATCTCTCTCTTCTCTCACCCGGAACCTTGTGGTCAAGACCCTTCTGGAAAATGACTTCCATGTTCAGACCAGAGGGAAGCTCGTGGAAAAGACGGGACTGCCCTTGCTTCAGCTCGTACGGTACCCGCATTTTGTAGTCCCTGTTGAGGACCGCGCGGGACATTCATGGTCATTCTGGTGGACGGAACATTTGCAAGAAGAGAGCTAAGAGCAGCCATTGTTATGCTGACCCTGACAGAGCAACAGCACCCTGTTCACATAACCTAGTTTTATCACTTGGTTTTGGGGATTGAGTTCGTCGTGGATTTACCCCGCTAATTTTACATAATTACGCATCTCTCCATCTTGGTCGGGAAAACTACCGCTACATATGACTATTCTATAACTGTACATATATAACATACAACATTTTAACCGTTTAACGGCCACTACAATGTTGAGTGAGTCTTAGCACTGACCCTGGTGGTTGTACGAATCAAACAGTAAATCAAAAACATTAAGTACACGTAATTCGATAAAATATCTACGATAACATTGTGTATTAAAAATATTATATGAGTAAAAATACTAACAAATTTAAAATTTTTTTTTTTACATTGACAATTCACTCAAAGTAAACTCAAAACTCTAAAAGTAACACTTTAAAATATGTGTATTATAATATAAGAGACGAAATTAGTTGAAATACCAAGACAAAAAAATGGGTCAAAAATTTTTTCGTCCATTTTTAGGGTCATTTTGGGTAGCATGGGATCATTTAAGAATTCAGGTGAATTAAAAATTTGGGTGAATTGATGAACACTGGTTTGGATGCTTTAATTGGCTGCATTAGTTTGTCCCTGCTTCAGCATTGGTTCACTCCAGCCTGTCCTTGATTTTGCCCTTATCTGGTGAGGGCCACAGTCGGGAGGCACCAGATGATGCTAAAATGGCAAGACCAGGGCCACTGAAGCAGAGGAGTGAAGATGTGCCTCTGGAACATGTTTCACTTTCAAATAAGAATTTCTCAATACAACAAAGCCTTACATAATGAGTATATGTTTATATAATTCTTGAACAGAAAGTCACAGCCACTGGAATTTTGAAGATGAGATATTGGAGAAAACCAAATCATTAGCTTTGCATTATTTACAATAAGTTGAGGACCAATAATGTGGTTTCCTCCAATTCTCACATCCAAGATCCATGCTCAAATACTCATGAGGATGGGATAACAAGGGAAATGGAGCCATTTTCCTCCACAAAATGACTTGGTTTTACATTGGAAACTCAGCCACGAACCCTCAATGGTAAGATATTGAAAGGTTTCAAAGTGTCAACTGTAAAAAGAATTAACCGATAGACTGATAACTGGTTAGGGAAAGCAGCCATGGGATGGAATATATAGGGGCAGTGTGGAGATAAAATGGTGTGCATCCCGTTACAGCATGTCAAGCATATATTGCCCTCATGAGGTTTAGTTTCACACACATTTTGTGATGAATGAGGATGCATATTTGTTACATGTCAAGTATGTTTTCTGCACAGCATGTGTTGATCCAAGGAATTTAATGGTTTCATTATTTTGAAATGAATCTATAATTCTTTTAGGTAAGTTTGCAGATTGGTTATGAACTTGGAAAGCCTTTATCATAGGCAGGGATAATTCAATTATTTGCTCATGACACACTAGCACTCAACACAGAACACTCAATTAATGGCAATTGAATACAAAAATAATAGTTCTCTCCCATATGGCTACATAAACATGCTCAAGGGAAATAACCCATAAAGTCATAAAACTGACCAGATGAAGCCATAACAAAAAAAAAAAAAAAGACGGCCAATTAAAAGAAGAAAGCCATGGACATTTCCTTAAAAGAAGGCCAATTATATTGCCCCCCATACTATGAGTATAAATGCTTAATTTGGATCCCACTTAAAGAATATAACTTCAGATTTAAAATTGCCTTAAGGCACACCCATGTGGACCCCTCAGTTGTAATTCCTTAATTATAAAGGAAACAAAATTACACTCATACCCACACACTGTAATCCAAGACCCAAGTTAGACATGTTAATGATATATCAGAGAATACTCTATATATAGGCATGGCACTCTCACACTATATAATCTAAAACACCAATTGCAGTCTCTAAAAACCTTACTAATTATAACTCTTATGGCTGATTTTAGACAGGATCTATGGAGCTGTAATCCTCAAGCTGTCTCATATTCATATACAGATGTGAATATCGGAAGGACTAAACCAGGCTGCTGAGCTGAATCCAAGCATTTTGATGAATTTCAACATCTCAGATTTCTCAATAGAAACTTCCTTGGCACACCAAGAACCAGAATTCCCAGCCAGCAATGCTCATATTCTTCTTGGTACTTCCCACTATGATGGCAAGAATGCGATGCCGGTTGATCATAGCAAGGCCTTGACTGGAGATGACTTCCATGAAAGCAAGAAGAGAAAAATGAAGGAACTATTGAAAGGCAGCTCCGAGAAAAATTATTCTACAACTTCTGGAAATGGGAAGAAAGTTAGAAATGATACTACAGAAGAGAACGTGAGTTCCAATATTTTCATTGAAATTTTGCAATTTTCCCTTTCATTTCATAGGTGTATTTTTGTTTCTCTACACATGTAGGATTGAGCTTTCAGTTTTCTTTGATTTTCATGTTTTTAGAGCTTAAGAAAAGGAAAGAAAGTTAGGGACAAAGAGAATGAAGAGGACAAGTCAAAGGAAGTGATTCATGTTAGAGCAAAAAGAGGCCAAGCTACTGACAGTCATAGTTTAGCAGAAAGGGTAAAATTTGTAAGATCTTTGGTCAAATTCATTTCTCAAATTATTACCATTGAACTGTCAACCAAATTATGGTTTTAGTACCTAAAAGAAGAGGAGGATAAGTATAATTTTTTCTTAATACAAAATACTGGGTTGATGAACTAAACTGTAATACTTATACCATCATGGACCAGGTCAGAAGAGAGAGAATCAAAAATAGATTGAGACGCTTGCAAGACCTTGTTCCTGGATGCTACAAGGTAGAACTTATGTTTTCACTGCAAACACTTCTTTTTCCCTTCATTTGACTTGGTTATGTGTAGAGTTTCCTATAAGTGAGTTCATTTATGTGTTTGTTTTGTATGGATGTGAAAATTCATGTATATATAATGTGCCTATGCATGTATTCTAACATTGATTTATGGATGCACAGGCAATGGGGATGGCAGTAATGTTGGATGAGATAATCAACTATGTTCACTCATTGCAGAATCAGGTTGAGGTAATAAGTTACAAATAGAAATCCTCCTGTTTATGCTTTCTCTGTTCATTAGTGTAAACTAACAACTATTTACCGTGATTTCCCCCCAAACTTTCAGTTTCTTTCCATGGAACTTGCCGCAGCAAGTTCTTTTCATGATTTGAACTTGGAATCAGAAGCTATAAGTAAAAGCACAGGTGCTCCTTCAGTAACTTTTAGAAGCTCAAGTCAATTTTCAGCCAACTCAAATATTCATGGTTTAACTTAGGTTGAATTGAGATTTTTTTTAAAAAAAGAAAATTTCACAATCAATATATATCCTGCTCCAAACACATAAATACACATCTGTACAAAGTTTTGTATATGTTAAACCATGAAGGTATCCATATATACAATTTTATTCATTTATGCAAGTATTTTTAAGTATTCTATGTATATGTGCTTATGTGTGAGGTGATTGAGTGATGTTGACAGTTTAATGTTGCAGGAGATAAATACACATGAGGCACAGAAGATGAGAAAGATGGTGTGGACAGGATTTGAAGACAGACTTGCTTCCATAAAACATTGTTCCCTTGACTGCAACTTTGGCCCTTACTTCCCCACATGAATGTGTTCCCTTTCCCTCTTCACAAAAATCATATATGTTTCCCTTTTACATAGCCTACATGCTATTGATAAATTACAGATTCTCTTCACTCCAGTTTATTAATTGACAAAATTGCGTTCTAAGGCTTTTCACAATCTCATAATAATATCCTTTAGTGATCCTTTAGTAATGTCTTCCATTCTATACAATTATCGAGACAAATTTGTGGTAACTCTTGAACGTGTCCTCTGTATATTCAAAGTATATATACGGGGCTTGATGTGGAAACTGACTTTGATTTGGTCTTGTGTAATGGAGATTTTATGGGTCACGGAAATATGTGGAAGGTTATGGAAAAGTATAATATGATATTTGTGACATTTAGGTGTACCTGTTTTTGTCATTTATAAGTCCAGTAAAATATACCATTCAGTTTAGGGTTCCTTTAAGGAGGAGAGAGAGAGGACTAGTTATCCTATTTTAATCAGCATCATAGCGCATGCTGTATATTACATTACTGTTAGTATACTGTTATCATACATATAAGCAAACGTGCTTGATTGGCATGCAAGTTTACATTTGCTTGCTTAGTAATCCTTTCTTTTGATCATATCTCACCTGGAAATCAATTTGTTCAGCCCAATGCAAGCTATATGATCTAACCATCCTATGGAACAACACAATCATTTATTTTTGGTGTAAAACACCTAGATCAGTAGGTGTATATAGAAATGCATTCTCTAATATACTTGTAATCAACAGCAATGATGCAAAATACAATTTGGTCCATTCTTCTACCACCTTTTACATCATTGCTGTTGATGAATTTCATTAGTAGCTGTTGATCTGGCCATTTCTTCTACCTCCATTTACTTAGGAGCAAACACGGCTAGATCAACAGCTAGCATCAATAACTATGCTATCTGTAGCTTTATCGTAAAGCCTCAACATTCAACAAACACCCAAATTATCCAACACATCAAGAAAAAGAAGGGGAAATTATTTCTGAATTGCTAACAGCCAAATCACCCGTAACATCTAGAATTATCGCGTTGTCGAATGACCATCTGTCCAATTGTATTCTTCACAATGCCTATGAGTATTCATCAAATGAAAGATGCTGATTACATATGTGGGACAAACAACTTCCCCCTGAGTTATAGATAACTCCCGACATAAAGCAATACCGATCAATGAAAGGAATAGTCATGGGATTAGCTGAGGTCCCACAAGCATACGGATATACAGAATCTTATGGATGTTGCCAATACATAACTGTGAATGATTGAAATAAGGAAGGAACATACGATAACATTTAGGGAAATTAATTGAAGGGAAGGAGTGCAGATGCATTGCATTCAAAGATGTGGGATGGAAAGAGGACAGCTTGAATGGGCCATATCATGCTCACAAGAGGATAAGACAACGTGGATTCTCAAGTTTTTTCTAAAATGAAAGGGGCCTCTGAACCTTTAAAGCTTCTACACCTTTTCTTTGGACTCCTTTCTTGACATTTTTTCCTTGGCCTTTTCAGAGTGCATGCATTGGGCCCTACCTAGTTGAGACACTGAGACAAGAACAACCATTTGCGAATTCTTACATATATATTTTGGAGAAACCAGAGTGGCCATTGAAATACCAGGAGTGGCCTACCAACCACTGTTCGTCACCTAAGGACGATGGCTACTCCTGTTTAGAGTATGTTTGATGGGACGAGGGAGGAAATGAAGAGTGGGACAGCCCCACAATACTTCCAATGCTCCTCTGAACAGTGTGCCGACTTTTGCGGACTGGTCCCACGATTTTGGATTAGCCATGCGATCCAAACTAACCCTTAGTCCCAGATTTCCCTTGCCATTAGGATGTCAATTTTTTACGGAGCATGATAACACGACACGAAATTAACGAGTTTGGATTTAGCATAAATGGGTTTGAATCATAAACGGGTTGACATGTATAACACGATTAATAAACAGATCGGGTTTGGGTTTTACTAGTATCAACTCGTTTAACACGACTTAACACGTTTAATTATAAAATATATTAGAAGTTAAGGTAATTCATCTCACATTAAATATTGATCAAGGTTTTGAGATTTTTTTATTTATAAAAGAGATTTCTACTTTGATTTGACCCATATCCAAAGTTACTAAACTTGAAAATTATCTATACATATTAAAAGATAGGTAAATTTTTTTATTTAAAAAATAAAAATAATAAAATAAACTGGTTAAGTATGTCGACAAGTTTAACCTGTTTAATAAATGAGTTAGGTTTGGGTTTTGAAATTTGACACGATTAGTTAATAGTGTCGGGTTAGAGTTGACACATATTTTCGAATATATATGTCTTGACAAAACTCGAATACCATACGATAATACGAATTGACACCCCTACTTGCCATTATGAGGTATATATTTTTTAATTGCATATTAACAAATGATAAATAGTTAATATTCAATTACTATAGCATTCTAAATTAGTAATTTCCTTGCATTAGTCAACTATATTATCCTATCACAGTTCCATAAAACAATTATCATTTCAACTTTTTTGATTGTCCCTATCAAATGTCAACTTTTTTGTTTCTATCATATTGGTTAATCATGAACTATCATAAACATTATATAAATTCATTTTCTGCGTGATGCAAAATTAATCTAATTTACTTATTAACAAATTTAAAAATAAAAATTAGTATATTATATTTTATTTTAATTGAAAGGACAGTCTTGCAAGTTAGTGAAAAAAAACTTATTTTTTAGTTTGGTATTGTTTTAAACTTATTAACGGGATTAGGGTTGTTTTTTAAATCGTCTTTTAAAAAAACGTTTTAAAATTGTCTTTCAAATAGATGCTTTTGAAAGCGTCTTTTTAAAAGACGATTTCAAATTTTTTTTTTTTAAACCATCTTTTAGAAAGACGTTTGTAAAAAAATTTTTTATTAAAAAATCATTTTTCAAAAAGACGTTTTTGAAAACGTCAAATAAATTTTTTTTTTTTTTAAATCATCTTTCAGAAAGACGATTTCACAAATGATCTTAGTTCGATAAATAAGTTTACTGTAACTTTATTTTTGAAAATTTTTTTCAAAACAGTTCTATTTTGAAAAAAAATTCACTTCCATGAGGTATGTTTCTTTAACAATTAGATGGTTTAAAATATTAAGTTTTTACTTGTTCTAATCACTTTATCTTTAATTTTTAAATTATTTAATAATTAAAACTTCGTATAAATTTGAGTTCATGATAATGTTGTCCTAAGTGAAATGTATAAAAAAAAAATGCCTACAGGATGCTAAAAAAAAGAAAAAAAATTGGATTAAAAAGATTGAATCTTCTTATTAACAATATTTAATTATTAATTCATTCTTAACCTATTTCATATAAAAGAGAGATACGAAATTAATTATCACCTACTATTGACCTTAACAATTAATAATCATAAGAGAATTAAAAGTTATTAATTAATAAAATTATTAAATATTAACCCTTTTATGATCTTTACAAAGGAATTTTTTTTTCCTAAATATATGATTTTCAGTATAAAAACAATATATGTATAATAGACTTTTTTAATTATAAAAAATATGTATTATATCTAATTTAAGTTATTAGAAATCTGTTAATTTTTTTATTAAAAAATTAATGGTAGTAATAATTTTTATAATACATGTATACATGTTTATTTTTTATTCTAATAACTAATACTATAATAAGTTTTATTTAAAAATTATAATTATTAAATAGTGGAAAAAAAAATTATTTGCTTGACAAGGTACTAGCCCGGTCCATTCGGGCGCAGCCCAAACCGTATACAGTTCGTCTCTTTAGCTTGGCAGAGTCCTAACTTCATTGGCGAGCCCCTGTATCATTATGAATGTTTAGCTTCTTGTGAATTTGGATTTTATACTGAGTTATAGAGATCGACAACTGTCACAAAACATTTCATTTCGAAGATGATGTCGTCAAAGCAAATTCCTGAAGATCGAGGCTCTACTCATCCCGCTACGTTCAGGTAAAACCAGTCCCCATTGGTTCCTTCATCGTGTCCATTACTGGAACCCTAATTGCAAACCTAATCCTCTGTTTGATTCCCGAGAAAACTGACGAAATGAAATTAAAGAAAAAAGAATCAAGATTCTGAGACAAATAATTGTATCAGGTTTTACGACGAATGAGTTGATTTGCTTTAATATTCTTATTAAGTTACCAATTATTATGTCAATAGGGCAGTGTTGTTTTTATTTTTATACACGTAGCACTTTCTTCAAGGAAGAGAAATCTCTTGGACAGTTCAATTCTTTCTGTTTGGTTTATAAGAAAATGCAGGAAATGAAATGAAATTAGAAGTATAAGACCATCTCCAACCCACCTTCAAATCTTCAAATTTGAAAGTGGGGAAGAAAAAATGGCTTTCCAACCCATCTTCAAATTGGCATCAAATTTGAAGGAATGAATAGTGTTTTCAATTTTGATTTTCATATTTGAAGAATGAATAGTGATTTGAAGATTGGTATGGTTGGAGTGAAAATGTAAAAATGTGGACCATCAAATATGAAGAAGATGCCAAAATGAAGATGAATTTTATGATGATAAATTGTAGATGCTTCTAAATGTTACAATTTTCATTTCACAACTAGCTAGCTTAGTTGAAATAGAAACATAAATTTCAAAATTTTGTTTGTCTTCCACCCTGCACCAGGCATTTCCTCAGTATCCGAAGTCCGAACTGAGGGCAATGTTGCTAGGGTGTTACAAGGAAACGTGGTATCCTAGCCATTAGCGAGCCAGATAGAATACTAACTTGAATAATATATATTTTATTTTATTTTTCAATTTTCATTTAGCGGGAAATATAAAAAGTAATGTACTGAAATTAATGGAGTAATGTGCAAAGGAAAGAGCATATGAAAAGTCTGGCACATATTTTCTATAAGTAATAGTAAGTTATTCAATTGTTTATGGGCTTCTGAAACTGAGTAGGAAACTTCTTTTAGTTGTCATATGGGTTGTACAAACTGTTGCCTTTATTTCTTTGGTTTTGGGTTGATGTAAGCATTGATATGAAAATTTCTGTACACACTCATAAATATGACAATTGCTATTCTACCTGGCTTGTCCTTAGTTGCTTCAGTTGTTTGTAGTGATGTTCTCATTTCCATGTAGACACACTCCCTTGCAGGATAATCCATATCATTGGCAACTTCATGAGAATATGGTCCAGTTTATTCCATGTACCAGTTACTTGTCCCAGACAGGAGCTTCAGTTGTACTTTTCATCTTCAGTTGTCTTGTTCCATCATCTATCGTATTTTTAACTTTGCAAAAGCCTTGGAAGGGAAGGCCACTCTCTAATACACAGGTCAAATAAAAGTTTTCCTTTGCATAATGAAATAAATATTAAAAAAGCAGAATGAAATTCGCTGCTTATTGATTACCCATTACATATTTCTTATGTAATGCTCTTTCTTTTCAGGTAGTACCCTCTATAATAAATGGTGGCATAACAGCTCTATACTTCATCCTGTGGGGAAAGGGCCTCAAATCATGTGGGCCTGTAAGGTAGACTTTTTATACTTGAAACGATTCTGACCAGTATCTGAATGTATCTGCTGCTTGTTTGATACTATTTTTTCTCCTCTTCTTGCTAATATTTTTCAGGGAAAAAATTTTGGATGCAAAATTATGCAATTTAAGGAAGAATCAATTGTGAGACTATTATATTACATTTCATACTTTGGTAAAAGCACCCATGCATTGATCATGGTTTTGAAGATGGATCTAAAACTTGGTATTAGTGAACCTTGGTACAACCTAGTGTAGGAACTTAAGTAGCACTGATGTGGATACAGGACACGGGCATGATAAAAGACAAATATACTGACAGGGAAAATCCTAAAATAGTTGGACAGAGAAGCAGCAAGTGCACATCAAATACAAATATAATTTTTATTTTATTTTTATGCATCTATTATATTAGACAAATGTATAACTTTGATTATTTTTTTGAATTTTTATATTAAGATGCGTAATGTGAAAGATGAAGTTTAACAAATATCATAAAAACTGTTGAATTTTTTTATCAGTCTAAATTTTTTTTATTCATATATATATATGTATGTATATTACTATTTTATTACTTATACTATTTCCCTATAATAAAGAGAGTTTATTACATGTTTCGCTCATGATGGCCATGTTTAATGTCAAAGATCTTATTGAGAGAGAGAGAGAGAGAGAGAACAAAAAAATATTCATCTTGTTTCCTAAGGCTTTGGACATGAATCCTATTAAGATGTGTTTATGATACATAAGTCACGTGTTTGGGAATGTCTAAGATGTGTCTCTAGGCCAAGTGTATGAGATAATGAAATTTTTTTTTGAATTACTGAATACATCTACGAGATGCCGAACATGTGTCTAGGAGTGTCTGCAAAGCGTCACTGTTAGACATAGAGATGGTATGTTTGCGGAAGTGCCAAGCTTCTTAGGTAGGAATATGAGACAATGTCAATTAAATCTTGAAAAGATAAAAAATGAAATAGAAACGGATAATGAAATGGTTAAAATTTATGTAGCACAAACACTTCTAGAGGGGAATTATGTTCATTTCGAAAACTGTGTCAATATCACACTTCTTTGACATCTCCTACGCAAGTTTCAAGTGCACCTTGGAAATAAGATTAGGAAATTAGCATTACATAGAATGGAAGTGTAAAAAAATTGAGGGTTTCATTATGAAGAAGAAGGACAAGAAACATATTATATATATATATATATATATATATATCAAGGTTGTTAAAATCGGAATCCTATGTTGGATTGCTTTGGAGGTTCATAGAATCAGATCGTAAGATCCTACAAAATTCTTAAAAAAATGGCCAAGTAAATATGTAAAAGTAAAGAACTATTAAAAATCAATAATAAGGAAGTCTAAAATAATTAAATAAATAACGGATAATATTATGACAACATGTAGAAGTATATGTATCTACAATTTTTTATTTGTATTTGCTTATAAAATGTAAGTTTTAAAATTCTAAAATAATACAAATTAACATTTTAAAAAAATAAACTAAAAAATTCTCTAATATAAAAAGCTAAATGTAGGCAATACTTGTTAAGATTTAGTATTGAATCATTTAATAATCAGTGATTTGGGTTAATTTTTAGTCCACAAAGTGAAAACGATCCTACAATCCTATTCGATTCTACTACGATCCTGCTACATGTGCAATTTTTATGCGATCCTGATCGATTTAGCAATATTGGATTATAGGATCATACGATCCTACAATCCGGATTGCGATTTTGATAACTATGATATATATTATATAAATGGATAATTTATTTATTGATGTGGCTTGGTTGAGAAAGGGAGGGCAATCTGATGATTTATTATATAGAAAAATATGTACTTACATATTGATGGCTGCCAACCATCCTGTTGTACACTTTGATGCCAAAACTATATGTAGCTTGACCATATGGCTATTTAAATTAGGAAAGAAGATGGATCCATGTTATGAGAGACAGAGAGAGAGAGAGAAGAACAAAAGAAGTCCATTGAGTAAAATTTAGATTTGGTGCTTACAGTCATTGCACATTATCATAAGAGGAGGAAAATAGGAAAAATACGAGAACAATAGTGGGAGATTAATATACATTTTCATTCACTAACAGTTTCAGTTTTAAGATGAGTTAGTTGTTAGCATGATATTAGAACCTTAGTTTTTAGGAGGTTTTAAGTTCAAGTTTATCCGTTTGCATTTGTTCCTCGTTTGGCTTGTTTGTACTAGATTGCACTCTGTTCTATTTGTTTGTTTGCCTCCTCTTGTACGAGGTTGGCTTGCACATAAGTGAGTGTGTGAGAACTTGATGTACATTAGGTTCATTCTCTAACAATTTGAGTTTTTAGGTGAGTTGGTTGTTAACAAGAGGAGTGAGAATAAAGGAGATGGGAGAGAAGAAGAGAGATTGATGAGGGGTAAAAGAGCATTTGTTCTTTCAATGTCTTTCATTTATATTCATCTTTAGGTCTTTTTCAATTTACATTGATGAACTTGTTTTTTTATTTTTTATTTTGGTAATAAATTTTTATTATAAACAGAGTGTCCGAGAAGGTCAGGCAATAATTACAAAAAAAAAAAAAGGGACCGACTACAAAAATTAAGGCCTAAATCCCTCAAAAAATCAAGAAAACTATGTAAATACATGTAAAATTCTACCTTAATCTGAAAAAAATAGAGTACGCAAAAAAAAATATCTTTAAATTTCGAGGGGGGAAGTTTAATCCCTTCAAAATTCATCCTATTCCTCTCCTGGGATAGGCATCACACAAGGCATAAAGGTGCCATTTTCCAAGAAATCTTCAACTCCTTCTTCATCCTCTTGCATCCCCATCCCCAAAAAGCCTGTTTAATTGAGGCCGGCATCACCCAATGATAACCAAAAAGGGGGAAAATGAGGCTTCAAGCATCTTTAGCCATCTTGCAATGCACGAGTAGGTGATCCACCGTCTCTTTCTCTTCTTTGGGACCTTGTTCAAGGTCTTTGGTTGCACATACAACAACCAAAGACCTTGAACAGTAACTTGTTAGCATTTACATACAAATGGAAAGATATTAATGTGCAAATTAATTCAAACATATCTTCCCGCCCCCTTCGTTCTCGAGACATGTAGCGCATGTAAAAGGCTGATATATAGAAGCACATATTTTAGTGCCTTTCTTTCAATCAGAACTCAGAAGTTTTAACATAGAAGCAGCAATTTTACAAAGATTGCCCCCACAATGTAACTCATTATTATCTTAATAGAGTAATATCTTGAATATGTTGCTTGTTGTAAGTAGATCAAAATCCAAGTTAATCAATTTAACCAAAGAATCAACAATGTGAAATGCAAGGACAACTGGATGATTTTAGTTTGGCTTTAATTTCAAATTGTTTTCAAGATAATGCTTGATGAGCACCACAGACCAAGATATGTGAATCTATGAAGCATGGACAACCTAGTTTTGTCTCATGTATCCGTGTCGGACATAGACATGCTTGGATACCTAAAAAAAAGAATGCTCAATTTTTTTTTGAGTTTCAGACACGTTTTTGAATTTTTATATTATTTTATGATTTTCTCTAAATTTTTTCCCTCTTTTTCTCTTTTTCTTCTCTGCTTTATATATATGTGTGTGTGTGTGTGTGTGTATCGTAGTTAACAAATTCATTTTAGAACTTGGATCATGAATATCGATGACTAAATGAAGACGTTATTGAGTTTTTATTTAATGGTTTCGTTATTTTAATATATTAATAATATTTCCATGATTTGTGTATTTTTATGTCAATTTTGATTCAAATGATATTAAATTTTTATTATATGGTCATATAAAAATATAAACAAATATATTCAACGTATCCCCGATGTATCCGTATCCTATTTTTTTGAGAAATACAGTGTTTGCATGTCCATGTTGTGTCGTATCCATGTCATATGTCCGTATCCGTGCTTTTTAGATGTGAATTCATCTGCACAATTTATTCTTGACTTACGCTATATCATTAATCAGTGACATATGTTATGTGCTCACACCAATTCCTTTGTGTTACACATCCAAAGAAGCTCTTAAGACTCCGAATGACTAAATGATTCATGTTGCATACCACCTAGGCACCAATCATGTTGTTGCATACCACCTAGGCGCCAATCATTTTGTTGCCTAGACTTTGCCCAGGTTTTGTGTGGTCAAAACTTGGACACCATTGTGCCCCCTGGAATAAAGGCTAATATTTGAGATATGCAAGAGGATTTCGTGAATCCTGACTGCTTTGAGTTCACTTTCAGTGCACTAAAGGCATTGATTTGTAAAGCGAAATCCTACAAACTTGTTGAGGACTAAGTTTTCCAATTTCATCAATCCATCCATTATTCTATTCATCTAAAATAACTTTATATTTATTTTGGGATGATGAAAGTATGTAGTGCAGAAAACAGAAGAACCAGCAAATGTGATAGAGAAATGACACAGAATGCAATGGTTAATGAGAAGATAATGACTTGTCCGGTTTCAATAGGACCCAATGAATGTCATCCTATATACATTTTCTTATATAATTATAATTTCTAGGGTTCGAATGGTTTTGAACTCTGCCTTTTAGTTCCTACAAGATAAGGTCTAAGTTCTCTTTCTCAGCGTCTGTCTATCATGGATTAGTTGGTGGCTGGTTATTGACTTTGCTTATCTATCAATTAAAATGAAGGGTATTACGGTAGTCCCTTCTGCTTCTCTCTCTCTGTCTCTCTCGTGGATACTATGTGTTTTCTTTCTCCTAAATGATCCTATTAGCTATTGTTGATTTCAATCTTTTTTATCAAGTTTCAGGGCTATAATGGCAGAGTATTCCGGTGCTGTTCTTGGTGTATTATCTGCAGTACTATATGGAAGGAGAGGTCATGTCTGGAAGAAGGTTGCTTAAATATGCTTAACTTTTACTGGTTTTAGTTTAATCAACTGCTTGCTTTGCTTCACAAAATTCGCAGACACAAATCCAAATGGCTTCGGCACAAGATAATTTGTCTTATTAGACTTATTTATCATCACCAAGAGCACCTAAGGATATGGTTTGCATATGGCTTTTTTTTTTTTTTTCTTTTTTTGAATTTTTTTTATTTGATTGAGAGTAGTTATGCCCCTTCTTCAAAAGCCATTGTCCATGTTACTGATTCGTGGTTCTCTTGCATGATGCATGAGATGCGTATCATGCTATTGTTTTTCTTTCATAGTTATATATAATGGTTGCAGTGATGTGTTGTCTAGTTCCCACTTTAACAGGTTATTGTAGAACTTCTAAATAAAACAGGTTAATTGTAGCACTTATCTGGGATTGATGAATGAGATATAATGCATTCGTCCTTTGGTATCAGTGGAGATAATCGAGTTAAAAATGCAACACATATCTTTTCTTTTTTTCTTGTTTCCTAATTGGTTGGGTTTTTCACCATCTTTCATCAGGTGGGTGGGCTCATTGCGATGTTGGCATCTTTGTACTTTCCTATCTCAAGGGTGGGCCATGGCCACATATTCTCCATTCTATATCCTTTTCACCTTTTTGTACATTGAACTATTCTGTCCCAAGCTATTAAATTAGGTGGTTTAGGATCATTTCTTCTTCCTTCCTCTTCATCCAACCTTTTCCCCATTTTTTCTTTTTCTGAACAACGAGCATATTTTCTCATGTGATGATTAACTTAGCCAGAAAATACCACTTATTGATGGCCCTGATATTGAGGTTCAGACAGAACAAGTTTTGGGAATGAAGGATATGGCAATTCCCATCTTTGCTGGAATCTTATCAGCATTGAGAAGGGTAATTGCAAGGCGTGTTTCCCTCAAGGTATTAACTTGCATCTGTATACAGATATCTTGCATAGTGCATGTCGAGTAGAAGTTCTAGTCAACTTGTACTTTTACTGAACCTGCTTGTTGATCATTGCAAGTTTGAAACATCTCATTGTAGTGATTCCTTTAATTTCAGAATCAACTTAAGAGGCGACTTCATGCCGTAACTATTGCTTCTGCAACTTGTTTTCTGTTTCCTGTGGCCATGTGGGATATGATTATAGTAAGTTTAGCTCAAGCCTCTATGACTTCAAGTCCTACACCTGATAGTGTTTTAGTCCGTTTGGGAGTACATAATCCTGAATCTCTCTCTCCCTCCCTCCCTATTGGGCTTCGGCGTGATTGAAATTTGGTCCTCTTCTTTTTGCTCTCATTGAGCACTTCAGGGATCAACTTCGGGGAGCAGCATAGAGTTTCCGTTTTCTACTTGGCCTTTTTTGAGCACCATTCTCTTTGGTGTTATCTTGATATTCTATGTGGACAGTATCGCTGAGGAGAGGTATCTTATTGGCTAACCATTAAATATTCATCTGCCCATTGTTGAGATGCTCGGTTAACGGTTCATGAATTGGTGTATGAACATCTAAATGGCTGCATTTTTATGCAGATCTTCCTGCATGCAATCTATTATATAACAATTAACATTCCACTTAATACTAATCAACATGGTAGAATGATACAAGTCATTTGATTGCATTCTACTTATTTAGATGATGAAAATTTATTTGATATTAAAAGTTTTTTAGGAAGTTTTGAAGAATCACTGGTGACTTCGGCTGATTGTTTGGCAGATTACATGGTGTGGATGTTGTGGTTTTAAAACAGTGATTGGTCCACGACAACTAAATGAGAAATGCTGATGTGGTCTGTTTCTGCTTGTCATTCATTTTTCACTGATCTATTATTATATTTTTCTTTTCCATCAGCCATGGAGACAACCAACCCGATAAATTTGTAGAGAAACAATTCATTCATATAGGAATTTTTACAAAATTGTACTTGATCATACTATATTTACTTTTACTTGGATACACATTGTGCTTAAATTAGTGGATCCAGAAGAGATTTAGGAATTTAAATTTCAATCAAACAATTGTGAGATTCTTGTTTTAAAGAAAGAAATCCCACTTACATTAATTCAGAATTTTGTATGTGCATTGGTTCAGCTAACAAGGGTCTTAATATTTCCTAGATACTACGAGAGTGATAATTCTGACACAGATTTTCTATTTGACTCCCACATTTACATTAACTCTCTGTATCGCCTTCTGTCCAACACATTCAGTTTTGATTCTATCTTCTTTTATGTTGGATTGGCTGTTAAAATTAATACTACAGCTAATTTTGTTTTGTTTTTTTTTTTTAACATATACGGATGCCTTTCGTAGAGTGTATTATTTGCCTCATTCAATTGTCTTGTTGTATGTAATGTAATTTTTTCTAAAGATATTCTACTTTCTTACTTTGTGTAATATATTAGCCTTTTGCTATAATTCCACTGATTTTCTACAAATTTTCCTTGGGTATCATTTGATTATACTTTTAAAGTATTTTTAATAAGTAATAAAGTAACATTTATAATTTTTGCCTTTTTGCTTAGTAAATTTTTTTTTTTTTTGATAAGAGTATTGTTTCATAAAAGAAGCCAAAAAGGGGTGCACCCATATACACGACAATACATATCCAGCATTTACTTCAAAAGCATATTACTCAAAAAATCTACAAAAGCATCAATTGTCCCTATACTGAGAAGCACGGATACAGACACGGACACGGATACGACACGGACACGACATTTTTCAAAAAGGTAGGGCATGGATACGTTGAGAACACGTTGAATCATGGTTACCACAATTTGCTCATCTCCTAGTGAATTATGAATTGGGATCGCACAATCTAAAATATGGATTGTTAGTGATTTGGCAACGCAAGATTTAGTTTTCCAATCTAAAATATCAAAAGTCCTTAAAAAATCATACAAAATACACACATCATTGAAATTTTATTTTATAATGGCTTGAATTCGTTAAAATCTTTTTGGTGTGTATATATATATATATATACACATACCAATATTATTACAAATACAATCAAAAAGCATATTACGTTCCAAATAAACGTATTTCGTTCCAATAAAGCAATCCAAAGAAGTCTACCCTTAACGTACCTATGTTCTAGAACAAGTGACAATCTACATTCCTGTTCCTATTCCTCGTACTGTAATGATACACGTTCCAGGTAACATTGCGTTGAATATATATATTTTTTATATGTCTATATAATCAAAATTTAATATTATTTCAATCAAAATTGGCATAAAAATACTTAAATCATGTAAATATTATTAATATATCGAAATTAAAAAATCAGTGAATAAAAATT
Source organism: Nyssa sinensis (assembly GCA_008638375.1). Taxonomy (NCBI): domain Eukaryota; kingdom Viridiplantae; phylum Streptophyta; class Magnoliopsida; order Cornales; family Nyssaceae; genus Nyssa; species Nyssa sinensis. Next base: position 6,297,615 of record CM018043.1, on the reverse strand, counting down.
TAAGAATTTTATTTAACAATCAAAATTCATGATTCAAATTTCAAAACAATGTTGTTAACTATATATATATATATATATATTTGTGTGTGTATAAAAAAATAGTGGAGAAGAAGAAAAAAACTAAAAAAAAGAATCCCAAAAGAACTAAAAAAACTCTAAAAACGTGTCTGAAATTCAAAAAAATTAGACACTTTTTTGGCGTGTTCGACAGGTGTCCGACAAGGGATACATGAGACAAAATAGAGTATCCGTACCTCATAGATCCTATGGTATTCCTCTCTGTCCCAAAAATACAAAGTATTGAAAAAAAACCCTTTCAATTTATTTACATTTCTAACGCCCCTTCAAAAATAGTTCTTCAAAGTTAAGTGTATGTTAATTAAATAGATACAAGCATGTGTAAATGTACATGCATATATATAATATATATATATATGTATTTATGTATAGGAACATATATATTTTTGTAAGTGTATGTATAGGCACATATATTTGCACATATAAGTGTGTATGTTGGCCTTTATATGTATCTTTTTGTACATATATAGACATTTACACATGAAAATATAGTAGAGGAAGACATTGATTAGGTACATTGATATATAAATATGTATGTGTACATAAAGAGATTTATAAGTATATTAGAAGTAAAAATACAGTTTTTTTGGAATAAATCAAATGATACTTTTTTTTTTTTGCTCTTTTAAAGCGAGCAAAAAAAAAAAAGATTTCTTTAAAAATCAAGTTTTACCAAACGTTATCTTATTTGTGCAAAAGTCAATGTACCCAAACAAATTTTTGGACACCCCAATTTCTATCTCCCCTGCAGTTTAAATGATGAAAAGAAAAGCAAAACACATTATTTTTTTCTCTTTATAAGTTTCACTAACAGGGCCAAAAAAAGGAGGGTGCACCCATCTACACTAGGAGAATATATAGCCATCAATCCAAAAGAGTAGAGCAATCAAAATTCTTTCCAACTCAGTTATTGACATCTTTCTTCCTTCAAAGTCCCTCCTATTCTGTTCTCTCTATATACACCATAGGAGGTAAAGAGGGGTTGTGCATCACACCTGTTGACGCCTTTTATGTCTCCAACTATCCCTCCAACACTTGACAAATCGAAGATTGTTCCCGACAATATCCTTCACAATTCCAAAAAGCAAGAATAACATACCCCACAAGGCTGTGTTAAAGGACAATGCAAAAACAAGTGGTTAACTGATTCTTCTTCTCAGATACACATGAAACATTGATTCACCAACTGTTATCCCATTTCTTCAAATTGTCTATACTAAGGATTGCATCTAACATTGTGGTCCACACAAAGTCACTTTTAAAGGCGTTTTTGTCCTCCCAATTCTCTTAGAAGAGACATGAACATCCCTTTCTTCTGAAAGCGCCTCATAAAAAGATCGGACATTTAAAACTCCCTCTAGTATCTACCCCCTGTCTCATATCCTCCTCTCGAAGCCTAGGCCTATTTCCATTCAACAAATCTGGCAAACATGTTACTGAGTTTACCTGTTAATCTTAAAAGTGTCTCCCAAAGCGAGGACCCCAAACTGTTCCATTAAACTAATAGAGAAACAATCTGCAGTTGATGCATCCTTGTCCTCTGAAACCCTAAACAGATCAGGGAATTGAAGCTTTAGGACGACTACCTCACACCACCTATCATGTTAGAATTTTACATTTTTCCCTATTCCAATCACAAAGTCCAAATGTGATGCAAACTCTGACCATCCCTTCCTCATTCCGTTCCATAAGCCCATCCCATAGGATGAACCTATCTCTTCCAATCTTCAGCCATCCCAAGCACTCCCATACTTCATCTCAACCAATGTTCTCCATAAAAACTCCCTCTCTTTTGCGGACCTCCAAAGCCAATTTTTAATGAGCTTGATTAAACATTTCATCTTTTTAATCCAAAGCTCTCATCCTAGGTTTACAGACTATCATTATAACTTGCTTTTGTTTGAATGAAATGATTGTACATTTTGTTTCAACTGCTGAATGCTTATGCTCAAGCATTCAATGTGTCAAAATCCTGTTGGTAGTAATCTCACTGAACATAGTTTATGTTTTTTGGTGAAAATAGAACTCCTAAAATGGCCCTGATCCTCTTATGAGTAGAGGGAAAACGTGGCATAGTTTGTATAAAATATTTTGCATTCTTACATCATGTTTATGCAATTTACTGCCATTTATGATGACATTGTCAAAGGTGTCATTTGAGCAGTGTTGAGTATTAATTAAGATGTCTCATTTTTTTATTGTTTGCTTGAGTTATCAAGTGTAAGAATGCAGATTCGAGTATGAGAACAACCACTTTATGCAAAAATAATGTCAAAAGTTAGATCTATCTCTAGTCTACTCCTCCTAGCACCAGACTAATACTAGAAAATGGCCTTTTTTGATAAGTAATTATGATCCCACTTTGGCCCATTAATCACAATGAATTTGTTTGCAATTTGTTCATTGGGTTCTTATATTCCTCATGCATCTTTTTGTATTAATGCTTCTGTTGTTTAAACATTTTGATTTGAGAAAATATTTGAACTCTCTCCCCCCTCCCCCCCCCCTCTCTCTCTGGGTTCTTTTGTTCCTCGTGCATCTTTTTTTAATAATGCTTATGTTGCTTAAACATTCAAGAAATATTTGAATTTTCCGTGTGAATGTGTGTGTGGGCACATGTTTAAATAGATGCAATTTTTTTTGCACGCATGGTTTCCTCAAAATTTAGTATGCTTTGATATAATAATATGTTATTATGATGGGGTTCAACTTTAGGGGCTCATAGATGATTAATACTACTTTATTCTATTTCTAGATTGCATATGGTTTTCTCTTCACCACGACATTTAATGGTTGCTGGAGGATGCATCATTGTAATGGAGATTGTGTACAAAATGGACTTCTCGCTACCAGGCTTTCTTATTTGCTCCACAATTTTGGGCTTTTGTATGTACAAAAACTCGTTTTCATTCCTTTGGTGACCAATGTCATAAATATTAGTGGTTTATCAAATTAAAAAATATGTATTTAATCTAGTTGATGGTTGGTTAAACCTCAGAACTCATTCCTGTAGTTTGTCTCACTGTTATTTTTGACACGTTTAGGTTGGTTTGATAAGACTAAAGTTGTCTTGCAGTTTGGTGACTTCAAATTAAGGTTTTGGAGCTCTGCCTATGTCGTGCTTAGTGTCCCATCCTTACACAATTGATCACAAGCCTGGAGAAAAAAGAAAGATTGCATTAGATAGCCAGGCGGCGGCTAATGTAATAACTTTATCAGATCTCTTATAGATATGAATCATGAGATTATTCAAGTAAATATTAAGGTGTTTTCCTTAAGTGACGTGTTACATCAACTTGTGGGTACCTGACTTTGTTCAGGTCTTAAGTATTTTTAAGAATACATGCAAATCTTGATACTATTAGAAGGTGTTTACCAAACATTAAAAAATTTAAAACTAATTCATTTGTACTCTACTAAACCAGTTTTGGCCTTTCCCAAACAGGCTCTTAGATTAGCGACTTGGAAGATCAAGTAAATGGATGGAACTAGTAGATATTATGATTAGAAAGAAGATTAATATAGCATGTTTACAATAAGCTAGATGGGTAGAAGAGAAAGTTAGGAAAATTAAAAAGACCAGATTTAATATTTATTTTAATAAATGGTGCAAGGATAATAGTAAATAAAGATTGAAAAAGAAGAAATTGTAATTGTTGTTAGAAAAAACGGATGGGATAATATTGATAAAACTTATGTTGGGAGCTAATATAACTATTATCAGTAGCACTTATGCATCTCAAATAGGATTAGACGAAGATGTTAAAGTACAATTTTGGAAGCATATAGATTACTTAATTTAAGACATACTTGCAAGATAAAAATATTTATAAGAGAAGACTTTAATGGTCATGCAGGAAAATATCGCAATGGGTATAAGATGGTGCATGATGGTTATGGATTTGAAGACTAGGAATAATATTGGAGAGGAAATGCTAGATTTTGCAATAACATTATTTTATGATAATAAATACCTCTTTTAAGAAGAGAGATTAACATCTAATAATTTTTAGAAGTGGATCAAATAAAAGTTAAATAAGCCTTTCCCTAACTAAAATAATAGATCAGCTAATGTAGAAAGATTGAAAAGTTATTCTAGGAGAAATTGTTGAATGAAAATTATGTAAAAAGCTTAAGTTTAGAGAACCTTAGAGAGATTAGAGAAACATATTTTTTCAAAGGATTAGGGTGTGAGGTAAAAATAAATACGTTGGAAGATGAAATAGAACCAAATGTTATTCTTATTGAGCTTTGGAAGTGTTTAGGGGAGGAAAGCGTGTCTTGACTAACAAAATTATTTAATAAAATTATAATAATTAAGGAAATATATGATGAATGGTGAAACAATATATCTAGTATCCATATATAAAATCAGGAGGATATCCAAAATTGTACAAATTATTATTTTAATTTTACCGATAAAAAAAAAAGTATCATTTGGGCGAGAGCGATTGAGCACCAATTAAGACATGAGACAATAACATCAAGAGCAATTTGTGTTTATGTCAATGTGGTAAAAAATGAAAGCTATCTACTTTTTAAGGAGACCTATGAAAAGGTGTAGAGAGAAGAAGAAAAATCTTTATATGATTGTATAGATTTTGAGAAAGTTTATGATAAAGTCTCTCTTGATCTAATAGGGTGTGTTTTAGAAAAGAAATGAGTCACAAAATGATATATTGAAATGACACAATGCATATATGATGGGATTGTAACTATAGTAAGAAAAATTGTTGGAGATAAGTGAATTTTCAATCATTATTGGCTTACACTGGGGACAATGTTAAGTCTTTGTCTTTTTGCTTTAGTAATAGATGAATTAACTAAACATATACATTTTGAAGTCCTATGAGATATGCTTTTTACTAACGATATTTTTTAAATTGATGAAAGTAAAATATGGATAAATGTTAAATTAAAGATTTAGAGAGAGACTTTAGAATTACGAGGGTTTAAGATAAGTGGGACTGAAAATTGACTATATGAAATATATCTTTTTTTTATAGGGAAATCTCTCTCTCTCTCTCTCTCTCTCTCACACACACACACACACACACACACACACCACTTTATCCTTTAAGGAGACTTGAACCCGGTGGAGTATCTTCAATTTTTATGTTAATCAGATAATATCTTCAACTTTAAAGTATGACTCTAAATTCATGTTGTCCATTCGCAAGTGCAGGCAAACCTATGAAATTGGGATAAAAACTCTCTGAAGTCGCAATGCTATTTTTTTGAAAAATACATGAACAGAAATTATGATGTGAATCTAGTTGAAAAACAATCATTCTTTCAGTAGGCAATTGTTTCAAGCTTTCACTCAATTTTTAAATAATGTCTTGGTTTAATATTAGGGGTCATTACTTAGTGTAATGGTAAAAGCTCAGGGTGTCGCCTGTAGCCTCATGTGGCCGAGTGGCATCACGTGTCTCCCTAAAGGAGAGTTTATGATTTTGAGCCCTGCTGAGAGCTTGGGTGTTGGGAGAAAAAAAAAAGAGGGGGGGGGGGGGGGTTCTTACTATTGACGTAACAATAGGCTGTCTATCAAAAAAGAAAAAAAAGAAAAGGAAGTTAGGGGTGTCAAGCCTGAAAATACAGGTTTAAATATGTGAGCGGCCAGTTTGTTCCAGTGATGCCTAGCTTGTGGTTTTTTTCTCCAATCCATCCCTTCTACCACCCTGCATTAGCAGACAAATACTAGGTAATAATTTTTTGTATGGTGATTTGATATCTCTGATTAGGATTGAAATGCTTAAGCTAAGGATATCTTAATGAAGGTTTTTCTTTTTGCCTTTTTACTGGTGTATAGACACTTACATAGTTTAGAACTTTAGATGGAATATCAGCACATCTCATGATGTGATCTTTATGTGCACTTTTCAATTGTATTGAACTTCACTCAAGTTATTGCTAAGTCTGATTGAATTTTGTAGGGATATATGAAGGCAACTTCTTTGGAACGTGTTAGGAAAGATTCTTTGCAGAAGTCAGATCTATCAAATGGGATTTTGGGGGACCAAATACAAATGTCTTCACTTCCAACTTGAAGTATGTGATTAATTTCTTAAAAAGCTTTCCATACCTGACTTGTTCCTCTCGTTTGATTTTTAGTAGTATTTATCTACTTGTTATCGTGAAATTTCTCATATTTGCTGACTACTCTTTTTTTGGTACAGAGCTTTTTTGGGTTTATCTATATTGCAAGCAATTGTATTTGGCAGCTAAGCAGCAAATTGTTGCAGAAATGTTGGCTGTGTTTAATAACTTGTACTACCTACCAGGGAAGACCCAAGCAAATTCTTGATTATTGGAATCACAGGGGGAACTCCCAAGCAGGCTACTGACTTTTACCTTGATTTGGCACGAAAATTAGAGTCATGAATGTTGAACACATGACATTTTAAACAGCCCTGAGTTTTGGTTGATTAGAGGTTACAGTACGGGGTCGAATATGAATGCTTGTACAGACCAATACCACATTTAATCGATAAGTTTCCGTTCTTATACAGTTAGTTTTTAAGTTGCAAGGACAGTTTCCTATATTTACTGCTAATTGCTGCATCAATTCCGTTTTACTGGTTATGTTTGTTGTTGATTAAATTTTTATCTTTTTTTTTTCTTTAAATTTCTTTTTGGTTGGATGTTGTTAAATGACGAGCTCCTGTTCTGTTTAGTTGCCAAAGCGTTTTTGCACACTTTATATCAGAAAATGCTCGGCTTTGAAATCAGCCTGATCATCTTCCATTGCCATAGGCATTTCCAGGAGGGTTGAGGAGCCTGGAAAGGATTGATTTTGCTTCGCTGAGCCTGAGCCTCTCTATCTAGCATAATATCAGTCGACGGACCTCGTATCCCCCCCAATCCCACTTGCCTATTTTTTCTAAAATATATTGCTTTTGCATGTACAGATCCATTTTAATTAGAGTAATTCTACTCTTTTTCATTTCTTTCACCTTTCTTGATGATTTTGTTATATTAGTAGGCCTTATCAATGCGTTTTATGGTGAGACCATTGTATGATGGGGCCCACGCATATAAGAAAGTGATAAGAAAAGGTGAGAAGAATAACATCACTATTTCTAATTGGACAGTACTCATACTCTAAATACATGTATATATGTGTGTATAAAATATTGTGATTAACTGATAAAGACGTGAACCGGATATGCGAAAGTTTCCTTTGTCAAGTCCTAGTCACTACAATGCGTATATATCTTAAACACTTTCAATGCGTGCAAGTCGGTACGGGGGTGGTGGGTTTAGGTCCAAGTCACTACAACGATGGTGGTAGGGTGGAGGGTTTAATATAGGTCCAGAACCAAGAACATAAATTTCCAACAAGAAGCCATGAAAACGATGGTGGTAGGGTCCACGCCCTAACCCATCCCTTTCAACGACGGCTGGGCTCTGGCTCTATTCCTCTCCACTAATACTACTACTTCTATTCTCAAATAAAAAATGAAATTTTGTACCTTAAATTTAGACGTGGCATAATTGTATTAATTATATAATTTTAAATTTATTTCTTAAATAATATAATAATATCTTGATAGAATGTTATTGTAATTTATTAATTATATAATTTAATATATATTAATATTATAATAACATATTATTTAAAATATAAAATTTAAAAAAAAGTAATACTATCTTGATATTAACATTTTATTATAAAAATTTATCTACTGACGTGACTGTTCTTGGTGTTAGTGAATTCAATCTCTTTAATGCTAGTCATGTTAAGTGAATTGAAGAGGTTTAATTGACTAGTACTAAAAAGCTTAAATGACTAGCACATGTATATATCAAAAAACTTAATTAATTAGCATTCGAATAATTACGTCAACAAACAAAAAAATTTAATAAAATTTTACGATAACAATAATATTACTCATTTAAAGAAAAGTTATATTGCATTTCTATTTTAATAAAACAGTGCGACATCAATGTCCCATTTTTGAAATACAAATTTGGGAATCAGATTAGGGACAAGAGCAATGCCAACCAATCACCTGCATGTGCACGTCGTGTATAACCATTGTTGCGTTTATACTCTCAACAGTCCAACTAAAGCAAAAACTTTCCATCCAATAATGTTGTCGGATTGGATTTGGCTAGTGCTCAGTGCTCTCTCGCAGACAATGCGCAATGAGTGAGCTGTGAGCCATGACCAACTCCCTTTTTTTTTATCCCACTCAGTAGTTGCGTGTCTGTACTGCGCTTCCCATAAGGAGAGATCTTACAGCACCTCTTTCACTTCTGGATTTAGTTTATTCTATATCTATATACAGCTTATATATAACTGAATGAAGAAGCCATCATTGTTGTTGCAATTGTTGTTTAGTCTCACAGTAACCCATCAAATATGGCCTTCTCTACTTGCTTTTCCCACACGCAAATCTCACTCAAGGTATAATTTCGATGTTCGTATATATATTGCCCTTTTGTTCAATTCTTTCTGTTTACTTGATTTTGTTTAGTTTCTTCATCTGGGTATTCTTGTTTTGCCTGTTTCTTCTTTCTTTAATATAAATATAGTGTTCTATAGTGGGTTTGATGAATTTCTGATTGACTGGAATTGGATATTTGGCATATTTTGAATTACTTTTTGTTTTAGAGTTGATTTCGGTCAAGTTTTTGGTAGATCTGAGATGGTTGATTTTTGATTAATAATTTCGGAACTGCTAATGTTATTTTCTTACTGGTAGTCTCTTGGATATCCGATAGGGACTGGTCAACTCCCCTTAAGGGCAAAGTGTGTGCGCGCCCGATTTACCTAGATAGAAAAAAAAAAAAAAAAAAGCATATAACCCTTGGGCAGCAAAAACACAATCTAAATATACTAGGAAGTAACGGTTAAAAAAAATGAGATTTGCTTAGCAAGTAATTTCCTCAAGCATCTGTATGGTTACAAATTGATCACCACCAATGTTACTGATTTTCTTTGTCTTTTCATCTTTTTGGTTTTTCCTCATTTTCTCCTTTCTGTTTTCCATGATTGGTACTTCAATGAAAATTGATTAGTTACTGAGTAAGCTTATTGAGTTTAATTGGGCCACTTATATAAAATATTCATTGAAATGTCTCTAACCAAAGGGGAAACATGCATTACAGAATTTCATTTGAAGATAGATGTAGTACAGTTTTTTACCTTGGCAATTGGTAATTTTACAGATATAATTAGGTTTTTCACTTGACATCTTATGGTTACTTCTCAAAATGATGTAATAACTATTGGGATTCTTCTTTTCAAGAAATATTCTAGAAATACTAGCTTTATTTATCTCATGCTCTCCAAACACTTCTCATTGTAGATTGACTGCTCAGGTTTGGCTATTAGACCTTCATGTAATATCAAAATGGATCAGAAATCCACTTTTGCTCATAAAGGCATGAACTCTGGACTTTTTGGCCGACAAGTTGTGGGAATGACCTCCAAGCTAAGCAGTGACTGGAGTTTCATGGGAGGATCTACAGTTATCATTAGACCAAACATTGGAAGATTAATTCTTCGTAGAAAAAGCTCTGGAGTGTATGCTTCATGTAATCCTTTCACATTACTTATGCTGCTATCAGTCATTTACAATTAATTTTATATGTCCATTTTGAGTAGTTTTTTTTTTTTTTTTTATCTTGTTTTGTTAAGAAGTCTTAGTCATGATGTTTTAGTTTAGTTGTAAATTTATTTTATTGATTCCTTCTTCCATTGTTTGCTTTAATTTAGAAAGGTACTAGGAGGAGAAGCCTCTGTCTGAGATTTTAGCATAAGAGTAAGACTTAAGCTCCTGATACAACTACTTTAATATAATAATGAATAGAAATGAGAAAGGTATAAAGAATGAAGAAATATATGCACAAATATAGGGAGTGTTCTATAAATGTTTTAACCATCACAATAAAAAGAAAACAAATCTGGACGAGGAAAGAAAAAGTTGCGAACTGAGGTTTTGCAATCTCTGCTATGTATGCATATGCCTGTGTATAAAACAAACAATGATCGTTCCATTTGTAGAGTTTGGATTTGTATTATAGCACCTGTGTGAAGATGTAACAAAAATATTGAAAACTAGTAATCCTCAAATCTCTTTGCTATCTGCTTAGGAAATTTTTTTGTGTGAAATGGAGACTCAAAAAAATATTTAGTTCTGTAATTAGGTGTTAGACATACTTATCAATTGGTCTCTATTACAGAGGGATGAGCTTATTTTTTGCTAATGTTTTATGTGTTATTTTTTAGAACTTTAGGCAACCCTCTACCTATAGTGCATGGGCCCTGTGAGTTCAGGGAAAATTTAAGATTAACAGCTAAATCTTAATGCATTTTGATTAGAACTCTCTCTGAGGTATAGCGGGTGTGACTTGTGAGCCTCACAAGCTTTTGAACATTGGACTTGAAGAAGTTATTCTTGCAGGAAACAAAAGCTGTTTAATATTGTTTTTGGCTTTGTATGATTTTCATGATCTCTGTGATACAATGAAAATTTTGTTGATTCAAGACAACTATTAATATTATTAAGATCGAAACAAACCTACACAAACAAATCAAGGATGAGAAATCCTTCACTAAGCAACACTAAGAGAAAACCAATTGCAAAAAATAAGATAGCAATAAACCCTTACAAACTCAACCTAAAACCCTTGTTATGGGAATAAAAGTGATAATAGTTCCTACAAACCCAACCCAAACATTTAATTACACCCTAGAATACTTATAATAAAATCAAATTTAGACTAAACAAAGAAACTAATGACTCTCAAACTTAGATAAAATATAATAGGCTCTTACTAAAATAAAAATATAATAGAATCAGCCCCTTAAATCCTATTTTTATAGAAACTTGCTTGTCTGCCTTTTGCATTAAAAAACTGATCTTCAATTTTTATTGCATTAAATCCCCATTGAAATGGCTTACCAAATATCTTCGGGGAGTGCTTGGAATTCTGCTTTAATGGTAAACACATTTTTCACTTGCTTTGAAAAATAGAGGACAGTGTGGCTTAAGCAATCCTATTTCATTCATGATCAAATTTCCAATTAGGTTTCACTATCACTTATTCCATTACATTTTGAGACTTCCAAAGTTGCCATAATTGTATGCCATTTAATCTGGATGGGACATGTGATTGATTGCTTGATGATATGGGATTGAGTGGTGATTATTCATGTTTTGCTTGTGGTAACACTATTACTCAAATTACTTCTGCAAAGTAAAATTCTCTTGCAAGTCAAGTTCTTGAACAAATTAAAACTTTATATGAAGTTATAGTTTCTTTAACATATTCTAAACGGATAACGATGACTTGGTTAACAGAAATATTAAAAAAAAAGAAGCAAAAAAGCATCTTGCTACTTATCCCGAAATAAAAAAAATAAAAAAATCATTTTGTTGAAAGTGATGCCTTGCCTGGCAAGCACTACGTGATCTCTTGCAAGTTTGCCTCAGAAATCTATTTGGATGAATTGCCTATTTTGTGGACTGACATGACTTCAAAGCATTCCATTTTGTTCTTTAGGCCATTCTACTAGTAAAATTCATCTTTGTCGAGTTTTTAGTATGATCAAGTTTTGCTGTCCCAGCCCTCAACTTCTCCATCCCCTATAAGAGCACCCCATTCTCATATTCTTATTATGTGATTTCACTCTTTGCCACTTGATTACATACTATTTCTGTGTCAATCTTACTTGAGATGCTACTTCCTCATGTTGGTTTTCTTATTACCAAGGATCCTTGGCTTTTCTTCTAAAGGTAGTAAGAATGTTTAACAAGACACTTTTTCTGTCTTCCTTTTCATGTGTAGTTAATTTATTTCTGGTATTTGTAGTTCTCATATGATAAGTGACATTGTACTTCTAATGAACAGACTAAATCCTGGACCTTTTAATGTTAATCCAAGCAAATTTCCATGCTTTTCCTTTTGCCAAATATTGGATTTGGTTGCATTATTTTTTTTTAACTGTATGTTGTAAAAGTCTTCCAAGAGACTATATGCCATATACTCGGGGTGTGTTTCAAAATGTTCTATTTTCACAGTTTTGAGAATCGCAGTCACAACTGAAATTTAAAGGATATGGGTTAACCTCCTCGTGTTTTCCTTTGATTTATTTTTTCTTCTGTATATTGGAAGCACTTTTTCTTGTTTCTTTCTCATCTTTTTTTTTTCGTTTCTGTTTATTTATTTAATTTCTTCCTCTTTTTTACCCTTTTTTTTTGTGGGTGGCTATTTAAAATCATGATCATAGTGTACCTTTGTGACTTTTCAATCCTTATTATCACTCGATTTTTTGCAACATCGGTGTCTCAACTTAACCCTTTTCATGTTCAGTCTGGTTGTCCAATATTTGTCCTCAAGGTGCCATGCTGTGGTAGGCTGCAGGATCAAGCCTGCCAGGTTCATTCACCCCCCTTGAGAGATACCAACCTGATTGCAGCATCCTTTTAATTCCTATTTCTAGGTTCTGTTTATTATGTGTCAACTTAGTCTCCTCTTAATATTTTCATTCACCAAAAATGAGGGACTTTGATGCTTAAAGTCTTCCAAAAGTGCCTAATATTGTCAGACTTTGAGTTCCAGAAATTAGATCCTTGCCATGCATAATGGCAACCGTTAAAGAATATCAAATCAGTGTTTATGATGCTTTTTATTCTTAGACTGCATTGAAGCTTCTTCCTAGCTTTTTATTGTCTTTCTATAAACAAAGTGGTCTCTATTTTCTGCTCCTTTGCAGGGTTGGCAAGTTCTCAAATTGCTGGTAGTGCTTTTACCTGGGGAACAGTAGCTGTTCTTCCATTTTACACCCTCATGGTTGTGGCTCCAAAATCTGAACTTGTAAGGTTTTTTTTTTTTTTTTTTTTTTTTAAATCTTGGATTCCAGCTTCATCATGACAACTGAAAACTTCCTTCAAATTTTCCGAAGATATTTTTCGAGTTGTATGGTTTCAGTTCACAACAAAGTATCATTTTTTTTTTTATATTTTAATTCTTTCCTAATCTACATTGCTCCTCTTGTTCTTTCTTGTACTTCTTTCTCTTCATTGTTTCTGTAAGTCGCAAAAAATTTTCATAACAATGGTCCTGATTACTTTATTCCTGACTTATTTTGCAATAAATTCTTAATTTCTAAATTTTGCATTATTTGGGATGTTGAATAGTTGCTGATTCCTCAATTTGCCAGTACATTCCGAATTCAATGATGTTAATTTCGAAAACGTGGAGATTTCCATTATCTTCAACTGATTCACTTAAATGGTTTGGATTAATCCGAGTGCAGACAAAGAAGTCTATGGAAAGTAGTATTCCATACGTTGGGCTTGGAGTTTTGTATGCGTATCTATTGTACCTCTCTTGGACACCTGATACAATACGGCTGATGTTTGCAAGTAAATACTTGCTGCCAGAGGTGTGCATTTAACTACCACATACAAATTCAATATTAATTTTATACTTTTGCAAGTTTCATGGTTGTTTGAAGAAATTGACGACTTGTATCAAGTATGTGACTGATTTTTACTCTTCGTGTCTACTTCATGCAGCTGCCTGGTATAGCAAAGATGTTCTCCAATGAGATGACATTGGCTTCTGCATGGATTCACTTGTTGGCTGTAGATCTCTTTGCTGCAAGGTCTCTCTCTCTCTCTCTCTCTCTCTCTCTCTCTCTCTCTCTCTATATATATATATATATATATATATATATATATATATATGCATGCACACACATGTATAGCAGTTTTAACACTTGCAAATTTTATAATTCAACCAGGCAGGTCTTTCACGATGGACTGGAGAGCGAAGTTGAGACGCGGCATTCAGTTTCTCTTTGCCTGCTTTTCTGTCCTATTGGAATTATTAGTCATGTCATCACCAAAGCGCTAGCCAAAAGTTCTGGAAGTACCAAACATGAGTTGTAATGACAATTCATTAGTGGAGAAGCGATGAACTTTGTAGGAAGATGAATGACTTTTAGAGAACTCTTAAGATTGAATGATTTATTCAAGAGAATCATGAAAAATTCACGGCAAGTTTGTTTCCTTTATAAGCATTGTGTTCAACGGTTTCTTCTTCAATTGTTACATGACTGGTCATTTGTCTTTGTATGGATTCAAACCATTACCATATGGATGAACATATAATACTTCTTGAATATTCAGAAATCTCAAGCTTATATAAGCATCATTTTACAGCTCTTCTATCTAAGTTTTTTTTTTTCCTTTTTTTTTTTTAGTGTTTTCTATGACGAGGCAAAAGTCAAATGGGCGTTAGCAGAATCATCACCTTGAAAATGAAAAACAATCAGCATATGTGATATCTTTAAATAATAGAAAAAAAAAAAAAAACCAAGAATTGTTACAATTCACATATCCTATGAGGGAGGTTGTATGGAAATTTTTTAAATTGGATCAGATCAGAATCGTTTTTATTAAGTTATATGGTTTCAAAAAAAATAACTTCTCTTTGGTCTGATTTTGTTCAGTTTTTAAATATTTTTCAAAAATAGATGTAAACTAGTAAAAAATTCAAAATCAGTTAATTTATATTCTACTGAACTGGTTTTGATCCTTACTAAACAGGGCCTAAGAGTATAAAATGAACCAAAAATAGACGGAAATTCAAATTTATTGATCCTTAGTTTCCTACCATAATTGCAAAACTGATTCTATGTCCCCAAATATCCTTATATTCTTATTTTTGGAGAGGCCAAAAGATTCTCATCCTTGGCAAACTTTTATATCATTACCAATTTACTAAATGTTTTACATGGTATTGAATCTATTGAGCAAAAAATAGAATTTCACAGTATTTTCATGGTATGTAATCATTTTTAAGTTTCTCATTACTTTAACATCATTTGTGAGATGACTGCCAAATTTTCTTAATGACTTTGAAAACAATAAAATTTTTCCTTAAATTGCTATGTAAAATATACACACACACACACACTAGCCCATGCATCAAAATGTATCGAATTTTTGGATATATTTTTTTTCCTGAAATTCAAATGCTTGGCTAAGAGAAGTTGGATGCACAATGAACATATTGAGGCTCATCTATTTTCTATATAGAAATATAGAATTTTGGATACTAAAATGTCATGATTTTTAAAGTGATCAAGAAATTTTACAAAAGTTGGAAAGTGAGATCAAATGTATGTTTTGTTCACGACGAGGAGCAGGAGGAAAAGGTTAGATGAAAATATATATTTCTTTACGATTGCGTCCTTATCCTATTTTACAAGGACTTGTCATGTCAGCTTGCTTGTATAGTCAAATTGGTGACTTTGCGAAGTATCCTCTGACATTTTAAAATAGCATTGCAGGTTTTGAAATGATCATCTCCTTAATAACAAGTTTGAATCATAATAGAGTGTGGGAACAAAAAGTCCACCTATTGAGCCCCAATATACTTCAATACAATGCCTCAATTTATATCCCATAGTTCTCAGAATGGTGTATCAATAAAACTTGTCTTCCTTTGTTATTCTATTTAGCTGTGATAACAACTGAAACAGCATAAATCTGCAAGTTTTATTCCTTATAACATTTAAATAGACCTTTTAATTTTATTAATACACTTTTGGTAACTTCATTAAGTCTTAAGGACGTATTCATCATTTTTTAGTTTGTTACCAGGTCTTATTTTTCTCAAAAGTATGTCAGCGTCAAGTCCGAAATATTGTATATAATTATTTAGCCTTTTCGGATCTTAATTAGCTTATTTGTGGCTTATATTAAGCCTAGGGGAATTTTCGTAAATTTATATTTTCATGTGTCACACTTTTTGGTGCTTTGTTTGCTAAAATGGATTCCCCCGTTGAGTTCGAAACATCAAAGAATGTCAGAATATGTCATTTCTGACATTTAACTAGCTTTTGGATTACTAAGGTTAAAATGGTAATTATGACATTTCATGTCTCTATATTTCTGGAATTTTGTTTCACAAAACGGATCCAGCCATTGGGTCCAGAATGTCACAAAATGCTACGGTATGTATTTTCATAGTCATCGGAGTCTATTTGATAGCTTAATTGATTATTTGGACATAATCGTAATTATTCCAGTTTGCCATTTCACATTTTTTGGGACCTGATTTCAATAATCTGACTTTGTCGTTGAGTCCGGAATGCCAAAAATTTTGGGTTACACTCTTCTTTCATTTTAATTGACCTTCATTTGGCCTATTTTTTACTCAATGATATTTTGGTAATTTCTCTTATATTTAAAAAAGATTTAAAATTAATATTTAATAACTTTTCTGGGTTATTTCATAAGTAACAAAAACATTTGGCGGCCATTTCATAATAAATAGAAAGTTCGGCGTTCAAAAAACAATTTAAAAACTTTAAAACCTTAAACCTAACCCTAATCCTAAAACCCTAACCCTAACTAAACCCTAAACCCTAAACCTAACCTTAATAAACCCTAAACCCTAATCCTAAAACCCTAACCCTAAAACTAAACCCTAACCCTAACCCTAACCCTAACCCTAACCCTAAAACCTTAAACCCTAAACCTAACCCTAACAAACCCTGCCCCGAATCCTAAAACCCTAATCCTAATCCTAATCCTAAACCTTAAACCCTAAACCCTACCCCTAACCCTAAACTCCTTAAACCATAAACCCTAAAACACTAAACCTTAAACCCAAACCCAAAACACTAAACTCAAACCCTAAAACCTAACACTAAACCCCCTAAACCCTAAAACCTTAAACCCAAAATCCTAAACCCTAAAACCTTAAACCCAAAATCCTAAACCCTAACCCCTAACCCTAAAATCCTAAACCCTTTAAACCCTAAAACCCAAACCCCTAAAACCATAAACATTAAACCTAAACCCGAAACCTGAAACCCTAAACCGAACCCTAAGAAACCCTAAACCCTAACCCTAACCGTAACCCTAAAACTCCCAAACCCTAAACCCTAAAACCTAAAACCATAAACCTTAAATCCTAAAAACCCTAAACCCTAACCCTTAAACCCTCTAAAAACCTATAAACCCTAAACCCCTAAACCCAAAAAACCCAAAACCCTAAAACCCTAAACTCGAAACCCCAAACCCAAAACCTTAAACCCTAAACCCTATACCCTAAAACCCTAACCATAATCCCAAAAAACCCTAAACCCTAACCCTAAAACCCAAAACCCCAAACCCCAAACCCAAATCCTAAAACCCTAAACCCTAACCCCTAAGCCTTAACCTCAAAACCCAAAACCCTAACCCCTAACCCCAAAACCCAAAACCCAAAACCTAAAATCGAATACCCAAAACCCAAAATCCTAAACCTTAAACCCCAAAACCCATCACACACCTCATGAATGACAATATAGAAGAGCACAAAGTTACGACACTCAATTTGGATCGCTAATTTATGAAATTTTTTGACATTTTAAGAGCGTAATCAACTTGTATAAATCATCAGAGCAATATTTTAATAGTAAAGCAATTGTCAAAAAGTATAAAACATAAGGTATTTAATGATCTGTTAAAGACAATCATCCTACCTTTTCTGTTACCATGTGTTATTATTGTTCAAGAGTCCTGGAGCCATCCATGGTATAGTTCCTCATATGCTACCAGAGATTAGTGTCCTCTACTTGATTTTTTATAAGCCTAAATCACTAATCTGTAAAGGAACCATGTGAAATTTTAGAAGGGTGTTACTATTAGAATTCTAACTTACCAAAAAAAAAAAGTATTAGAATCCCAGCAACCCAAGTTTTAATTCTTCCTTGAACCGCAGGATGACCATGCAATTCCCAATGGTGTCCCAAAATTTGATTCCTGACGGTGGTGAATTCACAATTGATTTTGATTCCCGATGGTGACCTAGATATTGATTTTCCCTGGTAGTTATGACTAAGCGAAAAAGAGAGAAAAAATTATGTGTGCTTGCAAAGAAGAGAGAAGAAGTTAAAGAATCCACGACCGCAAAATCTGGTTTACCCATAAAATACAAACCTAATCAGACAAATGAATAACAAAAGATGAGCAACAACTTGTCACAAAGAAGAAATAGGAAGAGTCGCTGGGAAATGACAGAATAGATAGCGCGTGTTTGCAAAGAAGAGAAGATGATTCTTGATGGTTGTGAGATCCTTCGATTGAGCGAAAAAGACAGAAGAGATGGCCCATGTTTGCAAAGAAGAGAGAAGAGATTTGAATACTCTATGACCCCCAAAATTTGATTCCCAATGGTAGTGAATTCACAATTGATTTGGATTCCCAGTGGTGTCCTAAATATTGATTTTCTGTGGTAGTTGCGATTGAGCGGAGAAGGGAGAAAAAATTGTATGTGTTTGCAAAAAAGAGAGAAGAAGTTGAAGAATACACAACCGCAAAATCTAATTTACCCATAAAATACAAACCTAATCATACAAATGAATAACAAAAGATGAGCAACAACTTGTCATAAAGAAGAAATAAGAAGAGTCGCTGAAAAATGACATTAATATTACTATAAGAAAAATATTTTTACCTTAACTGCGACTTCAACAAGATTTAAAAGTTCAGTAGGTAATTTAATCCAAACACCATTCTTTCCCTAGAAAAATATATAAAACAAATTAATCTTTATTTGAAGGTAAGAAGATCCTCTGAAGATACAAATTTAAAATAATAATAATAATAAAATAAAATCATGTTGAATAAGTGTCCATCAATCTTTGTCAGACACCATGTTGAAGACAGAGTGGCTTTGACACACCAGCCCATGCATCAAAATGTGTCGAATTTTTAGATATATTTTTTTCCTGAAATCCAAATGCTTGGCTAAGAGAAGTTGGATGCAAAATGAACATACTGAGGCTTATCTATTTTCTATATAGAAATATAGAATTTTGGAAACTAAAATGTCATGATTTTTAAAGTGATCAAGAAATTTTACGAAAGTTGGAAAGTGAGATCAAATGTATGTTTTGTTCATGGCAAAGAGCAGGAGGAAGAGGTTAGATGAAAATATATATTTCTTTACGATTGCGTCCTTATCCTATTTTACGAGGACTTGTTATGTCAGCATGCTTGTATAGTCAAATTTGTGACTTTGTGAAGTATCCTCTGACATTTTAAAATAGCATTGCAGGTTTTGAAATGATCATCTCCTTAATAACAAGTTTGAATCATAAAAGAGTGTGGGAACAAAAATTCCACTTGTTGAGCTCCAATATACTTCAATGCAATGCCTCAATTTATGTCCCATAGTTCTTAGAATGGTGTATCAATAAAACTTGTCTTCCTTTGTTATTCTATTTAGCTGTGATGACAACTGAAACAACATAAATCTGTAAGTTTTATATGTAATGTTTCGTAAAGTGAAAACTTCTCTGCAACAGTGTTTTAATTCAATGTCAGAATTTTTCTGATCTACGATAACCAGATTTTAGTTTTTGAGTCCCAAATTAAGCATGAAGAATAACCAAATGTTAGTATCCTAATCAATTGGTTAGGTGAGATAACTCCCTCATCTTGCCAGTTATAAACACTGATGATTTCTACTCCAATATAGCAGCCAAACCCCTGACAGGCCAGGATTACAGTATACCCAGCATGATATCAAATGAGAGGTAAAACACAGTCTCCCATTAAAGATAAATAAATTCCCCAATCCTAAATTGGAACATGTCAATTTGAAAACATGACCAAATCATTATCCTTGTTTTACTGCCAAATAAAGATCCTAGTGTAAGTAATTAAGGGAGAAACAATAAGAAAAAGCAACATGCAAAAATCAAATGTTTTTACCCAGGCATTATTTTTAACAGAAGTCTAGTAAGAAATGTGACAAAATATTTTAAATAGCATCATCCTCCAATATTTTTGTATTCCTTTCTTTTTTAGATGATATATATCCATTTTATTTATATAAATAACACGTTATCATTAACCCCCCCAGGTTGGTAAGGCCTAGAGGATTAAGGACTATACTTTCAAGGGATTTCTATTTGAACCACACCAAAGATGTGCCTTGTCTTACCAGATACACTATTTCCATTATAATGATGATGCAATTATTCACAATAACTAATTTCCAGCATTACATTCCTAATCATGGTATTGGGATTTTTTACATTTTTAAATTGGTAGAATGACATTATAATAACTGTTATATAAGCTATGTGCATAAATTCATTTTTCAAAGGAAAATAAGTTAAGTAGCTACCTGTTGTGCCCATTGTGATATTGAAGCTCTAAACAAAGTAACAAAGACATTGGAATCCACATGCTCCTTCATGTCTATAATGACTCCTCCATAGGCATCATCAGATGCATCAAGTAATTCAATCTACTGAACTGTATTTTCAAGAACCACTTGCTTCCCAACCAATAATAAACTTGTTGTAGTCGACATGAATCTAATAAAGAAGGGAGTCACAAGTTGAACCTTGAGACCTTAAGGAAAAATAAATAAGAATAGTCCATCAACCCAACAATATCAAGTGTTGCACATGTACTATATCAAATATCTCAATAAAGTTTAGTTAATTAGCACGCATTCCAGCTGCCTTCTTATCCTGTGGGCCATGGCATGGCAAACCTTTCTTATCAATATGCTTATCTTGATTATATATGATAAGAGCAACAGACGGCTCAACAATTAAGCGTTTCACAATAAAGTGGCATGTGCCTCCTCTCTTTGTATTAGGCCGGCCAACAGATTTCTTTTTTGGGACATAAGTACTCCTGTTGGGTCGAACTATGCCACCCTTTCTATGGTCATCTGGGCCAAAGGAGCACCAGTACCTATAGATTCAAAAGGATCACTTAAAATCAAAGGATACAATGACATTTACTATGAATTATGAAAAGAAAAAATGAAAACTTACAGGATATATCATATATCTCAATAAAGTTTGGTAATTTAGTGACATGCAGCTGAGTCATCAATAAACAAGCAATGGACTGACCAGATTTAATCAAAACGAAAAAGATTGATTTGGCCTTGCAAAACACGTCATTCCAAAGCCGTAATTTGTCGCATTGCAGAATGGCGAGTTTAGCAGTCGGAGACAAGTAGACGACAAGTGGACAACTAGATGTCATTGATACACCAAATAGTCATCTCCAAGAGAAAAGAAAAACCCATCAACTTCCATGAATGTACCTAGCTTCAAGTCAATGTGAGTCGAGGGAAAAACATACAAACAATTTAAACCTTTATATATTTATATCTACAAAGATTATAGAAAGCAATTCACACCGCCAAATTGTTATTAATGGAAAACAATTAATAACAACTGTCACGACCCGAAATCCACCCTATGCGGATCTCGTATCGTGGGGCCGACCCAATGGCCGTCCCTACTTTTTTCATTCTTTTACCAATGATAACAGTAAATAATATAAACATGACATTAAAGTGCGGAAGCTTTATTACAATTATTGTTCAAAGACTAAACTTCAAACTAACAATAAACTGATCCTAAACCACTCTTAGGTGGTGAGTACATGGGAGAGACTTCATTCATTACTCTTATGCTCCTCAACTGTCTCCTTAAGCTCCTGATCTCCTACTATGGTTTAGTAACATTCTCACCTGAAAAAAATTTAGTAAGGGGTGAGCTACAAACTCAGTAAGTAGAAGCCTATCCCCAATACGGGTGGGGATAACATAAATGAATACAAGTCAAGGTAACATGATAGCCAGTCATGATAACGATTCCAGTCAACTGTAAAGTGCCACAATGGCCAATGAGTGACAAGGTACAATAACAGTCAAGAGTAACCAATGAATGACAACGTACAATAACCGTCAAGAGTAACAGTGTAGCATGAATATAGAATAGGCTCGATGAACACAATCAACATAAATACTGCCACAATGAAACGGTCACAGTCAAGTCCAATGAATCAAACCAATCAACATAGAACAATATCAATTAACATGGATGATGCCTTTATTCTGTTCAGGGTTTGGCAGACCCTCGGTCTTTTGGGGCCCGGCATACCCGCATTAACATAAATGCATATAAAATGCCCATTAACCTTAATGCGTAAAAACGCCATAATTGCCATATGTCCTTTTTGACCCGTAGGTCCCATAAATTGACCCGTAGGTCCCAGTCAATCAGATAGCATCAGATAGGTAATGTGGCTGAGCACAAAACCCGGCACTTAACATAAATTAAGATTCTATAGTATTCCATATGAATGTACAAAACATGGAACATCATAATGTAACATACAGTAAATGGATATCAATGAAATGAATCAGTCATGCAACATCAACCAGTAGGCATCCACCAGGCAGAACAATATCCATGGTGGGAAACAATGACAGTGAATACATATATGAGTACAAGATTGGCAGTAATGGAAAGAACGTGGCTTGGAAACCACGTATCAAAGATAGGAATCCACTTACCTCATCAACGCCTTAATATCCCGTGACTTTCTCCTTTCCTTTTGACTTGCCTATAAATCAATAAACACGTTTCAGCTTTCATATCATTTACCGAATTTATGCCTCGTTATTCTAAATATCTCCCTTACTAATTTATGTTTTACGATTTCCATTTTAAACTTAATTTATCCAAGGGCAAAATGGTCATTTACGTGTCTCTACTTTTTCGGTTCTGTTTTCATAATTTGGACTTCACCGTTGAGTCCAGTAGGTTTGAATTAATAAAAATTCACTATTTACTTAACTAAATCGGAGTCCGTTTGACTCACCTTTGACGTAGGAGCATTTTGGTCATTTTGGCATTCTACGGTTATTTTATTTTTTTTTCGGGACTCCGTCTCGTAAAACGGACCTCACTATTAAATTCAGAGGGTCCAAAATAGTAAGTTTTCATTATTCGTTCTACTAACTTAAGCCTCGGAATTAAATTTAAAATTTATTAATTTAAATCACTTATTTAAATTAATTAATATAGCTAATACATATCGTATTTGAGTCCAAACAGACCACATGTGCCTTGGTGGCACAGTGGCTAAGCTTTTCCCCCTTTTTCCTTTGGTCACAGGTTCAATTCACTGCACATACAAATTTTTCATTCCTCGTTATCATTTCTTTTTTTCATTTCCTGTTCAAGTTTAACCCAACCATTGGATAGCTCTCCTTTCTAACCAAACACTATCTAAACTCAAATTTAAAAATTTACTCGTGAAGTACAAGTGTTGGGCAGTCATCTGAATGGGTGGGTCGGGTCAGACCCGACCCGGTTTAGCCCAAATCAAGGAAATAAAATCCAGCCGCACCGCAGCTTGTTCCACAATCTGTTCCTGTTCCATCATCAGCTGGACCATAACTCTGAAGAACACTTATCTATAGTGATCCTCCACAAAGTAAAATCTGCAAGACACATAAAATTCCCTCTCCTGACATCATTCTTCGACACCACCCCTTTTTTTTTTTTTTTTGCCCCATGAAAGTACCATCCCTCCAACAGCACCAGTGGCATTAAGGCATACCCAGACTACATACCTGCTGGGCCAAAGGGATCTAATTTGATTAATTATCAATTGCTCCATTTTAGTTTCTCAAAGATTGACAGCATCTGTCTCCAGTTTTTCAACACATTCTAATCTACCATCTCCTTACATTTTCTGAGCAATCAACAGGAAATTACCCATTGTAGAAAATTTGAAAGGAATGAAAATTTGAAAAAAATACCTTTCTTGGCCAGCGATGTCCCCAAATCTGCGCCTTGATGATCTTGTCATCGACGCGAATACTCCGAGTGGTGAATTCAGCGCTTGATCAATCGAACTTGCATAATCCTCCCACTAATCAATCAAATGCTTATCCAGAACACGTCGAATAACCCCACGAAGATGATCAAAGTAGTACCCAGAAATCCTAGACTGATCGGACTCATCCTGGAAAACATCGAGCTCGTCGATCCAGTCTTCGGAGCGGTTTCCAGAGCGGTCATCGGGATCGGCATCGTCAAGCAGCGGATCGGAGACAGGGAGGACGTCATTGGAGGGCGCACATAGTGCTGATGTTGTCGGTGTCGATTAGAGCCAAGCGGCTGTGGATAAACCACCTCTGCGTCGCCGCCTCTTCTCCTTCCTTCCCCGTCTCTCTCTTTACTTCCTTTTCTTTCCCTCTTTTCTTCTCCTCTGTTTCGCTTCTCTCTCTACCCGTAACCCCCTCCCCCTTCAACGTCCCACTTTCTCTTTAACGCATAACCGCCTCCCCCTTTTAACGCCCAACTTCTCTCCCTATCTAATCTTTTTTTTTTTTTTTTTTGAACCCAAATCCCCCTGATCCACAATTAAGCCCCTCTACTTATCCCATTTCGGCATATATATATATATATATATATATATATATATACTTGTATGCACAACACCTTACATATACATATCCGTAGATATATATATATATATATTAGAAATATATATATACATATCTCTATATATAATTACATAAATAATATTTTATTTATTATTATTATTTTATTTAGTTATTTATTTATTTTTATTATTACTATTATTATTATTATTATTATATTCCAGTATCCGTTCGTGATTTGCTTGGGCATCGCCCGGGCATGACCCGTACTTCCAACTATTAAGATTCTGACTCATCCGTTTATTCAATATTAAACTAAAAAGCTTTAACGGCTTGGTTCACATGGTTCACCCGGTTAAAATTTGGGTCAGGGTGTTACAACAACAAACTGTTTCTTTACATACTTCTAGTTCTGCTCCAGGCAGTAAACCTACATACCTAATCACAAGTCACCAACAATGACCCGATCTAGCGTGACATTAAAGTAACACATAATCCGCAGATTTTGCTTAATACTACCATTTGCATGCATAAGAGTATAGTATACATATGGCTTAAAAGAAAAAAAAAACATTTCAACACAAATTACACAATTTTTAGGAAATCCCAATTAAAAATTATGCTTTCCTTACAATCTCCAAGTAATCTATCTCCAATGTAGAATAAATTGCTTTAAAAAAGATTGATGCTAAACAAACGCAGGAGATGGAGGACTGTCGCCCCAAAAAAATTGGAAAAATATTAGGAGTTTCCCCACCCCCTAACCCCAATTTTTATTTTTTTGTATATTCATAAGAGTCCATTTAAATTTTTATACTTAACACACACACACACACCCCAGGGCTATAATTTCATATCTTCACTGATGTTATACTATGGGTCAGTTTTTAAGTGATTTGAAACAAACGCCATGAGAAATGAACTAAAAGCAATATAGATTTATAAATAAACATATAATTTTTCAACAGAGTCATATTACCACAAAATCCATTTGGAAGGTCATCCGTAAGTTGGGGTTTCCTGCTCTTTAAGATACTTCTTAGAATCGTCATTGGATTATCAACAACCTGTTCGGTCACGCTACCATTCCCATGGTCTACAATGGTAACCGCATTTTCTTTCGCCACAATTCTATTGTTGGTTGAGCGTCGACCACACTATAGCGACCCTATAACAATCAAATTCAAATTCAACACTAAACAAAACGTGCAACGAAATACACATGCACATTCAAAACAAAGAAGTAAAAAAAGATGAGCAACAACTTATCACAAAGAAGAAATAGGAAGAGTCGTTGGGAAACGGAAAAATAGATGGCGCGTCTTTGCAAAGAAGAAAAAATGATTCTTGATGGTTGTGAGATCTTCCGATTGAGCGGAAAAAAGAGAAGAGATGGCGCGTGTTTACAAAGAAGAGAGAAGAGATTTGAAGAATCCACGGCCCCAAAATTTGATTCCCAGTGGTGGTGAATTCACAATTGATTTTGATTCCCGATGGTGGTGAATTCACAATTGATTTGAATTCTCGATGGTGTCCTAAATATTGATTTTCCCTGGTAGTTGCGATTTAGTGGAGAAGAGAGAAGAAAATGTGTGTGTTTGCAAAGAAGAGAGAATAAGTTGGAGAATACACAGCCGCAAAATCTGATTTACTCATAAAATACAAACCCCTTTCTCTGCCCTGCCTGCTGACGCATCTTCGTACTACGAGTCTTTGTCCGGTGAAAAGAACAAGGGGAAGAATGATAAAAGTTTTGATAGGGACCTAACCGATCATCGGTTGATTCAGTAACAAAGTCGGGTCAGGTCGGGACGACGGCGTATTAGGCATCAATCGGCTGCAGAGGCAGTCGAGCGGGAGTAGCAATGGTGAGAGCTCGCTTTTCGAGGAGTACTACATCCCGTCCTTGTCGATGGGTGCCGGCGATCTCGATGCGTTCAGTCACTTACATGATGATGTCTTTAAGGTTGGTGATGGCGGTGAAGGGGATTCGAGGTTTAAGGGAGTGGAAAGGGGCTGGGGTGCTGGAGATTTGTTGTCGTCGAAGAGTTAGGCACAACAGACGGGGGAGAGTTACCGGTTGCAACTAGCTTTGGCGCTTCGGCTTTCGCCTGAAGCTACCTGTGCTAATGATCCCAATTTCTTGAATCCAGTACCGGATGCAGAATAAATTTATGATCGAAGGGTAATTTTGTCAAATAAATTTGTAAAACACCTTTTGAGAAAACACATAAGGTATTCCATACTTTTATAGGTAGTATAGATATAGATATATATCAGGCTTCCAAACAGGCCCTAAATATATGTGTATATATCGGAGAAAATCATTATTCAATCGGTGAAACTGAACATGATTGAACGTTTGATCTCCATATTGAACACTCTTAAACCTGTGAATGTCTTTTGACAGGTTGAAATTAGGAGCTTTTCTCTTTACACTGAAACTGAACCAACAATGGAGGATGGATTAACGAATAAATACTTCATTATAAACTATTCAAAAATAATTTACTGTTTGGATAAATACAGAGTTCACATCTGATGTACCAGATGATTCATGTGCAATAACTTCTCTCTATACAACAATCTATATGATTTTCTTCTCTCCCTTTATTTTTTTCTTCTTTCTGCGGGAGCAAGAAACAAGAGGCATAACTGATCAAGATTGAGTAGTTTTTATGCTGTGCTCATCAAGCCATTGAATTATATCACCAAATACTCGAAATATCATCTCATCTGGCTCGCCCTCGAGAAGAGCATGGTATGCATCCATATAAAGGTTAAGTTTCTTGTCCGAACTGCTTGCCTTCTCATACAAAGCCTTGCTCACGGATGGATCAGTCACTGCATCATCTTCTCCATGCAGGATCAATAATGGCAGAGAGACCTATAAAATCAGAGACACTTTTAAGGCACCTGATACACACAACACATCTACCCAAAAAAAACAAAGATCTATTCATAACACCTCTCCATACAAAGTTCTTTTAAGTTGAAATAATATAATTGAGATTATGAATAAATTCAAAATCTCTCTCCTTATCATCTTTGCAACTAGATAGCTTTTTTTTTTCCCTGAAGGATTTGGAATCTGTATGAGTAAAGCTCTGAATGTATAAAGATAAAAAAAGAATTAAGGATCCAATTGTATTCTAATTGAGGCATGTAAGAGATAGGTGACCTTAGCATATAGTCTAGTTGGCTAAGTTTACAAGATCGTAAACTGTAAAGATTAGAGCAAATGAAAATTTTTGGAAATAAACCAGGATAATTTGAAATGTGTAGTTTAATGAGAGGCAATTGACTATTGAAGCTAGTGTCTTAGACTCTTAGGTAACTACTGATGGAATAATTTAGAAAGGGAAAAGAGATCTCCGAACGATCTTCACTAACTTGAAATAGAGAAGGGTTCAACAAATATATACATGTGATCAAATGTGATGTATAATAGAACGATACCATAAGTGCGAGAACAATTGAAGGTGAGGCAAATAAGATCCATAAAGGTTTTCTATTCTGTTTTTTTCCCCCTTTTTTCAGTTCCACAACTATTTTCATTGGTCATGGATTAACTGATTTGGTAATAAGCCCGTGGCTAGTGTAGATTGTTTAGAGTGTAGTTTTCATAAACAAAATCACAGAAGGGGCAAACAGGCAAATGCTATCTATCACTAAGGACTATGGGGAGATGCTCTAAAATCAAAATTTTAATACCAGTATGACTAAGAGTAAAAAATATAATCTTACTCATACCAGCAGAAAAGAGGCAATGGTGAAGATTGATGCTGATGGTTCACACTTCGGGATGGAAAATGAATATATTTATGAAAAAACTGAAGTAGCATCATGTCGAGAACGAAATGGGTGAAAATTTGACAAATAAGATGGTTCATTTGTGTGCAACAAAAAGCCATTACTGTGTCCATTAAGAGGGACAGGTTTCAAGTTCAATGCAACACCAAAACAATGGAGAAGGGCAAAGAATCTGTGGTTGAAATTATAAGAAAAGACATGACAGACTTTTGATTTAACAAAAATATGGTCCTAGATGGGTTGGATAGGAACAATAAGAATTTGTAACCAAATACATCTTGTTAGCAACCTATCAATTTATGCAGCCATCTGTGATGACATTAGTATAAAGTTGGTGCCCAAACATGATCTACCTATATCAATCTATCATTATTCAAGTTACCCCTTAACCTCCATCAAACCAACATCCCTAAGACACCGGGGTATGCCCTCAAATGCTCACTAACGTTACTTATTGTGTAAGGACAAAGAAAAAATTCAGTTGAAGTAGCAAAGTATCAAATTATTGGAAAGAAATCTACGTAGAGGTTTTCTGTTGGGACTAACTTCCCTAAGATTTGTTCTGCTTATAACTCTGTAATGTTCTTACATTTAGACTGTCCACTCGCTGATCTAAGGAAAAGGAGGGGGGGAGAACCAGGAAGGGAACGGAATTAATGATCAGTAGCATTACTAGATGCCTTACCTGTAGAAAAAATGTTTGCACTGTTTACACATAAATGGATTCCAAAACCAAGTTAGGACAAGTAGTAGTAATGAGATAACAGGGAAGTGACATACTTCTTCCAATCGATGTTCTATTTCTTCGGTGGTTCTCAGTAACTCTAGAGCAGTCCGCAACCGTGGTTTATGCTTGTAAGCAATGACGTTATAGGCTGTCTGCATTCAAGATAGAACAGAAACATTTTATCCACATAATCACATATTCACATAGGAAGTTGGTAATCATGTACAATTATAAAAATAAGTTGCAGAAAGAATGAGGGAACAAACACCAGTGAAAGGCAAGGACTAGGAGAGAGGGGAAAAAAAGACACATTGCAAAACACAGTAAAGATTGCAATATCCATATTCTGTGTAACCTGAAAACCAAGATCTGCTAAATTTTCACTCTTGAATTGAACTGTTAGAGAAAGAGGAGAAAAAACAAACAAACCAGTTTTCTTTTATTCAAGTCTCTGAATGCCATATCAGCTAAATTCTTTTGTGGAACTAGCTTCTGCTTCGGAAGAACTTTAGCTATACCAATTAGAATTTGTGTCACTAACCATGGTGGAACCATGTCATCTGCAATCTAAAGAAAGGGCCTCCAATCAATAAAATGTGCAAATCACAGAAAAGAGAGGTGTGCCTATCAGAAGCAAGTTAAAAGGAATACTTTGCACATAGGTGCAACAAGAATGGCTCCATTCCACGCATTGGGTTGTTTCAAGTGCATCTTCAGAGCTACTGCTCCACCCATAGACTGTCCAAACAGGAAGCTTGGGAGAGAGTGGAACTCTGGATTTTCTGCATCCAAAATAAACAATTATAAGCCTTATATAGCATTAAATTCTATCAAGTGGAGAATGACAAGCATTGTTTGCCCCGCCCCACCCCACAGAGAGAGAGGGAGAGGCTTAAATATAGATTGTTCAGAACTTAATGACACTTTCATTCTAATTATGCTCTATCAAATAGACAATTACAAGCATAATGTGTACAAGTACTTGCGCTCTATCGAACAGAATTACATGCATATTATTACAAGTACAACACAATAGTTTGTATACAGAGGCATTCAGCTCTTGCTTAAGAAAATATTATAAAAGCACTAGTTTGCATCACAATTCCTTGGGCTTGCATTCTTTTTTCTATTTCTTCTTTTAATGAAGACGAACAATAATGAGCAAATCATTCAGAAGTACTATCCAATTTGTTATTTTGGAGAAAAAGGAAGTTTTGATTACACCAGGGATAAGATTAAGGAATCTAGTGGCTTTCTCAAACACCACCAAAGCATGAAAATAGAATATACAAGGAAGGATAAAGCCTTTGATGATGTGGACTGCTGATGTAGCAGCAATAGCCAAGGCAGCTTCAGTGAATGATGGATACAGGTTAAGTGATCACTGTACACCACCTTAAACTGGCAGCATTCCATGCCCTTTATGTGGACAGAAGGGGATGCAGGACAACACTAAGAGAAAATATTAAAGCTGCATATATTTAGTTATCAGTTGACCAGGACTTTGATATTTAAGGCTTATGAAAGGAAGGTTGAAGTTTAGACTAATGAATGCACTAAGGGCTAAATTAGTTATGGTTTAAGGCTGAATATTTTTTGATAAGTGGTTTAAGGTTGAATATGGTTGAAGATAGAGGGAAAGGCCTGCCATAATTTAAGGGAAAAAAAGGAAAACAAAAAGGTTTTGCAGCTAGGATTGCGGGATGAAGTAAAAGACTAGGAGTATGGTTTAATGATCATAAAAGTAGGTGTCATACTAACTTGAACACCAAACAACCAAAATCTGTTAAAATTACCAAAATACCTTGAGTCACCAAACTATCAAAATAACCTTGATGAAACCAAATTGAAAGGCACTAGAACAATTCCAGTCCAACCAAATGCCACCAAAACCATCCCTAGTCACATGAAACTGTGGGGCCTAACAGACCGTTGGTAAGGCCAACATGGATCCTTCCACGGAGAATGCTTTATAGGAAATGATTCCTATCACATATGCGTGCTTCTAGACATGTTGCAGGAATCTAAGCTACGTGGGGAGGATGATGAGATTAGGTGGATGGAGGTGAAAGATGGATTATTGAATGTTTGATCCTTTTATAATTTATATGGTCTTGTCTAAGATAGGAGCAAATTTCCCTGGAGAGGTATCTCGCATGCAAAGGCCCCTATAAAGGTGACTTTTTTGGTGGTCAATGGCTTTGAATTCTATTCTTATTGTTGATAGTCTCAAGAAAAAAAGATGTGGGGTGGCTAAGGTGTCATTTTTTGTTAGAAGGTGAATGTTTTCTCTAAGGTGTCTTTTTTGTTGGGACGGCAGCATGGGAGGCAATCCTTACAATAGACAATCTTGGCAAAAAAGGAAAGATGAATCACAAATGGTGTTGTATGTGCAAATGTGCGACGCAGAAGATTATTCATTTATTGCTCCATTGTTCGGTTGCATGGGAGGTGTGATCCTTGCTTTTTCTGATTTTTAGCGTTTGTTGGTGCATGCCTAGGTCGGTAAGGGAGCTTATGATGTGTTGGGGATTTGCTTGCCCGGCCCGTCGAGAAAAGTTAAATTGGCTTGGCAGGTTGTCCCTCTTTGTCTCGTGTGGTGTTTATGGTGGGAAAGGAATCCCAAGACCTTCGAAAATATAGAGACTCCTATTTTTCAATTGAAAAGAAAAATATTAAATACTCAATATTTTTGGATGGAAGAGAAATTTCCCATTTCCTTGTCATCATTCATAGGATTTTTTGGAAGATATGAATTATATAGGAAAGGTAAATAGTCTTTATTTTTTTGGATTTTGGCTTGTATATGGGTTTTGTCCCCTCAAGCGCCTGCTGCACCTTATATTCAATACACTCTTATTACTTATCCCAAAAAAAAAAAAGTATTGCACGTGTAGAGAAGCAAAGGAGATAATTATCTCCTCCTTTACTATTGTGTGGCAAGAGAGTTGTGGGGTCTTCTCTTTTCCTTGTTCAGGTGTACTTAGATTATGGTAGGATTATTGATGAATTTGTTTGGAGGATGGAGAGGAGAGCATAGGAAGCGGACAGCTAGGAAGGCATAGGATGTTTCCCTTTCTGCCTAATGTGGGTAATTTGGCAAGAAAGAATAAGAGGACTTTAGAAAAAGAAGAGGCTCCTAATTCCTACACATCCATTTTTTAGATCTTTAATACTTTTGGGTTTTGGAGGTTTATATTACTAATGTAGTTTCTTTTGACGATTTATTTGATATGAATTTTTATTCCTTAAATTTTTCGATTGTATACCACACATGTACATTTTTTTTATCAGTACCCCACAAGTACATATTACACCTCATTTTGGCGCTTTTTAGTGAATAATCTTACTCAAAAAAAAAAAAAATTTATAGAAAAACATTGATTTCTTAGGGTTAGCATGAAAAGTTGTGCACTTGGAGTATCAAGTGGAAAATTGCTAGATAAATTCAATGTGAGCACGGTATTAGGATTAATACATGAAATTATATGAATTAACCCCAAAGTCGCAACTTCCAAAGTTTCTATCAAAAGAAAACTAGCATACTTAAGGAGGGTCAATCTCCATTTGGGATTGAGTCACAACACGAACAGACCTTAAATTTTAAATTCCACCCTTAAAGACACAAAAATGATAAAACATTAACTTTGAAACCCCTAGCCCAATTCATGATTAGAGTTCCAGGCAGCTATCTGTCGCACAGACAGAATACTTTTTGCATGTAAGGAGTTATTATCCTATCTTTCAAAGAAAATTATATGCAGTAGCAGAGACTTCTTACAAAAGAGTCCCGTTATAATAGGAAAAAAAAGGGTTACTAGGTCACATGTGTTTTTTTTGATAGGTGGCTGGGTTACTAGGTACCATCCATACCTTTGATTTTTGAATAGTGCTCAATGACATCATCGACTAACATATCAAAGCTTGGAACATAACCATGAAGACCTTCTGAAAGACCAAATCCCGGATAATCCATTGCAAAAACTCCATATCCAAATGATGCTAACTTCGTTGCAATTCCTGCAAACAATGCCATAAAACAATTAAGTTTCATTCGTCTCAAAATACAAATCTAAAGAAAAGGTTAGTTCTCGGTGTTGGTCCCACCAAGGCGGAGTGTTGGAAGGGATAGACTAGATATAAACCTAACCTTTAACATTATTTGCATTAAATGGTTACTCTCAGCCTCGAACCAACATTCTGTGCATTTTACCATTGCACTAAGAAATGGCCACTTCTAATTCTTATCATAAACTACATACCTTCAAGAAAAAATGTGCAAGTGTCTCCATAACCATGACAAAGACAAACCACTGCTTTGGGGGGACAGTTCCCAGGAAGCCAACTTTTTGAAAAAATTTCCAGGCCTCTCGAATTCACCTCATATGACTGCATCACAGAATCACAGATGATTATTATCATGTAAAAACTTGTGTAAAATATACACTACTACCAGTGTAGATACACTCTATGGGGATGCACTGTTCTATAAATGTGTAATTTAGCACAACAAATGGCAGCTTCCATCAGGTGCCTCTTGTCATTCTACCTAAATAAATTTGAATGGCTAAACACAAACACAACACATGAAATCGCTGAAGTAGAGCTGCTCAGTCTTGAGTTGCCAAGGGTTACTCGGCTAATGACTAACCAAGACACGTTTATTGCAAACATACTTTTGAAAAGAAGATAAGTAAAACTTGACAGCATTTTATATATCTTATATGGTGAATGAAGCATGAAGAATATAATTGTTAAAAATAAAGCTATAAAAGCCAGTTTACCATCAATATGAAACCTGCAAGAATAGAATAGGTTTCTGGCTTTCTGCACATATTGTGCAGTGAAAAAAGGCTGCATATCCAAATGTTATCCACAAGCAGCAGTTAAAATGGTAATATAAGCAAGAACAGCTCGCCGATAAGGACACATGCAGTTCTTAGATGCAACACCTTATAGGGATCTCCATTTCAGCCATTTAAGGGGGAAAAACCAACCATGCAAACCTTATTTAGCTCCAGTATTGGTGTTAATTGGAGGGGGAGGGGGAGGGGAGGAATTAAAGTGAAAATCCTTTTACCTCCTTCATCTTCAACCCATCATATGGCACCTGTAAGATAGTTAAAGATTTATTATCACCCACTAAATATTCCGTGTGTAAAAAACAGCACTTTAAGAAAGTAACTCACAACTTTGAAATCCATAATTTCATCAGGTGTTACTTTCACTATGGTATCTACAGAAATGAAAGGAAAGGAAACAAATGAGAAATACTTCTCTCAAGAGTCCCAAGAGGGAAAGAACAAATGTAGCCTCGAATATAAATCAATTCACACATTTAGAAGATATACACTTGCCTAAAACAGAACAAGTCAGAAAGAAAACAACTAAGACTTTGATTTTTTAAAAGATAGCAGGGAAGGAAATGAAAATGCTTAAAATGGATACCATCATTAAGTGTTGTTAGTTATTTCCTCTCCTTTTCCTTGTTAATTCCAAGAGAAAACAGAGTAAGGGGTACAAATCAATTCACTTTCAAGTGTGTCGCAGGACCTAAACTGATAGAAACATTGTTGGTGATCTGAGTGAAGTGTAAACTGCACAATGAAGCAGCCTGATCATCACTAGCGCCAGGTATCATCAGCTTGCAATTCTGGCCTTCTCCTATACTTCAATATGAGCGAATAAGATATCGTATGCTACATGGCCTCTAGTAAATTTTTGAAACACCAATGTTGGACATGCAATGAAATGGCTGCAGGTAT
This sequence comes from Nyssa sinensis, assembly GCA_008638375.1. Classification (NCBI taxonomy): domain Eukaryota; kingdom Viridiplantae; phylum Streptophyta; class Magnoliopsida; order Cornales; family Nyssaceae; genus Nyssa; species Nyssa sinensis. The sequence continues at coordinate 6,262,995 of CM018043.1, read as the reverse complement.
AGGTACTTGTCCGGCATGTATCATCTGACATGCACCCAACAAGATGTCTGATGATTTAAACTTAACTAATATAATTATACTTACAAGTCTTTCATTATTTTCCTTTTTTACATGGTTGCTCCAGAATGAGTAAACTGCCCATGCTAGCAGTGGCAGATCCACATTGGAATGCCTCCCCCCCCAAAAATTGATAATTTGATTTTTTTACAACTATTTTCTATGATTTTTTTATAAGAAAAAGTAGTCCCCCCAAAAAAACAAAAAAAAAAGTCACATTTTTTGCAAAAAACCTACATTAAATTCTAAATTTTGAATTTTGCCTTCCAAATCAATAGTTTGGATCTGCCACTGCATGCTAGGCACTTGATGTTATATAAAAACACTGTTTTAATATAAGAACTCAATGCCTAGACATAAAGCTGCACCACACGTGTGGAAATTTAGAAACTTAAACTTCCACCCCTGCCCTGCTTTATATTTCTCAACCTGTCTTCAGAATCCCAAACAATTAATGTTCATTTGACCTCCATGTTTTTGTGGACTACCTTCCCCACGTGTCACTGGTCAAATCAATAACTAAATGCTATTGAACCTATCAGAAATCAGAAGTGGCTTATTCCTCAGTCACAACATCCTCTATCTTCAACTACCTTTTTGTTGTAATATATCATCAATCAATTAATTATCCACCATAAACAACACCCACTACGAATAATTAATTTCTAATCAGAACTGAGTCCTAAACCATAAATCAGCAACGCATGAAAACACCAATCAATCCTTGAAACAAAAAACAAAAAAAAGATTTATGAATGCCATAAGCCAACTGAAATTTCAAATACCTTGAACAAGCAATGATCGATTGACAACTGAATTCCTTTGAAGGCCTCGCGAGCACGACGCCTCGCAGGCGCTTCCTCCATGTTGGCATCCAAGATCTCCTGCAATTCCTGAGTGATGCCTGGGAACTTCAGTGGCTTCCCCATTACTGTTCGCTTATTCTTCGGAAAGCAGACCCTAGCCCTAAATTCTAACACAGTTCAAAGGTTTCAGAACAGAAAATGCAAGAAAAACAGTAACATGGATTTCAACAAAAACAGAGCCTGGGGTCTTTTTGAAAAGGTTTAATATTATATATATATTCGTACCATCTAATGGTCGCCTGACTCGCCTGTAAAGCTTGGCGGATTTCAATGCCATGTGTCTTGTGATGAATATTTTGTAATTATAGAGAGAGAAAGTAGAGAGAGATAGAGGGGAAGTCCCGCCAGCGAAGTTCGTGGAACGATGGCAGCGATATCTGACTTGGCAGGGACAAGATGCGATCTGAGTGGTGGAGGATGATGTGTTCGAATTAAATATTGGAATCATTATTTGCTTTTAATTTACACGTCACTCTGACCGATTCGAAGATGACCAGGGAACTATAAGTCGCCAGATAACCGGAGCTGGCTTCGACGGTGCGTTCACGAATCAATTCTGGTACGCTTCACCGTATAATTGGTGAAGTAAAATGGAATCAATAGGCACAAGGACCTTTCCAAGGTGTTTATAAATGCAAGTTTTATTTTTTTATTCAAAAAATCATATTTTTTCAAAGTTCTTTTTATTGACGTGACTTAAAAATACTTAAATTCGATATTGAGTATTGGATGACTACTATTAATTTGTCAAAAAAATATATATATATATATATATTAATGATAGATTCATTGCTTGAGAACATGGGCCTGGTCACAATGGAAGGCTTTAGTCACAGTTACGAATGGTAATTGTTCGGGTTTAAAATAGGCGGTTTTTTTTTTTTAATTTTAATTCTGTTTATATTTTTTGTTTTTATCCCGATTTCGACTCTCATCCTGAATCCGACTCCAATTCTGAATCCGATTCTGTTTATATTTTTCGACTCTATCATGTTCGGTCCTAAGCTCCGATATATATTTTTTAAGTAAATTAAAACTTTTATTTTAATAGATAAATTAAATTTTTATTGTTAAAATAACTAATATAAAAAAAAATATGAGTGTGATATAAAAACTTTAAAACTAATTTTATAGTATTACTTATTAGTAAATATATTATATATAAGAATAAATAAAAAAAATAATATATAAACAGAATAAGGTGACCATCCCACGAACCCACCCCGAATCCGATGTGGTTTTAAGGACTCTACCTCGATCCTGTTTATGAGCATCTTATACCCACTTCATTAAAGATAGGGCGGGACGGAACAAATTATCATCCTTAATCACAATAATAAGATTATGTATATTTAAAGTTCATTTGAATAAACTGTAGAAAAATATGATTTGAAAAAACTCTCATTTAATTGCTTAACTATAATGGTCGTTTTGAATTTATTAGTCTTAAAAAAATATAATTTATAAGTTAAACCAAACATCTAATTCATTAAAAAGTTTGTATTAGACTTAAAAAACGTACGTTTTAAGATTCATTAAAGTGAATCAAACACAATTTCTTTTAGACCCATAAAAATAAAACTACATATATTTAACTTTCTTCAAATTTCGCAATAAAAAAGTTGTGTGCACAAAATTAGTCCTAGTTTTTAGTCATTTGAAGATATGATTGGAAAAATAAAAAGACGAATGCCACACTTTTCAAAATTATTTTTCAAATTTTTATCACAAATGATGTGGCATTGACATGTCACTAAATTACTAATAATATTTAAAATTATGTAATTAATATGATTTTCACGTGTCACATCGTTTGGGATAGTAATTTAAAAAATATAATATTTTTCAAATAAAAATAAGAGTAAAATTCAAAACAGATGCTTCACGTGGGAGTCTCAACACATGTAAGACGTGTTTGCCATTTATATTATTTTTCCACCGGTGATGGAGATTTTTTATGTTTACATGGCCGGAAGTGGGATTAGAAAGGCACGATTTGCACAAAAATCACGTTAAAAAGGGTTTAGGAGCTCTACGAAACAGAAGTTTCACACATGTTAGGTCCCATTACTTGTAAAAGCTTTTATTTCAAATGAATCAGAGAGTCTTCTTATTCTAATAATGTTGAACAATGATAGATAAAACACTACCCATAATCCACTTTCGTCATTCTTCTATGTTGAGTGATTCCTCCTCTCATGGTGTATCTTTGCCCCCACAATTCTCATGGGACTCACTAAATTCCACCTTTATGAGAAATGTGTGGGACAAAAGTGAATTATGAGCGATGTATAAGTATGGATAATGCTGCACTCTTTTCCATTAGAATTTTTAAGAGTTGAAGCAATCTCTTATGTTTTTTAATATACATCAATTCCTAAAAAATTTAATAGTTAAAAGAGTCTCGTTTTCATATAACAAACTGTTAATAAAATTACCCGTAGTCAAGATAATAAGATAAGAAGTTTAGATAGAATAAATGTTATTATATTCTATGTTTGGTGTCTTTAATTGGGTTCGATATCTATATTTTTGGAACCATTTATATCCAGCCAAGTTGGAATATAACTTATATAAGGAGTGGTAATATTTGAGTTATTCTATCTCATTATGATAAAAATATAATGTTATATTATAAGAAAAAATTATAACGCTGCAATATAGAGAGATGAAAACATCAAAAATTAAGTTAAAAAAATCATTTTTTTCATCGTTTGAATTTTTTTTTTATTTGTTTTATATTTTTAATATTTTTTTAAGTGATTTGGATGATTCTTAACAATCGAAACCATAGTTTTTTTTTTTTTTTGGGTCACCTTCAAAGTGAGATTACTACATTGTGAATGATATTTACACAATTACATTCTAAAATATTGTGATTATGGTTATTAAATTTTGTAATTAATTTGTAAACAAAAATTAAATTGTAGATACCTTATATGCATATATTTGAAAAATTAAATTTAAATGACTTTCAGGAAAATAATTTTTGATGAGCTTGAGAAAAACAATACATAAGAAAATAAAAAAAAATAGTTATATTCGAATTTTGTATTTGGTAGGCATCCAAACACAAGATTGGAATAATAACAACATATTTAGACTTTTTTTTTTTTATCTTGACCAGTTTCGAAAACTGGATTAATATATTCAATATTTTACAGAATTTTATATTCTATCTGATTCAACTATATCGTATTCAATCATGTCTTCTTATTTAATCATCCAAACAATGCCTATTTTAAATATTAACGAAAAGAGTAAATTACATTAATCTTTCTTGAGTTTTATAAAAATTACACTCATATTTCTTACTTTATCTAAAAATATACAAATATTTTCATTTTTGTCAATTTTGTTTTTCAACATAACAAGACTACCCCTTTCATGTTTTTTTTCAATTTTTTAAATTTTGACTATTTTTTTTTATTTTTCAAATAAATATGGATAAAAATCTTAAATTTATTTTATATAAAATAAAAATAAGTTATTTATCTTAAATTTATTTTTAAATAAAAAAATAATTTTTTAAAAAAAAGTTAGAAAAAATTGATTTAAATTAAAAAAATATATAAAAAAACAAATAAATAAAATGGACAATTTTATTATTTAAAAATAATTGACAAGAAAAAATATATGTATAATTTTAAATAAAATACGAAAGATCAGTATAAATTTAGAAACTTAAAAAAATTAATATAATTACCATAAACCTCATTAAAGGTCACTCTAATTTACCCTAAAGAAAATTATTAGCCTTTAATATCCAATTTATTGCCTTGTGTAAATAGAATCGTTTGAGAGGCATCTTCTAAAGATTTGATTTTGACATAGTTTTCAAATGATGCCTCTTGATGAGATGTCTGCACTGAAAACATGAGTTGGCAAAATAAGTTGAGAATTAGAAGAGTTTGAAAACTTTGATTTAAAAAGCATGGATCCATTCAAACTCATTTGAAGAGAACTGGATAAATAAAAAAGATATTGTTAGAATTTTAATAATTTAAAATAAAACAAAAACCTATTTATTTATCAGATTTATTGGGATGATTATGATTGACTAACATTATTATATTTCATAAATTGATTGTTTATGAGTTAACATTATGTTTTGATTGAGATATTTTTTCAAGAATTTGATATATCATATGACAATATGTTATTTTAATCATATTCTGTCATATATATTACATTTTATTAAAATAAAATAAGTCATATCACGTATAATAAAATATTATTAAAAAATATGCATTACTACGTTATTGTATCAGACTTATTCAAGAATTTTTCATCTTGACCTACCTTTGAAAGACTTACAGATTTGTTTTCTTTCTAATATTTAATGTTTTGTATTATTTTATTGTTTAATAGTTTCTCTTAAAAAACATTTTTAATTAAACACACAAAGGTATGTGTTTTGAAAACAAAATTAATATAAAGCCAGTTTAAAAATTTGATCAAATAATTAAATATGTTTTCTTGAATAATTTCTGCCTATTGAAGATCAACCTTAACAAAAAATCTCCAAAATCTAAAATTTTATAACAAAAAATAGAAAATTAATTATAAAAAGGATAACTATGTGTGTGAGACTTCTCGTCACTATATGAGTTGGAGAAGGGTAGATGCATGTTGTTTTTTTACCAATAAATACGGTTGTAAATGAGTCAAATCGTAAGTGGGTTGTTTAAGTTTGATTTGTTAAAATAAACGAGATTCAAATTATGTTCAAGTTCAATTAGTTAATATTTTGAGGCAATTTAGATTGAACCTTTAATCAAGCTGAACTCGAATAATTTAATTTTTGTATATAGTATTATACTACTTTTAGTTTAATGAGTCGAGTTTAAAACAAACTCAATAAATTTATAAGTTTGAAAATATATTTAAGTTTAATTTGTTAATCTTACAAACAAATTTCAGACGAGCCTCAAACCGAGCGGATGACGAGCCAAATTCGAGTAATTTAATTCGTTTTACAATCCCACTAATAGAGGAGCTATTTTCAAAACTTAATCGTGATCTCAAAATTATAAAAAAAAAGTTACAATCTTAAAATTGTGGTAATTTTATTTTATATTTTGGTAATCAAACCCTTTTTTTCTTTGATACCAAAATGAATGAGAATTTTCTATTAAATTTATCCCCTCTGCCATAAACTCTAATTCCTAACGCAAAAATGCATTGGCAAGAAGTTAATAATGTAAAAGCTAGAAGGGGGGGCCAGAAATTCACTGTGAATGAAACGACAGCGTTTTGTATCATTCGCCCCCAACGGTACGCCACACTTCCCTTCCCTCCATCGGAAATACGACCCACATTTCCTTTTATAAATTCGCCTCAAAGCCTGGGGGATTGTTTTCTCTGTGGCGCTGAGTTTTGTTTTCTTCCTTGGTGGATTCCTAGGCCCTAGCCAAGGTTCTCCCCTCCCCACTCCCTCACTGTTTGTATATGTACACAATTCTCTACATGTGCATAAATTGAAATTGTAGTTGTTATTAGCGTTTATGTCTGGACTGGATCTGACAATGCACAATTGTAGCTTTTGTTGTACTCGCTCGCTCTTTTTTTTCTATGTTCGTAATTCTTACCTACGAAAATGGAAAATTCGCCTTGCTTGGTGTCTCTATAGCTATCTGTTCTTTGCTTTCTTTTATTCATAAAGGATTCATTATTTATACGTTCGTTGGATCCGTTTGGTTCAACAGAAAAATGTCAGTTGAAAAGGAAAATTATACTCCTCTTCGCCAATTAATCTTTATTTATTTTCCTCCATTAAAAGTTTTTTTTTTAATATAGAAAATCATGGGTTAAGCGACTCGCCCAGATCTTTCAAGAAAACCGTGTGAAATATACTAAATAATGAACAGTTTATGTCTTGTTTGTTGTTTGGGGAAATTTTGGTGGAATACTAGTCTGAAATTCTTGTGTTGATATTGACAACAGACGTTCTTCTGCTGTTTGTAACTTTGTAAAGATGAAGTACTGTGATCTTCAGCAGAACAACGCCTTTGCAGAGGTCACCGGGGAGATTAGAAGTCCTCTCTCCATTTTTGATCGGAAGGGTCCGGTGGTTTGCCCTAAACCTCGGCAAGTTGGGTTTGTGATTGACAATCCCACAAGGCCTCTGAGATGCCACGCTAGGTGATTAAGTTTTTCATAAACTCTTCTCTTATCAATTATCTGGATTCTGTTGGTGTAAAACATTTCAAAATCTTTACTATTTTACTTTTCTCTGAATGATAGTCATCAAGCCGAGGTCTTTGATTCAAAAGCAAGGGCAGAACTTCTGAACATTATTCTCAAGAAGGTAAATAGTTATATATCCAATGTTTAATATATACTACATAAACATTTATAAAAAAATATGTATTACACATACGACACATCTATTTATTTATGTATGTTTCTTGGTCAGGATGTTTTATGGTCTTAAATATGAAGCAGATATTATTTGGATTTTGACCACTATTATAGCAAGTGTTTCATGGACCACTTAGGATTATTTTTCTAGCTATTTTCTGCATGCCATTGTCAAGCCTAGAGTTGTCTGCACGTTTGTTGTTTGGTTGTCACATAGAAATGTAATATCCCACTTGCACAGAATTTGAATGGAAAATCCATCATCCACACAGATCATTTATTTGAATGATCTCTCTAGATTCTTGTTCAATCATTGCCAGGATTTGTTTATAGGAATTTGCTTGTATTCTGTAATTTTCTTGCTGAAGTAGATACATCAGTCTTTTTATTGCTAGAATTTGTTGTTTCATAATTCCAGGATGCATTTGATGTCAGATGGAACATCTGTTGTGGATCTCGGAAATTGGTTGTCCAATAGTTGCATTCGGATTTTATTCGTTGAAATTACACAAGAGAAAATAGGGGTCTGTATAAGGTCTGAATAACTATAGATATAGCTACATACATATGTGCGTTTCAAATTCTCCAACAGTAATGTTAAAATCTGGATAATATCTAAATGAAAGTTCCAAAACTTCTGGTTTGGTACACATGTCAAGTTTGTTATTTTTCATTAATTCCAGATTTTATGGGATTTTCTTGCAACATTAGAAGTTAGTCCACCACATCCTAACTAGACAAATGAAATATGTGCAACATTCTGATGGCTTTAATTTAGAAGGTTAATAGTTTCAAATGACATGGCTAAGTGAATGAACTGATTTAATTTCCATGGGACATTAAATGCTCAAAATACCTTATGGATTGGATGGTTCAGTTTGGGTTTCAAATTCTGAATGTTAAAATCTAGAAAATATTTAATTGAAAGTTCCAAAACTTCTGTGGTATGGTACACTTGTCAAGTTTCTAGTTTTTCTTTAGTTTCAGATTTTATGGGATTTTCTTGTTCCATTAGAAATTATTTCACTGCCTTCACCACATCCTAACATGACAATGGAAAATCTGTACAATACTCTCATGGTTCTACTTTAGAAGAAAGGTTTTTGCTTTCAAATGGCATGGCAAAGCAAATCGAAAGGTTTTTACTTTCAAATGTCTTTGGCAAAGTGAATGGACTGATTCAATTTCCATGGGACACTAAATGTGCACAGAATACCTTATTGATTAGATGGTTCAGTTTGATTGTTAGATATTAGGGCTTTGCTTTGATTTGCACTTCTTGATTCATTGAATTCTTGGTTTCACAGGAGGGTCTTGGCGCAGAGCAATCTGCAACCCAGTTAGCATCATCACCCCCATTTTTTTCTGGGTCTCCTCCAATTAGGGCTACCAACCCATTAGTGCAAGATGCCCGATTTGGTGATCAGAAGCTTGCCCCTTTATCAGCATTGCCAAGCCGTTCGAGTTTGGGTTTATCATCTCCATCTTCATCAGCTTGTGAAGGAGGGTATGTTAGGATGAAGTTCGGGCACAAACCGGCGGCAGTCAGAGTAGAAGGCTTTGATTGTTTCAATAGGGATGGCAAAATTCCAGCATCCCCGCTGTGGCATAGAACATTCCAGCATCCCCGCTGTGGCATAGAACTTCATTAACATTACTGTACATATAACGAAGTTGAATGCCACCACAGTTGAGAAGACAGAAAAATTGACATGAAAAAAGGGAGCTTCAATTTTATTTTTATTTTTTTGAAGGGGACTAATGAAGAGGAGTTTTAGTTACACATGTTTGATTTGTAGCAGGTTGTTTTGCAATATAAATGAGAGAAGGGTCTATAGTTATCTTTTTGCTATCATCATCAAAAGAAAAAATCTGTATCGAGGCTGCTTGTAAATATACTTTGGTGATTGTTACGGGCCGGCAGTCAAGTTGTTCTGTCATTCTTATTCTATCAAAATGTTTGAACGGAATGAGTGGAAATGACACATTTTTATTATCAGACATCCCAATATTGCCACTGGCAATTAAATTTCATTGGTTTTTTTCTCTGCTCTAGCCATTTAAATCTAACATTTTGTAGAAATTGCAAACAATATCCATAAGCAATAATGGAAATGAAAGGTTGAAACTTGAAATAATGTCACCAGCACATTTTGAAGGTATTTTCCCGGGGGAATCAAATGCATTCCCATTGTATTAATCCAATGTTCCATTTTTTATCAGATATATGAAAAAAATTTCTCTATAGTTTAAACAGAATTTAATTAATTTTGGTGGGATGTTCTATTTTTTAAATTGGCATCGATAATTTATTAATTTGATAAACTAAGTTCTCCATTAAAAAAATGAAAATGGTCAAAAAGAAAATTTCAAACATTCTGATGCTGCCCAGGATCGAACTGGGGACCTTTAGTGTGTAAGACTAACGTGATAACCACTACACCACAGCATCTTCAATGGAATACGTTTAATGTTTGGCTAGTATTTTATTTAAACTATAGTTACACAGTACATTTGTAACACAGACTTAGAATTATTTTATTGCATTTTTCGTTTTATTTTCAATATTATATATTAATTTGAATTCTATCAAGAATACCATTTGGATTACCTTTTAATTTGACCACAACTATATGTTAAAATTGATGAGAACTAGGAGGTTAAAAAACTCGTGTTGATTCAAGTGGATAGAATTGGTACTTCAGAATTTAAAGTTTGTTTAATTAAATTGTGAATTTAACGAGAAGAAAGACTCACAAAAAAAAAAAAAAATCTTGGTTTATTATTACTATTATAAAAAAAAAAAGAAAGGAATAATTATTGAAAACATGAATTTTTTTTCCTTTCTTCTTTATATATTTACTTTATCTACCAAAATATCTCAATTGCGTTCATACTGTGACCACCTTACTTATATGGTATAATTAATCCAAAATATTCTTCAACAATCTAGTATTTATGTGACAATGAATTTTTTCAATAATTATTTGTCATATGTATTATATTTTATTAAGAAAGATGAATTATATCACAACACATGATAGTATTATTGAAATAACATATTATTACGTTATTATACCTGACCTATCTAAAAATTTTATGGTATAACCAACACAAGAGATGGGCAATAAATATTTTTCAAAAATAAAATAAAAATAAATTGATATGATGATCAACAACATTACAACATTTGTAGCTCATCCACTTGATTCGAAATCCGAAAAACATACACGGTAAATGAAGAGAAATTTTCAATAGTTACGAAAACCTTAATAGCAATAGAACAAAGTGAGCCACGGCAAGGGCAAGGGCAAGTCATAATTAAATTTAGACGCCAGGAGGCTTGTAGGCAATGAAACTGATGCACTGCACTTGACGCTTGTTGTCAAAGCCGATGATTCGGACAAAGGCGGTCGGGTATTCTTTCTTGCATTCCTCCAATTCCTTCAACACCTGCGATGAATCTGTGCATCCGAACATGGGAAGCTTCCACATGGTCCAGTATCGCCCGTCGTAGTATCCTGGTGACCTGTGGTTCTCACGGTACACAAATCCATGCTACATATCCCACAAAACTTAATCAACTTAGTCTCTCTATATGTATATTTATATGTATATAATTGGAAGAGATGTAGAGCTGAAATTGACCTCCAACTCGAATTCCAAGCAAGGAATCCATCCCATGCGAAGAAGATAATCGACTTCCTTAGCCAATTCTTCCGGCGCGAGAGGTGGAAGGTAAGAAAGAGTCTCGAACTTCTTCAGTCCAAGAGGAGGCCACACCTGTGTACTCGTAAAAATATTAAATATAACTCAACTCTCCTCAATTCAACATAATATATAGGAACTATACATACATACATACATACATACATACATACATACATACATACATATATATATATTTTAATAGAAGTGATAGGTGTTATATTACAATTAACTTAATAAAGACATGCATAAACAAAAATTTGCTAAATTTAAGGATGATTTCATTTGTTCCGTAGCTTCATTTTAATTACGTACCTTCATGCATTGCACTCTTCCACCATTGCTAGGGAGAGAAGTAATATCAGTGTTGGGCTTTCGGGTAACGGGGAAAGCCGAAGTAGACTTGAGTCCGGTGAAAGGTGCAACCATGGTAGCTTGAGCCGGGGTGGCGCGGTTAACGGCGGCAACGGCGGCCGACGAGATCATGGAGGTAGCCATTTCTCTCTCCTTTTCTTCTTTTGCTCTTTCTTTGCTAGTTCACTGCCCTAGTATTCTCTGGTGAGGCATTGCTGCAGTGGCTCACCCAAATATATAATGATACTGAGCTCATTCTATAGAATCTAACGGACAAAAATGAGTCGGTCTGATCATGTTCGAATAGTGGCCGTTGGATGTTGTGGGTGGTGACATTACAACATAATGGCCACACGAAAGTGGAAAATATTTGAAGCTAAGCCAGTAAGCCTTATCATTAAACACCACAATCAGGGTGCCACGTGGTGGCAGCTCCGGTAATCTTATCTCATCCCAACTGGAAGGCCATGAATGCGTGATAACGGTTGGTTTATTATTGCAGTATTTTCCTGCCACTCGCTTTCACATACATTACCTTCATCTACAGGATGTGTATATATATATATATATATATATATATCATTTTCTTTGAAAAAAATTAGGGACTTTGCCCTCATTTAACTTATACACGAGACTGAAAATACAAAATTTAACTTATATTTTTCATTTTTAATCTCAGTATTGTCTTGCCTAATGATTTATCGCAATTTCGTTTATAATTTTCATCTCAAACATCGATTTTTTTTTTCAAGATAAATTAAACTAAAAAATTGTAGGTAAATTAAATATTTATAACTAAAATAATCAACACAAAAAGAAATAAAATGAAAACTCTTAAAACTCAATTTATACAATGTGATTTATTAGTAAATATAGTGAACCATAGGAGTGAAAAACTAATTTTAATACATAAACGGATCGGGTCGAGGTCCAAATGACCAATGGCGGAGGTATATGTGGACTATAACCCACCCCAAAATTTGTTAAAAACTTTTTTTGACATGTATAATTTTGGTCATTTTAAAACTAGCCCATACTAAATTTTTGACCTAGTCTAATTTTTACCCATTATTTCTATCAAATTTCACTCCAATATTTTAGCCTAATCCAAAATTTCTGTTTTAATTCCATAATATTTCTCATTTCTCACCCTAAAATTTTAACCTAGCCCATTAACTATTTTAAATCTTAAAATTCAATCATTGAATTTGATGGGTTTTGATGTTTACTTAGAAATTATATCCTTTTAACCTTTGTTTGGATGCTAAGAATTTTTTTTAAAAGAATTTTTATGATTTCTTGCTAAAAATTGTTCTTTTACTCTTTGTTTGGTTTTTTTGGGTCAAAATCTTAAACCAACCTCTCAACCATTCTTCCTCTAGCCTCCCGATATATATGCTTAAAATTAATCGGTAAATCTTTGTTTCTTATAATATTTTCACAATCTTTTAAAATATTAAAAATACTCCACGGGTACCTTTTCTTACCTAACATAACATTTATAATCAAGAATCACCATCAATATCCACAATATTCTCATTCTAAACATCAATTCTTAAAAGACCATCCCGAAGAGTTAAAGCTTCCAATTGAAGAATTGAAAAATTCCCTCCGTACCAATTTGACAAAGCTCAACAAATATTTTCAACTTCATTTCGCATAATACATCACACTCCACATGAACATAAATTATTTTTTTTAGATCCATCAAAATTTAGCTTGTTCTTTCCCATTGGGGGATTCCTCAAATAAATCTAATACTTTTTCTATTATCTTTCTTCCAATCATCTCTACTTTGAGAAAATTTCTCCCCTTATCATCTTTCTCTTAAGAAAAAAAAAAATTGTTCATTGAATTTTTTTAATTTGAGAAAACAATTCCCCCTATCATCTTCCTTTTTCAAATTTTTTTTAAAATAAAAAAATTTGTGCACGCAAAAATTTTCAATTTGAAAAAAGGATCTTCCTAAAATTTCTCCCAAATTTTTTTTTAGCAACCCAACCCCCTAAATATTTTTCCTTGCTCTGCCCTTCAGAATGACCATCCCTGACCCTACCTTAAACCGAAACGGGTTTTAAAACCTACTTTTAATCTCATTTATAAACATCCTATCCTTTTTCATTAAGGACGTGGTAGGTCAATTTACCATTCCTACCAATGCTATTCATCTCAACCTTTTTTTTTTTTACAAGAATAAAATACCAAATGAAACCATATGCTCAATACAATATTGTCAACCTTTTACAAAAGTAAAATACCAAATGAAACCATTTGCTCAATACAATATTGTCAACTTGTCTGATAAAATATTTTTTAGCAAACAATTTTAATAATTATAGCTTTTTCCTTACGATAAGACGACTGCACATAATTAATCGTCTTTGTTCGATAAAGATTGCTTTGAAAAAAAAAAAACAAATTTTCAAATAAAATATTTTGCAAGCGCACTCTCAAATTTTGATTTTTTACATTATTGTTTTTGGATTGGTAGTGAGAGTTGAATTGAACGTTACTCTTATGCTATGGGCTGATCTTGATCAGAAAAATAAAACGAAACAAGTACTCCGAAGCAGGGCTGTTGTAAGGAAACCCAAGAGCAGTCGGCCAGTCAATGTTTTTATGGTCAGGCCCATGACAAATTTAAAAGGGGCCCAATAAATTTGCCAACGCCCATTCCAACTGAACCTAAAAATTTCGTGAGATTTCGCACTCTACATAAATTCTAATTTAGCAATACTTTTTGTCTCAAATTTTTTTACCTAGATTTTTTATCACAAATAATAATATATCATTAAATTATTGATTATATTTAAAATATATTATTAATATTTTATTGATAATATACTGACACATCATTTGAAATATAAATTTTGATATAATAATTTGAAATATGCTGCATTATTCATTTTAATTTTTTGATAAAAAGGCCAAACTATATAGGATTTAACAAGAATTCAATTTTTTTTTAAACCAAAATATTTTTTTCTGAAAATTTTTGCTCTCTACATGAATTCTATTTTTTGATAATTTAAAAAAATCAAAATATTATTTTATTACAACGATAGTATTACGTTACATAGAGTTCAAACTCCATATAGGGAGGTTACATGTTACATAACCACTTGAACTATCGTTATTACATAAACTACTGTAATATAGATTTTGGACAGACAAATCCAACTCAGTCTTATGATCACGATAAATAAATTAATCACACATTTAAAAAAAGAAATTAAAACTTGAACACGTGATCTCTTTTTTTCTAAAGAAGTTATGTGTGGCCAATCAAGCTAACCCCAATAATTAACTAGTTCCACATATATATATATATATATATATATTATTATTGTGGAAAGAGATAAAATAACCTCAAGCAAGCTGAGAAGCTCCTTCTTATAGTTAGGTAAACATTTGACTAAACAGAAGCTGACCTAATTGAAATAGTTAGGCAGATTAGGTTCACTTTTCCATACAATATGAAAAATGTGTTTAGGCTGGCTAGCCTAAGTTTGTGGATTAGATTCTGATGCCATATTTCCACTAACTCCCACAACCAACTTTGATGGCTTGTTGGCATGCTTGAGCTTGGTTTTGATTCCCAAAGTCCCAACCCTTTCATAATAATAATAATAATAATATATATTTTTTAGTTAAATATGTGTCACAATCTTATTCTTCTATATATGCAGTCATATAAATATTATGCGATTATTTAATTTTAAAAATAAAACAAAAAATTATATATACATTTTATATGTGATAAATTATAATTAACATATGTATTTAATTAGGAGAAAGTTCATCTTATCCCGCTTATAAATAAGTATTATTTCAATAATAATGTTAAAATGGGTTCTATTATTCATTCATTTTTGCCAAAAAAATAAAATTTAAATTTTTGCAAGAGTAAGAAAAAGAGTATCAGCGATGTTAATAATTGGTTTAGATAATAATAAAGAAATGTATGTTGGAACAAAAAGAATACAAGGGGTGCTTTCAACTGTTGCTATTGTACAATTTAGAACATCTGTCTATTTTTATATGGGAGGATCACACACAAAACCCACTAAAAAGGGAACAAAGGTTTTAGCATTTCTCAAAGAATATGAATGAGGCTAGCAGATTGTTTTTAAACTAGTTTCCAATCAATTCCAATTAAGTGTTAACCTTGAATTAAAACAGTATGAACCACCTGGGTCCTACTGGCACCCTGATTTCGTCAAGGGTGGGATAATCATCTTTCATCTTTAAAGCTAGTTAAATGAATTACTTTTATAATAAATGAGAGTTGAACGTTATTTTTGCTAGATAATTTTGTCGTTTATATATTAATTATTTATGAGATTGTATAATTTTTGTTGGTGAGATTTACAGGTTACCAAGATATATATATATATATTATATGTATGTGTGTGTGTGTGTGAAGACTACTGGCATTTATAACGTAGGCGATTAATATCATGAACAAATTTCATTTCAATTGGGACACGAAGCTATCGATATAGGCTAGAAAGTGGTAATGGGTATATAAGGAAAGTGGAATCGATGTTAAGAAATCAAACATAGAAAAACATGTAATGTCGCTTTCGAATCTAATTATACTCATTTAAACTAATACAAGTTGTGTTAAAAATTTAAATTATTTAATTAACATGAGGTAATGGTGCTGATAGATACAGATTCATTGACTCATTCAAGCAAGTCGAATATAATTAAAGATAGGCACAAAAAAAAAATTGTATTCTTTCTAATTATTCCAATCAATGTAACTGATCTTTAATGAATGTTTTAGGGCTGTTTAAATAAAGGGATGCAACCATTTGAAGTAAATAATATTAATTACTTCTATTCAAATATGTTAATAATTCAAACAAGAGCCTAGATTTCATTAATTTGGTTTTTTTTTTTTAGTTTTTAAATATCTTTGACTGTTATTTACTTGCTTATTTCATGCCTTCATTCCCTTACTTTTATAAAGAAAAATAACTACTTAACTTAATTAATCAGATTAGAGGATAATAAATATCAATTAATCTCTAAGTTTGGTTAATGTAAAGATAGTGAGGGACCCTTTACAAAAAGCAATGCAGCCTCTTACAATCTCCAAGGAAAAGACTTGGCATTAGTCAAACAAATTTCCGTATTTCAAGGGAGAATGCCTCCCCTTTACAAAGTCATTGCAATCAGAAATCCCCCCCCCCCTTTTTTTTTTGCAATAATATCATATTTTTTAAAATTTTATTTTAAATAATATAATATTAACATAACATTAAATTACTAATAATATTAAAAATCATGTAATTAATATGATTATTTCACATAAATATCATATCATTTAGAATACAAATTTGAGAAACATGGTATTTTTTTTCTAATTTTTTTTTCTCAAAAAAAAAGTTTGTAAATCACATCTCAAAAAAAAAAGTAAAAAATAAATATCCCGAAAAAAAAAATCTAAAATTTTAGCCAAATTTAAAAAAAAATTCTAAAATTTTCCCTAAAATTCTTTTAACCCTCTCATGATGTAGAGCCTACAAAAAGATGTGAACTTATTGAGATTTAAATTTTATTTATTCATTTGTGCTCTTGATTGTATTGGCTCCTTTACCTTGAGGTTAAAATACTACAATAATACTTGAAAAACAAGAATTGGGCCTACCAATGACGACTATGCTCAGTGTGGGCCACAAAGCCACTTTGGCATATAATGTAAATTATAAATTAAATAAGCAAGTTGGTCATATTATGTTAATCTAAGCCAATGAAGCATAATTAACCCTAATGCATAGCCACGTAACAGTCAAAAGGTTGATTGTTAATGTTATGAACATTCGATAAAGTCAAATATCAATCATGAAAAAATATTATAATCTCACCAATCTAACATTAAATTACATGTGATGCCGAAAATATAGGTTCATTGTCTTCCAAATTCTCAGCGGCCGCCCACTTTTATGTTTCATTATAGAATTCAGGTTTCATTTACTTATATCCCAATCTCTCTTCTTCCGACTGTAACGCACGCTCCATTCATTCAGTTGAAAATTCACACGCGCGTGTTTTCACGGTCGGTGATGATGTACAGAATTCAAAATAGGCAAGGCTAACATTAAAAAATGGCAACTTGTGTTGGTGCGTGTGTCCTTGCTTATGGGGATAAGCATGAGTCTTGTGACATGTGGGACACATGAAACTGGTGGCCCATAGGTCTAAGCAAGCGCCCACAGGTCCGAAAGAAAACCTGAAATCGGTCCGCCGGTTTTTGAGTTCAAAAAGTGGTTTTAGGTCACGGAACACGACTTCCCGAAAACCAGGAGCCAAGAGCTGGTGGGCCACGCCACGTCTCCTCCCGCGATATGTGGCGATTCGACCACACTTTGAAACTTACACGTGTCTGACACGCGCTCTTTCTTTTTAGATTCACTTGCATGCACCACCTCCCGATGTTTCTCCGTCACCTTCCACCTGTCTCGGTTTTTTTGTTTCCTAACTTTTTTCCAAAATTACTATTTTAGTCATTTGCTGAATTTTAAATTTAATTTTTTGAATTTTTAAATTAATATCAAATAAACTTCTAATTAAGTTAATTGTGAATTAAGTTTTAGCAATTTAATTTTTTTAAAATTTAATAAATAAATAAATTTTAAATTATATTTAAATTTAATTTATTTAATTATTTAATTTAATATTATATTAATTACTAGTTGCAAGTCAAATAATTCGATTCTTTTGTTAAGGCAAATTAACGTGGGGCTTTTATACCCTAGCTGTGGGGTTGTAAGTTTGTCCCTAACAATTGGGGAGTGATCTCACGCACTATGAAGAGGAGTGGGTCTGGTACAACCTCCACTTCCTTGAACGTCGAAACGTGGTTTTCCCAAAATAATACTACCGCTCTTTGGGAAACAACTGCGGCCTCAAGTACCATCAAACCCAGCGGCCCACTCCCTTCGCGTATCTATATATCTACACATCTGCTTTTGGCAAGCTCCTGTATTTCTTTACACAACTCCCAAAACCTTTCCTAAATTTCCAAGTTTTATCTTCCATTTGCATTCTCTCTCTAAAATCGATACGAAAAAGAAGCAGCAATGCGGATGAGCTGTAATGGATGCAGAGTACTTCGCAAGGGCTGCAGCGATAACTGCAGCATCAGACCTTGCCTCGAATGGATCAAAAGCCCCGAGTCACAAGCCAATGCCACCGTCTTCCTCGCCAAGTTTTACGGCCGCGCCGGCCTCTTGAACCTCATCAACGCTGGCCCCGAACACCTGCGTCCTGGTCAGTACATATATATATATATTTGTTTTTATATGAACTAGATTCTCAATATAAAATGCACAGATCATACTCATCTGTTTTTATTTTGTGTTATTGCAGCGATATTTAGATCGCTACTTTACGAAGCATGTGGCCGGATTGTTAACCCGATCTATGGATCCGTCGGACTTCTTTGGTCGGGAAGTTGGCCGCTATGTCAGAACGCTGTTGAGGCTGTTCTCAAAGGAACGCCGATTGCCCAGATTGCGTCCGAAGCGGCCGAGTGTAAAAGTGGGCCGCCTTTTAAGGCTTACGATATCCGTCACGTTGCCAAGGATGATCACTCCGCTGGGTCCAATGATCTTCACCGGGTTAGGACTCGGTGTCGTTTCAAGCGGTCGGCTGTCAAGGCTAAGAATAGCCGGGCTTCGGTGGGGTCGGCTGATGAGTCGGATCACGAGGTGTTGAACCCATCTCTGAGTCATGAGTCGTCGTTGAGCCACCAGTCAGAGGGGGCGCCAAATGTGGACGGAGAGTGCCGGGAGACGGAGAGCTTGGGTTCTGCGGAGACGGCTGAAGCTTCCCTTCTCTGTAGAGTTGAACCGGAGTCGGTAACAAAGCCCGATGATGATGGGGAGATTGAGCTGGAGCTTACTCTCGGATTTGAGCCGGCTTCACGTGGTCACAACGTGCGTCAGAAGAAGAACAGAGCGAGTGAGATATATGACTCGTCTGAGGATGATGGCGCGTGTAAGATGGAGCTAGGGCTTGATTATCCGGCATGATAAATTGATGTGACCCCGAGAAATTGGGGATCAGTTTTGACGGTTGAGATCCGATTGTCTTTTTTTCTTTTCTTTTCTTTTCTTTTCTTCCTAGTGGTAATGCTTTTTTTATTTTTACCTTTTTGCCCTTGTGAAAGTGAAATGTACAAATGTTGATAGCATATATAAAAATGAAAAAATAAATATGGGGACAAGAGGAGCCAATAACAGTATATATATAAATGTGTGTGTCTATCTTGACATTTCAATTATAGATTACAATTTGTTATATTACTTGCCTAAAGGGAAAAAAAAAATTTATTGAAAAGGTAAGAAGAAATAAAATAAATTTTTTATAGTATGATTTATTTGTAAATATAATGTTTATGAAAATAATAAAAAAAAATTAATATATAAATAGTTCGGGTGATCGACTTTCAAATTCGATGAAATTTTAAAAATTTTATCATAATTTTATTTACGAGTATCTCATATTTGTTTCGTTAAAAATAGAGTAAAATGGATCCCAAATGGATCCCGGTTGACCTTTCAAATTGACATTCTTATGTTTGGTCACAAGTTGACCTGTCAAATTGACATTCCTACGTTTGATCACAGTCTACTTCGATCTATTTCATATTTAAACTTGCTTTTTATCTTCTTATTTTTGCTTTCTTCTAAAGTCATGGTTTGAAATCTCATTTTCTCTCACTAAGGAGAGAAATTAATATACCATTACCTTGTTAAAGTCGTTGATTTGTGAATCCAGAGCCCGGAGGAAACCCTCATCCCAAGTCGAGATGACAATATGTAAAGCCACCCAACCAAATGTGCACCACTGCCCATGTTAAAATTGGTCATCAGGAATGAGGCTAGGATTTCAATTCAGGAGGGAAATTTATTTTTCTTGTTAAATATTTAATTATAAATTTAAAAATTAAAAAAATTACAAAGAAAACCTTAATATTGATGAATAATATTTTTATTAAGTCACCATATAAGAAGTCCAACCAAAGAAATGTATTCTTAAAATTTTTTAGACTATAGAAAGTCAAAATCCAAAAAATCAATAAAACTTCTAATTGGGTATCAAATTAAAATTAAAATGAAGGTAAAGTGTGAAATTAATATTTTAGATTTGGGGACAAAAATGTAAATTAAAAGAATATATTTGATTTTCTTGAAAAACAAAAAGAAAAATTCAAATGGGTCATAAGCTAGCCTCGTCCATGCGTTCATGTATTTCTACCTGCATGGGGTTGGAGTTGGGGCCCTGCGGACCAGGCAGAACCCAAATCAAATCACACCGGTTCACCTAGTGCAAATTCTTAGCCCAAGGCCAACCCATATTGAAGTACCATCCTACCCAGAAATTTAAGGCTTTCTACTTTATTGGCCCAGCATTCTCTTTTCTTTTTCCCTTCATTTCCCCCCTTCCATCTTCATTTATATATATATATATATATATTTGTTTTTGTTTGCTGTTTAATTGAAACCAATTCTCGAAAGAACTAGATTTTAAATGGGCCTTCCAAATGCCTCTTATCTCTTAAGACCGTAAATGAGTTGGTCTGAGTTGATCGGTGAGTTTTTCAAGCTTGGTTCATTAAAATAAAAAAAAAATCTCAAATTGTATCTAAACTTAGTTGGTTAATTATTTGAGCCGATCTCAAACAAGTCAAGCTCGAGTAGCTTAAATTTTGATATAGTATTAAACGATTTTCTCGAATAGAGTTTAATAAATTAACGAGTCTCAAAAGTTAATTTTCATTTAACTTATTTATTTTATAAAACGATCTTGATCAAACATGTAATTGAACTGTTTACAAGTCGAGTTCAGATACTATTATCACTCTATAAAAAAAAACAGTTAAACGTTATATAGGCTAATCATTGGGCCAGAAAAATATTGCAATAAGTGAATGGGCACGCGAGTCTAATGCCAAAAAGGCCAGTTTCTGATAGCAACATTAAACCATACTTTACAGGCCCAAAACAAGTAATGGGTCGGCTCATTTCCAACCGAAAGAAAGCAAGCAAGAACAAGGCAAGGACCGATGGCTATTCTGCTCGTCAGACCTCTTCCGCTCTCTCCTGACAGATGGGAAGCTCCAGCAGGCGGCAATCACTCTGGTTTTAACTCTCCCCTTTCCCTCCGTCTATCTCTCTCTTCAACGGAAATCTTCTTTGAATCTCTCCGCGGTAAGCATCTAATTTCTACCCTATAACCTTCTTTCTTTGTATTTAATTTTCTCGGGAAATCTATTTCTCTTTTAACCATTGCTCGAAAATCTTAACCTAGTTCTTCCGCGCACGGGAGTAGCTGATTTCTCACTCTTTTTTCTTCTTCTTGAAAATCTTGCTGAGAAACTGGTTAATTGTGATAGAAAGGTTCAAGAATTGAGCTCAATCGATTATCTTTGTATCTGCTGCATTGAAACTTCTAACTCTGATTGAATGTATATTTAGCTTAGCCTTCCAAGAACAAGGAAAAATTAAGTTTACATGAGCTTTTGGTTACAATTAAGCACTCAAAAACGAGCCTTCTTTCTTATTCTAAACACCGAAGCACCAAAGCACTTTGTATTATCTTTTGTAATACATTTGATTCCTCCTATAGCCGTAACATCGTTAATGTCGAGCACAGTCAGTTTATGTCATATTTTCTAACTGAAAAGTTCATTCATTTGCGTCTTATTTTTGGATGGTTTTAGAACCCTAGAATGTGCGTGAAAAGTCAAGACTCTTAATAATTTACCCACGAAAAGATTTGCACTTAATAATTTACCCACGAAAAGATTTGCAACAGTAGGAAATTGAAGGGTAAGGGGAATAGTCTCAGTCGCCTTTGAGAGGAGTGGAATCTACAACCTGCCTTTTCAGGAGGTACTGTGATATATATATATATATATATCTTTTTTTTTCATTCTAGTTTCTTGGCATCAGGTAAAGACTCGACCTGCTGATTTGGTAGAAACCTTCTTAAATGGAAAATAAATATCGAGTGCAGGGGCGTTATGATAAAAAATTGTGACAATTTGGTGGATTGTGTGGGATTGGTTCCTATCTGATTAGACACAGGACTGCCAAACTGAAAGTGGGGTGGAAGCTTTTAGAAATGGAGATAATCTGTTCATCCTGATTTTTACTCTCACTGGAAACTTATTCTAAACATGTAAACTGTTACGTCACAACTCTTCAGCACGCTTACCTTAACACAGCTAAGTAAAATATTCTCATGGGAGACTTCTGTATGTCATATCACTGAACCTGTATATTTATTTATAGGATAAGAACTGGCCCGTTATTGAGCAAGAATTTCATATGCTAATTCCTAGTTGTTAATATTGCTAATTTTGCCCCCTATGCTGTTTGGTTTTCTAATGTTATCACAGCTTTTTAATTATCAGGTTTTGACCCTACCCTTGTATTTTGAGCTTTACTGATATCTATCGTTGAAGTATGGAAGGGAACAGGCGACCCTTCTTTAAAAAACGCCCGAATCCCCAGTTTAAGAGAAAGGGCCGACAACAAAAGAGGAAAATGGGATAATTCTAGTCATGAACAATTTACTGGAAATTCTCATGCTTCAGACACTGTTTATCGGATACTGTGTCATTCTAGAAAGATTGGTGTTGTTATTGGAAAAGGTGGTGGCATAATCAAAGCCCTTAGAGAAGATACCCAGGCAAAGATTACAGTAGCTGATTCTGCGCCTGGCTCAGATGAGAGAGTCATAATCATCTTTAGTCCTTCTACTAAAAACCCCAGAAAACACTATAGCGATGAGGATCTAACCACAGAGAAAGAAGATGATTTACTGGAGCCACATTGTGCAGCCCAAGACGCTCTCTTGAAAGTTCACGACAGGATTATTGAGGAAGACCTTTTTGGTGGAGTGGAAGGTGAAGTTGATAATGAAAACATGGTCACTGCACGCCTTCTTGTTCCAAACAATATGGTTGGATGTCTTCTAGGCAAAAAAGGAGATGTCATTCAGAGATTGCGAAGTGAGACAGGTGCAAGCATTCGTGTTCTTCCTCCCGAACATCTGCCTGCCTGTGCTATGAGCACTGATGAATTGGTAGCAGGTAATAATATATTTCTCATCCATATGGCTGCTCTTATTTCCTTATTCCTTTCATGCCTTTGACAGCTGAAATGAAAATACTGGACCAAAAAAATGATACAGTACCTTACAAGTTGTGTTTTGGGTTGATATCAATTCCACCATTTACATATCTATTGAGGGCCTTCTATTTTCGTATTTAAGCTCATCTATCAAAGGCCTTTGTGTTACATTCTATTGCCAAAACTATTGTTAATCTGTTAGTTGTTTGACTCATGGATGTTGGTGAAATCATGTTTTCCAACTTGAGAACGTGCTTATTGTGTTTATATTATCTCACTTAAAATTTCCGTTTGATAATTGCATGTTCTTTGTAGAAAACCTTCCAGAAATGAGGATCAATAAGCCAATTCTTAGTCCTAGTTTGTTTACTTACATCATTTATTTGGATGGATCTATAGTTAGTTTATATTTCATTTTTAAAAAATAACCACACAAGTTTTTCTTTATTGTCAAGTACATATTTAATTCTGCTCCATTATTTTTCCATGCTGGAGCTATTATACGTTTGGCTGAAATCCACCCCCCCCCCCCCCCCAAAAAAAAAAGGAAAGAATTCCTCTCTTGCTTGATAACAAAAGCTTAATTTCCCACTGCCAATCACTGTTCTACCAATTGCATTTGCAGTCTTTCTAATTTGGAGTTTCTGCAATTGTTTTTAGAGATGTTAGTTTGGTAGTCTCTTTTTGAGTGGTGTTGTTCTACGTTCACGCGGATCCTAAATGGTGCTGCACATGTTGTTCCTAGACCCCATTCTTAGTCTTTTCTTTTTTTTTTGATAAGCAAGAATTGTATATATAAAGGTGCCCTAAGGAGGGCATCAAGGGCAAGAACTCCAAAAGATTACATCTGCTTTAGAAAACCCAAAAAATCTACAAATAAGAGACATTTACAGGGAAAGCCTCTTTGGTCCAAAAAAATAATAAGCGCAAAAATGCGTCCTTAAATAAAGGGATAGAGAGTTCCCGCTCTTTCGAAGACACGATTGTTCCTTTCAATCCAAATACACCACAAGAGGCAAATTAGGGTTAATCTCAAAATCCTCTTAATATCATTTGGAAGGTTGCACCCTTCCCAAGCCAACAATAGGTCTTTAATGGAGCCTGACATAACCCAGGAGAAGCCAAACAGGGAAAGAATAAGATTCCAGCAGCTCCAAGAAGCATGACAATGAATGAGGACGTGATCTACCATTTCCTCATCATTCTTACAAAAATAGCATCTGCTAGCCAATAGAAAGGCCCTTTTCGTCAAGTTTTCCGCAGTTAAGATGGCATTCCAAGAGACTTCCCAGGCAAACAAGGAAGCTTTAGGGGGAGCTTTAGAGTGCCAAGTGAGCTTCCATGGAAAAAGAGGGTTATCAGAATTGAACATGGCTCTTGTAGAAAGAGCTAACAGAAAAAGATTTCTTATCCGGCATCCAAATTCTCCTATCCTCCCTACCATTCATGGCTCGGAAATTGTTGATGTGATGAAGGAAAGAGCCCACCTCTTCAAGCTCCCAATAAAAAATCTCTCTTAAAGCGGGGGGTCCATATAAGCCCATTCCCTACTCTCTTCATACAATCACTAGTCCAAGCCGCCTTATTGCTAGCCAGACTATATAACATAGGGAATTTCGCCCTCAACGACTCGACCCCAGCCCAGACGTCATCCTAGAACTCCCCCCGATAACAAAGCTACATCTTTCCTTGAAAATCCTCCATTCGGGCCCCTTGCACTGCCCGAGCACCAACCCCCAATATCACAGCCATACTTGTAAACAATGATCTCCTTCCAAAGCTCCCTATCACTTTCGCCAAAATTCCATAACCATTTCCTAGAAGGGCTTTATTAAAAAGTCTCAAATCTTTCACCCCTAAATCCCCCAAGAGACATTGGCTTCTTGATTTTATCCCAAGCAACTAAGTGAATCTTTCTGCAATCATTGTCATGGACCCATAAGAAATCCCTTTGAATCTTCTCCAATATTTTGCTAACTGTCTTAGTTATAGGGAAGAGAGACATGAAATAAGTAGGGAGGTTTGTCAAGGTACTGTTTAAGAAGGGTGAGCCTGCCTCCCTTAGAGAGGAGTTGGCCTTTTCAACTTAACAGCTTGCTAAGAAATCTTTCAACTACAAGGATCCCAAACCCCGATAGATCTCGAGGGAGCTCCCAACGGAAGGCCTAAGTAAACCAGAGGGAAACAGCCCACCCTACAACCCTAGAGTACTGGCTAGAAAGTCCATCTCTTGTATCGGCCTTACCGGGGTAATGCTGCTTTTTGCAAGATTGATCCGCAAACCTGACATGACTTCAAAACACACAAGAATACATCGGACAAAGCGAAGCTGACGCACTGAAGGGTCACCAAAAATGATGGTGTCATCAACAAACAACAGGTGTGAAATGGCAGCACCTCCACCCCCTCTGCCCCTCACATGAAAGTCTTTGATGAGGTCCACTTCCTCGGCACGGAACATAAAACGACTCAGGGCCTCCATAGCAATCACGAAGAGAAAAGGGGAAAAGGGATCCCCCTGTCGCAAGCCTCTGGAGGGACAGAAGAAACCTGTAGGAGAGCCATCGACGAGGAACGAAAAGGAGACTGTGGATATGCACACTTGAATCCACTTCCGCCACTTGCCTCTAAAACCCATCTTAGCCAACATACCCAACAAGAAACTCCAATTAACATGGTTGTAGGCCTTTTCAATGTCAAGCTTGCACACAAGCTCCTTCTTTTTCTGTTTGATCCTAGAATCAATGCATTCATTAGCAATGAGGGTTGCGTCCAGAATTTGCCTACCCTCCACAAAGGCATTTTGGCTGGGAGAGATAATACTACCCATAATCTTCTTCATCCTTAAGGGAAGAACCTTTGCGATCAGTTTGTAAATACTGCTCACTAGACTTATTGGACGGAAGTCCTTGAGGCAATTGGCTCCTTCCTTCTTAGGAATGAGGGCAATGAAAAAAGCATTGAGGCTTCGCTCAAAGCCCTCCCTCCCTATGAAAAATCCCAAAAACCATCATCACATCCGCTTTCAACACACCAACCCAACATTTCTTAAAGAAGGCTATAGTGAACCCATCGGGACCTGGAGCTTTATTCCCATTGCACGCCTCTAGAGCTCTCGTCACTTCATTTTCCGAAAAAGGGATTTCCAGATTAGAGGCTTCTTCTCTGTTCAGACTTTTCAGAAGCATATCATCCACCCTGGGTCTCCAACTGCACGGCTCTGTGTAAAGACCATTCTTGGTCTTATTTCCCCCTCCTCTTTTGCAATATCTAAATATCGCATACTTGTGGAAATATGAACACTTGACTGAAGAATGGAAACTACCGCATCCTTTACAGGGACTCAGCTTCCCGATATTGCATGGCAATCAATCTTTAGGGTTGAATATAATCACACTTCAGAGATTCTATTAGCTACATTCTTAGGGATACCTCTTTCAAAACCTTCTCCGTCAAGATTGTTGATTCTATTCTTGGATTTCAATTTGCTTCATCTTTAATCAGTTTTCACAATTCGCACTTCCAGAATGACTGATGCCCAACTTGTAAGAGTTCTATAAACTTATAGACTATACTTTCTTAAAGATGGTTTATCAATTCCAATTCTTGACTGTGTAAAAAGCAAACTAAATTTACTATTAGAAGGGGTTTTTATATGAGATTATGAATAAACAAGAAGAACGAAGTGAAGGTTGAGATAAAGGAAAAGGCCGATAGGCCCCATTTCCTACTCCACAATTTATTTTTGATCTGTATTTCCTACTCCACATCTCTTCTTTATTGTGCTGTAATCTTAGGAATTTTGGGGTTTGGGCTACAATGCATTCATGCCCTGACAAGCTTTTCGATCTTCTGGGTTCTGTTTTCTTCTTCTGCTGTAGCTATTAGGTGTAACTCAAGCTTTTATCATTTACATAGGAATAAAAAGCTTTTGTGGGAGATGTGGGATGGTGTGCTGGCTCCTACATATTTGAGCTTTTGTCCTGATAGCATGCATTGGAGGCTTTTCAGCTCCAACGTATTGAGTCCCAACTGCAAGTTCCCCCTATCCCCTAAAAAACATCCAAAAAAGGCAAGGAAAAAAAAAGGAAAGAAAAATGAAAAAATGCAAAGTCTTGAATGGTTCAAACTTCAAATCTGTTGGTGTTATTGCCTGACTTGTAAGGTTTGGTTGTGTTCAAGTGTGCTGGTCTCAGTTTCCTCACATGTTTATTTGTAAATCCTTAAATGTTTTGTTTGCGGTGAATTGATTTGGCTGGTGTGGTTGTGTCCCATGCAGGTTCACCTTAGAAGCCTATAGCTTTAAGATTTTGTTGACCCAAACTGTGTCTGTGTTATCCTAAGTAGCTTGACCTGGACACAGTTGACTTTTAAGTAGTTCATTACTTGGCGCTGCCTTTCAAAGCAGGACCCACCGGTAAATGATCTTGAAAGTTTTTTGTGGCTAGGTCAGAAAAATTATTATTTAGTCCAAGTGGATTTACTTCTGATACCATATAAATGTATGTTTTTGCATGTATGTTGAATATGAAGTTGGATGTATCTTGAGCATGAAGTTGGGTGTTACAAGATCAATTTTTTATGCTAATAGCTGCTATTAAAATTTTGCATGAGCGTTGCGTTTCTTGTATCTTTGTGACTCTTCCTAAGTTCATGTCCTGAACTCCTTTATTTAGAGTTGTTCATTTTAAATTTGTGGTTAATTTATGAATGCAATTGTAGTTTGGGCAATTTATTTGCACAGCTATATTTGGGCCTTGTAATCTCAAAAAAAAAAAAAAAACTCTACTACTGGCATGCATTTTACAGATATCAGGAAAGCCAGTAGTAGCAAAGAGGGCTCTCTATGAGGTATCGACTCTGTTGCATCAGAATCCACGCAAGGACCAAACTCCTTTGAGTTTACCCTTGCCCTATGGGGGCCAAGGTTTTCATCCTCCTGGTCCTCCCATGCCAAATATGCTTCCACCTGGAAATACAATGTGGTCACAGCGGAAGTCCAATTCCCATGGTATGCCACCAATGCCATGGATGGAGGAATTTGGAAACCAGTCTTCTGGATTTGGGTCAGGTGGTTTTAATGGTGGTCCTGCTGGACATGGCAGGGAAGCTCCAAGTGATTTTTCTATGAAAATTTTATGCTCGGCTGGGAATATTGGTATGGTCATTGGCAAGGGAGGCTGTAATGTAAAACAGTTACAGCAGGAGACAGGAGCAAGTATTCATGTTGAGGATACATCGCCTGAGTCAGAGGAACGTGTGATTCGCGTCTCTTCTTTTGAGGTCAGGATTCTTTTCATTCTATATATTTTTCTTTCTTTCTTTGTTTTTTTTAAAAATATTTTTACTTCTTTACTGCTCTTCATTTGATAAATAACGACTTCTCTTGGGGGACAAGCTTTTGTATATTAAATGTCTCTAGATTCTTATGAAATTTATGTAATCAATGCACTAATGGTAAATCACTGTACTGAATTTGTGTTAGGCTTTGTGGAATCCAAGATCACAAACTATTGATGCCATTCTTCAGCTTCAAAATAAAACAAGTGAATTCTCTGAAAAGGGATTTATGACCACAAGACTTCTTGTTCCATCAAGTAAGGTTGGCTGCATTCTTGGACAAGGAGGTCATGTAATCAATGAGATGAGAAGGAGAACCCGGGCAGACATACGTGTCTACTCCAAGAAAGATAAGCCCAAATACGCAGCAGAAGACGAAGAGCTTGTGCAGGTAAGGTGATGCAGCATTCATATTTAGCAACTGCCTTCTGCCATCTTTACTGAAACTTGTTATTTCTCTCTTCTTCCCCGCGGATGCATGATCACTTTCATTTTTTCTTCCGAAAAATACTTCCTAAACTGATCCTTAGATTTAATAATTCAGATATCTGGAAATCTCAGTGTTGCTAGAGATGCTCTGGCAGAGATTGCATCAAGACTTAGAGCAAGATGTTTGCAAGGTGCAAATGCTGGATTAGAACCTCCTTCAGTTGGGCCAGTTCATGGATTTGGTGCCACAGGAAACTTACCGGGTGGAGGACCACATCCACCTGGTTCTATAGGAGCTGGCAGCTCCATTGGATATGAACTTTCAAAGGTATGTCCTGTTAAAGGCCATATGTAAAAGCTAATTATGTTCATTACGAGGTCTATGCTTGAGTCTTTGATCAGTTACTTGTGGCTTATGATAAATTTGATGCCAATTTCTTACCAAAAATGGTTTTTGTTGAAAATTGATCATGGTCAAACCACTTTTGTTGATCGACTGTCATTCTAGAATATGTTTTACCATGGTGGTTAGATTTGACTATAGATGAATGATACTGTTTGATGTAAGACAAGTGAGGGGGTACACTCTCCTACATGTTATGACAGCCATATTAATGTGGGTGGCAAGGCAGACAACTTGCCAGGGTTGTTTGTGGTTGATATTGTGGCTAAGTGTCTAAAATCGTGATAGTGATTGGACCTTTTAATTGGACTACATAATCTCATGAAGTGAGTCAAGAGAAAGAAAAAATATATGAATATTGATTAGAAAATATTATTATTGATATAACATGAGTGACTTTGTTTAATGCGTTGGATGAACTTAATGCATAAATCTCTTTACCACAAAATTGGACTATTTATATTACTCAAGTCTTGACTTGTGAAAGATTGCAAAACAATGAGATATTCTGCAATAGAAAAAAGTCCAAAAGTAAAATAAAAATTAAAAAATAAAAAATCATATTAAATCATATTCATTATTTATGATTGGTTGATGTGTTTTTGTTGAATAACTCAAAATAAAGAGATGCGTAGGTAAGTGTTTGAAGGCATTGTATAGCACGCTTAATTGATTGGTCCAGTCTAACTATTTTGGTTTTGGAATGAATATCTTATGCTAATGAATTTTCGAGACCTTAACTTGTGGTTGTTTAATAACTTTAACACATGAAGTTCTTAATGGACTAAATGTAGACAACTGGAAATGATTAATGTTTGATATGAGTTATAATTGTTTGAGTTGTGCGATGAAAACAAAATCATAGTCTTTATAATGATTTGCCTATGCTATGTCCAACTTACATCAATGTAGTTAAAGGCGAAAGGTACCTTTAAGGCACCAAGGTCTCACATTACCGAAAAATAAGATGACAAAAAAGTGCTAGCTAGAGTGAAGTAAGGTGCTAACTAATAAAAATAATAAAAAATATATACTACATATTAAAAGTTAATTCATTCTAAGTTAAAATGCACGAGAAGGTGTTTAACGGTTTCCTTCCTCCCTCTTACACATGCAACACTGACTAGGAAGTTGAAATCCTCTATTTTTTCAAATTATCAGTTGTGAGAATTGCCCTCCCAAGCGTCGTCCAACGAAAAAACGCCTTTTTTCAGAATTCTAGATTTCCAAATCAACTGCCATGGAAACTCCTTTTCCTTTCTCCCACTCAACACATAGTAAAAAGTCTTCATAGTAAATGTTTTATTCTTGCGGGCCTTTCACACAAGTGAGTCCTCCCTCCCTTCTACCCCCACAGTGCAACAACCTAATATTGACAAGAACTCCTCTGCCTCCCCAATTCCCAATCATAAAGATTCCGTCGAAAACAAGGGTTCTACGTCCTTTGGCCCCCCACCATCTCCATGCAGCTTGCCAACATTGCCTCCTTATTGGAAGCAATACTTTAGAGGGAAGGAAACCTATCCTTTTGTCGCCTCTCACTACACCACAAATCATCCCAAAAGCGAACGAGTGAGCCATGACCCACTTTGAACGTCACCAAATCCCTGAACTCCTCCCTACCCTTTTGAATTGCTTTCCAAATTTCACAACCATATGCCCCTCTAACTTCCTTGGAAATCCACCCCTCTTTCTCCTCGCCATATTTTGTAGTGACAACATTCCTTCACATAGCTTGATTTTCCACCCCAAATCTCTATATCCACTAACCCAACAAAGCTCTACTAAACAAGCGCATATCTTTAAAACCCAAACCACCTTCATAGGGCTTCTTTTGATCCCATCCAACAAGATGAATTTTCCTCTTCCCTTCCTTTCCTTTCCATAGGAAATCCCGCTGGATCTTCTCTATTCTCTTTCCTACTGAAGTTGGCATCAGAAAAAAAGACATGAAATATGTCGATAGGTTTGCCAAGGTACTTTTTATGAGAGTAACCCTGCCACCTTTGGACAAGTATTGCCTTTTTCACCTTGCTAATCTTCTTTGAAATCTCTCTACTACCGTATCCCAAACTGCCGCAACTCTAGAAGAAACTCCCAAAGGACAATCCCAAATAAATCGTAGGAAGGGACCCCACCCCACATCCCGACTCCATGGCTTGCCCATCCATCTCCTCCACTCTTCCAACTGAGATTAACTCACTTTTGTTCAAATTAATCTTCAACCCAAAAACCACTTCAAAACACACCAGATGTGAGAAACCTGAGTTGTCTTCTTTTAGCCTCACAAAAGATCAAGGTATCATCTGCAAACAAAAGATGAGATATCTCTACTCTGTCACTGACTTACCATTGTTGTTATCTATGCTAAAACCCTTCAGCATACCCTCCGTAATAGCTCGATCCACCATCCTACTAAAGACCTCTGTCACTATCACAAAAAGAAAAAGGAGATAATGGGTTTACTTGCTGCAGGCCACATGACAATTGAAACTATCCCGCGGAGGAACCATTCACCAACCCTGAAAAAGAGACAGTTGAAATGCAGAATTGAATCCATCTCCTCCACCTCATACCAAAACCAATTTTTTGCAACACAAAGATGATCCCCCTTAAGGAACTTAAATTTTCGTGCCAACACAAAACCATGATTTCCCTCCACCTCGTACTCTGCCCTGACCTTTCACAAATCAACAAATTCATCAACCTTTAGCCACATATTCTCTAATTGAAAAGGACTTTTTTCTTTATGCAATCCTCCACTGTCAAGGAGAATAGGAACATGATATGAGAATGGCCTTGGAAGAGATGATTGTGCCACATCAGTAAAATGCTCTTCCTAATCCTAACACACCAAAAATGGTCAAATCTTGACATAGATGAGAATTACCCTCACTAGTCCATTTGTAACAACCACCATGTAATGGAGAATCCAACAACTCCCACCCATTAATGAAGTTTGAAAACTCTTTATCGCTTGAGAAACTCGATTGCAACCCCTTCTCTCTTGAGGAAACCCAACAACCAAGGGCTTAGCTATTACTAGGCTAGGCTGGGCTCTAGCCTACCCCAAATTTTATAAAATATTTTTTCTACATGTAAAATTTTGGCATTTTTTAAATTAGCCCAACCCATTTTTTACCTATTGTTTCTCTCATTTATCACCCAAAATTTTAGCTCAACTCAATTTTTACTCATCATTTCTCTTATTTTCACCCCAAAATTTTAACCCAGCCTAGAATTTCAACTAGTTTTTTTTTTCCAAAATTTTTTTAGCCCCCCTTTAAGTTTTTTCTTGGTTCCGCCCTTGCGAACAACATTAAAATTCCCCCTCTACACCAAGGCACAAGCCATCTCTCCTTCACCTCACCCAATTCCTACCAAAGTTTACCTTGACAACTATCCACTACAGGGGCAACACTCAAGAAAATAACTACGTTTCACAATACTATCACATATTCTCTTAATCGCTTGCCCAATTACTTCTAAGCCATTTTTCACAATCAGATTCGTGACGTATGCACAACATCTTGTGTGAAATACCATCCCCTCTAACAAAAGTGAACTTGAGTCAAGCTTATCACCAAGACTATCAATAACAACATCATTTGTGGTAATTTGAAGAAATTCAATCAATTCTTTGCTTGGGCCACTCTTTATGGAAGGATGTTGTGAGTACAAATATGGGTATGAGGGACGTGAGGGAGGCTTATGGGTGTAGTGTTTGGAAGGTGATTCAGAGGAGTAGAAAGGAGTTCGGTGATGCAGTTCGTTTTGGGGTTGGGAGGGGTTTGAGGGTGAAGTTTTGGGAAGATCTTTGGTGCTGTGACATTACTCTTAAGGAGAAATTCCCATCTCTGACCAACATTGCCTCTAATAAGGAGGCTCTAGTGCGAGATTATTTGTTGATTGGGGGGGCAAGAGGTGTGGAGTCCTGGCTTCAAGAGAAACTTTCACGATTGGGAGGTAGGAGATCGTGGAGTTGATGAATTTTCTGGATCAATGCGGTTTGAACATTGAGGAGGAGGATAGGATAGTGTGGAAGCTGAGTAGCAATAAGAAATTCTTAGTCTGTTCCTTTTATTTTTTTGATAAGCACAATCACAAATCATTAAAATTTCACTTTTTAAATTGTTTTTTGAAATCATCTTAAACAACGGTTGGAGGCTATTTATAAATCTCCAAAAGCCAATATGATCAATAATGGATAAGGGATACTCCTGTAATATGACAAGTTCTTGTTGTGCAATATCTTGATAAAAAATAGAAGTACGATACTTTATTTGTCCCTCACTCTTTTTTTGATAGGCATGCAAAATTTGTTGCCCTATATTCATACTTTTGGTCTTTTTACATCTTCTGTTGTGGTCATGTAAAATCTTTGTCCCATTCTTACTAGATATTCTAAGTTTTGATTTATAAGTGTTGCAAATTGCATAATTCTCTCCATCTATCTTAATTTTCTTGAAATCATTCCAAACAACGGAAGTTAATTTTTTTCTTGGTGAAAGTTGAGTTGAAGGTAGGAGTAGGAGATAGAGTTGAATCAACAGGAGTTGAATCAACAGGAGTTGAATGTTGAGAAAAACCACGGTTTTCTCCTTGTTCAAACATTTTTTAACCTATTAAGAATAAAAATTCCAATTCAGTTTAACAAGCATCAAGAAACCAAACAATCTGTCCAGAAAAATAGCAATTAACAAGCATCAATGTGAGCACAACAAAGAAATTAAAACAATAAAGAAAATAAATATGAAAACAGTTGAATGTAAAAACACAGTACTGGCACTCTCATCACTGACTTAACAATTACTACAGAATTCAACACGATTTAGATTGAATTGAGTGGTGCAAAGTAGGAATGCTGTTAGGACTGCTTTTGTTTTAGTTGAGTTGAATTGTAGTGTTTTAGTTTTCTTCTCTTTAAATTTTCCTTTTTACTGTCTTTGTGGCGTGGGCTTCATATTCTATGATTTTTTCCTTCTAATGCTATGAAAACAAAACAAAAGCATTCCATTTCTGTTGAACTCCATATGCATACCACATTTTGAAAAATCAGGATTAATGGATCTGCGATTCTGGATATTTCATGTATTTCTTGTTAAGCAAAGCTTCCTTGTATTTAGAACTTTTTTTGGTGGAAGGATTGCTAAATCTCGTCTATATCCAGATTGGTGAAACGAGGTTGAAGCTCCAAGATTTTCAATCTGGTGGTTCTGAATGCACTGTTGAGATCCGTGGGCGTTCTGAGCATTTGAATACTGCCCAGAGTGTCCTGAAGGCCTTCATTGCTTCTGGACAAAACACCAATCCTCCACAAGGATCCTATCAAAACATCAACAATCCGCAAAACGCTTACCCAAACATCAATACTCCTCAAACCCCCTACCAGAACATCAGTGCTCAGCAAGCCCCCTACCAAAACGTCAATGTTCAGCAAGCTCCCTACCAAAACCAAAACGTCAATGTTCAGCAAGCCGCCTACCAAAACGTCAATGTTCAGCAAGCTCCCTATCAGAACTTCAGCGCACTCGGTTCCTACCAATACTGACACTTTGGTTTGGATGTTTTTGTACCATAATGTGCCGAGTGTTCCATTATTTGATAATTGTTGCCGGCTTATGAGGTTTGCTGACAGATGCTTAGAGGCAATTTAACCTTTCATATTTGAGCTTTTCTTGTCATAAATGAAGGTAACATTTCTACTGTGCTGTCTGGGGAGGAATTATAAAATGTCATGTATTTTCAGAGTGCAGGAGCACGGTTGACTATTTCCAGATTTCTGTCTAGACAAATGAGATTGTTGATTGCTTGCAGGTCACTGATTTTAGATTATTCATATATGCTTAGGAAAAGTGTGACGACGGAACAAAACATGGGCATGAGGATTAATGTTGATTTAATTTTAGATAGTATTTGATTGCATTTGAAAATTGCCTATTCTCTATCATCCTTTGTATGATTTTCGGAATTTGTTTGTGAGCGGTTCTTTACACTAGAAAATGAACACAAATCATTGTCGAGGCCAAAATACATGGGACATTCCAATTGTGGGGCGTCATGCATTGGGCCGCAGAGCTTCAGTTGGATCTATCATAGATCTCATAAGGCCTAGCCTTGTAATCCTTCAGCCCAATCCAGATCCATCATGTCATTTATATTATTTTGTGAAATCTCAAGGACATTTCTTCTCTATTTTTTTTTTTTTTGGGTTGTTGATAGAACCACCAACTCAATCACTTGGACAAATAACCCAATTAAGTCCAAAATTGGATACAAATAAATGTTAACATCTTTTAGTTGAGAATGAGATTTGAACTCACGACTTTCTCTTTGAAAGAGGCATGGGTGTCCAACCGGATTAGCTCCTATTGGTTGAAATTTCTTCTCTATTGCTCATGTGTTAGGTCGTCACGGCAAATATGTAGTTGATTTGATAGTATGATTAGAGAGAAGGCACTTAGTTTTCTTGCAAGTCTCATCCATTCAAGTGTACAATCTTCTACTCAATCAAATTCACTGTTTATCAAAAAATAAAAAGAAAAAAAGAACTATAGTCAGAATTCAAATACGGTGTGTAATAAAAATAAGAAAATTAAATAAACTTGTTCTAAAACCATTTTTGATCAAAGTATAATCGCTCAATAATTTTGAGAAATTATATAAGCAACTTATTTATCTCTAAATCAAATGAATTGTATGTTTATTGCCAAATATTTACTTCTTTTAGTTTATTAAGTTTTTTTTAAACCTATTAATAATTTGGTACTAATTAAAAAATTGTTCCAACTAATTCTACTCTCAAATAATTTCATACTTTTTATTATTATTATTATTATTATTATTAATTTTTATTATTTCTATTTGAGAACAGTCAACTTGTGTCTTGGTGGTGGGTGGGTGAGTTTGAAAAAATTGAATGTTCGAAGTTAAATCTACAACGCTTATAACTCATCGAGTTTTTATATTATTTCGTGAAGGAGTAAATTGGTTTGGAAAAATTAGAATAGTACGTCTTCTCCAGTTGACTTAGAAGTTGTCAACTTGAAAGGTGGTGGACAAGGAGCGTGTCTAGCGAAAGAGAGTGGTCTTCAAAATGAAGCACAAGATCGCTTCATCAATATAACTGGATCATGTAAAACATGCATGCCAATTGCCAAATGGATGAGACTGACACCAAACACTGAAATTCAAAGTTTCTGATATGCCAATATGAGTATTGTATTGAGTAGTGAGTGCTCTTCCCACTTGGGCTACTTGTTGGAGATCCCTGTTTTCTTCAACTAATGCTGTTTTTGCTTTCTGATCCAGCAGCTCTCATCCCAAGCAAGCCCATCTATTCTGTATTGTAGTCACTTTCTGATATCCATATAAAAAAGAAGAAGAAGATTTGGGTCATTAACTTGTCATTTCAATGGTGGATCCTAGTTGTTCATCTCACCGATCGGCACAGGAAGCAACACTATCGCACGCCGGGTTGAATATTTGGGGTGCCCCCAATTAATTTCACCCACATGCAGACGCCCTAAATTTGGGCTCTCTTACTTTTTCCTCATATGGATGTTTTGTTTTCCCTTTTTTTAAGGATGGTCTAGGATATATAAGTTTCACTTTCAAAGTGACAACTTTTTAAGGCCGAGATTTTATTAGAATGGTGTAAGTGTTAAACTTCACACGCCAGTGATTAATTCTCTCTTCCTTCATTGTTGTATCAAAAGAAGAAGAAAAAAATTGACGACATTTTAAAACCACTACGAAGTTAAAATTTTCCTCTAGAGTAGTAGTAGAACACACGACTTCTCTTCTGGGAAGAGACATGTGTGGTCAACTTGGTAGCTCCAGTTGATTCATATTGACTCTTAGTTGATTTCAATCACTTCTTAAATACATGGGTTTATTCTCTGGATATATATATCCAAAAAAGATGGTTTAGGCCCTTTAGGGGTTGACTCTATAGTGGAAATTAATGGGGGCGAGGGTGACATTAACGTTTTGTATCTTCTGATCTTATATATATATATATATATATATATATATATATATATATATCGCCATGAAAAAAAAGTATAGCAAAGGTGGCCGACAATACAACTTCTGCTATTATCCATATATATATTTATCAGGGAATATGGGTAACCATTTTGTGGAGACGAGGCGCCAACAACATCAATTTCCACCCCTTTTGTTTTGTTTCAGTGCACTGCATGCTGTGCTCTTGTTTATCCTAGTTAGGCTATGGACTGATAATGCCCTTTTTTTCTTGTTAACGACGAGAAATTTTGCTGGTAGCTTGTGTCTTAAAATAATAAACTTCATCCGTTTCTTATCACAATCATTTTGTAGAAGTTTGCACTCGCGGACAAGCCACTCTCAGATCCTTTTTAAAGTTACAAAAATTATAATATTGTTTTAAAGAGCAAGTGTTGCAGTTAAATCAAATGGGTAGATATAAGTGTTAATATATATATATATATATATATATATTAATTATTAACAGTAGGCTTATGGTGGGTTAATTTTTCTCAAGCATTTTTTCTTTTTCTTTTTTTCCCATATTTTTTTGGTGCCAAATTTGATAATCTTGAAAAGTTGAAAATTATAGTGAACTTAATGCATGGGAAGTGGTCTATGCATGCATGTTTTGACGTAGAAAGTTTGTGAAGAGTATTAATTTGTATATATTCATCGTAGAAATAATCAAAATACTGTATATATAACATCTTCATGATCCACCAAAAATAGAGAAAAGAGGATTATTTTCAAAGATTGAAAAAATGTACGATAAACTTTCAAGCAATGCCATTTTCAATCAAGGAAATGTCAACTGGAACTATAGAAATTGGTGTAAGAGGTCAGCATGCACTAAGCTGACTGAAATGCCGACACCATTTCCCTACTCATGATCAGCTTCAAGATTTGCGAAATGACCTTCAAAATAATTTCCTCAACTAAAAAAGCCTTACCATTATTTAAGAAAATCTTCCGATGATTTCTTACATTTGAAGGATACCACTTTTCTTAGTTATCAGTTATTACATTCCCATTCCACATCTCCACTCATGTGTGGAGCACTCGCTCCATTCCTGCACACACAACCTGATCATATATATATATATATATATGTGTGTGTGTGTGTGTGTGTGTGTTTGTGAGAGAGAGAGACATAGAGAGAGGTCAATGAGAGTTATTTGTCCGTCTAAAGAACCATACTTAACTCTAAACAAAATAAGATGAAGTTACTCTTATCCGAATACGTGTTTTAATCACAACTTGTCATGCAATACACATATATATTATTTTTATCTTTTAGTTCAAATTAAATAGTTATATGATATTAATGTAATTGCAGTGACGGATTAAGATATATATGGCATGTAAGGGGGTAAGAATAAAAATATATAATTTAAGAGGGTGTTTCGTATTAAAAAATAATTGGGAGGGCGGATGGGAATTCTAATTTTTAAAAAATCTCTACAAAAATATAAGGGAAAAAATCAAGTTTTTAAAGGTTTGGGAAAGACATTGCCCCCTAAGTATAACATAGCTCTGCCTCTATGTGATTGCATATGTTTAAAGTTAAGATTGACACCTATGTGTCTGAGGACAACAAGAGTTATTTATTTTTTTGAAAAATAATACTTAACTCTAAACTAGGTAAGATGAGTTTCTCTTACCTGAATATGTGTTAATCACAATTTATTATATATGTATTGCACATATTTTTTATTTTATTTTTATTTTTTAAATTTTATGACATGTATTCAAATTAAAAAAAAATTCATCTTTCTTAATTCTTTCTTAATTTGAAACCAAGTAACATCGTTTTCTGAATCTACTTTTTGAGATACTAAAATGAGCCTAAATCATATCTGAAGGCACCAAGTGAATTAAAAAATGTGTAAGATAGCTATGGAGTATGGACCTATTTTTTTATTTAATAAATATAATGATTGTACGAGGCATATGACTTAAATATGTCCTCAGGGTTAGCCACTTGAACCTATATTTTAATTTTAATTTTAATAAAGGGCAGACAGATGAGTATGGAAAATATAAGTTTCATTTTTTAACAAGAAAAATTGCTTTAGGCGGGTAGGATATAAAATGGAAAAGCACTTTTTTTTTTATATTGATTAGACTAATTACGAAATAATTTAATAAATTTCTTTATTAAGTTAAGGTGGTGGGGGAGGAGAAGGCAGTGAAAGTGAAGAAGATGGTGGCGCATACTTTGATATATATATATATATATATTATGCAAATTTTTAGTATATTTTATTATGGAATGAGTGCTTAAGGTTTATAATCCCATTTTGACTCTCTTAAACCATCCCAATGGATGAGAACCACTTCCACATACCTCCACTTAAGAGTGAAAGTGATTGTGACCGTGAGAGAGTCGCATAGAGATTTTGTGTCATTATTAGCTATTATCCCACCACTTTTTAGCCACTCAATTCCACTCGTGCAATAGAAAAAAACAATTCAAGAATAAAAAGGGTTAACATCAAATCAAATCATTATCATAAGATATATAATCTCTTTTATATGTGTATGGGCGCAAAAAAAAACAAAAAAGTGTCATATTCATGTGGGCTTTGTTTGGAAGCATTACTCTTATTTTTTTGTGTAACATTGTCCCCAAGCCTATATTATACATACATATACTCAAGCCCATATATATATATATATATTAGTATGTTAAGCTAAGAATCTAAGACCAGCAAAGTTTGACTCAAACAAATAATTACAAACAACTTGAGATTTTTTTTTAAATATCTTTCCATTACATTTTTTTGAAATTTAATAATCGGTAATACCCTTAAGCGTGCAATCCTACATTGAATCATAGCTTTAGAACATTATTGCCAATGGCAGATTCAAGGGAAATAAGTAGGGCCATGCCTCTTTCAAATTTTGATATTATATTTTTTATTACTAATTTTGTTAAAGTATTTTAACAAAATCGGTCTTGATCCCTCTAATTTTTTTATATTTATATGAACTCTCTTAAATTTTAATATTTTTAATTTGAAAACTCCTAATTAAAATATCTAGATTTAGCACTTATTATTGTGTTGTTCAAGCCACATTTTCTTACGATAAAAATGGTATTTCTTCTTTGAAAGGATTTTTTTCATTTTTAACATAGAACTTGTTTGAGGGTGTGTTCATACTCAAATCGCAAAATCAACTGCTAGTTTTTCAAAATTGCTCTCAACAGTGTTTTAAATTGTGGGAGTGGCCTATGGTTTTGAGTCACGGCCATGCCGCCGAACATAGTCTTAGTAGAGTTCAATTACTTGGTCTTTAGAGTTGATGATTTCACTCTATGGGTGTGTTGGATATCTGAAATCAAAACCCTTTGAAGGGGAGACTGCGAAATCTTTGATTGAAATAATCAAAAATTATAAATTGCTACTTACAATTTTTGTTTACTAAACATCACATACAAAGATTCTGAATTTTCTGTTAATTTATTAAAATATTTATGCATGCAGAACCTCGTTTAATTATCGGATAGATTAGTAAACCCTTGGGAAGAAAAAATCAGTGATGGTCAAAGACTCCAAAAGTCTGCAACTTGCTCTCTCTCTCTCTCTCTCTCTCTCCCTCTATATATATATATATATATATATATAGCTTGTCCTGGAATCGACTAATTTTGTCTTACAATTCCACTCTTATCAGAGTGTCTAATTTTCTATTCCAAAAGAAGAAAGACGAACGGTTGCAGTGTTTCTCCCACCATTTCTTTAAATTCTTCACTTCTCTAATCCTTGTTTAATTAATTTATCTTGCAAATCCCACCATCTTCCTCACTTGATTTCTTGGCTTTTCAGAATTTGTGGAGGCATCTACACAGATGTAAATGATGTAATCAATGTGGCACTGAATTTCAGACAATAAATCTTTTAAATGATAAAATTAATGTAATTTAGTCCCCTTATTTGGAATGCAAATTTGAGAAATGTAACATTATTTTTTAAGTTTTAACAAATCAACTTATGGAGGTGACTATTTTTTATTATTATTTGCAATGGGCATTATCATTTCAAAATCTTGAGTTAATTAACCCTATCAATTAATAAAGTTTTCGATGCTTATAAGTTTTTCTGATAGATTTTTTTATCAGTTGTCTTAAATTGAATTGTAACAAAATAAGTGATCGAGTTTTCATTCATTCGAATCAATTTCTCTTTCATTACTAGATCATTGACCGATTAAAACATCATCACTCATATGAACTCAAGTCTGTGACAACATTATCTTCTCTTTTTTTTTTTTTTTTTTCCCTTCCTTTCTTCCCACACTCAGATCTTAAAATTAAAAGCCTTTTTCGAGAATCCATCTTTTTAAGGAGACAAAGCATTTATTGTTTTCACACTTAACAAAATTAAATGCAATTACAAAAAAGGTATAAATTTGCAAAGTAGCCTTCTTTTACATTGATTTACATTGATTAAAACATTCACATTAATGTAGATGAGGATAATTAATTTGAAAATTTTATAATATATAACTATTGGCTTTTCAAATTAGACTCTTATTTTTGAACATTCCTCTTAAATTAGGATGGAGGAGGTAGATTATATACCATTTTTAGAAATATTATTCCCCTTTTTAAATTTTTTTCAAAGAGGCATTGGATCATTTGAAGCCCTACAAATCAACTTTGTGGATCTCTATAAATAATTTAACAATTCATATGCATGGAATCTATATATGCCACTTGAGGATTAATTAGGAGGGGGCCTTTTAATAGATTAATCTAGAAAATATTTTTCTAATTCACCTTAATTTTATGGAATTGAAAAAAGCTTTGATCATTTTCGTTACTTTGTCTTTTCATATTGCTTTGAACATGCACTAAGGAATGAATTTGACTCGTTTAGTATCTTTTTCAACAAGGATTTTCCCCTACTCTTTTGGCATGACTGTAATGTCCAAATTAGTGGCCACACTTATCTTTGAACATGCACTAAGGAATAAATTTGACTCGTTTAGTACCTTATTCAACAAGGACTTTCCCCTACCCTTTTGGCATTACTGTAATGTCCAAATTAGTGGCCTCCCTTATCATGTTCATGCAAAACACGAGCTTCGTGCTAGAAAACCATCTGTCAATTTTCAAAATGGAATTTATGTTGTGCGGAAGTGATTTAAAACAAAATGCATAAAAAAAATATCAAATTTATGTAGACCGATAAACTGTTTATGTTCATAGATAACAATGACCAGTGCACTATATATAAGAGGGATTACGAGAGCAAAAACTCGCAAAACTCGAAACTCCTATTTTTTCCTAATAACACATAGTTTCTTGTAAGTTGAAACCCTAAACAATAATATATTTATATAAGTGGATTATAATATAAGAGACAAAACCAAGTCCAAAACAAAAATGGTTCAACAAAACTTTTTTGGGTCATCAATAATTCGGGTGAAATCATGACAACTATCTAACAATTTATTCATTTAATTATGCCCATCACCTAGCATGGTTTACGACGTGATTTTTCGATAATTCCTGCTTTAATTGTTAACATTATATACCCTGTTGATTCATTATTTACCAATTTAAGTTTTTAGAATAATTATTTATCTAACATGTATCAGTTTTCTGGTCTGTTAATCTTGTACTCTTGAACGGGATAACGTGGAATAGGGTGTTCTTCTTAGGGTTAATGATCAGTGTTCACACAGCCAGTTGCACTTCCCAAACGAATTTGTCCATATCGTGATAGCAGTGGCTTCCTTTGTGGT
The DNA here is from genome assembly GCA_008638375.1 of Nyssa sinensis. NCBI lineage: Eukaryota > Viridiplantae > Streptophyta > Magnoliopsida > Cornales > Nyssaceae > Nyssa > Nyssa sinensis. Next base: position 6,219,553 of record CM018043.1, on the reverse strand, counting down.
TGATGCTTTTCTTAGTCAACCCAACCATTTTCTTTCAAAGTTTTAGATTCTTCGCCTTTATAGTCACTGAAGACGTGTAATACGTTATATCTTTTAGACACTACTTAACTTTAAATTAGATAAGATGAATTTTTTTCCTATTTAAATACGTGTTACAATCTTAATTTGTTATGTATGTATTACATACCTGACAATTTATATATTTAGATATATATATATGTATTACATACCTGACAATTTATAGTTAAAATACTTAATCAAGTAAGAAAAAGTTACTCGTATCTTTTTAGGTTATGAAACTTGAACTTGAACTTTACTGTACACATGCCCTCTTGTGCTTTGACAGGCAAGTTGCTTTAATTGTGGACTAAGTTACTCCCACAGCTGTTTTGATGCTTCTATCTGTAACCGTTCAATGCATTTATTAGGACATTGTACAACAATTGAAAGCATGGGAGGAACAAAAGAGCTTTGCTAAGAATTCCCACGTACCTTTACTTCTTAAAAAGTAGAGTTCGTTAATCTTAATACTATGTTTGAATATAAGGAATTGAAAAGAAAGGGAAGGCAGAAGGAGAAGGAAGGGAAGCTTATATCATGTTTGTTTTAAAAATTGTGAAGGAAAGTGAGGGAAAGGGAGGGAAGAGCTTAACCCTCATTTAAGCAATTTTGTTATCCCTTCCAAAAGTGAGAGGAAATAGAAAGAAAAGAAAGAAGGATTTAATAAATTTTTAATAATACTAATATTACCCTTAAAATTATAAAAGCCAAAATAAAAATGACACATCTATCCTAAAGCATCCAAAGGGTATAATAATAAAATAATATAAAATCATTTCCTTTCATTTCTCTCTTTTATCAGTCCCAAACAAGATGAAATAATTATATTAGTCTTTCATTTCCTTTCCTTGCATTAGTTATCCAAACATGAAAGAAGAGACTACTTTCTCCTCTCCTGTCCTTTCCTTTCCCTCGTAATTAATACTATCATCTCCTTTTCATTTCCCTCTTACTTATTCCAAACGAACTGTAAGTCTTTTAAAAAGATATTTAATTATTGTAAAGTTTAAGTATTTTTTATTTTTAAAATGAAGGATAGTTAATTTTAATTTTTTGATATGGGATTCATTTTTTATTAGTTGACACTTTAATTTATTTTAAAATGACAATAATACCCTTAAGTCATTTATCATTCGATTCCTTTCTCTGCGATTTTCTGTCTCTTTTTTTTCTTTACAACAAAGTCTATATTGATTCAAACTTGGTGCACGGTCTTTAGATTCCGAAAAACACGGAGCATACCTTCAACAGCGGTGATGCCTTATGTCACCGCGAAGACTTTTGCAAATGTTAAAATAATTGATACAGTTTGATTCCACTCTTTGACAATAAGAAAAAATCAAAAGCTTTGCGCTCCCATCTTTCCAATGGAAGGTTAGAGGCGTTTGGAGTTCCCCTCGAGTCAAGAATTAGGGCCTCATAATCATTAGCCAATATGTTTATCTCCTGACGTAGAACTGAAAATAGGAAAAAAGAGTTCTTTTGTTAAAATAAATATGGAAGTTACTCACCTGATAAGAGAAGAAATCTTTAAATTTGAAATTAATATGTTATTAATAAAAGATGTATATTATGAGTCTATTATATAATATTTATAGAGTTAAAAGACTAGCAATCCAAATAGAAAATTATTAATTATTATAGTTATTATACTAGTACTAATAAAATTAGGAAATTAAGAAATTTAAAAAGAAAAAAAAAATCAAATTTGAGACTTTTTACTAATTGAGTCTATATATAGGAAACTAAATAAGAAAAGAAAAGAAAATAGTTATAAGCAACACCTTATTCTAACTTCCCTAGTAAAGTAATTGACAATTCAATTTTTTTTTATAAATAGTAAAAATGTCTAATTAAAGACCCAAATCAAGTAATTCGGTCGAAAAGCAACTTTGGTTATGTTTATAAGGTATTAAGTTTGACTTATCGTGTAATTTTAAGTCAAAAGTAGAGATTTTGAGCTTTCAAAAATAGACTTGACAAAATTGAGAACTAACAATAAAAATTGTATTCTGCACTTAAAATAAAACTTGTGACATTCCCATTATTTCAAAGAGTAATCAACCTCTTGCTTTACACCATTCTCTCGTTGCTAAAAATTAAGTTAGGCATAACTTCTTCAACTCTGAAACACAAAACAGTCCTCAATTCAGTGGGTTTGGATAGATGAAAAAGAATCAGAAGATTCAGAACATGTTTCCATTTCTTCATAAGGTAATGTGTTTTATGAAAACAACCCCTTCAGCCCCCAGTTTTGCATGATCAGGGAACACGATGGATGGACATATATCATAAGGTAATGTGTTTTATGAAAACAAGCCCTTTAGCCCCCAGTTTTGCATGATCAGGAACACGATGGATGGACATATATATATATATATATATATATAGGAAGGTGCCCGTGGTCGCCCACCAAAGAGCACGAGCGGCCACTTAGCACAGACGGGAGACAAACACAGCTGACTCAAATACAACGGGGTTACCAGATCTGCTGCCTTGTCTCTATTCTCTTTTAAAATTTGTCTTCTTAATTGCTTCCAACTAGTTAGTGTTTCTATTACTATATTCATCACTTCTGACTCCTTTGCTTTTGTCTCAATTCATCCTATTCGATGCATTATGAGGAGGTTCTTGACACAGGAAATTGAAAAAATATATAAAAAAAAAAATTCATTTTAATTTATTTTTAAATAAAAAAATTAGTATAATTTTATAAGAGATCATGTGATAATTCATGAAAAATGCCTTGTGAAGTAAAAGTTACTGCATGACATGACTTTTATGTTCGAGCATTATTTAGAATCACATCAAACACATATGCCACTTTCTTGGAACTCGTAGAATCTATGTCCAAAATATCTATAATATTCTGGCCGTACATATATACACTATTTAGGAATCGATGATAATTTATTCACTAACTGACATGTAATGTATTTGTCACGATAAATAAATGACACGTAAGAACGAAAGAAAATTATAGTTACATAGGGGGGGTAATGCATAGCAAAAATACAGGACTTCTCGTACGTGGCGAATGAGACAGTGACAGAGAGGAGAAATAACCCAAAACAAAAGAGAGAAACTGACATTAGTGGTAGAAGCTAAAAAAAGCCTGTAGACTGGTGTGGTTAGACAATGGGATAGCTGAGAAAGCATCATTTTAAGATATCTCTGTACAAGTTAGGTTTGGTTCAATTTTTGAATCATATTTAATAATTTTTTATTTATAATTTTAAACAAAATTGTTAAATGTGCTAAGTATTTGATTTGATTTATTTATTATATTTAATGAATTTATACTTAATATAAAATAAATTTTTTAAAAGAATAATTTTTATACTTTGTTAATGTTGAAGTGTTTCACATTACCCGTCTCTAATTCCTCTAGTCTATATATAAGGACTCTCTCTACCTCTCCTTAACACCTGAGTTTTAAGGATCGAGCTAATTGGGAGTTGAGCCTCCAAATTTCAATATGGTATTAGAGCCAGGCCAAAGCTCTAACTTTGGGCTAGAAGAGTCGGGGCGCGCCCATCTGGCTTTCGCTGTGACATGCGATGTAATCCAAGAGGTGTGTTGGAGTATCTCACATCGCCCGTCTCTAGTTCTTCTGGTCTATATATAAAGACCTTCTCTACTTTTCTTTAACATCTAAGTTTTAAGAATCAAATTAATTGAGAGTTGAAGTTTTATAACTTAAATTTTAAGAATCAAACTAATTGAAAGTTGAGCTCTAAGTTTCAATAGTTAAATCTATAGAGTTGGGGAATGACTCAAAAAGAGAGAAGAATTATAATAAAAAATACAGGACTTCGCGTACGTGGCGAATGAGACAGTGACAGAGAGGAGAAATAACCCAAAACAAAAAGAGAGAAACTGACATTAGTGGTAGAAGCTAAAAAAAGCCTGCAGACTGGTGTGGTTAGACGATAGGATGGCTGAGAAAGCATCATTTTAAGATCTCTCTGTACAAGTTAGGTTTGGTTTAATTTATGAATCATATTTTAATGATTTTTTTATTTATAATTTTAAATAAAAATTTTAAATGTGCTAAGTATTTGATTTAATTTATTTATTATATTTAATGAATTTATACTTAATATAAAATGAATTTTTTAAAAGAATAATTTTATTATAATTTTTTTTAAAAGTAATCTAATAATATTTTCTTAATAACTAATTCAAATACTACACTATTATTTAAATACTTATTAAATATATTTATTTAAATATTAAATAATTTAATTTAAATAATATTTTTTTATAATTATTTATTAAAATTACAATTTAATTTAAAATATATTTTTTTCTCAACTTATTTAAACGTGTTCGATGAAAGAGAGACACTAATCCCAACTTTGTCAAAGAAAAAAACAAGTTGGTTATTTTTCAAAATGAAAGCCTAGTACTTTGTTAAATCAATCGAGTTGGGGAAATGACTCAAAAAGTGAGAAGAATAAATGTTCTGTATAAGTAAGGTATTAGAAAAGATAGACTGACATGAACTTATCCTCATTGATGCGATTCTTTTTACCCATCCCTTGAACTTAACCTCATTGAAGCGATTCTTTTTACTCATCCCTTTTGAGTTTCTTATTATGAGAAAAATTCTTGAAGATGATAAAAAAAGAAAAAAATGTTGTAATACCAATGGTTCTGTATTTATATTGTATCCATTCTTTCACATGAGTAAGATTTTATGATAAAAAGATGAGTTTTATACAAGTATAGATATTAATATTAAAATATTATTAAGTAAATTATTGAGTCAATAGGCTTTAAATACTGTAATGCGACTGCTACCACATGTGTTATTGCACATATGATAGAAGAATGTTATTGGAAGGTTAGGATGTCCTGTGATAATTTAGACTAATTCGAAAATAGTTCGCATTATATAATATCTTCTAGAAATTTTTTATTTTAGGCTTATCTAAAGTGCCTTCAACTTAATCATTTCCTCTTTGTTTAAAATTCTAGTTATAATCTCTTAAATAGCCCATCGGTAGTAAATCCACAAGTAAAATAATCAAATTCTCTTTCTTCTTTGATCATACTAATCTCTTTCCTTTTAATAATTAAAAACATCCTTCCATGCCTATCTCTTCACAATAACATGGAAATATAAACAAAAAAATAAAAATAAAGCACAGTATTCTTCAAAGCTCAATCTCAAACTCCCTCGTGGAAAGAAACAAAACAAAAACAAAACTTAAACTTCAACAGATGTCTGTCATGGATTTAAAGGCTTCAAGCATATTTGAACACCATACTTGGGTTTTATTGTGAGGACAATAACTGGTGCATGGTGGTAATTCTCTGAAATTGTGAAGCTAAATTTCGATATTAACATGGCTAATATAATCTTAGCTTCCATCATGGCAAAAGCCTGGCCAACGCAATTTCGTGGGCCGGCAGCAAAAGGGATGAAATGGCGGCCGGGGGCGAATGTCTTGGAAGCAAACCGGTCAGGGTTGAATTCATTTGCATCTTTTCCCCATAATTCTTCATTGTGATGTATGGCAAGCACTGGGATCCATATTGATAGCCCCTTTGGGATATGGAGGTCGCCTAGTTTTATATCTTCAAAGGCCATTCGAGGTAGAACAGATGCCGGCGGATAGAGTCGGAGTGATTCATTAATCACCATGTTCAACTGCATAAACACAAATAAGTTTATTATATAAATTTGAGTTTACAATAATATATATATATATATATATATATAAATCATATCTAAGGTGATTTGATAGTGAGTTCGGTCTCTGCTTTTGTATGCATCCAATTGGGCATACTGTCAGCAAAAGCAATCACAATCAGAAGTATATATACCCTTAAAATTGTTGATAACACCTTTCAATTTCAAAATTAAATTTGATATGAAATAAAGAATGTAGCTATGGAGGATATATGGCCAATACTGATAGAAGTAGGATCCAGAGAATAGAACTTTTTAAAAAGATCTAATTTTGTGTAAACTTTCATAAGCATCTGTAGTTTTTTTTTTTAAAAAAAAAAAAATTATTTTGAGTCTGTACGACCTATTTTGTAAGTCCACATAAAACCCATATATTAAGATTATAAAAGTCCTTACATGAGATAACTCATGAAATAATTAACTAATAGACTAGACACAAAAGCATCTAACCGGTTTATCGGTTCAACTAGTTAGATCCGACTGAAAATCATTTTTCTTAAAATACATGAATGGGTTCTTGCTTACCAGGCTGAGTTTTGAAAGATCATCAACAGAGGGTGCACCACCATTGCAGAACTGATTCACCTCAGCACGAACCTTATCTTGCCAGGAGGGATTGCTGGCAAGGAGCATGACCGTCCATGTCAGCAACAGAGCAGTGGTTTCATGTCCAGCAAAAAAGAAGGTTTTGCATTCATCCATGATCAGCTGTAAGTTTAAGCTAAATCCATTTCCTTTCTTTCTCTGCATCTCATTCAGCATCATACCCAGTAAATCATTACCATATGAACTGCTTCGACCGATCTCTACGCAGTCCTTTCGGCTCTGTATTATCTCCATGATCAGCCTCTCCACCTCCAACTTCAATGATTTTATTTCTCTATTGTATTTACTAGGAAAAAACCTGCAAATTCATACATAATAATAATAATAAAAGTCAATATAGAGTCATTTCAAGAACCAAAAGTTGTTTTTTATAAAAAAAATTGTGTGATGAAGCTTATAGACAAACATGGAATATATTAAAGAAAAATCCACGTAAAGGGGGATATAATATATATATATATATATATATATATATATATATATAGACTGACCGGCTTCCGGGAAGGCACAAGTGACGACTGGCTTGAGCACAGAGATGTTGTAAAACTGTGAGTAAATGAAATATTTGTTTTCCCTTCTCATAGCTACAATCGAACTCAGTTCGAGATATGATGTCTGCAGTGAGTCGAGTCATGTACTCGCCAATCTCAAACTCAGTTTGGCCGGAGTCTACTGCATTTTGTAGTGATTGGAGCATCTGCTTAGTGCATTCCACCATGTACCCCGCATAGCTCTGTGGATAACCATAACCAACCATTTTATATATTATGTATCATTTAGTACACATAAAAGAAAGGACATAATAGGTGGGGCATCAATATTAAACTACGCTGCAGGTTCATATATATAAATATATATATTTCGTACTTTGAGTTTGTCTCCCATGAAGGCTGGTGCCACTATGTGTCTCTGATGGTACCAATCATCACCGTTGGCCATTAATAAACCCCGCCCGATGAAATGCTTTGATCCTTGTTGTTGTAGCCATGATTTCCCAGATATGGTACTGTACTTTGATAGAAGCTCTTTGATTAGCTCAGTCTCTGTTAAGCACATCCGCGGCTCGATACCATTCCAATATATGAATCTTTTCCCTGTTAATATGTAGATTAAAACATATATACAAATAAACATATATACGGATATGAATTTAATTTATCTAATGATGATGAAAAGAAAAGGGTACCATATAGTTTAGACCAGGCGACGAAATGCGGCAAAAGGCGACCAACTATGTCGTGGTTGATGAAGTCCATGTCCTTGGAGGTGGATTTGGCAACAAGGGATGCCATGTCCTTGATGTTTCCAACCAGAAACCGTGGCTTCGGCCCACGCACTCCTTGCTTTTCCATTATCTTCCCGATGCGTCTTGGTGTCAGCCAGTAACATGACACAGTTTCATAAGCAACTCTAACGAACAAATACAGAAATATGACTAATAGAGGCAACAACACAACCACGGCCATGCTGTTCATCAAACACAGTGCTGTCCCTTTCACTCCAACGTACACACCAGCGCGTTAACAAAAACCTGGAGAGAGAAACAGAGAGGGAGCCGGAGGGAGGGGTGTGTTTTGCTGACTAATGTAGTGCATATATATATATATATATATGAGACCAATATTTATATGATAGCCTAAAATGGATGGTACACTCTTTTTTGTGATAAGACCATTTTGTCTACATTATTCTGTCTCATATGCTCATGGAGCAAAGGGTAGTTTGGGGTTTTCATTTTTATTACGGGAAGTGTCCGTGTATATCCGTGTAATTATTTGATGGTTCTTTGAAATTAAGATTTTAATAATAAAATTTAAATTCATGTCTCTAATAATATATTATGTATGTATAAATATTTTATTATTTAACTATTGAAATTATCAAATTAATTCATTTAATAATTTTTCAATTTGAATGTTTATTCAAATTCTAATAAAATAAAAATATTTTATAGAAAAAAAGACAAAATATTTTTAAAAATTTGAAATCAAAGCATTAATGTAGACAGTTTAATGTCGGCAGTGTAATTAAATTTGAAGAGGCTAAAATTTGAGATCGTGTCCTTCAGAGTTTAATGTAACCGACAGGGTTAATGGCATCCCTATGGGCTATGGGTTGACTTTAATAAAGAAAATGCCATCTTAATTGATTAAAAAAAAACAGTGCTAATTAATGAGAAGTTATTTTTGTAACTGTCACTGGGAAATTATTTTATATGGGAATAGTTTTTTCTATGTAACCGTGATGTCTCCCTATTCATAAATATTTAAATTACCAAAAAAAACTAATAAACGTAATATTCATATAAAATATCTTTAATTAATTATTAAAAAAAATACATGTCCTAAAAATGTTATGTTCAAATAACGTGTGAACTTACAGTAACACATCGGTTAATGAATATAATAAAAAATAATTAATATACATTATTAAATTAAAATTTAATAATTTAAAATTTTGAGTCAATTAAGTTAGAATTTAATATATATATATATATATATATATATATATTAGGAGCTATATATCTATAGACACTCAAAATCTTTTATATGCAATGTTTATGCTTTTATTGTCGTAACATGATTCCACTCCGATGATTTGACTTAAGATAGGTGGCTTTGATGCGTGATATATATTGATGTCTTGATGAGTTATTTTTTAATGAATTTGATATAATATAAGATAATATGTTATTCTAATAATATTGTATTATATATATTAAGTTTCACTAAATAAATATAAGTCATATTACACATATCCTCACTCTAATAATTCAATTGTCTGACCATTAAAAATAGATAGTGCTTGTATAGAATTTGAGAATAAATCCAAGAAACAATACAGGTAAAATTAGATAAAATAATTTTATTATTCTCAAATTTTTATTTTGTATTTTATATCTTACATGATATAATATTGTTATACTATTCATTAATTATGTAATATAACATACATAATTAATGATGTGTCATCATATCAACCATCACCCGAGTAGTCTAGTTGGTACGAAGAATCTTGAGACTAACCATAAACTCAAAGTCCATGAGTCATATATATATATATATATATGTATAAATGTAGTGTTTATCTAGGACTTTGTTTTATTGACAGGTGGGTTTAACATATTGCTTCGTCCAGCAGGCCTGTCCAGTGTGAACTGCATTTTGGAAAGTTCATTCATGCACGGGGAATCTCCCCCTCTCTCTCTCTCTCTGTCCTCGCACGCAGTCATTCACATCTTTAATTAATGACCTCTGTTAGGACGGCAACGGGTAGAGTTTAGGATGGAAACTCCTTCCCTACTCTTATTTTGTTAAAAAAAAAAAAAAAATCTCCAAAATTGTTTACATTCTCTGACAAGTGGGGACAGCTCCTCATTCAAGTCCTCATTTATTTATTTTATTATATTAATTATAATTAAGCATATTTTAAATAAAATAATACATACATAAAATAAAAAATATACATATTTATAAAAAATTAAAATAACATTATTTTCTCTTTCAAACATATATTTTTATGAAATTTATATAAATTTTTAATGAATGATTAAAAAATATTATTAGAAGTATTAATTATGAAATATAAATTTTTTTTATTATTTTATTTTATATAATCGGTGTGAGGTATGATATTTTCTTCTTAAACCCGTTCCAAATTTTAACGGGATGAAAATATCTTTTTTCAAATTCGTTCTATTAAAAACAGAGTTGACGAGTTTTAACGGAACAGATTAAATTGACATTCCTCCTTCTGTTTATTCTTTTTTTTCAAATTTATTATTTATATCGGAGTGAAATTTATCCATTTTATAAAAAGTACAAATATAAATTGCTTTGTTTCTTTAAAATACTTTTACATAATTTTTGAATATGCGTTCAGTCAAAAATCATAAAAAAATATTCCAAAATTTTCTCAGTCAAACTACTCATCGGGTTTCAAATTTTATGTTACACTTTCAAATTTTTATAATGACTTAGAACATTGTTTTATTTTATTAACTGTATTGTATTAAGTAAAATCAGCCCAAGAACCATGCATGCATAGCTAGAGAAACTCTTAAATTCTGGAGCTTGGGCCAATTGAATATCCCAAGTTCAACTCAACATCTATACCAGCTTAATAAGGGGCATTGACTTCAAATCTTCTGGGAGCTCAATTCAACTTCACGGGTCGGGTTGCCTAATAAGTCAACTCCAGCAAAGTAATCATAATCGGGTCCACAGCTAATCATAACAAAATATTTGTATAATAGAAGTACAAATGTCAATTTATTTTATATCTGACATAATCTTTTAATTTTATTGTTCAAACATTATGTTGCGATTAGTTCAATTCATAGCCACCTGGTAAATCCCATTTAATTAAGAATTTTTCCAAGTAAGGACATCTTTTCAGCTGAGAACTCTATCGAAAAATAAAATAAATTTACTCCAATTCCTGCATTATGGTAACAAATCAAGAAAAGGTCATTTCAAAGCAATTTATTTGAGCTTCTTTTAACAATGTTATTATAATCAAATACTCCATTCATCCTAAAATGATAGTTTTTTTTCGACATTCTGACTTTTTTGGAAGTATTGTTTTATTATTTTGAAACTATTTAAATTTTTCATATTACTCTCATTTAATTATAAATCATCTTCACATTAGGTGTAATAAATGGTCGTTTTAAAAATTTATAACTTAAAAGTATGTTAACTTTTCAAATGAAACTCTTAAAATAAATAGTGATAAAGGACTCTTAAAATGGGACAGAGAGAGTATTATATTTTAACTTTTTTAGTTTAATAATAAAATATATATTTTTTGACATGACAATTATTCTTTTTTTTTTAACTATCATTTCTACTTCCTAGATATTTTAAAATATTTGACAACGTACATACAAGTTATTGGATGAAGATAATTTTAAAATACAGAAATTATACTTAGTAACATATATCCTTATTCCAGCCATTCAAAAGAGGCTAAAGGTATGTTTGGAAGGACGGCCAAGACTTAAAAACAAGGGTCAACCTACAATTCTAAAAACACTACTCGACAAGATTTAGAGATAAATTTTTCTTTTTCTCAAAATTAGAAACAAAATTTACATATAAATTTCTTTTCCCCCAAAATTGGGAAGGGCTATAGTTCCAACCCAACACACACATCCGCCCTTTGTAACGCGGCACTAAACTTGCTCCTAGTATATACAGGAAACCAAAATTTGAAAACTCAACCTTTATGATAAAGAGGAAAGGCAACTAATTAACTTCCCAAAAGGAATATTATTTTCGGCAAGTTCCAAACCAATGACGGCTAGTAAGCCAAGTATTCTCCAATTTGGACCAAGAAGCAACCTTTACTCTGATGGCTTAGAGTGACAATTGAAAGATCTGATCAGGGTACGTATTGAGATTTTCTCTTACAAAGTCTTTCATTTCTTTCTTTCTCTCCAAGCAGAACATGCAAAAGCCAACTTTTGGATGAGCATTGGGGATGTTACACTCACTACATTCTAAATGGGTTATCAATTGTGACTTTCTTAAAGATCGAGAAAGCTAGCTGTATTCCACTGAAAATGGGCTCAAAGGCTAAGCATTTTTATAGGGATTTTACAAATTTAATTTCTCACTAAATTCTAGATGGGTTATTAATTGTGACTTGCTTAAAGATCGGGAAAGCTAGCTGTATTCCACTGAAAATGAGCTCAAAGGCTAAGCATTTTTATGGGGGTTTTACAAATTTAATTTCTCACTAAATTCTAAATGGGTTATTAATTGTGACTTGCTTAACGAGAAAGCTAGCTGTATGCCACTGAAAATTGGCTCAAAGGCTACTGTGGTTTCATTGGCCATACCACCAGCTTAATGGCAGAATTGTGGGGGCATTCGAGAGGGCCTAAAGCTAGCTGTTTCAATTGGATTCGACAAGATGGTTGTGAAAGTCGACTGTGACTCTGAAGTTGCGATAAACATGTTGCATAGCCAAAGTTCCAAAGAATTAAAGCCCATATAAGGTGATGACATTACAAAAAAATTTATTTTTCACGACGCACATTATTAGCGACGCACAAACATGCGTCGCTAATAATAAGAAAAAAAATAATAAAACAATTCGCTTCCAGTGTGAAAAATGGCGCGAAATTATTGGCGACGCACAGGTTTCTATTAGCGACGCACACGTGCGTCGCTAATAGTTGGTTAGTTTAGCACCGCCTGCCTATGTAGAGAACTTCCAAGCCTGTATGTTTTCTCATGTTTACCGGGAGGCAAATGCTTGCATTGACTTCCTAGCTAATGTGGGAATAAATCAAGGAGAGAAGCTAATGATCAAGGGGAGAGCCATTCTAGGCTCCAATCTTCTTATGGTTGTTGATACTTCAGTCGTGTAACACCAGAGACCTTCCTTGTTTTCTTTGCCTTCATGTTTCCTTTCAACCCAAAAAAAAAAAGATTGAGAATGCTAATTTAGTATATTTTTATGCTCAGACTGTTGTGATATATATATATATATATGTGTGTGTGTGTATAATTTTTTTGTATAATTCGGGCATATAACATAATCATTTCGTCAATCTATGATCTATTCGCACGTGAACACGCCTACTCTACTAGTTTACTTAATAAACATTATAATTTTAACCTGGGATTTTAAATAATGTCACTATGTCCATGAGTTTTTTACCTTTCTTAGTGTTTTAGTTTATGTAAGTATATATAGTTTACTCTTTTACTGATAGATATAAGCTTTGGGAGGCAATGGTAAATTCAACTTTATATTATCATATATTTGGTATTCTGTGAAAAAAAACGTACGAGAAGATATATATATAAGGGGAAAAATCATGTTCTTAAGAAGAAATAGATTTATTTCACAAAAAAAAAATTTAAATAAAATAAGCATTGTCCTCATAAGGGTATGAAAGTCTCAAATTCATTTAGTTAAATAAAGTGACGTCTTTGAACTCAAACTTGCATTTTTAGTAATGTCTAAAGGTCTCAAGCTTGGACCACTTTATTAAGTAATGTCTAATGAGCTTATATTGTATGATTAAGTTAAAAATATTAGAGGACCGAACTTTTATTCAAGTAATTCAAGTGTTTTTTTTTTACGTGATTGGCGTAAGTTCGATATCTTCTCTCATTATTATATAATAAAAAAAGTAATAAGCATTGGTCACTTTAATCGGTTCCAACTTTTTTTCTTTTGTGTTTTAGGTTGAAAATCAATTGCTAGTTGAAACTCCTTGAGTATTTTTAAGTCATTAGCATTCAAAATCAGCTCCTAGCTAGGTGAGAGTACTATTTCCTTTTAATTTCATATTTTTGTTCCAAGGCATTAGATGGCTTAAGACTCACCAAGTGGACAATCATATTTCACTTAAGCCTCGGTGTATAGTTGAAGAGAATATATTTTCTTATATATACATACACACACACACACACACATATATACACTGCATCCAAGAATTTTAAGTGGCGTAGTTCCTCTGTGATTTTGTTTTGGACTGAAAATTTAATAAGAATTTAAAGTGGAGTAGTTCCTCTGTCGATTTTGTTTTGGACTGGAAATTTAATAAGATTGTGATAACTAGATATATGTCATGGTAGTGAACTTTGGGCACAGGGTTTGTTTGGGAAAGGGTAAGTCTAGTTCTTTTTCTCTTTTTTTATTATATGAGGTGTCTCAAATTTTTAACTCAGATTAATCTTACATAAGGGTGTACAAAACGAGTTCACATTTCGTATACTAATAAGTTAGGAAGAGCACAAAATTCAAACAGACAACTTTCGAATTGATGGTATGTCTCTAATTCACTCGCGCGATACCCCTGAGTGGTAGGCCTAGCATATAAATAAATTAGTTTTCATGTTTAGAATATTTAAAACTTGAACAAAATCATCCTATAGAGGTTAATTTTCTAAAAAGTTATATAATTTAAGAAAAAAAAACTCGGCCCATAATCCGAAGAATTTGCGGACAGACTTCCTATGTGTACTAAGATATATGCATATATATATATATATAATTTTATTATACATGCACAGATATTAAAATTTATCACTGTTCCCTGCTTTGGAAGTGGTAATCCTGCACCCACAGTCTCCGACAGAATTGATTACCAAAGAGGTAAAACAATTGACACTGGAAAGACCTTGGCAGCCAGAAGAAGCAATGGTTCTTTGAATAATTGACCAAAAAGGTTGCAGTATTGTTCAATTCTACTACAGAAGTCGGCACAACACACAAAAATGTTTTAAGAATCATGCATGAACAAAGCCGAGAGGTAACATTTGAAATCTTTCCAGAAAAACAAAAGAACAAAAATGGTGTTGCTTTCGAATCAGTTGAATGGATCCAATTCGTCGGTGCGTAAAACTTATCGTTGTAGCAAAATGGCTGAAAGTAAACTTTGAAGATTGACATTCTAAGATTTGTAGTGAAAACGAAGTTTAAAAATGTCATCAAAGGCGGAAAGAAAAAAAATGGAAAAGGAAAAGGGACTGATAGAGAAAGAGAATCAATCGTGTGCTAATGATTCAATTCATTCAAACGTTTTGATCAAGAATGAGTCAGAGAGTAGGGGAGACTGGAGAGAGCGACAGGGATGCGCATTAGCCACGCCTAGGCTAGGATAGGAACACCGTCTTCAAAGTTCAAACTTCAAAGTTCAAACTTCGAAGCAAGAAATGGAACATATTCTTGTGGGGTTGGAAACTTGGAATGCCCTTGCGAGGGACATTGTGTCCTAAAACCTAACATACAGAGAACATGTTAGACAAGTAGATCCGGGCACTGCCACAAAAGACGGGCAAACATGCTTGGGCAAACATAGAAGGGCCATAAAACATTACACAAAGGGAAAAAGTATGGACAGGTCTAAACGAAGGGACACAATTTTTTTTTATTCGGCAATGTCTTCGATTGAATCCAATGAGTAACCATGATGTGGGTAGGTCTATCAATGTTGAAATCATGATTGGAATTTGATTTGCTAAGCTTTAATTTATTATTTATTTTTTCAATTCGATTTGATCTGATTTAAATCCGTTAATTATATAAATTACACGAATTGGATATAGAATATAATCATGTAATTCATTATAGACCATAACACATATTATATATATGTGTGTGTGTTTGTGTGTGTTTTCACTTGTGAATGATTCATTGATATTATCTGTATGTGTATTGATTGGATGAATTCATGAAGATATTATTTGAAGTAAATAAAAAACAAAGTTATTGATTGAAAAATAAATGTATGAATTAATAAGTTTTAGTATTTTAAAATGTCAATTTTTAATTAATTTTAACTTATCAGATCGGATCAAATTAACATATCGAATATTCGATATTTAATAGATTCAGACATGAATCAGTCATTCAAGAGTGTGGTTGAACGGTAAAGACGTTGAGAATAAAATTCAAACGTCTCGAGTTCAAGTCTCCTGAGCTGAGACATTGAGAATAAAGTTCAAGTTTCTTGAGTTCAAGTCTCCTCAGTTAGCTCAGGTTACTCCTTAATTGAAAAAAAATATATCAAATATGAATCAAGAAATAATTGATATGGCGTAGGATACCCCGGCCCGGCCCCTTACCCATACAAAAAATTTACCCATATAAAATTTCCATTATTAGACTGAATCCGAATCACTCTTGATATGATCCATATCCAATTTGTTTTCAAATATGAATCAAGAAATAATTGATATGGCGTAGGAACCCGGCTTGGCCCCTTACCCATAAAAAAAATTTACCCATATAAAATTTTCATTATTAGACTGAATCTGAATCACTCTTGATATGATCCATATCCAATTTGTTTACAGACCTAGACATGGGAACACATTCACAATGAAATTGTGTTCAAATTTGAATATTCACCTCAAATCTTATTGATATCATTAAAAGGTTTTTAATTTTAAATTGAACAATAATATATCTCTTACTTAATAAAAACGTGAAAATATACTAAAAGGACATAACTTTCTTGTGTATATGTGGAATTTAGTCCATTTATAAAAACAAATTTATAATTACAATTTGATTACTTAATAAGTTTTAAGTCTCCCAAAAAAATAGTTTATAATCATTTCAGAAAAATTGAATAATGCTACGGGTTTTAAGCCCATTGGACTTAAGGATAAATGCTGGGGGATAGGATTGTAGATTTCAACATATTGGCCCAAATAAGTTCTCAAAACAATCTGGCCAGGGAATGCATGATGTTCACAATCTGGGCTTGGCCATTCGAGTAAGGGCTTATTGTTGAATCAATGACCTCTCTATTTTTTTTAATAAAAAGGGGGAATTTTTATCCTTTCCAAAATTTTGTCTCAAATTATATGGAAACATTACATTGACTACGCATCACTACATGATTTGATATACAATCAATATAACCCGATAACATCATTTGGGCTGCAACTCTTGGGAATTTTTTTTGAAAAGATTGCCTTTTTGTTTTTGTTTTAAGACAGCCACCATTGACCCAAACACTAGTTAAAGCCCATTTTGTGGAGTAATTATCCACTGAGAACATTACATCATTGTGTGACGATATATCACAAATATATAATTTTTTCATGATTTTAACACATAAATTTCTTCCTAATTTCAAGAAAAGTTGAATGTTTGTGAAAAATCATCACACGATGACGTGATACGACGGTCTCATGAGATAATTTTTCCATTTTACTGGGAAAGATAATCTCACCGTGAGACTTTCGGTCAAATTTAAATATTTAATGTGAGATCCGTAAGAGTTTCGTAGAATACTCAAATTTAAGCGTGATACAATCCGATAAGAGCTTCCCACCGAATTTTGTGTGTGTGTGGGGGGGGGGGGGTGGTTCCGGCCCTAACCTGGATTAAAAAGGCTAAGGGTTAGTGTCTAGTGTTAGGGTCCGAGAATAAGGAATGACCCAACTACTCTATAAACGTTGAAGTATTTTATATTTACAAATAAGGAACGTGGAATGGGACTGCCACTCCATTGCACTCTTTTTCGAAGGCATTTTAAGTTGAAAAACTTTTGAATGGTCCGGTACAGTGAGTAGTAATGTCTTCATTTAATAGTATTATGTTATATATAATATAATTTATTTGACATAATATATATAAAAGAGTATTATTAAAAAAAATACATTTACTCATAATGTGCCAGAACCATCTAAAAATCCCTCATTTACATTCTATTTCTAGTAGATAGCAATCCCGTGTTTATGAAAAACAGTAATCCTGTCAAATACCTATGCTATAGTACAAAAGAAAGTATGTTATGTGAATCCTTCTTTGGGCTGGCTCGAGGGAAAAATATTGAATAGTTCTGGACGACATGGTCCGGACAATAAGATGATATACAATGTATTCATTATGTATACGTAACACATCATTTAACTATTAAGAGCATGTGGTCTCGCACCACTCTTGAGGGAAAAAGATTGAATTGTCTGGACAGGATTCAAGTTTTCTTTTTTCTTTTTCTTTGTAAGCCTAAGTTATTGTTAGAGTTGATGGTATATCCTTGTTTGGGTGAGGACTTGAACCTTTTTTTTTAAATATTTAGAATGAGTAAGTAAATGTCACTTAACCACTATTCTTTTTTAACTTTTTCTCTATTTTGATCAGTAGAAGGCTATAGTAAGGATGTTGTGGGAGGGGGATAACTCTACTATGTTTGTTTGATGGGATAAGAGGGTAGGATAAGATAAGTGATATCATATTTTATGTTTAAACATTTACTTAAAATGAGATTAGTTATAATTAAATTTCATTGACGTGGGATAAAAATAATCCCACCATCTCATGTTCATAAGATAAGAAGTAAAATAAAAATCTTCAATCATTCTTTATGACAAGAAAAAAAAAAGATATGAGATTACTTCCAACAACTACTATTGATATTACTCATATAAATTTTCGTAACATATTAACATCATTGTTTATGACACTTTTAGATTATTAAATAGATTTTAAATGTATCGACTATCTTTTTTTCTTACATCTGTTAGTAATCATTTTCATTAATATTTGCACACAATAAATTATTAAATTTATTAAAGCCTCTTTTATTTGTCTATATCTCTCTATTGTTCTTAACTTTTATTAACATATACTTTGAAAAAATATATTTGAGGAATTTGACTTTTTTCTAAAATTTCAGAAAAAATATTATTACGAACACAAATTTAATATTACATAATATTTTATTTCCATAACATTTTCTTTTGTTTTTTATTAATAATTGTATCATATAGAATTAAAATAAAATAACATATCCGGACTTTTTATCCGAACATCTTCCAAATACTAGAATAAGATATTTAATATCTCATTAAATTTTATTTCTTATCCAATTCGAACATATTCTATCCGATTCGGCCTTTTTATTTGATTGTCCAAACGATGTCTATAATGTAGTCTGTCTTATTAAACCAGGGATATAAAATGCAAACATTTTTAATATGTATAATATATATAATTTGGTTCTACAATTGTAGTAGTAATAAATTCAAGATCATGTTAGGTTGTGATAACATGGTTTCTGCTTGTGATAAATTCAAAGATCATGTTAGGTTATGATAGCCAAATTCCAAGTGGCTCATTTTGAAGTCAACATTATGTTCCCATAGAAATTATTAATAATTAAATATTAATATTTGTATCTAAAATTAGTTTTTACAATGCTCAGACTGTGTAATATAGAGCAATTTTTGAATGAACCGAGTGCATGAGTAAAATTTATAAATCAAATCAGTCATAGTTTGTCAATTGGAGTAATTGTCCGACAATTCATTCACATTGTTGAGTGTGATTAGTTTAATCCAAAGAATTGGATACAAACAAGAATTTCTTGTGTTATATATAGTCTAATAAGATTTTATGAAATGTGGTCTCATTCAAGAAACAATGGACAAAACATGAATCGGAAAGTGAGAGTTAGCACGGTGACGATGGGATTGCAAGTAATAACCCATTATCCTTGCTGTAAAATTATAAATTCCAGTTTGTTTAGTGGATATGATTAGAGTGGATAGTACTATCCATTCACTATTAGTCCAAGGATTAATAATTTCACATCCCATGCCGTTATACAGTCTCCTTGCAAAAGGATTAGAAGTTTAGAACCTTCAACTGAATTATTTGTCAATACAGGCTAAACTTTTATGTTATCCAACCAGACCTTTAAACTAACAAACAAACAAATATAGCTTCAGTACCAACGTAATCCAGAACAAGATCATCCTTCCATAAAGCCAAGCATACTCTTTGTGAAGACTCAAGACAATTGGATATCAAAACACAAATAGGAGTAACTGATAATTTTTTTGCATGAAGTGGGTCTATTAACTAAGTCAATCAACCTAACCAATCATTTTAAGCTCTACCAAAAAAAAAACAACTTTTTTTTTCTTCTAAAGAATAAATTACTTGTATACATGACACGATTTAAGTAGGGAAATTCATGTTTAGTTAATAAATTCGATTCACTAAAAAATTTCTATTGTCACGACTCAAACTCTATTCTTCTAGAAAAGAAAAGGTCCACCCACTATCAATTATGGAGACATGACACGATTTAAGCGGTGGGATTCATGCTTAGTCAGTACATTCGGTCCACTTAAAAACTTCTATTGTCACGACTCAAACTCTATTTTTAAAAAAAGTTCACCCACAATCAATCATGGAGAAATGGCACGAATTAAGTGGTCGGATTCATGCTTTGTTAATAAATCAAGTTCACTTAAAAATCTCTATGGTCACAACTAACGCTCTATTCTTCAAGAAAAGGGTCACTCACAATCGATCATAGAGAATGAAGAAGAAGAAATTTCCAAGCAAAAATACTCTAGTTATTTTAGTAAATGTAATCAGTACAAATCTTTCACAATCATTTTCTCAAAACCAACAAGGACTAAGCCGATACAAGAGAATCCGAAAAAAAAAAAAAAAAAAAAGAGGGGGGGACCATGAAGGAAGAAATAGGAGTAATGCTATATATCCTCACTCCTAATGAGATATACTATATTAAACGTATGTGTCTCTCATGGTCTTGTCTTTAAGAATGAAAAAGTTCTTTATATTTATCATTTCTCAATAAAAAAGAGCACTCTATATAGTGAAAATTTTCAATCTACCTAATCATTTAATCAAATCAAAAAACAAGAGAATATGTGAGCCAATTAAACTAAGTTACTATAGTTTTAGTAGGATTCTTAAAATTGAGTCCTAGTAGGGGTAGGATTCGATTTATTTTATTCTAACGGGACTAGGAGTCTTTATCGTAGTGGGAGTGGTATTATTAATTTAAATAGGATTAGAAGTCCTAATTGTATTAAAATTAGATTTTATATTATATATATACACACACACACACGTACATGAGCCTGGTGTGGGTGGACGAGCCATTGTTCTGCCATAGCTTTGTGAAATCAAAAAGGGATGTTTCAGTGAGGTATTTTGATTGAAGTATTGATTAACAAATAAAGGTTTTTTTTAAGATGATCAAAAGTTTTCATCAGCTTTGTCTTATTCACTGTTTATAAATAATACATGTTACTTTTTGGTCTGGCTCTTCGTGAAGCTTTAGATCGTTTTTCAAATAATTATTATACTGTTTTATCTCTTATTAACATTTAATAATTGGTATCACTACAAGAAAAGGCGTGCGTCGTTACTAGTGGCAAAATACATCGTTAAAGAGATTTTGTGACCCACAAAGTGGTGTCACTAAAAACGTCTCAAATAGTCGTGTCGCTAATACTATCGCTAATAGTATTAGCGACGCACACACATCCTTTTGTGTCACTAAAGGTAACTATTAGCGACGCTCACTGTGCATCGCTAATAATTTTGATGGTGTGTCACAAATACTATACACGAACACAATGTGGATTGCTAAAAGCTACTATTAGCGACGCTCACTGTGTGCGTCGCAAATGGTATATTTATCCAACCTTTAGCGACGCTTGTTGTGCATTGCTAATAGTTTGTAGCAATCTTTAGCGACGAATTTGAAGCGTCACTAAAAGTTTAAATTTTTTTTTCCTATATTATTTGTTTTATTCGTTGTTTTATTCCTGTTTAAACCTGTATCAATCATCCTAATATACAGTAAAACCCAAACATTCTGAAATGAATATATATTGAAAAAAAATACATTCATATATATATATATATATATTATACTAATTAATTAGTTACATTTGTTAAAGTACAATTTAAGAATAAATACAAAAATAAAAAATTATCTCAAAAAATGTAACTACAGATGTCGATGAAAAAAAAACCAATAAAAATAGTCAGTCCCGATACAAGACCTAAAGACCCCAACACAATAATCCCGATTAATTTGAAATAAAGATCAAATGATATATATTAGAACACTTATTAAATATATATGAAAGTGAATATATTATTTTTTTTCCATGCATAAATAATAAGAACGGCATAAAGTAACATAAGTTGCAAACCACTAATCTGAACTGATTGCCATAAGTTTTTGGTAGTCTATTTTGTCATTTGTGAGGTGTGTGATGGGGTATTAAGATAGGTGGATATTCGGTATTTTAGTCTGTGAAAACCCCAAAACCCGCCTTTTCGAAGAAAAACTTACATAAGTTTCAAACCGTTGATCCGAATCGAGTGCCGTAAGTTCGTGCAAGGCTATTTTATCGTTTGTGAGGTGTGTGATGGGCTTTCGGGGTTAGTAGGCAGATATCCAGCATTTTGGTCTGTCAAAACTCAAAAATGGGCCTTTTTGGCGCAAAAACTTACATAAGTTTCAAACCGCTGATCTGAACCGAGTGTCGTAAGTTCGTGCAAGTCTATTTTATCATTTGTGAGGTGTGTGATGGGGTTTCGTGGTAGTTAGGCCGATATCCAGTGTTTTGGTCCGTCAAAACCCGAAAATGGGCCTTTTGGAGCAAAAACTTGCAAAGTTTCAAACTGGTGATCCGAACTGAGTGCCGTAAGTTCATGCAAGTCTATTTTATCATTTTTGAGGTGTTTCATGGGGTTTTGGGGTCGGTAGGCCGATATCCGGTGTTTTGCTTCGTCAAAACCCAAAAATAGGCCTTTTTGGAGCAGAAACTTACATAAGTTTCAAACCGACGATCCGAAACGAGTGCTGTAAGTTCGTGCAAGTCTATTTTATCATTTTTGAGGTGTATGATGGGGTTTCGTGGTAGTTAAGCCGATATCCAGTGTTTTGGTCCGTCAAAACCCCAAAATGGGCATTTTTGGAGCAAAAACTTGCATAAGTTTCAAACCGGTGATCCGAACCGAGTGTAGTAAGTTAGTGCAAGTCTATTTTATCATTTGTGAGGGGTGTGATGGGGTTTCAGGATCAGTAGGCTGATATCCGGCATTTTGGTCTGTCAAAACCTCAAAATGGGCATTTTTGGAGCATAAACTTGCATAAGTTTCAAACCAGTGATCCGAGCCGAGTGTCGTAAGTTCGTACAAGTCTATTTTATCATTTGGGAGGTGTATGATGGGGTTTCGGGGTCGGTAGGCAGATATCTAGCATTTTGATCGGTCAAAACTCCAAAATTGGCCTTTTTGGAGCAGAAACTTGCATAAGTTTCAAACCGGTGATCCGAACTGAGTGTAGTAAGTTTGTGCAAGTCTATGTTATCATTTGTGAGGTGTGTGATGGGTTTTTAGGGTCGGTAGGCTGATATCCGGCATTTTGTTTTGTCAAAACCCAAAAATGGACATTTTTGGAGCAGAAACTTGCATAAGTTTCAAACCGGTGATCCGAACCAAGTGTTGTAAGTTCTTGCAAGTCTATTTTATCATTTGGGAGGTGTGTGTGATGGGGTTTCGGAGTCGGTAGGCCGATATCTGCCATTTTGGTCAGTCAAAACTCTAAAATGAGACTTTTTGGAGCAGAAACTTGCATAAGTTTCAAACCGGTGATTCGAATCGAATGCCGTAAGTTTGTACAAGTCTATTTTATCATTTTTGAAGTGTACGATGGGGTTTCAGGGTCGGTAGGATGATATCCGGCATTTTAGTCTGTCAAAACTTGAAAATGAGCTTTTTTGGAGCAGAAACTTATATAAGTTTCAAACCGTTGATCCAAACGAGTACCGTAAGTTCGTGCAAGTCTATTTTTATCATTTTTGAGGTGTGTGATGGGGTTTCATGGTAGTTAGGCAGATATTCGGTGTTTTGGTCCGTCAAAACACGAAAATGGGCCTTTTTGGAACAGAAACTTGCTTAAGTTTCAAATCGGTGATCCGAACTGAGTGCCGTAAGCTCATGCAAGTCTAATTTATCATTTTTGAGGTGTGTGATGGGGTTTTGGGGTTGGTAGGCCGATATCTGACATTTTGGTCTGTTAAAACTCCAAAATGGGCCTTTTTGGAGCAGAAACTTGCATAAATTTCAAACCGGTGATCCAAACCGAGTGTAGTAAGTTCGTGCAAGTATATTTTATCATTTGTAAGGTGTGTGATGGGGTTTCGGGGTTGGTAGGCTGATATCCGGCATTTTGGTCCATCAAAACCCCAAAATGGGCCTTTTTAAAGCACAAACTTGCATAAGTTTCAAACCGGTGATCCGAACCGAGTGTCGTAAGTTCGTGCAAGTCTATTTTATCATTTAGGAGTTGTGTGTGATGGGGTTTCGGAGTCGGTAGGCCGATATCTTGCATTTTGGTTTGTCAAAACTCTAAAATAGGCCTTTTTGGAGCAGAAACTTGCATAAGTTTCAAACCGGTGATCCAAACCAAGTGCAGTAACTTCTTGCAAGTCTATTTTATCATTTGTGAGGTGTGTGATGGGGTTTCGGGGTCGGTAGGCCGATATCCGGTATTTTGGTCCATCAAAATCTCAAAATGGGCCTTTTTAGAGCAGAAACTTGTAAAAGTTTCTGACCAGTGATCCAAACTGAGTGTCGTAAGTTCACTTAATTATGAGCTGCGTTGATTTATTTATCTAAAATCTATATTTGAGACTGTTATTAGTATGAAGTTTAATTAATTTGGGTGTTCTTCTATAATTATGTTTTTTTTTCATGAAAAAATGTAAAAGAGTTTTGACTCTTTTATTCAAGACAATATAAATAATTAAGTCTTTCCATTATAGATCAACATGAAAAAGATGAAGAGCTAAAGTGAACACTTAACAACATGATAAGACATGGAATGACTCATATTTCATTCAATGTCTTAAAAAAAATATATGTTAATGAAAAATGGGACCCTATGCTTAGCCATGGTTAGCCCTCTATTTATTAAATGATTTTGCAAGTATTTGAGAGGTGTATGTATATTTGTGTTTGTGCGCGCGCGTGTGTGTGTAATAGATGGTGCAGCATATAATATTTATATAAAAGAGGAATATAATGTGAAGTGTTGCATGTGGAATACCTTCTGTCATAGAAGATGTAGTTTCTTTGATCTCATGCGCTACATGGGGTTCCCTTTTTATCTCACGAGCTAACTCCAATGGAAACTCTTTCTCGCAAGCACTTGAATCAAACACACATACATTAAAATTCATGTCTCCTATATGCTCAAATACTACAAAATTTCCGAGACAGAGGCCATGGTGTTGCACAAAATTATCCCAACATTCTCGGAAGTAAATAAATCCTTTGGCACATTTACCAATTTTAACATGCCATGGCCTTTTACAACTTGTTAGAATTGCTTCTTCCGATTTTACTTCACCTAGTTGTCCACAGAAAGCCGGTAGAATGCACTGTGCAAATTTGAAATTCAGAAAACTATATTAGAGTGATTGAATCACTATGAAATGTTGCTACATTAATAAGAGAAAAGACGCTTGGACTGACCACACACACACACACACAAACGTAGATATACATACACACACATATATATATATATATATATCTATATATCTATATATATATAGAGAGAGAGAGAGGACATACAAGTTCTGTAAGGAAACCAGTCATTATGACCTTGAAAAAATTCTTGGAAATGGGAAGCTTCCTTTCCATCCGAGAAGAAGACATATTCTCACCTAGTTGGCAAGTATGACAGTCAAAACAGAAAAGAGAATTGGAAGTTCTTTCATTGTCCAAACAATCCTGATCTTATCCATAACGAGCTACCATTATAGGGTAATGTTGATGATCAAAATTCAAACTAGGAATATAGATAGGATTCAGATGGTCAAGCAATTTCTATTCATTTAAAAAGGGTAGGCTGTAACACCCCGACCCAAGTTAGTGGGACCAACCTGAGTCAGACAGTACCCGACTCGAGTTGAACCGGGTCATGACATGTAATCTCAAAAATTTAAAGTTACAAGTCAATCAAAATATTAAATTATTTAAGATATTGAAATAATAACTGAAGGTCAAGAATAAAGTTAAAAATGGTCAAAACGATTCGATTCTGAAACTGAATTGGAAAAAAAAAAGAGAAAAAAATTTGGGAGAAGTTGCGGCTGCTAGGTTTCGAACCTGGAAGCCATGACATAGAAAGGGGCACACTCACCACTGTGCCATGCCAACCACATGTGCACGTATATGAAAATAATACATATTTAATATATGATTAAGTAATTTAATTAAATTAATTAGTTATATATTAAAGTGATTCCCGATGTTCAAATTGAACAAGTAATTAGTGTTTTCTTTATGCAAGAAACATTCTGAGACCAATGGAAGGGTCTGTTTTATGAGACGAGGTCCCCAAAAAATAAAGACACATAAAAGTACAAAATGACTATTTTGTCCTTTTAGTACCGAAGTCCAAATTGAAATCCGTAAAAGTCTAAACCGATTTTCTTTGACATTCCGGACTCAATGGTAGAGTCCGTTTTATCAAATAAGATACTTAAAAATATTGACGTATGAAATTGATAGATTCTAGAAATTAATACGCCTAAGACTTAAAGAAGCTACCCAGAAAAGGTAACTAAAATAGAAAGAGATTTAATGATAATTAAATCGAGGGATATTATGGAATATGACCAGACTTTGAAATGTGATTTTAGGAATCTTCGAGGAAGGATTTTTTTGAGTAAAGCTTTGGGATTTCAGGTGAGTGTTTCATGCCATACTGAGGTCGACATTTTCATTATAGATATATATATATATATATTGAACTCTTTTATGATGTATCGATATATGATATCATTTCCCTTTATGGCCTTTGTTTAACCGTTATACTGTACACGTTTTGAATGATCTATTAACAACTATTTAGTCTCCTTGACTTAAGAAAATGTATTTGTAAGATATTCAAACGTTATATGATCTTCTTACAAATTTTTGAACTGTTTTAACTAAATATCAAATAAAGAACTTTGATTTGAGTAATTGAACTGCTATTGATGATTATTGATTTTGGGATATGATTTGAATATGATTTTGATGCTTTGAATAGAACACCCTTCTATGATTGGTCACTATCGAATAGGTTGTGATTTATCGAACCCATCCCACAGGGTATATTGTGGTGAGCCGGTGTTGATACGGCATATCAAACTAGCTAGTCTATCGATCTCAGTCAGCGAGGTGCTAATTTGCTGGCCATAGAAGTGGAATATATGATTTTTGAATGTGAATATTGAATATGAACCATGATTGAACTATGATTTATCGGACTATGATTTATCGAATTACGTTATCAAACCATGATTTTGAATTATCAAACTATGAATTAGCGAACCAAGATATCGAACTATGATCTATCGAATTATGTTATCGAACTATGATTTATTGAATCAAGACTCATCGAACTGTGATTTATCGAACTATGATTCATCGAACTATGTTATTGAACTATGATTTATTGAATTATGTTATTGAACTATGATTTATTGAACTTTGTTATTGAACTGTGATTTTGATTTATTGAACTATGTTATTGATTATCGATTTACGATTATCGTTGAATTGAGATTTATTGGAAGTGAATTTGATACCGTTATCTTGTACTATAAATTAAGATAACATATGATATCTGATTATTGACATTTCAGTATTGAATTATATAGTGGTTTTGAAACCCTTGGTATGTTATGGAATACTCACGAGCTGGGATACTCACGAGCTGTTGAGCTCGTAGGATTTTTATCCAATATATTTCAGGTATCAATAGTGGCAAGGGAATAGCAATTAAGCCAGGATAGCCAGAGGCTTATAAACTATGAAGCCTTTTTGTAGTAGGATTTTGCTAGTCATGATGTAGTTTCTTTTGGTAATTTTTGGACTGTATATGACATCAGCAGGCTTTGAAAAATTACATCTTGTACTTTTTGTAATTACTATGGAATGTATAAATAGATGACTGATGTTGACTTGGGAATGGATTGACGCTTCCGCAATAGAAAAATAAATTTATTCCGCTGCATTTGATTAATGAAAAAGAAAACTGGATTGTGATGATTGAAAAAGGCCTCGGTGGCCGATCACGAACCCCTGATCCGCATGGACCGGATTTCGGGTCGTGACATAGGCCAAGGGTTGTTAATGGTTCCAAGGGTTGTTATCAATAAACTCTTACTTCTAATTTCACGAGATATAAAATCATGTATTAGTATTCAAGTCAAACACTACATACATATCAATGATAATAAAAAGTGAAAATACCTAATGAAGACATCAAAATACTTGTAGACTAAATTTCTAATATTATTCATCAAGATATATTACCCAAAAAAAAAAATGCCTAACATTTTAAAGATAAACAATGAACATCTACAAAATATATTATATCAGCCAACCCAACTAACCTCAATAAATATTCATCTATCCATGTCTAAATCTATTGGTATTGATGCTTATCAACTATTATGATGCATATATATATATATATATAGAGAGAGAGAGAGAGAGAGAGAGAGAGAGAGAGAGAGAATCAAATTCCCACTAGGTACACTATTGTCCCCTTTATGACGCTGACTACTTTGATACTTCATGAAATGCAATAATTCCCCCATCCAGTGGTCACAGCTACTCAATTATGTAATGTATATGATATTCAACTTTAGATATTTGACGTGCCCAAAAGTGGCACTACAGGTAGGATTGGGAAAAGTAGGCTTTTTTTTTTTGTTAGGTGTAGTCTTGATCATTTAGTTGAATAAAAATGATTGAAATTGCGAGATAAAAAATAATTAATTCATCTCAAAGTGTTAACTAAGTGCAAGACTTAATTTTGGCTTAATAACTCATAATTTTTTCAATGGTTTAATACATGTCCAGTTGGCTAAATATGATATCACTCAATAAAATTTAATTTTCAAAAATGAATTCAAATCAAACCCAATAAAAAAATTATCTTTTGTGTTATCAAAATTCTTAAAAAATCAAATCGTAATAGCAATCTATAAGAAGAAGGAAAGGCATGCACTAAACCCTAAGTTAAGATTTAATCCGTGATTGTTTTGCAAAAACAAATAAAATGCCTAACATTTTAAAGATAAACAATGAACATCTACAAAATATATTACAAAAGTACAAGATTTTATATATTATCAGCAAAAAGAGAAGACATGATAGAGTGAATCTGATGAATCAGCTTCAAGTCCTAACAAGCACACAACATATATAGTGCAATATATATATATATAGACAGAGAAATAAAGAGCTCGATCATCTACCTGAAATCAACGAAAGGTCGTTGAAAATCTCTGAATGAAGTGAGAGAGATGGAGAGAAAAAGAGGCTACGTTCGGCCGTCGTCGGAAGCGAGGGGAGACAGTGACAGAGAGTGAGAGTGAGAGTGAGAGAGGGAAAGCGAACAAGAAGAAACAGCGCTAGTATGAAAATGGGAGAATTTTTTTGCGACGCGCATCGTGCGTCGCTAATATGTTAGTGTGCGTTGCCCAAACTTCACTACGACGACGTCGTCGTTCAATTAATAAAACTATTAACGACGCACGATGTGCGTCGCTAATATTAGCGACGCATCCATTTTCGGTAGCAAAAAGTTGCGCGCCTATTTTTTTGCGCGGAAAACGGATTTTTTTTACTCCTTTTAGCGACGCACACCTTGTACGTCGCTCATAGTGTCCTTTAGCGATGCTCAGACGTGTGTCGCTGATAATGAGCGTCGCTAAAAATAATATTTTTTGTAGTGTATAGTATTTTGGGTCCTGCACAGTAGAAAGAATACAACCAAACCTTCTATCTTTCCGAAGCATATGCCACTCCTGCAGCTTGAAGAGCACGATGCTGAACTTCAGTCTTCTTCTTCTTCTTCATTATCAGATTTTGGAGTCTTGGGAGGTGGGCTGCCTTTAACAAGACTATCCGTTCCATTGAAATCCGTAGTCTTTCAGCAGCAAGTCCTTCATGTCACAAAGAGTGATCTAGTTGTGATGTTGTGACACTTTTTATTATATATATGTAATGTACGTATATCTGTGATGCAACAGGTCCATTCGTCTGAACGTTGATTTCCCAACATCCTCTCCAAGTTGCCTTGGGGGCTGGAGTTTTATGTTTGGCCCTTCCTTTTTGTTCACTTTACCTTCCCCGTAATGCTTTATTTTTTATTACACAAGTGTGACGAATGTGTGATAATTTTTATAATTTCAACACAATATAAAATCACACGTAAATTTTAAAAAATATTAAAATCATAGTAGTTATCACATCATATGATGACTACATATAATAATTTTTATGTTTTCTTAGAATCAGATCGGATATTTTGTTTTGTATAAATTTTTACTTATTTTAGTTCTTAAATCTTAATACACGTACTTTCCCAAAAAAAAAAAAGTCTATCTGTGATGCAATTTGTTATCTAAATATTTTCATTATTGATATTTTAGTGGCGCTTTATATATATATATTTGTGACCTTTTCTGTGTCAAAAATATGATTGTTATTTGCACACATCTTGACTAATACAACCTGTTTATCTAACTTATTGGGCAGTCAGGCTACTAATTTGCCTAGGCAATTACAATTTTTAAAAGAGTCAAATGAGGCTTAAATGCTTTCCATATGAATAACTCGACAACTGGGATCAAAACTAAAATTTTAGTTATGAAATGTGCCAAATCAATTCACAATCTTTTGTTAAGTGATACTAATTCACTAATTAATGCAAGTCGTTATTTTCGTTTTATTTCTTTCTTCTTTATTGATGCAGAACGAAAACGTAAAAGAAAAAGGAGAATCAAACACGTCGAATTCCTTATAAAACAAGTAACATGGGTACTTCTCATCTAACAAAAGATAATAATTCTCTAAAATTCGTAATTAAAGTAGTATTGATAAAAAAAACTTAACCATAAATACCTATTACATCATATTTATAGTGTTAAAACACTACTACTTTGACTAGGAAAGTAAAACTCTTACTTTTATACTAATCTTATTACAATAAAAACTAGTAATTCGAATAGAAAACTACTAATTCCTATATTTTTTATACTACTCCTAATAAAACTAGAAAACTAGAAAAATTATGAATAAATTAAAATAAAAAATTAAACAATCCTAATACAACTCTAAAACAACTTTTCATATTTTTAGAGTACAAAATCTGTCTTACATCAATCTCTCTCACTTAAAAACAACTCGACCTCGAGTTGACTAAATGTATACGACCACGAACTCGTACATAACCCGGTATCAATGGTTGCATCTCTTGAAGAACATTAGAAGACTCGAAAAAAAAAATTTCACCACTTAAATGAAGTCTGTAATTATAGGCCCTTCTTCTGATGATAATAATGTTCCTGTAATATAATAAAAATTGTCTTGTTGATTTACTACAAATTTAATATTTTTGTAAACATCATCATTATCATTCTTCGCGAATTTAGGTTCTTTCTTATCTGTATTGTTGACTATCTCCATGGGAATTTCTGCTTTCTCTTCCACAAAAGAATTTGTAGAATCAATTGGTTCCAGTAAATCCATACTTTGATCAATTGATTCTGAACTGTTTTCTTCTTTATCCTCTGCATCAACAGTTTTAACAATATCAATAGATATAAATTCAATTTTATTATCTATTGACTCATTCTGATAGTCTTCAAGGCATGGAATAATCGGATCTTCGATTTCTATGACAAGAGAATCTTTTGTAAGTATGTAGACTTCTTTCAGCAGTTTAATATTTGCAACCTTATTAGTGGAAGTCGCTTTAACAATTTTCAATTTTGCTTTTATTTCTTTTTTAGTGTTTTCTCATGTTGGCCTGTATTTATCTTTTAAAATTTAAAAATAATTTCAAAAAATTTAAACATGTATCGTTCTAAGAATGATTTTTTTTGTCCTTAATAAGCGAAGTATAACTTTTCTTAAACAGGCTAACGACAATCGACAAATCCTATACAATCTGGTCTTCAAATAAAAGTTATCTCAAAAAAAGTCTTATCGTAATTGCGAATAACTTTGTCTTCAAGTTGACCTCGGACAAATCCTCCGACAAGGTTCTTGTTGACTGGAAAATCTCTAGGAGCATTAAGATTGGGTCGCATGAGCATTGGTTGCATAGCACCAAATTGATCATTGATTTGTGCTAACTATTGCCCAGGGTCACCAATTGCTGCCTATACAGCCTCCATCCCACGACGAATGTTAATGAGATTTGAGTTCTCAACTCCGTCGTTTGCCATTGAGTCAGGCAAACTCTCTTTCTGATACCAAATGATGCAGAATGTAAACGTAGAAGGAGAATCGAACATGTCGAATTCTTTATAAAACAAGTAGCATGGGTACTCCTCACCCAACAAGAGAAAATAATTCTCCAAAATTCTTCATTGAATTAATATTGATAAAAAAAAACTTAACTATAAAACCTTACTATATCATATTTATAGTGCTAAAACTACTACTACTTTGACTAAGAAATTAAAACGTTTATTTTTATATTAATCATACTACAATAAATATTAGTAATTCGTATAGAAAATTATTAATTTCTATATTCTCTATACTAATGCTAATAAAATTAGAAAATTATAAATATAGTTGTTTGCATTCTAAATTGATTCTTTTTTTACTTATATATATATATATATATATATATATATAAAAGCTTTTTGTAAACATAATTTCTTATGATTTTTTTTTATCTCCTTTTACATATTATTTATTAAAATAAAATAAATATATGAATAAAAATAATGATTATCGAACTTTTGTGTCATAATTGACAACTATGATCGAAACTTTCTTTTGTGTTATGTTATTTGATCGGACGATCGTCTGTTGCCCAAGTAATTTGACAGGTATAGTAAAAAGAAACTCCGTGCTGCGGTGAGAATTACTAATATTACACTGAAAAATAAATAGAAAAAAATGCAAACAAAAGGCGACAATCACAATTCACAAACACACAATTACTACTTTCAACAAAGTTATTTTGTATTTTCATTTTTAACCTTGATGGGTAAAAGATACAGTAATATATTACTTGATGGGTATCTAAGAAAATCAAAGAAATTACAGCTTTATGATACAGACTGATGAATCTCTAGACAGCTAATTAAAAAGCTCTCAATAATGACATTTGGCAGAGAGAGAGAGAGAGATTAATTAACAAAGTTTCTTAAGACCAATTATTAACAACACAATAACAGTAATAACATCACCACAAACAACACTAATAGCCCACTAATTAAAATTTAGAGCTTCAGAACTTCTGGGATGTGAACTGGATACCTATCAATGCAGTCTTGCCAAGGTCCATCTGTTGGCGTTCTAATGGTGCGATTGCACTTCCAGACCGCACTATTGCACTTGAATCCGCTTCCAAACGCGATTTGCCAAACCCTGTCACCTTTCTTCATCCTTCCTTTGGCTTCAATGTAGCTCATTTCATACCATAGTGAAGATGATGATGTGTTGCCGAACCGGTGCAAGGTCATTCTCGAGGCCTCCACGTGTTCCGCCGATAGCTGGAGGTTCTTCTGCAGCTCGTCAATCACCGCCCGGCCGCCGGCATGGATGCAGAAGTGCTCGAAGGCTTGTTTGAAGTCAGGGATGTATGGCTTCCATTTTGGGTTGAAGATTTTCCGGCCGATGAGTGTGAAAAGGAAGAGGAGTTGTTCTGAAGCAGGAAGGACTAAGGGTCCAATTGTGGTTATGTTCGACTTCAAAGCTTCGCCGGCGATGATCATTAGGTCTTTGGAGAGCGAAATGCCGACTTTGCCTTGCGGGTCTTCCTCTTCATACACGCACCGGTAGGCCTTATCGTCGCCGCCTTTGTGTGTTCGGACAACGTGGACTAATCGGTACTTGGCTCGATTCCGGTCGCGTCTCTTGTTCGACAGAAGAATTGCAGCGCCGCCCATTCGAAACAAGCAATTCGGAAGAAGCATAGCTCTCTGATTGCCTTGATAATAGTTGGGTGTGATGATCTCAGTGCTAACAACAAGAGCATACGAACTTGGATGAACTTGAAGAAGGTCTCGAGCCAAATCAATGGATATCAGACCAGCGCTACAGCCCATACCAGAAAGATTATAGCTCTTTATGTTGCTCCTCAGCTTGTACTTGTTCACCACCATAGCCGATAAAGATGGTGTTGGCGAAAACAAACTGCAGTTGACAATCAGTATATCGATGTCTTTCGGCTTGATTCCAGTCTTTTTCATCAGTGAATCGATGGCAGAGAATATAACAAGTTCAGCTTCACCTCTGGAAGCTTCCATAGTTGGTTTTGGAGGAATATAGTGACTTGCAGGTGGCAAACAAGTTTCTTCTCCGAGGCCAGACCTTTCTAAAATGCGCATTTGGAAATCGACACTCTTGGGATTGTCTCTCAGGTTGAATCTGGAGTGTTCCATGAAGGTTGCGAAGGGGACGCGGAACGTGACCGGCGGCTTGTAACAGGCGTAGTCGACGAGGTAGACGGAGCGAGGCTTGGACATGAAGTAGACAGTGGCGATGAAAATGACGAGAAAGGAAGAGCAGAGGACTAGGACGAGATCAAACTGAAGGGATTGCCAGATGTTGAAGACTTCGTCGGGGCCCAATCGGAGGAGTTCCAGGAGAATTGAAGCCATGATGGGTAGGAGCAAGAAGGTGAGAATGTGGTTCACAAGATATTGGTAGCCGAGTTTGACATACTTGAGCCTGACGGAGCTGGAGAAATCTGGCAAATTTTGTGGCATTTTTAGAGAGAGATGGGTCCAGATGAGAGAGAGGGAGAGGGATGCTGAGAGGGCAGGGAAGGTGGGGGATTTAAAGGCTAGAAAGAAGAAGCAATGAATGGAGGCAGATGAGAAGATTAAATGAAGAACTTCACGTCATACAACGCTCTCTTAGCTGGACTTAACGTCCAAACCCCCCCTCAAATTATTAAATCATCTAGTCACTCTTTTTGTTTTTCTTATTATTATATTTACAAATATTATATTTTCTATTTTTTATTAAATATATTTTTATTTTTTTCTTCAATCTTTTTATTGGACAATGACTGTAGCACTGTTTTTTCATTTCAAAATGAATTCAAGTCTCCACAAAAATAAAAGAATAAAGAAGATTAGTCGAAATTTAAAATCCTATGAAACGAGTTTGCAAAATTTAATTTGCTTCATCCAATGGTAAATCCGTTTGAAGAAAATTCAAATTTTAGAGAATTAATTATTAGATAATAGATTTTGAAAAAGTTATTATTGGGTGTTTGATAAATTTTATGTAAAAATTGATTCTACATGTGAGTTTTTCTTTTTACTACTTTATATTGTATATATTGAATAATGTATAATAGATCTAAGAATAAAACTTATAAAAAATTAAAACTATTTTGATGAGAAAAAATTGTCTGAGTTTTCCAAAATCAAGTTTTGCAATTGAAATTAAATGAGTTTCATTGCAAAACTTGATTTTAAAAAACTCCCACAATCACCAAAACGGTCTATTTTGTTTGTTTTAATTGGATATTTAGAAATCTAATTTAACGTGATCAAACTCAACCCGGTTCAAGTTTGACAATACAATAATTACGACATATACCTAATTTGATAGAGTGTTTTACTCAATCACAGTAATTTTTTTATATTTGGTAGAGTGTTTTACTCAATCACAGTAATTTTTTTATTAATTTTTCCAACTCACATATGTTTATACTTATTTGTTTGAACTCATATAAGTTTTAAAAATGTCTTTTTAAAAAACATTTATAAAATCATCATTTCAAAAGAAGTTTTAAAAAATCTTTTGTTTAATATTTTTGTCTAAGTAACATAGATTAAATAAAGTTCAATTAAGAGATGCCTATAAAGGGTTTTTTGAAAAAATGTTTTTAAATATATTTTGTTAAAACACGTCTCTTTTAAAAATTATATAAATAAGAAAAATGAATATAAAATTACGTGAGTCAAGAAAATTAGTAAAAACATTTCCTTAAGTTAACCGACAAAAACCCAAATTGAAAGAAATGTAGACATGGAAGAAATGGTAGCGTTGACACTTCACCCTAATTGACTCATTTGAAGATGCCACAGCTTTAACAGAAAGGTTCTTGTTGGAGCATCGTGCCTTCTTTTTTCACTTTTTCTTTTTCTGTTCAACTTTCAAAGAAAGATGACGCATCATTATACATAACATGAGTACAATACTGCATGGAACATCTGATTGGGTTAATTCTCCACCTACTAAATGTTTTTTTAAGGTAAATTATCTTGATTTTCTACAAGATTTTTGGCAAAATTATACTCATCTTTATTGAAATTTTAAAATCTTATTTTATCTAAAAAATTAAAAATACTTTTTTGAGTTTTTTTTTTCTTTTCAAAATAATAAAACCACTCATTTCTTTTTTTATATATATTTTTTTAATTTTGATCAATTTTTTTTTTATTTTAAAATAAATAATGATTAAAACTATAAATTTATTTTTATATAAAATAAAAATAAGTTATTTACCTTAAATGTATTTTTATATAGGATAAATTATACTGACCTCTCCTGAAGTTTATGACAATTATACCGATCACTCCTGAGATTTTTGAAATTATACTAACTTCTCTTACTTTACAAAGTAATATACAAATATTTCTTTTCAGTCAATTTTTTTCTTCAAAATAACAAAACTACACTTTTCATATTTTTTTTCCAATTTTTTAAATCTTGACCAATTATTTTTTTTATTTTTAATTAAATATTGATAAAAATCTTAAATTTATTTTTAAATAAAAAATAATTTTTTAAAAAAATTTAGAATAAATTAGTCAAAATTGAAAAATATAAAAAATAAATAAATAAAAGGGGCAATTTCATCATTTTGAAAAAAAAATTAACAGGAGTGAGATATCTGTATATTATTTTGTAAAGTAAGGGAGTTTAGTGCAATTTCAGAAATCTCAGAGAAAGTCAGTGTAATTATAATAAACCTTAGAGAAGGTCAGTGTAATTTACCTTTTTATATAAGATAAAAAAAAATTTTTAATTAAAAAAAAAAGTTATAAAAATTAGACAAAATTGGAAAAAAAAATATGAGGGTAGTTTTGTTGTTTTGAAAAAAAAATTGATTAGAGGGTCGTATTTGTAGTTTGTCGGTAAAAATGTAAAAAGTTAGTATAATTTTAGAAATCTCAATCAATATAATTATCAGAAATTTTAAAAATGATTAGTATTATTTATCATTTTTTAGGAGATTACAACATCCATTGTTATTTCTCTTCAATTTCTTCTTCTCTCTCATGCAATTTGCCATTAATCCCTCAAACTAAACAAGCAAACAAAGTTTATACGCACTTGAGAAATTATTTATTGGTTTCAGGTATTGTATTTCGACCAACAAGTATTAGATACATCAATAAATTTGTAAATTATACTATAATTTTTATTGATGTATCTTACACTCGTTAGTATTATTATGTATTACAATATACTTTATTACATTAATTTTATCAATTTACAAAATATAATCTAACTCAACCCATAATTAAGTAAAAAATGAGACTTGAATCCTTTGGAAGCGATGTGAACGACCAACTCGGCTAATCCAGTTGATTAATGCATCAGTGAATACTTGCTGTTACATACTTTGATTAAAGTAAGTTCAGGCACTCAGATAATAAATTTTGCATACTTCCAATTTTTTTTTTTTAATGGGAAAATTAAAAATGTTTTGGATGAATTGAGAAGCAAATCCTATATTGCATGATTACAGCTCACAATGGAAGGCCCGTTTGGATATCTTTTTATTTTCATTGTTTTTTATTTTTTTTTTTGTTTTCAACAATGAAAATAATAAGAGGATCGAAATTTTATTCAAGTGATAATATGAATTGATACGTATAAGATTAAACTTGTCACATATAAAAGAGCATATTAAAAAATATAATAATAAAATTACATATTCTTTAACAGCTTAAGTTTTTAGTTGAGTTAGTGATTTAACAATGACCACTCTTTACATACTTTGTGTAGTTTTATATTTTCTCAGCAACATACACTAGTAATAAATAAGTTTCTCTCTTCTCATTGTTGTATAAAAAAAAATGAAAATAACAAGACTTGTCAAAATATAAACATTTTAGGTCATTTTCATTTTTTATTGGATTTATTTTATAAAATACAAAAAACTACATTTAGTAGTTTATTAAAGATAAGTTGTTTTCAATTTTTTTATTTTAGAAAAAATATCAGGCCAAAAGTGGTTTTTTTTCTTTTTATTTTTGAAAAAAATATCAGGCCAATCATATCAGTTTTTTATTTTTGAAAAAATATCGGGCCAAAAAATTAATTATTGAACAATTTTATCCTTCAAAAATTAATTATTTACGGGATTGTTATTTATTGATTTTTTTTTCATTGGATATAATTGTCTTATATTAGATGTATCATTTTGATATAATTGTTTTTGTTTATGAGACTTACAGATGTATTATTTTCATATAATTGATTATTTTTATTGGTAAAATTTACGATACCCATAATTACGGACTTAATATATATATATATATATATATATATATATATATAAAAGTGAAGTACATGTTCTCACTCTTAGAGCCATCACAATCTTATAAATTTCAAACATGAGGATTTAAAATAGAAATAGAAAAGCATCCTTACACGGAAACCATGCATCCAAACAGATATGGGCACTTTCTTGTCATAGGAAAATGGGGTATGCGTGCGGTTTATATGCTAAAATCACATGGCCTGTCCCCGCAGTAAAATATTAACATGACCAATTTGAAGCTTTATTTTTTAGTTTTGAGTTAATGAGTTAGCAAAATTAATGTCAATTTAATATATTCCTGCCTTTCTTTAAATTAGAGTTGCAATACTCATATGTAATCTTTATTCTTTTCAACTAGTTGTAGTTTAAATGTCCCTCTCACATATTAATAATTCAAAATCAACAATGGATATTTTAATATTTTATGCTCTCTCTCTCTCTCTCTCTCTCTCTCTCTATATATATATATATATGTCACTTTTTTGACATAATTGAGAACCAATCAGGTTCATACAGACTGAATATTAAAAAATATCTTCTTATTAATAAAAATTAGATAGACACCCAAAAAAAATTAAAGTATATCAACTTTTGTTTTTCATTTTTTTTATTACAAAATTATTCTTTATTAAAAAAAAACCATCATTTCTTCTTCATTCTACACAAACCCTAAACTTTTAAAGTCCTAAACATAGAAATTATTCATCATCTCTCTTAATCATTATATTCTGAAACCACAGCCTCCGCGGTCTCCTAGCCAGTCAAAGATTTCATCAAAGACTACAAAAACCTTCCATAAACAGTTCCTCACAACCACCATACTCCATCTCACAAAGCACAAGCTTTCATCACAAAGGGTGTGATGAATCAGATAATAATGAGGAAGTATCAGATCTAGAGTTAAATTAAGAAAAATCAAAACACATTTTTGATCGAGTGTAACCTTCGTAACGTTTGAGTATAATTATTATAACGTGAGATAATGTTATAATAGTTACCCCCAAACTTTATGAGAGTTACACTCGATCAAAAGAACAGTTTCAACTTGTTGCAAGACTTTTCTTTAACTTGTTGCAAGACTTTTCAATGTTGGGTACATAACCCGTATGAACCAAAAAACACTTCTTGTGTTCATTAACAAGTGACCCATCTTCAAATATTTTCTCAAAATATTGCATCTCACCTCTATTTCTTTAAAAAAATAATTATTTGTAATTACTTGGATTATTTATATGTGATTTCTTGTTGTATATGAGACTTTTATTTGTAATTACTTAGATTATTTATAAACATTATAGTTGAGAAATTTAAAAGCCATATTTAACTTGTACAGTGATGATGTGTTAATGCAAATTCAATGTTGAATATTTCGAACTTGGTGCAACTCTCACAGCAGAAAGGCTGCAATTTATCAAAACGTAAGATAAAACTTTTACAACATTTGGTTCAACATACACAATGTTGTGCACCAATTCTTTACAAAACACCGAACTAAACCTAATGTTGTTTCTATCCACTAAGTAATAATAGCAAACAAAAATTAATACAAGTAGTTGAATAAAAGTTCTTATAATCAATGATATAGTTAAATATAAAAATAAAAGTTAAAGTCACATTGGAAGTATCATTTATTTTTGCATTGCAAAATGATTACAAGTCTTATAACGTTGGGTGTAATCTTTACAATACAAAATGTAACGCACCATAACATTTGGACACAACTCATAGAACACTAAAACATCAACTTATACAATGAAAAACGAAATAATATAAGATAAGTTCGATAATAAAATTTCAAAATATTGAACAATAATATATCAAATGAGTTCAATGATAATGTAGTTTTTATTTGCACATATATACTTGCATATATAGACACAATATATATACCCTTCACCATCATGTGGTCTATCTAAAGGTTAAGGAATGAATGTATCTTCAACAAGGTTAAGCCACGCTGGATTCATGTTCGAGATTTGATTAAATCCAGACATGTTTTTTTTTTTTGGATAAAATCAAAAAAAGGGTGTTATTCATACGCCATTAACGATCTGATTTTCCAACCTTCAGAATGTAATTAGTTGTCGCTCACTCATCATCCAGATTAAAGTTGATCCTGGTTGTGACCAGGACTCATTTTCTTCTTTGATCCTTTTGTTGGGTTTCCTTTTGTTCTTTTGTTCTTTGTTTCTCTCTTCTTTTTAATGCAAATTTTGTACTCCTTGTGCTCTGTTTTATCAATAAGATTCTTCTTTTTGCTGACTAAAATATATATATATATATATATATATGATCTAGGGTTTTGAAAATAGAGAATAGATAAGGAAGAGGTAATAGAAAAATGAGTCATTTTACAAATCCACTAAACATAGTTTTGAAACAAATACTTTAAACAGTAAAAATTAATGCCTTTAATATTTTTCTAATTTTAATTTTATATTTGACTACCTTGTAAATATATCAAAAAAAATTTGACTCAATCATAATTGCCTCGTATAAATATGGAACTGATTTTTGAGCTTCTTTTTTGTACCATTACACACCCAAAAATAATTTTTTAATGATCAATTATGTATTTTTTGGAATGCAAGGATACAAATGAAGAGGGCAAATAGCTTTGCCATGTATATATGTGTATATATATCCCAACTATAATTCTTTATGGTGACAAGCAAGTTTCAACCACCGGTACCCTTCATTTTCTTTATTTACTCATAAATTGAGTTTCTTTTCCAATATTTTTCACACACTTCATACCAAAGAAAGTAAAAACTAAGAACCAAAAATCTTGAAAGAAGCTTATAAGTTCCCCTGGATTCTTGCTTCTAGCAATCAACTGAAACTTTTGGTTTGTTGTGATGTTGAGATTTGCCTTTCTTATAGTTATCCTTTTGTTGGAATTTGTTTTATTTTATTTTTAAATATTATTTAAATTCTTTAAAAGTTTAAATTATTTATTCGATATTGATTCTTGAAGTGTTTTTATGCACACTTGTATTTTGAGTTTAGTTTTGTAGGCCAAATCATTATTATTTCGTTTTTTGACTTTCAGTTTCAGAAATTATTTAAGTGATTGTTAATTATGAGTTAGTTGGTAGTTAAAGTTCCTTTATTATAGCCTACTATGAGCATTTTGGGTTTTATTTTTGAGTCATTATTATTTTATAGAACTTAGACCTAGAGAGAGAAACAAACCATTTTAGGATAATGTTATTGAAGTCTCTCTTATGTACTCATGAATATATTTTCAGACTCTACTTTATAAGTTTATTTCATATTATTTTGATGTTTAGTTTTTACTATTTTTAAATGATTTTAATTTTGTAAAACATTTTATTATTAAGATATTTTTGAAAATCAATTATAAAATTATTATTATTTTCCCAACAACTTTGCTATGAAAATCTTTGCCCCAACATAACGGCAATAGAGGGGGAAATGAATATACAAATAGTTGGTATTAAGATTTCATTTGAGATGAAAAGGTTTTATTCTTTACAGACGTGGTTCAGGTTTGAAATTCACTCAATACGCGTATAGACACTTGTTTAAAAAATATAACCCGTATTATAAAATTATTATTATTTTCCCAACATCTTTGCTATGAAAATCTTTGCCCCAATATAAGGGCAATAGAGGGGGAAATGACATCTCATTCGAGATGCAAAAGTCCTATTCTTTATAAACGTGGTCCAGGTTTGAAATTCAATTAATGCGCATACAGACGCTTGTTTAAAAAATATAACCCGTATTATACACTTGACAATTATACGTTATCCAAATTATAATAATTTTGAAAAATGAAATCCCTTAAAAGGGGTTAAGTGGTAAAAAGTTGACTCTATATTATTCTTTACTTTAATGTCTTTATCTTAAACAAAAAATCAATACTTTTATGGTATTCAATTAGATTAGAATATGAAAAATCATAATTGATGTTGTTAAATACTTTTATGTCTTTATCTTAACAAAAAGATCAATATGAAATTCATTTTTTTTTTTTTTTTGGGTATTCAATCAGATTGGAATATGTAAAATCATAATTAAGGTTTTTCGTGAGGAGAATGACATGCAAAAAAACAAAGATGAGATTTAGAGGGTCTTCAACGAGTAAGTGAGTAAGAGAGTATAAATAAAATAGAAAGAGTGGTTGAGTTTGATAGTTTACTTACTTGAAATAAAAATTCATGATTAGATATTGATTTTCTCAATTAGAATAGAATTTTTTCTTAATTTGACGGCTTCTCTCTTTTACTATAAGTAGCTAAGATTGAAAAATATACGTGTCATTTTTATAATTAGTTAAATTATATTGACCTCTTTTAAAATTTTTAAAAGTATACTAATTTTTTATACTTTATCTGATAATATACAGATACTATTTTTAATCATTTTTTTCTTCAAATACTATCTTTTTATTTTTTTAATTTTGACCAAGTTTCTCTAACTTTTTTTAAATATTTTTTTATTTTATTTTAAATTAAATTTAAGGTATCTAACTTATTTTTATTTTATATAAAAAAAAATTAAGATTTTTATCAATATTTATTTAGAAAATAAAAAAAGTTAAAATTTAAAATTTAAAAAAAAATGAAATGAGTAGTTTTGTTATTTTGAAAGAAAAAATTGACCGAAAAATAATATTTGTATATTGTCAAATAATATAAAAGAGATTGATATAATTTTAAAAAAATTAATTTAATTATTAAAAACTTAAGTAGAAGTTTAGTATAATTTAATCTTTATAATGATATAAAATATTTTTATAGTAGATATCATGGGAAAAAGTGCAGGCTCAGTTATTGAATTCCCTGGAAAGGAGGAAAGCAAAACACTCTATACACGTGTTAGCTGAGTTGTGACCAAGATGTTTCATCTATTACAGACATAACCCAATCCACACGGAAAGAGAGGTTGCCAGAGCTCCATGCAATGTGATGATAACAAATATGGTTGCCCCATTTGTTTTGTTATTTAATTTGGTTTTATTCAAATAGTGCTCAATTTTCTCTTTTATTATTAAATGGAAGCAGATTTTGACAAACACATCATTGAAATGAAAATATATTTAGAATACAAAGGAATGGATATTGTCAGATTCAATGTATATATATATATATATATATATATATATATGTAAAATATAAAATCAGAGACAGCCTCCATTATAGAGAGGATAACAAACCCAAAACAAATATAGACCCTACCATCTTAAACTGATGAGAAAAAAAAACGAAGAGACATGATTTTATAACTTAAATGCAGGCAGATTTTGACAAAC
Organism: Nyssa sinensis; assembly: GCA_008638375.1. NCBI lineage: Eukaryota > Viridiplantae > Streptophyta > Magnoliopsida > Cornales > Nyssaceae > Nyssa > Nyssa sinensis. The sequence continues at coordinate 6,176,032 of CM018043.1, read as the reverse complement.
ACATCATTGAAATGAAAATATATTTGGAATACAAAGGAATGGATATTGTCAGATTCAATATATATATATATGTATGTATATGTATAATATAAAATCAGAGATAGCCTCCATTATAGAGAGGATAACAAACCCAAAACAAAACTTATCATATATAGACCTTAGCATCTTAAACTGATGAGTTAGATGCTTCTTGTGTTCCCTTTCAAGTGATTGAAATTAATGTCCGGCTAAGATCTACCCATGATGTAAACGTATAACCATGGTGGCAAGTGGCACACACTGTTTCATAAATTTAGCTGTGTGATATATTAAACGTGTGGCATACTCTATAGGGGCGGGGAGTGGGGTTTGGAGTTTGCGGACCACATACGAGTTAGAACATGCGAGAAAACAAAAAAGGTGCCCTTGAAATCGGCTCCAACAGAGAATTAAATGACTTTCACACACACACAGTCACACACGTATAGCTATGTCTATATCTATATCTATATTTATATATATATATGTGTAAATGGTGAGTTGGTTGTACGGATTAAATGACACTTTTATCTTGTTAACATTAGTTTTTTACAAGTCTGTCTTTATGTTATTTTTCACGTATTAATTATTTACGAAATTATTATTTATTTATAATTATTTTCAATCAACTTATTTGTTTTGGTGCAATTCATGATTGTTTCCTTTGTGTATTATTTTTTTTAACAAAATAGCCATTTATCCATTTTTTTTCAATGGACATAATTATTATTTTTAGTTAAATTTATAATATTTGTGCAGAACACAGGTCACTAATTAGTGTGTATATATATATATATGTATATATATTATTGTGGAAAATTTTTACTAATAAGGTTAACGATGGAGAATTTTCGTAACCTGCAAAACATAATTCGATGAAATACTTTCCAATGATTAAATCAATTAGTTTTGTGAGAGAGTGTCCAGAATTATATTTTGAATTACGAGAATATAGAGATTATGTTTATCAATTTTAGGCAATTTTCTAATTAGATTCTACTTATGAGTTCTGTACCAAAGTGTACTCAAAATGGTAAGAGATCCTGCTAACACTTCATTCAATGTAGAACCTTATCTTCCCGGGATGATTTAATTTGATCTCTGTGTCATAGTTTTTGTGCTTGACTTCTTTTAAGCATAGGCCCCCCAACCACCCCCCCCCCCCCCCCAACACACACACACACATATATACATATATATATATATATATATTCAATCTGGTCCCAAATGACCAGTAAGAAAAGGCATATAAATGCATTAAACCGCTCAAATAGTTCACTTGCTATTTGTATTGTCATAAAAGTTTATTCCGCAAACCTCTCCCTCATCCTAATGCTAGAAGTGGATCAATATTCAATAAGAGGGAGAGGTATATAAAAGTCAAACCTTTACAATTCGTTTGGATAAATAGGAGGGAAAAAAAAGGAGGGGAGAGTATTAGTTATGAGAAAAAAGAAAGGAGTGGAGAGGAGAGGGTAATCCATCGTTTATGTTTGGATAACTAATAAAAAGAAAGGAAAGGTAATTCTTTCATCTTGTTTGGGAATGATAAAGGAAAGAAAGAAAAAGAAAGAATTTTATATTATTTTACTATTATACACAAACAATGTGTATTTAGATGCTTTAGGATAGAGGTGTCATTTTTATTTTATCTTTTATAATTTTAAGGATAATATTGGTATTATTAAAAATTCATTAAATCCTTCTTTCTTTTCCCTCCGTTTCCGTCCACTTTTAGAGGGATAACAAAATTGCTAAAATAGAGGTTAAGCTCTCCTTCCCTTTTCCTCTCTTTCCCTTCTTTTCCTTCCTAATTTTTAAAACAAATATGATACAAGCTCTCCTTTCTTATCATGTCCTTCCCTTTCTTTCTAATTCCTTCCATCCAAACATAATGTTAATTAATATTTTTTTTTCTAAAATAAAAATAATGAAAATTTTAAAAAAAAAATGCATATATTTTCAGCCGATTTTTATCTGTCAAAGAAATCGAAATTTTTGAGGAAAAAAACAAATGAAAAATTGAAAACGTATCGAAACGGGATGAGTTTTCTAAATTTACACCGAGTATCTCTCTTGTCTGGATGGATTTGGCTTTGCATGCAGAGAAATTAAAATGAAAAAAAAAAAAAATGAATGGGTGTTGGGTTTCACTTTCACCAATTAATGCAGTTGGATGGCCAACTCCTAACGGTTTAAATTGCAACTCAGACGTGTCAACGCTGATTGGTCAACAATTACCCACGTCAACGCTCGAGATTAAATCTGTTAGTCTCTGATGGATCATTGATGTAAGAGGCGGACTAGTGTCAGGTTGTCAACCGTTCAACTCCCAACCACTTAACGTGAGATTGCAATTGTCACATTTTTAGTTTTATGCTGTGAGGCCCACTCTAAATTCAGTCAATCCAAAGTTTGGTCCAGAATGGCATGATCAATTTGGTTTCCATTATTGTTTGGAAGTGAATTTAGGGATGTCAAGATTCCCGCCCTGTTAGATCTCCATCTCGTTTTTAATGGAACGGTTTTTCGAAAAATTATAAACTAGAAAGATGATATTTCATCAAGACTTATAGTCCATTGAAATACGTTTAGGCAAGCCAATCCGAGTCTCGTCCAAAATTTTTAAGAACTTTGATTTCATTTTTTATACTTTAAATTAGACTCGGCAAAAAAAATCTCTAAGCTTGATCTAAAATAGAATTAGACTTGAATTGAAATTTTAAAAATTCGAATCCAATTAATATTTTTATAGATTATATTTTTTATACTTTTATTTTTCACTATTAGATTAGTAAGAATTTCTCAAGTAGAATTACTATTTATATTTTTATAATTTTAAATTTTTTTGACTTTTAATATTTTTTCAAAATTAAATTATGTTGAAAGAGTCATTTTAATAATTTTTTATTTCTTTTAGAAAGAGAAATTGAGAAAATTTATTGAAACTTTTAGTGTATAATTAAAATTAAAAAAAAAAAACATCAATTTATTAAAAAAATTGTAAATAGAATTTGAAAATTGAAATTAATAGTCAAACTCGAGTTAAGTTGTTCGGGTTCAAAATTGAACTCAGGTTGAATGTTTTAGAACTTGTGCTGGACTTAGAAATAACTCAACCCGAACCCAGCATGCCTAAGTTGCACTCCTAAGAAAAAGTATGAAACTAACTTTTAATGTGTTTGGTTGCACCCCTAAGAAAAAGTATGAAACTAACTTTTAATGTGTTTGGTTGCATTTTTCAAAATGAAATTTTACAATGGGACCCACAAGCGAAACCATAGTTGGGAGAAGTTAAAAAAATCAATTTATGAAAATTTGATTAGCCTTTTACAACTTTTACTTCTGAACCCATCATTTACATACTAATCAATATATACAATATAAAGGGTTAAAAAAAATTTAACACTTACAATCACTTCTATATAATTTTTATCGAATACCTAAAAAACAAATTGATTACATTTTTCAAAATTCATTCTCCAATAATTAATTCTTTTAAATTTATTCTTAAAAATCTAAGTCAAGATGCAATATCTCCTTTATATTCAAAACATGTATGAAAAATTAATAATGGTAAAGGACCCAAACCACACAAGATGGGGAAAAAATGGTGCTTAAGAAAACAAAGGTTCCACTTGGAGGGCTGTTGATAAGGTAGAGTAAGCCTGAAGCTCAGCTACTACTGGGCCCGAGAGAATTAGGACTGGGCGGGTTGAATTTGGACAAGTTATTAAGCACAAAGTCAAAATTGGGTTAAGCTTGGGCTATACTTAGCTTAATTCCCATAAAAAATTCCTAAAATCCCAATTGAGACCCAAACTCATTGTCTCATCTTGTTGGAGAAGAGACATTGGAAAACGAAAAGAAAAGAAAAGAAAAACATAAACCAAGCAAAGCAGCATGTCAACGAAACCCTCATTTTTATATTAAGTAATAGATATACACACACATTGTGTGTATGTATAGGTATATTAAAATTTTTATATGGTGACTTTTGTGAGTGGTGTTATAGCTAGACAGACAACTTGAGTTCAGAATTAGGGGTCTCAGTTATTCTCTAAGCAGTGCTGAAGAAATAAGGTACCATAGATCTCCCGGTAGTCGTTCACCCATTAATTTATTCCCCTCTTCTTCTCAAATGATTGCAGTAGCAGCCTCAATAAGAGAAATATCTGTCTGCCAAAGGTCCATCCAAAATCTGACTTTTTTCCCATCTCCAACCTTCCATATAAGAATGCTTCAAGATATCCCTCATTTCATTCCCTTTTGATAATACTCCTCCAAACATAAAACAAATTAGTCTTGAGGGGACTTCCACTAGGAAAGTCCCCCTTGATTCTTGGGTTGGCATTCTTTATCCCAAGCCACCAGATATACTTTTCTGCTACCGCCATTCCCTCCCCAGAGAAAGTTCCTGTTGCATTTATCTACCTCTCTGTGAGAGGAATTGTGCCAAAGAAAGACTAGTTGCTTACCCACCTGGAAGTTTATTAGCTTTCACCTTCTCTGAAATGTAAGCTCCCTTGGAAACTCTAGAACAAAGGAAAGAAACGCCAAGATTCTTACCCAGATTCGAAGTGGGCGGAATTTGATGTAAAAGGCTGATTCTCTTGGCCCTGGTACTTGGAATTGGCAGATAAGAGAACATTTTACTTCTGAATATTAACCCTCTCGCCTGAAACGTCACAAAAACTTCACATAACATCTTTCATTGCTTCCGCTTGATTATTAGTAGCTTTCCCGAATAAAATTAAGTCAATAGAGAAAAAATTAATTGCAAGATAGCTAGTGTCCTCCTCTAGCTGGTTCTAAAGGCTTTCAGTTTCTAGCAATAACTACTCTATTTATCATGTGAGCAAGTTTCTCCATACAGAAAAATAAAAGGATAGGAGAGAGTGGATCCCTTACGTCAAGCCACGGTTGGGATGAAAGAAGTCAAGACTTCTCACAGATCCAGAGCACTGCAAACATGGTTGGAAAAATACAAATCATGATCAGAGCACCAGATTAATATGCCCAATTCCTCAAGAACATATTTAAGAAAGCTCTACCAACATGATCATAAGCCCTCTCTAATTCCACTTTCGCTGGTATCCTCACTTTTTGCAGTGCTATAGTTCAGGATTAGTTTGTTCAGCAATCAAGGTAATATAGGTTTGAATAATTTTAGCAGCTATGGAACCATCAACCATCTCTAAATGCAACTTTGACCATATTAAGCAGATCAGTGTGAACTACAATCCCAGAATTTCCGGGGGAATAGAAAAAACTGGTTGAATCCCATCTGGACCAGGAGAATTATATGGTTTCATATCAAAGACAACTCTCTTTACCTCCTCCATAACAACAGGTCTATTTAATTGAGTCAATTCTAATGAAGATAGAGTGGGAAAACCCTTAACCAAAGTTGTGAATCCTTGCATGGCTTCATCTTCTGTGTAAAGATTTCCAAAATAAGTATTTCGCCGTCTCTTTTAAACGACTTGAATCAGCATACCAAGAATCACCTCCCCTTTTCAAAGATAAACTTATTTTATGCCAACAAATGAACATAGTCGAATGAAAGAGCCTTGTATTGCTCTCCCCAAAAGAGAGCCAGTTAATATGGGGCTTCTGAAGCCGAAAGAGTTCTTGTTATTACAATCTTTCATGAACTTTGCTTCTAGGTTAACAAGAACGGAAGAGGATCTATGCCTATGAGATCATTGGATTCCCTCCATATGAGCTAAGATTCTTCTTTTATTTCTAAAAGTACTCCCAAAATCTGATTGATTCCACCCTTTTGCTGCTGCTGCTCTTGTAAATCTACTGACAGCCATAGGAATATTATTGCTGACTAAAAACCCAGGAAGCAGTAACAAGATCACTGAAAGCACGGTGGGTGAGCCATGCAGCTTCCGTTCTAAAGGGTCTTTAGTGAAGAAGCAAGAGTCAGTAATCCATTCAGATCAACAAGGAGCAGTGATCTGAACGCTTCCCTGGGAGATGTCTAACACAAGCTTCTGGGAGCATTTGCCTCCAAGAAAGACAACATAATGGCATAACACTATCAAGGTGTTCCTTAACACTCACGTGCCCATGGAGCATGTTTGCTCAGGTGTATGGAGGTTTAGAAAAACCCATATCGACCAATCTACAAGCAGTAACAATCAAGAAAGTTTCCTGCACTTACTTCTGGCTAACAGCATTATGTTAAAAAGAAAGGGGGACAGAGGATCCCTCCGTCTTAGTTCCCTAGAAGCTCTAAAGAAACCTGAAGGGCTTCTGTCACGACCCCAAATCCGGCCCATGCGGATCGAGGGCTCGTGATCGGCCACCGAGGCCTTTTCTGATTTCCATTAATCAAACGCAGCGGAATAAATTTCTTTTTCTATTGCGGAAGCGTCAATCAACACTCAAGTCAACATTAGTCATCTATTTATACATTCCATAGTATTTACAAAAAGTACATGATGTAATTTTTCCAAAGCCTGCTGATGTCATATTCGATATACAGTCCAAAATTTCCAAAAGCAACTACATCATGACTAGCAAAATCCTATTACAAAAAGGGTTCATAGCTTTACAAGCTTCCAACTAGTCTGACTGAACCTGCTATTTCTTTTCCGATATCATCACCTAAAATAGGATAAAAATATCCTATGAGCTCAACAGCTCGTGAGCATTCCATAACATACCAGGGGTTTCAAAACTACTATATAATTCAATATAGAAATGTCTATGATCAGATATCATATTTATCTTAATTTATAGTACAAGATAATGGTATCAAATTTGCTTCCAATAAATCTCAATTTAACGATAATCGTAAATCGATAATCGTTAATCAATAACATAGTTCAATAAATCAAAATCACAGTTCAATATCATGGTTCGATAAATCATAATTCAATAATTCAAAACCATGGTTTAATAACCCAAATTCATAGTTCAATAATTCAGATTCATGGTTCAATAACCCAAATTCATAGTTCAATAAATCATAGTTCGATAATTCAGATTCATGGTTCGATTTTCAATATTCATATTCAAAATGATATATTCCACTTCTATGGCCAACAAATTAGAACCTTGCTGACTAAGATCGATGGGCTAGCTAGTTCGATATGCCGTATCAACACCGGCTCACCACAATATACCCTGTGGGATGGGTTCGATAAATCACAACCTACTCGATAGTGACCAATCTTAGAAGAGTGTTCTATTCAAAGCATCAAAATCATATCCAAATCGTATCCAAAATCAATAATCATCAATAGCAGTTCGATTACTCAAATCAAAGTTCTTTATTTGATATTTAGTTAAAACAGTTCCACATTTGTAAGAAAATCATATAACATTTGAGTATCTTACAAACACATTTTCTTAAGTCAAAGAAGACAATATAGTTGTCAATAGGTCATTCAAAACGTATACAGTATAACTGTTAAACAAGGCTATAAAGGAAAACGATTTCATATGTCGATATATCATAACAAAGTTCAATATTTATATCTGTACTGAAAATGTCTATCTCAATATGGTATGAAATACTCACCTGAATTCCAAAGACTTGAACTCCAAAAATCCTTCCTTTGAAGTTCCCTAAAATCACATTTCAAAAGTCCGGTCACATTCCATAATATTACTCTGATTTAATTATCATTAATTCTTTTTCCTATTTTAGTTACATTTCTTGGGTAGCTTCTGTAAGTTTTAAAGTTTGATTCTATTACTTTACATATTTACGTGTCATATTTTTTTGTACCTTATTTCATAATACGGACCTCACCATTGAGTCTGGAACGTCGAAGAAAGTCAATTTAGGTTTTTCCTAAAATTAAATTCGTACTTTTGTATGAAAAGGGCAAAATGGTCATTTTACCTATTTACGTATCATGTTTTTCCGTACTTCGTTTCGTAGTTTGGACTCTACTATTGAGTCCGGAATGTTGAAGAAAGTCAATTTAGACCTTTCCTGGTTTCAATTTGGCTTTAGGGGTACTAAGGGTATTTTGGTCATTTTACTCCTTTAAGTGTCTTTATTTTTCGGGGCACCGTCTCGTAAAACAGACCCCGCCATTGGATTCAGAACCCCCAAAATAGTCAAAATGCACTATTGGTTTACTCTATTTGGACTTCGTTTGACTAATTTTGGTTTAAGGGTATTTTAATAATTTTCTAAATTTAAAAAGGGTTTTAAATTAATTGTTATTTAATTTTCTGGGCAATTGTATAATTAACCGAAAGTTGGGGGGTCAAAATAGGATTTCCGAAAACTGTTAAGTGAGCCGTCCGGTTCAGTCCCAATTCAATTGGGTCGGTCCGATTCAGTCAGAAACCAAAATGGTTTAATTTGGTTACTGCGTCAGCATGACGTCATGCTGACGTCATCAACCACTTATCAAAACGGCACCGTTCAACTTATTCAAGGATCCGTTTCAAACGGGTCGGGACCCGAACCCGGACCCGAACCCAGACCCGAACCCAAACCCTAACCACAGTGTCATCTTTTTCGTTTTTCCGGTGAAGCTCCGGTAGGTTTCCGGTGTGAACAGTCGCCTTCTTCGGCGACGGCGACCGGAATTTTGTCAGTTTTCAACAGTTTTTAAATGCCATTTTCTTCTAAATTTCATGTAGATCTTATTTCCAATGTTGGTTTTCAATTTAAAACACTAAATCCTCACGAAATTGAGCAAACCCGTAACTCCGGTGGCCTGAAAATTTCCATTTTTACACTCGGTCGGCTCACTGTTTTGACTCCTCTTTTTCTCTATCTAATTTCTGCACTATATGGGATCAATCCTATGTAATTTAAATCAAGTTTTATACATAAAATACCAAACTTCCGATTATTCTCTCATACCTGCAACTCCATTTTTCTGTTTAAATTCTCAACCATTTTTTCTGATTTTTCTTGCATTCAATTTCTTATTTCATGGTTTATAAAACCTTATGCTTTAAACAAAACGAATCATGCTATAAATTTGGAAACAGAATACCCATTTACCTTTTAAATTTCTGATTTTCTCTTTGTGCAGGTTCCTCCTCTCTCTTCTATTCCTCTTGGTTCACTTCTGCTTCTTCCCTTTGATTTCTTTCACAAGAAACAAGCATGGTTTGCATGCTTTTAAAGAGAACAACCGACTTCTCTCTCTCTAACTTTTCTCTCTCTTGACCTCACGGCCATCCTACTTCTAACCTTTACTTCTCTTCTCATTTAATTTCTTCTTACACTCAGCTTTCCATAAACTAGTTTGGATTTTTGCTTGATATTTTGGGGTTGATATTTTTGAGATTGTATATTATATATATATATATATATATAGCTTACACACACTAACACACCAACACACAAACATACATAACAGCCGACACACACTCACACCCAGTCACACTACTGTTCACAATTTTACATATATATATATATATATATATATATATAGATATTTAATATATTTAGGTACATACATACATACATACATACATACATACTTGATCACATGTTCATATGCATAACGCACATTTCATGTGTGTAATTGTGTGCCATAACCATTAATCATAATTAAAAATAATTATCTTAATTAGTTAATTTAAATAATTAATCAATTATTCTCTTGAGTATAAATATCTTTACACTAATTTTTTTTAATCTCGTAATGCGTGCCAGATGACCCGGTATCCCGGGTCGGGATATTACAGTTGCCATTTACCAAAACCGAGAAGGTCACCGTAGAAATACAAGCCTTAACCCATCTTCTCCACTTCTTGCCAAACCACATCTTTCCCATGATAGACTACAGGCAATCCCAGTTAACGTGATCATATGCCTTTTCTATGTTGAGCTTGCACACCAGCCCCTTTTTCCGACCCCTCTTCCTCTAATCCACATGCTTATTAACAATTACGGAAGCATCCAAAATCTGTCCACTCCCAATAAACGCATGTTGGTTGCTGGATATAAGGCTTCCAAGGACCATTCTCAACCTTCTGTATAAGACTTTGGCTATTAACTTGTAAATGCTACCCACCGAACTAATAGGTTTGTAATCTTTAATGTATTCTGCCCCCTCTTTCTTAGGGATCAGCGCAATAAAAGAGGCGTTAAGACTTTTTTCAAAAGAGCCACGCTAATGGAGATGATGAAACACAACAATAACATCATTACGGATAATCCCCCAGCAATGTCGGATAAACGCCATCATGAACCCATCCAGGCCTGGGGCTTTGTCCCCAGCACAAGACAAAAGGGCTGAAGTAATCTCCTCTTCCTCGAAAGGCCTTTCCAGCATATTAGCAGTCTCCTTGTCCAGACTCTCAAATCTGACATTGTCTATGCCCAGCCGCCACCCAAACTCCTCTGAATAAAGCCTTATGTAAAATCCCAAAACTACTTCCCTAACTTTCTGATCATCAGAAATTGTCCCATCCACTCTCACTCTACTTATATTGTTGTTCCTTCCATGGGAATTAGCCACCCTATGGAAGAAATTTGTGTTAAGATCTCCCTCTTTCAACCATAACATTCTTGACTTCTGCTGCCAAGAAACTTCCTCAACCTTTAGCAGGGAGCTTAACTCATTTTCATATTTTCCTCGCTTGACCAAGGCCCTAGCTACTCCTTCTGGTCCAGAATGTTAATTTCCTCCAACGTACTCCTCTTATTAAACTCTACATTGCAAAACACTTCCTTGTTCCAGGACTTCAACCTCTCTTTCAGCCATTTTAATTTCCTGGCCAACACATAACTAAGGGTTCTGGAGCATTGGAATGAATGCCACCATTCTGCGACCTGATCCTTAAAACCCGGGTGATGCAGCCACATATTTTTGAACCTAAAAGGAGATTTGCCCCTTCTAACACCCCCGCAATTCAGCAGAATAGGGGCATGGTCTGACACAGGTCTTGGGGGAATAGCTTGAGCAGAGTTTGGGAACTTCTCCTTCCACGCTGTTGAAATGAGGAATCTGTCTAGCCTTGACTTGGCACTCTGATTGTCACAATCTCTGAAGTCTGAACCAAGTGAATCAACCCCCTTCCACTGGAATATCAATCAAACGGAGAGTCCACAAAATCAGAAAAGTCTTTCATGCCTCTGGTCAGCCTGTTGCAGCCCCACCTTTCACTATGGAATCTCACTGAATTGAAGTCCCCAGCTATGCACCAGAAAGAGTTCACCTCCCCAGCTGCAGCCTAGAGCTCTCCCCACATGAGTCACACTTCTTATGAGCAGCCATAAATGAGTCACCATATACAAAACTCACACTTTGTATACGTTTTTCCCATGGGATCCCTATAAAAAAATCCATAAATAGAGAAACAAGTTCTCCCCACAAACCCATACCATTAGAAAGTGTTGCCATATGCATAATGTGAACACCCCATTTTGCACCTTTAAGAGTGCATAGAGGAATACTTCCTAGTGCCTTTACACCTTATTCTCCTCAATTAAGTTCAACACACTCCAATTCTAAGAATATGTTGTTTACATTGCCTTGGAGTTTTCAAAAATAAAATAAAACAAATTAAAGGACCTGCAAGGAGGAATTTGCAGCAATAAAACTCAAGTGTACCATTTTATTTTCAACATTATTCCTTGACTCATGAGTCATGACTATATGTCTGCCCAGTGAGTGGTTGAAGCCGGTTTATTTGGGGATCATCTTGCCAGTTATATTATTTTTATCTCAATTAAGGTGAGAATTGTTTGACATCAATGATATTATTTTATCTCTAATAAAGTGCTAATTATTTGACATCAATTTAAATGATGTGATAATACATCTTTATTGATGAAGCATCAAACCATCATCATTCTTGAAATTGGTTTGAGAATCCTCAATTTCCAAGAGATAGTGATATGCCCCTTTTAAAAATTGGAAAAAAAATGCCTGATAATAGAGAATGATTTTGACCGATCTTACAAGTTCTCGTCATTGAGTTATTTTTCACCCTAGAGGTAAAAGCTAAGAAACACCTCTCAATGCTGCCACTCAAAAACAACTAATCCCTTTTACTAAAGATACAAAACAAGAACTGGAATCGTGATCCAAGTGCTTCACTCACGTCAAAATCCTCATATTCCTTTCCTTCAATAAGCACCACATTAAACACAGAGGCCTCATAGCCAACACTCTCCTAATCGTCTTTTTCCTACACCCCCCTTTCCAACTCCAAAACATATTCATCACTAATCTCAGCATAACCCAATAAAGAGAACGAAATAGCCCATAACCATCATGTGTTGGTAGTCAAAGGGCATTCTGTTACCTATTAGAGAGACTACTGGGTACACTAAATTCTATTTGCCATCCCATTAACTATTAAACCAACCAAGTTGCTCACGAAATTGCTATGTTTGGGCGGGGTGTTTCTGAAGATCTCTATTAGTTAGAGGAGCCGTCCTCTCTCTTTCATGATGCTCTGCTTTTTTATTCTTCTTCTCGTCTTGCCCTAGTTTTTTTGGTTTTGTTTATTTGGATATCAAAAAAAAAAAAAAAAACCTATTAAACCAACCTCTCCTCAATTACAAATTTATGCTGCCTTCTCAGTTCAATCTCGTATCAGTAAACAATTACGTCAGACATCCCCCATCAGCACTGATGTGTCAAGAACTTGCAACTGCTAAAATTAGGTCTCTTGTCTCATTCATTATCCCCATGTGATGATAAGGAATAAGATTCCAAATGGTCAGTTTAGGCAACTCCAGAAAATATGCAGCCAGCCTGCTATGCATCATTAATTTGTGAATTGAATGTGATCTCATTTCTCAATCTCTAGATTTCTAAGAAGAATAATCTTGTTGTGTACCTCTCTTTTTACATTTTGTACCATTTTATCTTTCCCACCTGCATTTCCTCTACAATAAACATCGCTGTTAAAGTTGCTTTTCATGCTCAAAATAAACACATTTAAATTTAGTAAGATATTTTAGAATCTAATGTGCCACTTTGTTCCCACTAAAATTGTCTATTAATTTATAAAAACTTAACATAGTTTAAATTCCTTAATAACATATTGGCGTCTCCTCCCTGATATCAGTCCAAGGAGGTGCAATACACAGCGATGATGATGCGTAACTACTAAGTACTTATTAGCATTTGTTAGCATATCTAATTGTATAACGAAGAGTGAAGACTATAGAATAGAATGTGGGCACAATAAAATATGCCCCTCAGAAAATAGTATATTTGCACATATCCTTGTAAAACAATATTGGATGCTTGATTGCATAATTGGATTCTGGATTCTTGCTCAAACCTGTAGATTAATACGGAAACCCTTTTGCTCAACTGAGCTACTATTTCAATTCTGCCAAATCACTGGGGCATGCAAGAATGTAAACTTCATGTTATTTAACAAACCAGAAAAATACTATATTAGATCTGCAAAACACGGAAATAGTTGACTGGTAAATATGAAATATAAGCTTGCAATGAGCATTTATCCTAACAAGAAGGCACCTATTTGTGGTAGGGAGCAAGACTGAACAGGATGCAAGCTACAAGGTCTTTGACAGAGAGGATCGCTGCAACAGCTCCAAGTTCCAACAGTGAGGCCCAAGCTAATACAATTTTACTGACCAAGAGATGGTATGAGAATGAGAACTAGTAAGCACTCACAATTCAAAACAGAAGCATATAACCTAAAGGATGATAACAACAGGAGAATAAAAGAAAAGAAAAACAGAAATTTTTATTCAGCACCTGAAAATAACCATGATCAATTAGGATCAGACATGGACTGAGTAAAGTCATAGCAATGGGCCATGCTATGTTGCTTTTACGTCTACTGGGTCGACCAGAATAGTATGCAGCGACGAAATAGAGAATTGCAGGAAAGAACATCAGGACATCTCGGGATAAAACTATCCACAGCAATTTTCTGCAAGGAAATACATAGAAACGTAAAAAAAAAAAAAAATAATAATGGTAATATTCAATTATTAAACTGATGAGGGAATAAAATTTTCATTTAGTTTCCAATAAGAATGAAGTGTTATGATACCCGAGATAGGATTCACGGCCTGAGAAGTATAAAGCGAAACCAAGTCCGGATGGAAGGATTTCAGTAAAAGATCATGAGGCAGTAAGGGAAGGGTAGTCAAGTCCCCAGTAGCTGAGATCGTTGACTGTGCTATTGTGATACGATTCCATAGCTGGAAGATTGATGGTGATCTCCATCCAATGCCTCTGCGCTTCGTAGTCCCCAAACATGGGTGGATTTCCAAAGCCCTGAGTAAGGATGAAGTGATACAGCTACTCTGACCAAAATTGCAAACATGCTGATACAAAGAAATGAAGCTGCAATACCCTTGTGAACCAACAACCACCACCAAGTGTTATCGCCGTCACCATCTTCATCTTTCACTGTCTTCAATCCCTTCCCCTTCTCCATCTCTGTCTCTCCGTCCAATTTCACTTGGTAGCAAAGCCCATCAAGTTTGCATCTTTCTCGAGAGTTTCTTTATATTAGGCTCCCAGAAGCAGCACCATCTTTCGGAATGTACCATATCGCCCATTTGTGTGGCCTGTCTGGTCTGGTCTGTAGGCTTTACCTTCCCTCTACTTAATATCTGAATTTTAAGAAGTTGGATAAACTAGTTCTTAATACTTACTTAATATCTGAGTTTTTAAGAAGTTGAATAGACTAATTCTTATAAGTGATATCAGAGTTAAATTGGATTAGTCTTTCGACGTGTTGAGTGTCAGGTTATTATGGTCTAGGGAGTGTATTAAAATGTTTCACATCGCCTATTTGTGGTCCTTTTGTGTGGTCTAGAAAGCTTTAGTTTTTTTTACTTAATAACCCTCTGTGAGACTCATAGTTTTAAGGAGATGAATGTGTTGGGCCTTACAAGAATCTCAAAGATCGGGAGCTAATTGAGCCCTCTGTGGGGCCCATTTGTGGCTCTTCTGTGTCGTCTATAAGACTTTAGTTGCCCTCTACTTAATGACCCTCTGTGGGACCCATGATTTTAAAGAGTTGAATGAACTGGGCCTTACGAGAATCTTAAATATCCGAGAGTTAATGCATAATCAACATTGAGTCCTCTGTAGGGCCCACAGTCCTTTGTGAAACCCATGATTTTAAGGAGTTAAATGGGAATGGGTTGAGCCTTACAAGAATCTCAAACATCCGGGAGTCTCATGATTTTAAAGAGTTGAATGAGCTGGGCCTTAACGAGAATCTTAAATATCCGAGAGTTAATGAATAATCAACATTGAGTCCTCTGTGGGGCCCATGGTCCTTTGTGAAACCCATGATTTTAAGGAGTTAAATGGGAATGGGTTGAGCCTTACAAGAATCTCAAACATCCGGGAGTCCCATGATTTTAAAGAGTTGAATAAGCTGGGACTTACGAGAATCTTAAATATTCGAGAGTTAATGAATAATCAACATTGAGTCCTCTGTGGGGCCCATGGTCCTTTGTGAAACCCATGATTTTAAGGAGTTAAATGGGTTGAGCCTTACAAGAATCTCAAACATCCGGAAGTTAATGCATAACCAATATTGAGTCCTCTATGGGGGCTCATTTGTGGCTTTTCTGTACAGTTTATAAGACTTTAGTTCTCATCTACTTAATACCTGAATTTTAAGAAGTTAAATAGGCTAGATCTTACAAGAATCGCAAACATCCGAGAGTTAATGCATAACCAACATTGAGCCCAAAATATTTTTAATTTATAAGACTAATATCCAGACCCAAGATAAAGAATCAAAAGAATTTGAATCATGAATCAGCAGAATTTGCTTTTGACAGGAACACTCGTGGCACAATGATAAAAAAGGAGCTACTAAACAAAAAATTGGATGAATCCCACCTAGAACTGGCAAATGGCCGGGCTAATGAAGAGAAGGTCATAATCAGGACAAAACCCAACTGAATATAATATAATGTTGAACTCCAAATTTAATAGATCTTCAATATTCAAGAGAATAATGCCATGAAGATCGTGCTCTACTGGGTATGTGATGATCAATAGAAAAAGAGCTAAGCCTAAATTGACATGTAGATAAAAATTTCAGCACATAGTATTAAAAAAAATTCAAGGGGAAAAGAAAGAAAATCACCATACAAACGGATCGTTGTAGGATTTGTGTGCTTGTCGTACCCAAGATTCTCCAGTCTCTGTGAGTTTCTTTTGGAATTTTTGACCTGAGGCACGTAGTTTAAAAAATTATTTCTCGAACCCAGGTTGGTTTCAACTTATTTCTCAGACTCATGTTCTTTTGAAAAGCGTCTAAATCTAAGCTTCTATCATTTTTTTCGACACAAAAGCGGAGGAAACCCATACCCCTTTGAAAGGCGGAGGGAGCTCATACGCCTTTGAAAAGCGGAGGAAAGTCCTACGCCTTTGAAAGGCGGAGGAAACTCATACGCCTTTCAAAGGCGTAGGAAATTGCTTTTTGGAGGACCATGCTAGTTCGGTTAAGGGACGAATTGGTCGTGGAGCCGAAGCTGGGGCTGGATTGGAATTCACTGAAGGCATTGATCAGTTTGGACATGCGCCTCACGGCTTCAAGAAAAAACGATTCTTCCTCCGTCATCTTGCTTGTAAACTTCATTCGATTTTGACCGCCGGAATAATACTTGGCGATTCTAGACTCCAAAATTTTCGAGAACGTCTCAACTACATCGGGGACTTCTGGTGGGTTCGATTTATGGTCGACCGTGGTGAGTCAGGTCGGTGAATTGATCAATGTCTTGGGAAACTTGATCGATGCTGTGATCTTGATCGGAGAAACATGAGTCGTCGATATTCGACAGAGTAGTAATAATGTGGTCTCCTGTTTGTTGAGGTTGAAGTTGAGGATGATCTCTATCTGATTTTTCATCAATGGTAGATAAGTTGGGTGGTGTTCTAGGAGTAGGACTACCAACGTCATTCTTCTTCAACTCATTCCTGCCGGATTTTTCAGGACCAGCTCTTTTCCATTTATAATTTTATTTTAGCTCCTTTACAAGATTAAGACTGACTCTTCTTTTGATTTCTTTGTATACTATACACCTGACAGGATTCGCTCTCGTAGCCCGCCGAAATCATTGCCGCCGCGATTCTGCTCATCTTGGTCACAACCTCCGGCGAGTATGCCGGATAGTCCCCCTGCTCGTCTCTTCTCGATTCAGAGGGAGGAAAAGCACAACGAATCCGAATCATCTCGCTTGGAGTTGAAGGAAGATTGCTTTTTACGGGATTTTCTTTCCTACGAACTAAGTTAGGACTTGGTACGCCTTTGAAAGGCGTAGGAGCTTCTTCCGCCTTTCAAAGGCGTAGGACCTTCCTCCAGCCTTTCAAAGGCGTATAGGCCTCCTCCGCTTTTGTGCCGAAAAAAATTATAGAAGCGTCTTAGATTTAGACGCTTTTCAAAAGGACATGGGTCCAAGAAATAAGTTGAAAACAACCTGAGTCCGGGAAATAATTTTTTAAACTACGTGCCTCAGGTCAAAAATTCGTTTCTTTTGGTTGAGCACCACCTATCTGAATTCCCATGCGCAGCTAGCTGCCAAAAGTAGGAGAAGAGAATCGAAATGGAAGAATAATTTTTAATAATTAATAAATTTTTAATATATATTAATTTAATTTTATAATACATAATTCTATTATTTATAAAAAAAATTATAATATTATTTATAAAAAAATAAAAATATTTATATATACTTATTTATAAAATTTATCTATAATTATATTTATTAATTTTATATAATTATAATAAAAATATTATAAAAAAATATGACATTAAGAGTCTTTTTAATAACTTAAATTAAAACATTATATGTATTTTTTTAAAATATTAAAATATCACTGAAAATTTCATATTTAAAATTCTTTTTACATCGCAAGTCATTTATATATAAAAAAAAAATATTAAATACTTAATAATTAATCATTCTAATAATTAATATACTTTATATCTCTCATGCTTATCAATTATAAGAAATTGACTATATTTTACCAATTAACATGGTTATTCGAGTGCTTAATGAATATAGTCTCATGTACTAATTTGTTGGTACTAATACTATTAAATGAGTCAAAAAAATTTAATTGACTAGTATCAAGAGACTTAATTAACTAATACTTAAATAATCACGTTAATAATAAATAAAATTTAATAAAATATCTATCGTAATAGTAATATTATTCTTTGATAATGAATAATATTACTTTTATCATAATATTTTATAAAAAAATTTTATCTGACGTGCTTATGTGTTGACACGTCAAGTGAGCCATAAAATAAATTAAAATTAAGGTGAGATTATTTTAAATAAGGAAAATAAATTAAATTAGGTTGGTATGATTTGAATGTTCAAGAAAAAAAAGAAGAAGAAGAAGAAAGTAAAGTAAAATATATACAGACTATTTGAGAATTATACACATTTTATTACAATAATCTTTAACCATGCCTTTAATAATACATCTAGCATTTAAAAAGACGTTTGTAAACTAATTTTTTTAATTAAATATCTTTTAAAAATTGTATTTAGAAAATATTTTTTTCTTTTGAAAAAATGTCTTTCGTAAAATAAAATTTTAAATGTTCAAAAATTTATTACTCTTTAAAATTTTATATTTTAAATTAAAAAAATACCTTTTAAAATGATATTTTCAAGACGATTTTTCAAAAATATCTTTAAATAAAAAATTTAAGTTAAAAATGTCTTCAAACAAACACTTATAAAAATTGTATGAGTTAGAAAAATAAAATTAATAATTTGAATCCATCACGATAAATTTTTTTTTTAAAAAATACTTTGGTGAGGTAAAAATTATAATCATGTCAATATATATCAAAACTCTGCATTACATATTCATTTGGGACGTTTATATAAAATATTAAAATTACAAATGCTGTCTCTTTTCCCAGAAGTCAAAGATCATACGGTCCTTAGAGTGGCCACGACATGATTCGCTAAATTAACGGTTTTGATTGAAACAACCGGTTGGCAAATCTGTACGGCTAATCCCCAAAATTTTCAGCTCGTGTACTGGGCACGAGTTCATCACCAGGTGAAACTAGTAACCACCGTAAAACATCAAACTTTATCCAATCACAAGAGGACACATAGTCGTAGAGGCACCACTTGCCCCCTCCTCCCTTTTATTTGCTACGTGTTATTATTCTACTGGGAAAAGTTACACCATCCGGAACGGGGCTGTCACTTAATCATTACCCATACTTCAGCTATATAAACGGCGACGGAGACCTTTTAAGCTTTCCGTCCTCAGTGTACTGGTGTTTTGGTTTTCTTCTGTATCTGTATCTGTATCTATACATCCCTGTATTTTAATTTATCGCCGGCGCTTCCCGGAGAATCGGAGACGCCGAGATCGGAAACTGTACTGCCGATAATCGGCAGGTCAAAGATGAAGGTTTTTGTGAAAACGCTCAAGGGAACTCACTTCGAGATAGAAGTGAATCCGGAAGACACCGTACCAATCTCTCTCTCGCCCTCTCTTTCCATATAAATATGCATATATCTATATCCATTCCTATGTATCTCGAATTGAATTGTTATTTGTATTTGAATTAGGGTTCTTCTTGTTCATGTATTGTGTTACGAAATCAAGGTTTTGGCGTATTTTCTGAGCGTTTGATTTGTTATACTAGGTATTTAATGATAATTATGGCGAATTCATGGTTCTATTGTATAAAGATCATTTATGGTCGGGCGAATTTTTGTATCGATGCTGTCTTTTGTCGTGTTTATAATTGGAGAATAGCAACTTAAAAAGGCTTGATTTTGAGAACGTTTAGGCCTGTTAGATCATATAATATGCGAAATTGAATCACAAGATGGGATTGATGCGCTTTATTGCCCTGTAAAATGAGGCTATCATGGCCCATTACACTTTTGTGCCCTTTCTGTATATATTGCCATATGGAAATTGTTAAAGCGTTGAAGTGGTTTTAGTGGGAATGTTTTACTTAGTATCATTCTCCTCACTTTTTTTTTCTTCCCTTTTTCCTTCTCCCCTACTTTTATTTTGGAGGGGTTTTTTCTGGGTCATCATTTCTGCACATTGCGCGAGTTGATGTTGTTATTTGTTATTCAGATTGCCGATGTGAAGAAAAATATAGAGACGGTTCATGGTCCAGATGTTTACCCTGCAGCGCAACTGATGCTTATCCATCAGGGGAAAGTTCTCAAGGATGAGACGAGGCTCGAGGAAAACAAAGTTGCTGAAAATAGTTTTATTGTCATCATGTTAGCTAAGGTAAGTCTGGTAATATCAATGGGGTTTGCCCAACTTAATTATTTCTCTTCATGGTTTTAGGCGTGAAAGGAAGACAGACACGTAGCATAGTAGAGTTGTGATATTTGAATGTGCTGTTCAGGGTGATATAAATGTAAGTTTTTGGGTGAAAAGTGAATAATATAAATAAATAACTTAGTTGTTTTAGATTCTGGAAAATATGATTTAAATTGGTTGAAATTAAGGAGGTCAATGTATCTCACTTGGTTTTAATTGTAGTCTTCTTCTTTATTGCCCCCCCCCCCCCCCCTCCCCCCAACCCCCTTTCTTCTTGTTTTTTTCCTTGCTGTGGAGTTATGGACAGGGCTTCATGTTTGGCTTCCATAGTCTGGTAGACTGGTGCTTATTTGTTTCTGTATGGCATGGTGATAGAGATGTTAACGTAGCAATTACAATATTTCAAGAATTTAATTTTGGTACTGATTCTGAATGCATGTTGAAACAAGTGTAGAATAAGGTTGCATCGAGTGGGTCCTCAACCAAATCAGCAGCACCTTCAACTCAGGTAAGTGCAAAGCAGGCTGCCTAGATGTATTCTGCTTGGTTATTGTTAGTATCAGTGTAAAATTCATTATCATCTTTCTTTGGTGTCAAATGATTAGAGGCTTTCTTTGTGGAAGATCAGAATGAGAATCCCTGTTGGCTTTCAAACTTAATTCTTCAATTCCAGGATTGTCAGTTTCACTAGTCCTCATATACTGCAATTGCATTTGAAGACATTATGAGGTCTTTATAACTTTGGTTGCTAACATATACACCGGAAATTCTGATCTGTTGGGTAACTTGTATTATCATTTTACTGCTTATGCTAAAATTGCTTTGGGTCAATCAACATAGAGTCTTTAGTCTGGTTTAGCCTGCCACAAATGGATTTAGAATATAGTTGTTTTCCATATTTCACTTGAAAGTTTTGGATGTGCAACATTTTAAAACTCAATGTTGGCTTTATTGACGAAACAAACTTACATTTAGTCATTATTTTTGTTTAGGCCTATGGTTGCATTGAGGTGGAGCTCATGGACTTCGTTTGAATGTTTGCATTAGAGGGTGTCATGACTCACGGGGCCTATGCCTCCTTGTTGGTGGTTCATTGTTTCTTTATAGATGTGCCTATTGCATTAACTGAAGGCCATTTCTTTCTTAATGGATTTGCTAGTTGCACTAATTGAAAAAGGAGTCTCGTCACAAAATAGAGACCCAAGTACAGCAGTGGGATTGATGCTTTGTTTAGTAGTCTGAGATAAAGCAAATTGATAAAAAGATTATGTGTGTTTGACCACAAATAAGCTAGGAGTTTATTTTTTTGAGTTGATCATGAACTACTATGAGATGAGGCATATTGATTTAAGAAAAAAAAAGGGTTGGTGTGTTACTTATCAAAAAAGAAAAAGAAAATGTTGTGTTTGACCCCAAATAGATTTAGGGTAATTCATTTTGGAGCTGATCATGAAACATTACTTCATATGTTACTTCAAAGGCACTAAGGCTTCTTATGACATGTAGGAGTTCTTTAATGAATCTTCGAATGTATTGATGTTACTTGATTAAATTGTGTTTTCACACGGCTTTTTGGGTCTCATATTGGGATTGATACCATAGTTTTACATGGCTTGCTGTTACCTTTTGCTTTTGCCAATAAACAATGGGCGTTGTCTTCCTAATTAAGCAAGTAGCACTGAAAATGCCAACAACTTTGGTAATCTTTCTTATATATATTTTTTTTGGAGATTGTTCCAAAGACCTAAGTTTAAGTCACTAATAGTCATCAGCAACTAAGATGACAGGTCGTAACCTCCAGCAGACCCCAAGCAGGCAACCACCACACGATTTTTTTGTTTTTTTTTTTTTTTTGGGGGGGGGGGGGGGGGGGGGAGACATGAGGTGCCTGCTGAAAATGCTATCAAATGAGTCCTTAGTAATTGGTTAATTAGTTGTATCATGATAAATTTCTGCTTGAAAGAGATGATTTTCCTGGCAGTGGTAATGAGATTGATTACATTCCAAATATGCAGATTTCAAATTCTAAATCATTCCCCCCCCCCTTCTCTCTCTCTCTCTCTCTCTCTCTCTCTCTATATATATATATATATATATAAATATATATGGCCAGTTTTATCTTGATGAAAGCAGGAATCGACATGGCAATGTAGTTATGGGCAATCCTACATGGTACTAGGTGCTGCACAGGTCTTGAGGGTTGCAAGTAGCCAATATTAATTAAACTTTTTTTTTTAATTTCTGGTGCCTTTTGTTTCTCCATAAGGTTTTTGTCGATGGAAGGTCTCCTACATGGTAAAATCTTTGACATGTAAAATATAGGTTGTTTTTTGGTGGTTTGGTTATAATCCTGACAATAGAACATAAAATTGTAAGGTTTAACTTTAAATCATTTGTATGATAGTTACATTTTTGAACAACTAAGAAGAAAAAAATGCTATTATTATTATTTACATGTTACTGATTTTGCCGAATATGTTATTACTATCACATAGCAAATTTACTATAGTGTGATACGATCTTACATCTATGTAACATAAACACACATGGTATGGGCTGATAGACAATCCAACTTTCACTTTTAAAAGACTTAATAGTCCATTTGATATGTGAAATGATTATGCAAACATATTTCATAGTGACACTATCACAAAGTTAAAATAAGGTGAAACTTCAAACTTGTATTACTAGTAGATGAAATAAAAAGATATTGCATACATGAATATTATATATTAACAAATCCATTAGGGTTCTCTCCTAAATCTTGTCTATCTTGGAGCCATTGCCTATGGTGCTTATTTATGTGTTAAAGGTGCTTGCATACTTGATGGAGCTTTGATTTATTCAGGTGCTTCACGTCTAATAACTATTTCTGAAATTTTCTGATTGGACTAGACGAACTACCATGTAGATTTCATGATGCTGTTGGGATAATATATATTGAGAAAAAAATTACAAGTCTTTACTATAACCTAAGCATGGGTTACACCTTCTCTAATTGGTGAAACTATTATTAATCTCAAATCATTTGGCCCAAACCATTTTATTGATGTCACGATCTTGACTTGTCACCTGAAGTGCTAATATAGCAGCTTTACTGTGCAGGCCCAACCTGCAAGTTCTTTGCCGCCTTCAGCACAGCCATTAACAGCATCTCAAGCTCCTGCTTCAACCGTGGGGCCGTGAGTTCTGTCTTATTGCTTCCATTTTTTATTGTAAATTGTTTGAAAATAATTCAAGTTATTTTCTGTTTTAGTGTTCCTATTTGGCACAACTTATTATGTTGGTTCACCTTTTCCATTTGTTTTATCTGTAAAGTACACAGTTTGCTCCTGAATCCACTCCTACTGCCCCTGCTCCGGCTCCGGCTCCGGCTCCAGCTCCAGCTCCAGCTCCGGCTCCTGCTCCTGCCCCTGCTTCGTGAGTATAAACTTTCTTCTAGCTTGTGTTATATTGATACTGTGTTTTGACTGTTTAAGACCATGTGGTCTAGCCTGTATTGTTTCTGTACTGTTTAATTTTGGAAAATCTTTTTTATTTATTTATTTTACATGTAACTTCTTTTTACCTTTCTGTTGAAGCAGCTCAGAATCAGATGTCTATGGCTCAGCAGCATCAAATCTTGTTGCTGGAAGTAACTTAGAGGCTACAATTCAACAAATTCTTGATATGGGGGGAGGGAGTTGGGATCGGGATACAGTTGTGCGTGCTTTACGTGCTGCCTATAACAACCCAGAGAGAGCTGTTGAATACCTATATTCGGTGAGTCCACTACCGTTTCTTGGCACCTTTATATGTTGGTTCACCCAGTTGGAACATAGTTTGTGTTCCTTGTTTTTAAAACATTTTATTTTGTTGGGAGAAACTATTTTTTATTGGTAAACTATTTGAAGTTACCCCCTACCCTGTCCCCAAAAAAAACTCCACCTCTTTTTTCTTTTGTGCATTCCAGAATTCTGGATATGATTTTTGGTTTTGCGTGTAACTTGCTGTATGAGTTCCTTCCTTTATTTTAATTTTCCCTTCATTTGTTGGCTTTCCTTGTGGTAAAGGATTGAATTGGAATGCAACCATGTTTTGGAATTTTTTTCTCCGATTCATTATTTTAATCCCTTCATCACTATAATTTGGTATCATTATGTCCTACTCTCAGTTATGTAAATTTCTCTAAATTGTGGGGAAATTTATCAGGGTATTCCTCAGCAAGCTGATGTGCCCGCTGTGGCCCAAGCTCCTACAAGTGGGCAGGCAGTGCACCCTCCATCCCAGGCTCCTCAGCCAGCAGTGCCTTCCGGTGGGCCCAATGCAAATCCTCTAGACCTCTTTCCACAGGTAGGTGATATTTAATCTGTAATTTTTTTCTTTTTCGATAGAACTCAGTAATGGACTATCTCGTTCTGGAACCAGGGCCTTCCAAATGTGGGTTCAAATGCAGGTGCGGGAACCTTGGATTTCCTACGCAACAGTCCACAGGTAGAAATAATGTTTTTCCTGGAGTTATGAACTTCATCATTTCTAATAACCTAGGAGCCTTAATTTTTAATTTTTGGTTTTAGTTCCGAACTTTGCAAGCTATGGTGCATGCCAACCCTCAAATATTGCAGGTATTTTTTTTAATCTATTTATCTCCCCTTTTGTCGTTGGCTCATTTATTTCCATTTCTATAGTTTTCTTGTAGAACTGCTGATATTTCTTTTTTAATTGCAGCCTATGCTTCAGGAGCTGGGAAAGCAGAATCCACATTTGATGCGGCTCATTCAAGAGCATCAGGCTGACTTTCTACGCCTGATCAATGAACCTGTTGAAGGGGAAGGGTGAGATAGCATCTGTCTTCGTGTTGCTCACATTCTGCCTAAAAGTTGATGCATATGATACTGACCTTATTCCTCTTCTTCCCCTTTTTTTGGGTGTTGCCCCGCCGGGGGGTGGGGTGGGGGAATTTACTTGTGGTACTGATTTTCTCATGAATGTAAAATCAGGGACATACTGGGACAACTGGCTGGAGCAATGCCACAGGCTGTGACCGTCACACCTGAAGAGCGTGAGGCAATTGAACGTGTAAGTTTATTGACCTTCACTTTCTAATTGATACACAGTGATCATTTTGTTGTCAATTCTGCATTTTATTATCAATTACATTAGCAGTTGTAAGAGCCTTGGGTTGTCTGTTTCTTTTGGTGGCAAGGTTGTTAAAATCGGGATCCTATGTTGGATCATTGTGGGAGTTCATATGATCAGACCGAGGATCGTAAGATCCTACAAAATTCTTAAAAAAATGGCCAATTATGTGTAAAAGTAAATAGCTATTAAAAAATCAATACTAAACAAGCTTAAAATAATGTAGAATATCATGACACCATGTAGAAGTGTATGTATCCATAAATTTCCATTCTTATTTGCTTATGAAATGCACGCTTTATAATTTCAAAATAAAACAAATTAATATTTTAAAGAAATAAACTAAAAAAATTCTCTAAAGAACCAACTAAATGTAGCAATACTTGTCAAAATCTAGAGTTGAATCATTAAATAACCAGCCAGTTTGGGTGATTGTTTTGTCGGGCAAGTGAAAACGATCCTATTATGATCCTGCTAGTTGTGCGATTTTTATACTATCCAGATCGATTCAGCAATATTGGATCGTCTCAATTTTGATAAGCACCATGGTTGGTAGTGATGTTCATATTTTGCTAAGTTCTTAAAATGTTGATATTTGCCTTCAACTAGCAGTGTACTTGGGGAGAATGCTTCAGAGTGGATGCTTTGGGGGGTCAAGTTCCCATGACAATTGCACCTTAAAGCAGGGGGCAGTGATGAGGGATATGCTTTATGCCGTCAAAACTGCCATATGATGTTTTAGATCAAAGCAATACGAGATTCTCAAGTTATTTTAAATAATTTAAGACAATTTTGCATTTATAATGTGAATTTAAGTTAAGAAGGGTGAACCGGTAATTTTTGTTTTCTTGAGACTAATGACAATGGAAGACAAATTATTGTACTTATGGTTGCTTTAGTTACATCAATGAAAAGTAAAATATAACGGGTTTACTGTGACTTTAGTCCCTAGGGGAACTGAAATTCAGGGGTTACTGCTTGGTAAGTGTGAGAATGTGGGTTCAAATGTGAGAGGAGTCATTTTGTGCAAATAATGCAAAAGATTGGGTCTGTATTGAGTCTTCTACCCCTCCCAACTCCACTCATTAGCGAGACCTATGTTGGGTAAAGACCTTCAGGGGGTAGAACTGAAATTTGCCTCATGTGGACTAATGAGAATTGATAAAACCACTAGTGATTGCACTTTGGGGTGCTTTAGTCATTACTGGAAAGTGTGAAGTATTCTATCTTTATTCCAACTTCACTGAAAGTCTCACATGCCACTCACTTATGTCATGCTGGCACTATTTTGTTTAGAATTATTGGGCATTTTAAGGTAAATCTTAGTCAAAATAGTGTATTCGGGTTGCCTGTGGAAATTGAATAATTTACTTAGCTTTTGACCATAGGAATCCATCATCCGTTGAAATTGGTGGTTATCTCACTGCTGCTCTGGAACACTGAAAAGTGTTGTAAAACCTAAAAATGATCCCATATGTTACTTTTGCTGGTGGATCCTAATTTTGTCAATACCCTCACTCAGTGTCATTGATTTTTACCTTTAAATGATATTGTGAAGTCATTTGGATTCCGTGGAATGGCCGGGTGTTTCCTTAGTATTTTCATTCTTGTTTCACCTTGTTAAGAATTGTTCTGTATTGATGGATACAAGAAAATTCTGAACTTTTGCCCATAAATTATTTTTCTTGACATCTATATCCTAATGTTTCAAGATGTAAATCTGATTTTTTTTTTTGCACTATTTAGCTCTGCCCATATTAAGATGAACTATTTTATTTTTTGTTTCTTTTGTTTTTTTAGAGTTCTAATGATTTGAGATACATGGTAATGGAGCATAATATTCTTCCTTTCTTGAAATTGTTCCTCTATTTGTTCAGCAATGTGAATCATTTGGCTTTCCCTTTTATGATATTATTAATAAACTGCCTCAAACCTTACAGTACATTGTCAAACTTTTCTTTTTTGGTTGGGGAGTATCCTGGTTAATTCCTGTTTGTTTAAATTAATGACGTAATTATTAAATATGAAGTATGATTATGGTTATTCTTCTTGTTGATAATGTGATTTTTGCAGCTGGAAGCGATGGGTTTTGATCGAGCTTTAGTGTTGGAAGTATTTTTTGCATGCAACAAGAATGAGGAGCTTGCTGCTAACTATCTTTTAGATCACATGCATGAGTTTGATGACTGATATGGGTTGGAAGTACGAAGCGGTCCTTTGATATTTGCTCTCAGTTTTTACATGCAACATGAATGAGGAGCTAGCTGCAAAAACTATCTTTTAGATCACATGCATGAGTTTGATGACTGATATGGGTTGGAACTTGGCAAGTAAGAAGGTGTTCTTTAATATTTGCACTCAGTTTCTGCTTCTTTTAAGGTGTCTTGACTTTGTTCTCAGCCATGTTGGTCAAATTTCATTTTATTGCAACATCTTACCCCAACACTTTGTAATTCGAATTATCTGGAGTAGGATTGTTTATCTTTTCATGCTGCTCTCTTCTTATCCTCTAGACTTTACCGGTTTTTTTTTTTTTTATCCTCTTTTTCTTCATTGGAATTTGGAAGGTATATTATCATATTCATATCATATACATAAAAAAATTGTGTTGGAATGTGATATATGTGATTTTCTTTCCCCATTTCACTGTTTTCTTTTCAAATCTGCTCTTATAATCTATGATCATCTTCTTCCTAAATGTTTGCTGCTTACTCCCCTTTGTGGTGGAATATTGTTTCATTTTTCAGCCTTGGATGGCAGATATTTCTTCCGAGGAATTTGGCCATCACGACTAGTATTCCCCTGTGATGCATAATCAATGAAATTGAATGTGCGTTTACATTTTCTTCTCACTAGTTTAATGCAAATGGTGATCACAGCTAACTCCGTCCATTTAATGGTGTGTTTTTCTGTCAACAAGGGTGGGCGGTGGTTATTTTGATTTTGATTGTGGTGGTGGTGGTGTTACATAAGCAGTCTCTTGAAATTATAATTTCAAGAGTCAGATTGAAAATCACATGTAATAATATATATAGTATATGTACATGTATCTCATCATGTAACATAGTGCTACAGCCGAGCCCTCTCCACGCTATGCATTTTGAGAGTTCCAAGTTTTTTGAGTTATCGTCTTTTTAGTGTTCGTGCATTGATGAATGGTAATTAGTCGTGTTTGCTGAAGCAGGACCAACCATTGATTGACAAAAGGTACATTGTTGTGCAATGTCAA
Organism: Nyssa sinensis; assembly: GCA_008638375.1. NCBI lineage: Eukaryota > Viridiplantae > Streptophyta > Magnoliopsida > Cornales > Nyssaceae > Nyssa > Nyssa sinensis. Next base: position 6,147,424 of record CM018043.1, on the reverse strand, counting down.
TGACGAAAATCACTTGCAACTATTCTTTGGAATCACCTCAGATCAGTTCTGTTGGATCTTCCTTCCTTGCAGCCTCCTTTCGAGGACCTTAAGGCAATTTTGGGGCATCATAAGCCACTCTTTTGCTTCTGCAAGCAAACTGTCATGTACAACGCTAAGGCCTCGTTTGACAAAATTGCATGCAAAGCAGCTGAAATACACAACTGAGATAAGAGTGAAAATATGTGAATGCTAAATTTGAACTCATAATTGGCAAAGCTAGCTCTTGGTATCGTTATCAATCAACTAGGGTTTTCACCGTCTGCATTATATACTAAACACACAGGCTTTATAGCCTGCCTCCAACACATTGAGCTTGAGACATGAAATGACTTAACGCTAAACCTAAGCAATCCAAGAGATAATCAGACACGATGCTGTTCGAAATGATTTTCCGGTTATCTTATATTTAGATTGTGAGTCTTGATCCTATAGGACAATAGTTGAATCATGTGCAGCAACATATAGGTGACTGGGAAGTAGAAACTATTAGGGTTGTTTTCAGCTAGTGTATGATGTGGTCAGTTTGTACCTTAGTCAGCCAGACTGATATAATAAGGGCACTTCAATGGCAATGAATGTCAAGCGGAAAGGTCAAGTTTTGGTATTCAAGCAATGTCATACTTCCCAAGTTTTCCTGTCAATTGATGCAACTTGTCCATTCATTATTTCAAAACACTTTAATCCGAAATGTGCCGCTATATAATGCGGTTTGTGATGAGACAGCGCAACTGACATTTGAATGCTCGTGTTCTTGTGTGTGTACCCTCTTGAGTGGTGAAAGTTTCCAATTCTTGTACTTGCAAACAAGAAAAAGCAGCAGAGATGGGCAAGAGATTGGATGCTCTGCTTGGAAAATCCTTCAAGACCTACAAATTTAAGAAATTTGTTGATCTTATCATTTCTCGGATTGCTTTACTCAAAGTTCAGCACCATGCCCGTTGGTCTCAAGCTCGTTCAGATGTCGTTCAGCTCCTCACCCTTGGCCATCAAGAAAGCACTCTCCTCCATGTAAATGCTTACTCTCTCTCTCTCTACACACACGCACACATACATCCATATATATATATATATATATATATATCTAATAAAATGATCTCTGTAACAGGTTGATCATGTAATCAGGGAGCAGAACATGTTGGATGTGTTAATGATTATAGAAGGCTATTGCCATCTTCTGATAGAAAGGGTTATACTCGTTAAAAACAGCAAGTTAAGTTTTTTATTAGTTCTTGTCATTTTAATTAGTTCTTGTAGCTGCATTTTCTTCATATCATGTTCATGTATCTGTTTATATATATAGAGCGTGTCCTGATGAACTCAAGGAGGCAATATCAAGCTTGATCTTTGCAGCTTCTAGATACGGACAATTACCAGAGCTGCAAAAGATTCGTGGGGTTTTCACGTCCAAATTTGGGAAGCAATTTGCTAAACGTGCTGTTGAACTACGCAACGACTGTGGAGTGAATCCTAAGGTACAGTTGTATTGCCTTCAACTCAAAATTTCCTCAACCCTCTTTACTTGTCCAAAAAAGAAAATTCCCCAACTTAATTTCTTGTTCCAAGTATCTGTGTTTGGCTTCTCTAGATTGTAAATAAGCTTCCACTCCAACGTTCAAGCTTGAGAACCAGATTGAAAGTCCTAAAGGAAATTGCTTCTGAAAATGGGATCACTCTACGTATCCAAGAGATTGAGGTAAGGAAGCAGCAGTGACTTAGTTTGGTGGAATATATAAAATAAATAAGATACTGACACCGATGTGGACTAATTCAATCTGTGATGACTCCAGGAGAAAGCAAATATCAAAGAATCAACTAAGTTGAATGATCTTGAGCCCAAAGATAATGCTCAAAATCTCCAAGAGGAGACAAAATGCAACGAGAAACTTTCTAGCTTTATGAAAACAAGGAAGAAATATAAAGATGTAGCATCAGCAGCTCAAGACGCTTTTGAACTGGCGGCACGTGCAGCAGCGGCTGCCAGAGCTGCTGTGGAACTGTCTCGATTAAGACTGGATGAAAGTGATCCTGACGATCAGTACGATTTCAGTCGTCGACAAAAGAACATATTTGAGAATCAGTGCAATAATCATCGACAAATGAACATATTTGATGTTGGTGAGATTTCAGGGTCTAAATTTCAAATTGATAAACATTCAGCATCAAACAAGATCCATGCCATTGACATCAGCCCCATATCAAAAAGCGAAGAAATGGAAGACAAGTTTAGAAGTCATGATATCATAGGATCTGGACAGGGCTATATGAAAGAGGCAGTGAAGGTCTCCTCTGCTTCAAGTTCAGATTTGACTGGAGACTGTGAGGGTGATGGGACTGTGTCTTCGTATGTAGCAGGCCAAAATCATCCATTGGGACATGAAGTCAGATTTAATAGAAACCATTATGAAAAGGGGAAAAAACAGGACAGACTCTGGTGGTTAGAGCACTGTGATTTCGGTGGGAAATCTAACTTCCTCATCAATGAAAGCAGAAATGAAGATGACTCAGATGACAATGTAGATGTGCTCTACTATCGGTCTCCACAGCGGCAAGCTCAACCTGCTCCTGTGGCATCCTCTGTGGAAGGAAGAACTACATTGGGAAGCACATATTCACAGGCTTCAAACAGAGGCAGGAAGCCAATTTCGGTTAGGACTAAGCAAACAAACAGGCCCTGAAGCATAGAGAAAAGAGTTTTAGTTCTGTAGGCTTTCCTCTCACTATTGGCACATATAATCTAGAGTGATGCTATATATAATGCATTTTCTCACTCTTCGAGACAACGAAGTGATGCCCACTATATCTATTGTGATTACGATTGAGAAAATGCGTCATGTATAAGCATTTTCCTATAATCTATCATGTAAATGTACTATTGTCTTTTTCCAAGTATTGACAATAAAAAAATGAAATATTCCGGGGAATTTTGAGTTTTTGTTCATGAAATACAAAGCCAGAATTGTGATAAAAAAAAGTTTCCAATACCTGCCCCTATGAGTATGAAGTATCTATTTTTTGTCTGGCCACAAGCAATTGATGCATGTAGATCATGCATAGTGGAAATTACCTATGATCTCTTGGTTTAATGGTACAACGATCACGGAAACCAAACATCGTGTTAAGAGTTTAGGATATGTTGAACTTACATGACAGGTATGAAGATTCAAATAAAAAAGATTATGATAAGATTTTTTTGAGTTAAGTTTATGTTCTGGTTTATGATTTTAAGCATAATAAATATTAAAGAAATTGGGCGGCAATTTGCTAGGAGGTAAAGAATACTAGGAGCATGGTGGTTTAAACTATCTCGGAAGGACAAATGACAAGAATTGAACTCCCAAGACACCACCCTTTCCCCTATAAGATGCCATTCTTGCAACAATATGTTACAAAACCCAAACAGATTTCTGGGCCAATTCAAACGAGAAAAACAGTGTGCAGGGATATGTACAAAGTTTTCTTTAGCATTCGATGAAAAATTGTCAAGCGTACCTGTCAAACAGCTCACATTTCACATAAATATAAGCTTGAATTGATTTACCAGCTTGTCCAGAGGCAGCCTTGGGGAGCTTCTTCAGGAGTTTCCATGTTGTATTCAGACCAGTAACAAAAAGCAAAGAGCAACAATGGGTAAGAAACTCGATGCTCTGCTAGGAAGTAAGACATCAAAATTCAAGACTTTAGCTAATCTTGCCATCTCTCAGATTGCCATTCTCAAGAACCAGCATCATGTCCGCTGTTCCCATGCCCAGTCTGACATCATCCAGCTCCTCAACATTGGGGGCCAAGAATGTGCTCTCCTTCGCGTAAGTTCCTACAGCCAAACACCTCTCTCTCTCTCTCTAAATCTGATTGCATTTTCTTGATTGGTTGAACGTGTGATCAAGGAGCAGAACATGCTGGATGTGTTTGTTATGATAGAACACTACTGCCATCTCCTGATGGAGAGGGTTGTGCTCATTCAAAACAACAGGTTAGTTTCTGTGTGTTCAGTTTAAGGTTCACATCTCAATGGTTTTATGGTTATATGATTGTTGGTGCAAATTTCATCTATTGTCCTAAATTCTTCAAGTTTTAATTTTGCGCACATGTGAACTATATTTAAATAGGGAATTGCCTGATGAGCTCAAGGTGGTAATATCAAGTTTGATCTTTGCATCATCAAGATGTGGCGAATTCCCAGTGCTGAAAAGAATTTGCTGTTTGAGCCATTGAATTAAGAAACAGCTGCAGAGTAAATCTTAAGGTAAGAGTAAGATGTTCATGGACCAAACTTTCCTACAATTTTATTCTTAGGAATGATTTTCTTCTCACAGAAGCTTTTTCCTGTGTTTATGTAGACGATACAAAAGCTTTCAACGCGACAAGCAAGCTTGGAAAGCAGAATGAAAGTGCTAAAGCAAATTCCTTCCGATAATGCAATCACTCTCTATTTTGAGGATGACGATCCTGTGATCACTGAGGTAGGAAAACAACAACAACAGCAACAGCAACAAAAACATTATTCGTATCCAAAAAAAAAAGGCAACAACAACACAATTATTAATAAATCAAAATATCAATATCTAATTTTTGGGGAGAAAAAAAAACACCATCTATTGATGATTGCAGAATAAACAAGAGGTCAATCAGAAAAACCGGCAGCTCAACTCAAAGGATGCTGCTAACTTAGATGACCCTGAACGCGGAGTTGATGCCCAACATTTGCCTGAAGAGCTGAAATGGGATGAGGCATTCTCTGAATCGATGAAAGCAAGAAAGAAGTACAGAAATGTAGCTGCTGGAGTTCAAGAGGCTTTTGAATCAGCAGCTTATGCAGCAGCAGCTGCAAGAGCTGCTGTTGAACTAGCAAGATCTAGACCGCAGGGTGACGATCCCAGTGATCATCACGGTTCCAATCATCAGCGAGGAATTGTATTTGACTCTGATGGGTCATCAAAATCTGAACTTCCAATTGATGGGCAAGCAGCTTCAGAGAATGCGAAACACTCAGAAAAAAGGATTGGGTTTTGAACAGACCCATCATGTTGAAAGCTTCAGCTCTGAATCAGAAGGTAAAGAAATGGCAGAAAACAGCAATAGAATTCATCTCGAAGAGTCGGAACAGACAAAAAGAAAGAAGGGATAGAGAGGACATTATCTGCTTCAAATTTGGGCTCAGATGGGAATGAATCAAATAATAGGAAAATAACTTCAAACCTAAATGACAAGAATGAGCCGCTGGGCAAGGAAATAGTTTTTGATGAAAGTGAAGATGAAACCGGGAAGAACCAGTACAACACACCATAGTGTAAGCCCCATGATTCCAGTTCAGATAAGAAGTCTAACTTACCGTTAAAACGAATTCCCAAAAACCAGACAGAATAATTCAATAGCAGATGAAAATAACTCAGATAAGAAGGCACATAAGCTTCTCAATCGATCACCAAAATGGAAGCCACTAAAATCTCAAGTTGATCCCATGACATTTTTTGTGGCAGAAAGATCAAGGTTGCAAAACACACGTCACTTGAATGCTGAAAAGCATGTACAGTACAATCACAGCATTCAGACAGAGACAGGAAGGCAGCATCAATGAGGACTAGATAAGTACATAGGTATTGAAGTATATAGGGGTTTTTGAAGAGATCCTTTCTCCAATAAGTTCTATAGAGCAATTTTGAACAGCTAGAATTTTGATTTAAGCTTCCTTTTTTTTTTTTTTTTTTTTGTTAATAAGCCTAAAAAATTTATGATTATGCTAATTGCTAAGAGACTAGGAAAAAAATTCAAATTTATGATTACGTTAGAGATTAGGAATAAAACCTAACTTCTAGCGGCACCTTGGATCTCCAAATCAGCTTCCACAGAAACTCCTTATTGTCCCTTCCCAACGAGCCCCTATAATAAGATTGAATCGTGAATCGCCAGCTCCTATCCCCCTTCCAACACATACCATCCTCTCTTCCCCCCATCAATCGAACCCCGCCAAAAGATTCATTAGCTCCTCAACCTCCCTAATTTCCCAGTCGAAAAAATGCCTCCTAAACCGGGGACTCCACACCACTTCCCCTCCCACCGTAGATACATAATCTGCCACCCTAACGTCCTTCTGTGAGGCTATTCCAAACAAAGTAGGGAAGTGCTCTTTCAAAACAAAATCACCACACCAAGGATCCTCCCAAAACTTGACCCTCTGCTTGTTTCCTACTTCAAAGCGAACAAACTGACAAAAAACCTCATTCCCCTTCCCAATAGACTTCCACACACTGCACCCATACAAATTTGTTGACTCAATAGGGAACTACCCCCCCCCCCCCCCCCTCCACACCCATATTTGGCTGCCACAACATCCTTCCACAAAGCACCCTCTTCTATTGCAAACCTTCATAACCACTTCCCTAAGAGCGCTTCGTTAAAAATTCTCAAGTTTTTGAAGCCCAAACCTCCTCCCACAAAAGGACGCTTCATCTTATCCCACTGCACCAACCGAAACTTCCTACCCTCCTCCTTTCCATCCCACAAAAAAATTTCTCTGAATCTTTTCCAATTTCCTCTCCACCATCACAGGCATGGGGAAAGAAACATATGATACGTTGGAAGGTTAGCCAAAGTACTCTTGATTAAAGTCACCCTCCCACTTTGGATAGATATTGCCACTTCCAACCCACTAACCATAGTTGAAATCTTTCCACAACTGAATCCCATACTGCCACAAATTTTGAAGGAGATCCCAATGGTAACCCAAGGTACAAAGAGGGGAATCACCCCACCTTGCATCCCAGGCCCCAAGCAAGGCTATCAATAACATCCCCAACATCTCCCACCGAAATAATCTCACTTTTGTTCTAATTCACTCTCAATTTGGACATTGCCTCAAAACACAACAAAATGCATCTTAAGAATCTAAGCTGCACCTCCTTGGCTTCAGAGAAAATGATAGTGTCATCCGTAAAGAAAAATTTATAGTGCCTCTCCTAGAATCAACCCTCCACAATACATCCTTTCCCGCATAAAATTTTTACGCCCATATAGAATGCCATGAAACTCTAAGGGCCTCCCCAACTTCCCAGTCTTGCGGCTACCTGACAAAACAAAACTGATATACCAAACCAATTCTCTCACTGTCCTCCTAAAGCAATCCACCATTGTTACCTAGCTATTAGTTGCAATTTTGAAAAGTCAAGGGAATGTTGTCAGGAGAGGACCAACTTCACACTAGTGGTCGGAAAAGAATCTAATCCTTCCACCAAGTGTTTTCAAAGACTGTTTTGAAGGGCAGCCAGGTGCTCGCCTAGGCAATAAAGAAAGTCAAGGCAAGGATAATGTGTAGCACCTTGGCACACTTTAGGTGAGGTGACTTCAATGAGAGGTTGCCTAGGCAATCACCTTGACTAAGGCGAAAGGCATTGTGAATTGATAGCAATTTTCTTGATTAAGAAATGTAAACCTAGGGCAAAAAATGGGTGCAATTTGATAATTATGCCAAAATAGTCTGAAAACCTACAAATGTCATTGCCAACACATACTTGATCACATAAGTTTTGTCTGCAGATGATGCTTCCAATCGTAATAACTGCATGTAAGGGCTATCTTTTGCACAAATCTAACATTTTGAAGAATGGAAGAAGAGGTAAAGGAGGCTAAAGAGTTCCAAGTCAAATTTCAAATTCTTGTTAGTATCTTAGTTGGGCAAAACCTCAAGATTCAGGTTTATAACATGTTGGCTATTCCTAATTCATCACAATTCCATCTTAGCAAGAAGGTTGTTTTGCCTTTAAAGATCTCATGCTCTTGAACCAAGTTAATATTAGTGTATCATCTTCTAAAGATAATGTGTATTATTTGACATTTAGGAATGCTTTATAGTTCTCATGTGACAGAAGTATTTGCCAAGTCAATACTTCATTAGCACAAAATTCTATCTACCACAACATCAAATAAAATCAAATATGTGGGACACTTTTGGCTCACGAAAGAAATTGGGAAATTTGGGGGTGGGGGAGAAATTATGCTATTTAAGAAATTGTCACTTCACAAACAAATGAGTAGACCAAAGTAATTTAACAAGGACTCGATCGTTTGTTGCATTTTGTTTAGGGACCATATTAAGAATCACATTTGGCTCTATTAGGAGGCAAAAATGTCAACAAAAAGAAAAAAGAGGATCTTCTACCCCCTTGGTCGAGACTCTCCTGATTCAGGAAAATTGTGTACTAGACTACCGGTACCACTTCATTCATGAGTTTAAATTGGATAACTATCACAAACTCTTTATTTCACATCGGATAGGCACTGCGATGTTTTGGGGCTTATAAAATGGGGATAGTACATCCACATAACAGGCTAGTCTTTTAGGTTGGAGACCCAACTCGTGGCAAATGATATTAGAGTAGACCCAACCCCTTATCCGATGTCACACCAAGCGCCCACACTAGAGGGTGTCCGTACTGATGCCGATGCCAATAGCAGGTCTTTTCACCTGTAGGGTGGATGGGTAAGCAAGGTGATCCAACTGCAACAAGGGCATTGCATGTTCGGGTGTAGAAGAATAACAGATTCTTTGTCTATCATTGGAGGATATCTTAATCCTAAGACTTCTTAAAGTGAATATGATACCTCTACCTAATAGACTAGTCTTTTAGGTTGAAGACCCGACCAATGACAAAAACCAATAGGGTAACTTTTCTGTCTAGCAGATTGATGTTGGCCAAATGTTGATGGTAAGCCCCTCTCCTCCATTAACTAACCATCTAGGAATTTGGCATTAGCTCAAAGGAGATTGATGTCAAGCTAGTGGCCGGTCATTATATAATATGAAATTTAGGTGTTAGGATCATATTTTGATACACAAACCCGACCTTTGAATTGGGAAACAACGTAGGATCTTTTAACCATTAATCTCACTGTATAAGCCTCAGTTTCACTTCATGGAATGAAACTCTACCTGATACAATAATTTGCTTTCCTCAAATATTTTGTCTCATATCGTCATATGAACATCGAAGGCTAAGTAATATAATATTGAAACAATCGATGCACCTCTAGCCTATATGTAGAAGTTACTTTCTTAACTCTTGATATTCAAATCTAATCTTAGGTTGATATTCTTTTTTTGGTAAGTGAGAATCAAAAGATTCACTAAAGGGTGCCAAGGGGGCGCATATCAAGTAAACACAACGTATACAAATAATCTTGGGTCAATATCATAGTTCACTTAAAATTTTGGGTTCTTTCTCTTGGTATCCCAAATTAGCCAACCCCAAGGCCAACTTCCTTGTTGAGAAACTTTGACCTTGATATATGTAATGGAATTCTCACTCATTGCTACATTTTTCCCAGTATAAAAATTTTGTTTCTTGAAAAAACAAAATCTGAACCACAGTAGGAATGAATAAATGGGATTAACTGACATCAGCAGATGGGAATGTATTTCAGAATTGTTTATAATACCAAGATGTCCAAGAAAATAACGCTTAGAGGGAGTACTATTTCTAAAGTCAATAGATATTAACATCTAATGACGACGAAAACCGTGTTGTGTGAGTTCCTTAACTATAGCAAACAAAAACGAACATATAACTCACATCGATACTTGGTGAATAAAACAGATATCCTTTTAAAACCAACTGAAGCAATTAGAGCAATTCCAAGAAACAACAAGTTACAACAACACAAGCATATACTTCTCTAGAAAGCAAACTATAGCATTAATTACTAAAATTACAAAATTTCCTACTTGAAAGCTTACGCCAGATCACCGCCACTTTGTTGCCACAAATTGATGATATCAGTGGCCTGATTAAGAAGCATAATCATTTGCTTCTGAGATATCCAGGGCTTACTCTCGAGCATCACTTTGAGCTCTTCCCAAGCATCTTTCCTAGGCCAGAAGTAGTAAGGACTCAGAGGAATTGTACCATGGCCAGGAATCACTTGGTTGAGTGCAAGACCAATGTTCTTCTCCATCCAAATGAATTTCAATACAAGCCTTGGTTTCTCCATTGGCTTCACAACCACTCCAAGCTTCTATACATTCAGAAAATGAAAGGAAATTCAATCCTTAAAGAGTGCATTTGATGAACACAAATATGCAGTCGGAAAAATCAATTTGCGCGTATATGTGTATGTTAACACAAAAGGATAGAGAGAGAGAGAGAGAGAGAGAGAGAGAGAAGGAGATTCTCCCACTAAAACCTAGGCAGAAAAACAACCAGTTGAGCTTAAACAGAGGAACGGTTCTGATTAGTCCAGACGTCCCACCGGGTGACTTCAGAGATAGTCTCCCAAAAGCACAGGAAAACCTAACAATTGAGAATAAAACCAAAAGAAAGGCACACAAACATAAAAGGGGAGAGAGAGAAACCTCCTTTTCAGGTGAAGTTGAAAAGGTTGAGTCCTCGGCGGGGGGTTCTTCTGCAACTGCTTCAGCCACGGCCGCTGAAGAAGCCGATAGTCTTAATTTTCTTGAACAGTGACTGGTTTTTAACCCAGAAAGCGTCGATGACGGGAAGGAAGAGATCTTTGGCTTCACAAAGATTGAATCTTTCAAGGGTTTATATACGAGCTTCTGAGCCGAAAATGTGAATGTAGAGGGCTTGAAAGAGCCATTAACGCCCGGCTGAATCGCTAACGATACCATCTTGGAAGCTAGAGAAAGAAAACAGACAGCTGTAGAGAGTGTTGTTTATGCAGGGGAAAAGCCCATGTTTCTTCGGTTTCTCAGGGTCGGGTTATGGATTCTCTCGCGGTTGGGAAACTGTGGCCCAACATGCCTTACCAAACAAAAAGGCAAATCAAAACCCAAAAACAGCCCTTATCCGTGGCCCAAAAACTTTGCCTACCAAACAAAAAAGCAAATTAAACACAAAAAAACCAGAGTAACATCTTTAAGTCCTGGGCAGTCCTCATTTGGATCCATATCAACTCTTAGATCACTTTCGGTTAACCGTAAATCAGGGACCAAGGTATCCTCCGAGATAACAAAATTTTCTCTTTTTACAGACCCGACTCAAGTTCGAGAATTAATGCATACACGCACGCACACACCTTGGTAAAAGGAACTGTAAATCAATTGATAAATTTAATTGAATGTTATACCCTGCCAAACATCACACCTAACCCAATCCAAAGTAATGCTATACATAACAATTTTTTCAATCTTAAGCACAAGTTAGTGCGGCTCGAAACTAATCATTTGCATTTAAGTGCAAGAAAATTCATTGAAAAACATTATTACACACAACATTTTTCAAAAAAAAAAGAGTACAAATTCTTATCCTCTAATGTCATTCATTGCATGGAAAGGTGGCCATTTTGCTGTTCTCACATTCAATTTAACAATGTTGTGTGAACAAAGTGCCCTGTAATTAAGGGCAAAACCATTAGTAGGATGGGCCGGGCCATACCCCCACTCTAGAAACAAATTTATACATATAAAATTTTAACTTTTTCCAAACTAACACATTCCAAAATTTTAGGACCAATCCAATCTTCACCAATCATTTCTCTTAGTTATCACCCAAAATTTGAGTCCACCTTCAAAAGTTTTGGCCCAACTCAATCTTTACCCATTAATTTTTTTTTTTACTCCAAAATTATGGCCCACTTCAAAATTGGCACTAAATTTTTTTCTAAAAAATTTCCTAGTCTCCTAATACCAGCTCATTGTGTGCTGGTGTACAAAGTGTGTTGTCCCTTTGGAGACGTACGAGTCATGTGTCATGTATATGATTCACAAAATCTAATGAAATCGCCAAGGACAAACTGTTTTGTGCTGTCATTTTTCCAAGGCCCATTAGGGGCCATGGCCTAAAGGTGATGGAGATGCGAGACAGTGAGAGGCCCAACTAGTGGGGAAGACATACAATTATGAGGAATCCTTTTTCTTAGAACTAAGTGGACATGGAGGATCCTTATCTACCATTATTAGAAATATATCTATATATAGCCTGATGGGGGCATTTGGCCATCCCTGGGCTTGAGATGAGTATCGAATCAGTAGCTTCAGCTTGTCTTCCATTGTCGGGTCGTTTGTCTTGCCGACAGTAACTTGACTTGAAAGAAGCGTGTTTGGTGGTTGAAGGCCGTAGTAGTCCATAATCTAGAAATGGGTCGCATATTTGATACCCGTGTTGGTTTGACCCAAGCATACCCGACACAATTTTCATTGCTTTTGGTTGTCTTCTCTTTTGCATAAAGTTTTTAGGGTAAATTACATTCAACTGGCCTTAAATTTTTAAATTTACATTTATCTCTTTTATTTTATTTAATAATATACAAATATTTTATCCAGTCAATTTTTTTTAAAATAATAAAAATACTCCTTTCATTTATTTATTTTTATATTTTTTCAACTTTGACCAATTTTTTTTAAGATTTTATTATTATTTTTCTTAAAAATAAATTTAAGATAAATAATTTATTTTATTTTAAATTAAAAATAAATTTAAGATTTTTATTAATAATTATTTAAAAAATAAAAGAGTAATTTGTCATTTTAAAAGAAAATTAACTGAAAGAAATATATATACATTGTAAAGTAAAATAAAATAAATCAGTATAATTTCAAAAAAATTTTAAATTTTTTTTATCTTTCTACAACAAGCCAATTCCCACTTTATCGTTAATTTCAAATTCCTTATACTTCATATTTTTCGAAAAAAGTACAAATTCTTATGGAGAGGTGACTATTTTGCTATTCTCTCATTCATTCAACAATTTTGTGGGAACAAAGTTCCCTGTAATTAGGGATTGTAATTTGATCCGTCTTATCGGAGACTCGTTCCGTTCCGTCTTTAATGAAACGGATTTAAGGTGCTCATAAACAGAATCAGGACATGGTCGGAGTGTGACTTTTAAAATCCTGTCAAATTTGGGATAGATTCGGGGGATGATCACCCCGTCTCGTTTATATATTAAGTTTTTTTATTTATTCTTATATACATTATATTTATTCAATAAACAATACTTTATAAAATTAATTTTAATGTTTTTCATATCACACTCATATATTTTTTTCTTGTTTTAGTTATTGGCAAAAAAAAAAATATTTATCAAAATTAAAGTTTTAACTTACTTAAAAAATATATATATCAGGATTCGAAATGGGGCAGGGTGAAGCCGGGAAATATAAACGGAATTGGGGTTGGAGTCGAGATAAACTTCTAAACGGGATGGGATGGGACGGAATTGGAGACGAAAAATATAAACGGGGTCAAGGTTGGGAAGAGTCACCCCGCCCCATTGCCATTCTTACGTGCAATCAAGGCTGGAACTACTAGTAAGCAGGGTGGGCTGGGCTTAGCCCCCTTCCCAAAAGGAAAAACCCTAGAATAAAAAAAAAAAAAAGTACATAAATTTTTTTGACTATTTTCAAACTAGTTAATCTGAAAATTTTGACCGAAATTAATCTTTATCCATTATTTTTCATTTAAAATTTTAGTCTATCTTCTAAAATTCTGACTCAATCCAATCTTTATTCATTATTTATTTCATTTTTTATTTTAAAATTTTAGCCTATTACCTAAAATTTTAGTCCACTCTTTAAAATTTTGCCTTAATTCAATCTTTATCCATTATTTCTCTTATTTTTCACTCTAAAATTTTAACCCACCTCCTAAAATTTTAACTCAACCTAATCTTACCTATCATTTATTTCGTTTTCACCATAAAATTTTGACCCCATTCAACATTGCGAGCAAATTTTCTAGACCCCTATTTTTTTGGGTAAATTACACTAACCTACCCTGAGGGTAATGACAAATACATTGACCTTTTTTAAAATTTTTGAAATTACACTAACCTCCTCTATTTTACAAAATAATATATAGATACCTCGCTTTTGTCAATTTTTTTTTCAAAATGACAAAACTGTCCCTTTTATTTATTTATTTTTATATTTTTTCAATTTTGACCAAATTATTCTAATTTTTTTAAAGATTTGTTTTATTTAAAAACAAATTTAAGGTAAATAACTTCTTTTTATTTTATATAAAAATAAATTTAAAGTTTTTATCAATATTTATTTGAAAAATAAGAAAAAGAATTGGTCGAGATTTAAAAAATTGAAAACGGTAGTTTTGCCATTTTGAAAAAAAAATTGACTAAAAGAAAATATCTGTATATTAATAATTTTTAAAATAGAAAAAGTCAATATAATTTGATAAATCTGTATATTATTTTATAAAATAAGAGAGATCAGTATAATTTTACAAATTTTAGAAGAAGTCAGTGTAATTATCATAAATTTTAAAAAAAATCAATGTAATTTACCGTTTATTTTCCTTGGATCGACATTTCTTTTCCTCTTTCTAGAACAAGCCAACTTGCTCTTATCATTAATTTCACGAGTACTTTCAAGCTCCTTCACGTGAAATAAGAATTGCTTGTTGTGCACTAAGATGGCACTGAGGCCCAGTAGACAAAGACATGAAAATTCAAATTCATTACAAGAAATTTCTCTTTCATGTTAATAACTTTGGTCTTGGGGTATTATAAATAAGCAATTTCTAAAAAAATCCAACTCATTGTGTACCGGTGTACAGTGTGTTATCCCTTTCAAAGGGGTCTGTATTGATCAATCATATCAACGTAATTTTATTGAATCATCTGATTTCTGAATCGTGTCTTGTTTGTATATCACACAGTCTGAGGCTGTCAATTTTTCTGAGGTCCAATATTGGCCACTGCCTAAAGGTGATGGAGATGTGAGGGTCCCAACCACAGGGGAATGACGGACAATTTAATGACCGATCCTTTTCTTAGTAGTCTGATCCCCCAAAACAAGTGGACATGGATGATAGAAACCATTAATAGGAATCTATATATGTAGATATATATTTCCTTTTTTCCCAAAGAAGGAAAGCCTAGAGAATTTATTATATGGCATGTGATGCTGCACTTTTTGATTCGCAATAAATAAAGGTTCCGTGATCTGTAGAATACTTAAAAAGACGATTAGAGGTCCATCGGATTGGCGCCGGCGGTAGCCGCTCCGATGCTTAAGTAAGTAAAAGGAATTGAAAGACTGTATTGAAAACCAAAGAATGAGTATAAAAATAAAGCGTACTTTTAGGATTTAATTTATAAGTCGTGACCTTCCTAAGTTGATTAGGATTCGATGCCATGAATATAGGGATTTGATCATCGGAGATTGCAGTTACCTTGTGGAGTATTAAGTCGTAGATGGAGATAATCATAGATAGTAGTTTCCGTGTTGAATACTATTTCCTTATTCCCTGCTTGGCAGTTGTTAAGGAAACCATAAGGTCGGAGCCGTATGAGGTGTTGATTAAATATTACCCAGGACATAAGGTCTGGGAGATATGTGCATGAGAATGCCTTGGAGGCTTCGCTTGCACTGTATGACCGAGTTTATCGACTCTGAATGATATATATATGAGAATGCCTTGAAGGCTAGTCACTGCTCTGTATGATCGAGATTATCAGTTCTGTATGATATATATATATATATATATATATATATATATGAGAATGCCCTGAAGGCTAGTCACTGCTCTGTATGATCGAGATTATCAGTTCCGTATGCACACGTGTCTGAAGGTGATTGGTAGTGTCTATTTGTGGTATATCAGCATGGTAGGCCTCAGTCAATCACAGGTTATCATGTGTTTAATATGTTGAATTTGTAGAAAATAATAAAGTAATTGGTATTCACGTGTCAAGTTATGATTGATTAGAACCATATAATAAGTTGTCAAAAGTCTATGGTCAAATTTTCTGTTGAATTATTTTTTGTGGATATTTCTTAAGGGAGAAGAGGAAATTATTTTTACAAAATAAAATGTTGGGTAAATTATATTTATCTCTCATAAGATTTTTAACATTTACAAAGAACTCCTCTCGAATTTCTGAAAGGACACTAACCTTTCATACATTATATCCTCTTCAACCTTTATTTTTTTCAAAATGACAAAAAGTGTTTATTTTTATTTTATTTTGTTTGCATTTTTTCAATTTTAACTATTTTTTCTAACTTTTTTCAAATAGTGTTTTCATTTTATATAAAAAATAAATTTAAGATAAATAAGTTATATTTTTACAGTTCGTTTGGATAAGTAGGAAGGAAAGGAAATGAGAGAAGAGTATTAATTATAAGGTAAAGGAAATGAGAGAAGATGAGAGAATAATCCTTCCTTTATGTTTGGATAACTAATGAAATGAAATGAGAGGAAAGACTAATATAACCTATTTCATCTTGTTTGGGAATGATAAAGGAGAGAAATGAAGGGAAATGATTTTATATTATTTTATTATTATACCCTTTGAATGCCTTATGATAGAGGTGTCATTTTTATTTTGGCTTTTATAATTTTAAGAATAATATTGGTATTATTAAAAATTTATTAAATTTTTATTTCTTTTTCCTCCATTTCCTCTCACTTTTGGAGAGATAACAAAATTACTTAAATGAGGGTTAAGCTCTCCCTCTCTTTTCCTCCATTTCCTTCCTAATTTTTTTTAAAAATATGATATAAGCTCTCCTTCCTTCTCCTCTCCTTCCCTTTCTTTCGAATTCATTCCATCCAAACATAAGGTAATAGATATGATTAATGAGTTGTGTTTAATTAGAAATAGAATTGAGCCAAAATTTGATGGACTAAATTTAAATAGAAATTTAAGTGATAAAAGGTTTGGTTAAAATTAAAATTAGGTCACAAATTTTGAGTGGGCTAGGTTTTTCTTTTCAAATGAGAATTTAAGTGGAAAATGGTTGAATTAGAATTAAATTGAGCCAAAATTTGAGGTGAATTAGGTTTAAATAGGAATGGGCCAATTTAAAAATAACCTAAATTTCACTTGAATTTTTTTCCCCCGGCCCACCCCAACCTACCCCTCTTCCTTGAGTTTAATCTTTAGCAATACATATAATAAAACATTATTTCATGTAACATTTTAGATGAAAGTATTACTTGAAAAGACGATTTTATAAAACAACTCCACTTTAATAAATAATAATCAATTTGTTTTAAATTTATATATTTTTTTTCAATCTTAGTTGCGCAATACGTCATATAATAAAAGAGTATTAATCTATTTTTATCAGTTTTGGACCAAACTTTATTTGTATATTTATTGCAGTTGTTGAATTATTGGGTTTTTTTTTTTTTTGGATGAATCAGTATGGGGGTCTCTCTCATTCTGTGACAGTCAAACCTACCCTTTATGTTTTAACTATCAATAAAGTTCCTTTTTTTGTGACAGTCAGACCCACCCTTTTAACTATCAACAATCAGCTTGAACTCAAAATATTTATATTTTATTCTCAACGTTTTTATTTCTCCTTGAAGCTTTAACTACTAATGAAGTCCTCCTCTTTGTGACAGTCAGACCCATTTTTTAAGTTTTACCTATCAACAATCGACTCGAACTCAAAATATTTATATTTTATTCTCAATATTTTTACTACTTAATCATTTTTCCATGTGATTATTGAGTTGAATTTCTACCGCATTGACAGACTTTTGTATTAAAAATAAAAACACAAAGAAACATTTGGTTTAAATCATTGGTGTGACAGGAAAAACGTCAGTGGAAGTTGATGAAGAAATGTTTTCATAAAAGATGGGTTATGTGATTAATTTTTGTACGACATGTAGACAGCTCATTTGGGTGGACCAAAGGCTCTTCTGGGTAGCAAAAACAGCCAAACAGGTGAGCCCGGCCTTCACGTGAAATAAGGATAGTTTCACGTGCATTCTTGTTGGGTTTTTTTGGGCTTTGCTGAGAGGTCACGTCCTCATTACTGTCTGACAGTCATACGACGTAGCCAGCATCTTATTGCACTTCAATCCCTTCCTATCAAGTTGAGATAAGTCCCTTGCAACTTGATAAGAGGAATTGAAGTATTAATTATTTAGATAAGTCATTAAAAAATATTTAATAATTATTAAATAAAAATATTTAAAGTGGAATTCGGCAATTTAATAAGAAAAAGTCAAGACTTATCACCTTAACTAAAATCGTACTTGTTTGTTTGGATAAACTCAGAAAAAATATAATTTGAATTAAGTTGTGGTTTGAATAAATAGATATCGAAAAATGTTATTTGAATTAAGTTATTTAGTATTTGGATGAATGTATTTGACAAATACTTAAATAATATATTTTAGTGTTCGAATCAGCTATTGATAAGTGTTACTTAGATTACTTTTTAAAAAAGTTCTATTGTGATTATTTTTTTAAAAAGTTCATTTTGAATTAAGTATGAACAATAAGTCGAATTAAACACTTAACAAATTAGAAATATCATTTTTGAACTTAAAAAAAACCATTAGGTGCGGTCTAGAAGTCAAACTAAATATAGTGATAAATGTAGTTTGAAATTCCATCCCGAAGAGGGTGGAACCAAGGAAAAAAATATAGAAGGGGGCTAGAAATTTTTTTGGAAAAAATTTTAGTTAAAATTTTGAGTTGGGTCAAAATTCGGAATGAAAATGGGAGAAATGATGGTAAAAATTGAGTTGAGAAAAAAAAATTGAATGTGGACTCAAATTTTGGATAAGAAATGAGAAAAATAATAAGTAAAAATTGGCTTAGACCAAAATTTCAGAGTGGAATTTGAAAAATGTTAAAATTTTACATATATATAAAAAATATTTCTTAAAATTTGAGATGGGTTAGAGTCCCGACCGAGCCCACTGACCCCACCCTAGATGCCAAATAATTTATTATTAATTAAGTACAAAATAAATCTTTCAAAATATATTAAGTACAATAGAAAAATTGAATCAAATATAACCTTAATTTATTGGTCCATGTTTTAATTTGGGTAGTACTTGACCTCTGCTGTGCTAACATAGTTCCTTCTTTAACTATGGCCTTTCTTTTTTCTTTTCCTTTTTCTTTTCCAATTATCAAACAATTGAAACCTTAACAATGTAGAGGTTCAAAGAGTGTCAAATGCAGGCCAACCCTCTCTGAGGCTATGTTTGGATTATTGGATAAAAATGTAGAATTAGATAGGTAATTTTTTTTATATAAATTATATTTTATCTATAAAAATAAATAATTTACATGATATATTATTTAAATTAATTAAAGACACTAAATATAAAATAAGACTGAGAGTTATTTTATTCAATTTTTTTATTCTGTTGTCCAAACAAGACATAAGTGATAAAAATCAAACTCCTCAAAAATTTTCCAAAGAAATAGATGAAAATCTTGACAAGGGTCACATGGCAGACAGGACCACTCGTGTGTAACCAGAGCCATGACAACCACTCTTTAATACTACAACGTTGTCAAATCTATGTCCTTATAATGGAAGAGATATGGGAGTTTCGGATTTTAAAGAATAAATTTTTAAAAATTAATTATTAAAAATAAATTTTAAAAAATATAATCGATTTATTATTTCGATAGATATGGGAGTTTCAGATTTTGAAGAATAAATTTTAAAAAATTAATTATTGATAAATAAATTTTAAAAAGTATAATCGATTTATTATTTGGATAATTAGAAAAATTATATAAAAAGTGATTATAATTGTTAATTTTTTTATCATTTATATTGTATATATTAAGTAATGTGTAAGAGGTGAATCTAAGGATAAAAATTGTAAAAAGTCAAACAAAATTTTAAAATTTAAGTAAATTATACTGATCTCTTCTGAGAGTTTTGACAATTTCACTGACCTCTCCTAAAGTTTTTTAGATTACACTGAATCTCTCTTACTTTACTTGACAAATTACAAATATCTCCCTCTAGTCATTTCATTTTTCACTATCCTTTTCAATTTTTTTAATACATTTTTTTATTTTTATAAATATTAATTAAAACCTTAAATTTATTTTTATATAAAAATAAATAAATTATTTATCGTAAATCTATTTTTATATAAAATAAAAAAAAAACTTTAAAAAAGTTAGACAAAATAGGGTCATATTGAAAAATGAAAAAAAAAAAAACATAAAAGGAAGAATTTTGTCATTTTGGAAAACATTAACTAGAAATGAGTATTTGCAGTTTGTCAAGTAAAACTAAAAATATCAGTGTAGTTTCAAAAAAGTCAGGAAAGGTTAGTATAATTGTCAAAACTCCCAGAAAAAGGTCATTGTGATTTATCCTTGATTTTTTTAACTTCTCAAAACCATGGTTTTGATGTAGGAGAAAGTGCTCGTTTGGATGGGCGGTGAAAACGGATGTTTAGGAAAATGACATTTTGAAACGGGCGTTTTGAAAAAAACTAGCTTACTGACACTTTTTCAAAACGTCTGCTTTAGTTTTGAAAATGTTCAAACGGATGTTTTGAGAAGTCCAAATAAATATCTACTTATCTAAAAACCCATTTGAAACGTGAAAATGATTAAACAGACGGTGGAACTATCCATCCAAACACAACCAAAATGTAAAACCAAATTTTTAAAAATGTCATTAAACACCTTAAAAACTAATTTTACATTTTCTCATATACCTAAATTATGATTTAGATGGGATAAACGCCCCAAAATGGGCTCCAAATTCCATAAAATCTATCATGGATTCATATTAGGGAACACTAATTACAATTAATATTATGGGGAGCAAAAATGTAAGAACAAAATTTAAAATAAATTATTGTGAAAAAATATAAAACTTTTTGAGGGAGCAACTATTAAATTTAATTTTTTTTATATAAAATATTGATGTAAAAATCAAAATTTGAAAAGACACCAAATTGACATATACAAAAGGCATTTTCTCGTAAGACTAACTTGAGAGACTTCTTATTATAGAAAACATCTATAACTTTTTTTATAATAAAATTAAATGTGCCTTTTGAGAAGGACATCTCTTGCAAGGTGTTTTCTCATGAGATATTTTTAATTCTTTGAAAAATCTTTCTTGTGTTTTTAAACAACTCTTCTGTAAGAAAGTTTCAAAAAATCAAAGAAACCATTTCTTATCAAAAGATTTCTTTTGTGCGTTAAACTAATAATAAAAAGCCATTTTTAGACTACTCCTTGACAAAGATGTATTTTAAAACCAAAAAAAAAAAAACCTTTTTTAACAGAGATATGTCATTGATAAAGATATGTTTTTGTTTTTTTAAGGACTAGATTTCTTTTTAACAAAGATATGTCTTTCCAAAAGACCATTTTTTTCTTTTAAAATTTTTTTTTACATTGATTTAATAAATAAATTTTAAACTGGATGGAAGTAAAGAAAAGAAAAGTGCTGTAAGGTCAAAAAATTCAGTTGTAGCCTTAGAAATGATATTGAAAATGCTATATATATACATACAACTTGGAATTGGATGACAAAATCAGAGCAACTCTGATCAAGTTAGACAACTGGCCATATTAAGTATTCTCAACCAACCTCTTGATATTTTATACATCTTGTTGGATTCTTGAGCTCATGGGTCATTGGCTTGAGAAGGACAAATATATATATATATATATATATATATAATAAATTTTGAGAAAGCCGATTGTAAATTCTTTTTGGGGAAAAATTATTAATTTTTTTTTTAAATTCACAAATATATAGGGATAAAAAATTAAAATTTTAAAAACTTTGGAATATCATACCCCTGGCCCCACTTGTATTTGCCCATGATGGCGAGAAACTAATTTTCATGATTCTAATAATTAAATGATATGTTATACATGTAATTATGGATTTTCATCTATTTTTTGGGATCATGGTAATTCCTCTGATAATTCACAGTATAATTACTAGCAATAATGCTACATTTCATATTTGAATCCTAAATTTTTACTCCACATGATGTGACGTTGCATGACATTATATTGTTATATTCATTTTGACAGGTATTTTAGAGATAAAATTAAAAATTGATGTTGTTATTTTATAATCAGAATGACCTCTTGTCTTTCGCTATCTATCAAGAATTTGGGATCAAAAGGTCATCGAAAAGGTTCCGGTGGTAGTACTGCTCTGATGATAAAATTATTAAAAAAATAAAACTATAATTGAAAAAAAGAATTGAACATAACATTGAAAGCGTACCTTATGATTTTATTTGTACGTTATAGATCTCCTAAGTTGAGTAGAATTAGAAAAAACTAGGGATATAAAGATATTCGAAGATAATAGTTATCATATTGAACTCTTTTTTCTTATTTTGAGGTTGGTAGGATATGGAAGACGGTATACTATGTTCTAAACCTATATATCTCTAAACCTCATGCCTGTTTGATTTAGATAATACCATCCTTCTTGATCTGCATCTTGAAGAAGCTCTGTACATACATATATTATACTTTAAATATATTTATCATTTTATAATATATCAGAAATTCTCTCCGATCATAACACAGAAAAAAACAAAAGAAAGAGATATGTAAGATCAAGGTACACAGTACACTCATTAATTTCTTGGAGAGGAGTAGAAAGAGAAATCTGAGGCAAGCATTTATATACAACTCATATATATCGAAGCCCAAGGCATCACACAGGCTCAAGTTAGAGTTGCTCCCAACTCTTTAGCATCTCTGCACATATATGGATGTTTCTGACTCTATAAGTATAAATGAGCATCATTGCTCTGAAGATGGAGGCGAAGAAAACAGCGAAGAAGAAGAAAACTTAAACATTTTCGTTCTCCAAACTGTAAAGTCAGGTAGATTCTCATTTTAATTGTACGTGAAGTGTTTGTGTTCTTCATGAATGTATGTTTGTGTGTATATATATATATATATATATATGTATGTGTGTGTGTCTGTATATATATTTAATATCTCTTATTATGTTCTTGCAGGGTATGACTTTAGAGCTATGCATGAGAACTCACATGGAACACTCATTTGAGCAAGATATTATGAGTAACTAATATTATACAAAGATTCCGATGATACATGGTCTTAGAGCCTCGACCTCGGACCTTCACCATCATCGGAAGGCTAGAAGTAACTTTTCATGGTCGAAAAATACAAGACAGAGACTTATTAGATGAATTTTTTCTATCAAATTTTTTTTGGGTAGCACGCAGACACAAGTCACTTTTGAATTAATTATATGAAGTAATAAGAAATCATGTCTCTTGTGTGTATATATATAGTTTTTTTTTTTTTTTTTTTTTTTTTTTTTTCTGTGTTATGTATATGAGCAATCGAACAAGTTGTGTAAGACTAAGATTGACTCTCATTTTATTTTATTTCATTTCATATCTATTAATCAAGGCTCAAGATTTTTCAGAATTAATCAAGGCTCAAGATTTTTCAGAATTGTGTAAGACTAAGATTTGTTTTAATTTAATCATGTATTGTATGCGTAGACAAGAAGCTATAGCCCTTCCTAAACACAAAATTACACACGTAAAACTTTGGCATATTTTAACTTTTATTCCATCTCAAAATCTTGATCTTGCTCCCAATTCTAATCTCCTCTCTCTTTACCAAATTTTATTTTTTTTCTCTTCTTCTCATTTTGACACAACCCTAATCCCATTTTAACCTAGCCGACCGATCTTTTTTTTTTTTTTTTTTACTGATTTTAATTATTTATATTTTGATTTAATATAAGTCTCCATTGAAATAAATTCTTAACTCTGCTCTCTTGAGTGCATAAGATTTGTAGAGTATAGATATTTTATACTGATTCGACATATCTTTTGTTTGTTAGCATACGAATCTAATGTCTCAAACATATCAATTTTTATTTGATCGAAATGTCTCAAACATATCAATTTTTATTTGATCAAAATAGATTGAATCTTGCAGATACATTTTTATTTGAGCGAGGACCACTTTGGACTGTTGCAGATGTATAACCTGTACAACTTAATTCGCCCATGTAATATTAGTGAACTCGGGGAATAAAAGTTGTAAAGAGTCAAAAACTATACAGAAAAACAAAGTTTTTTTTTTTAATTTTTTTTTTTCACTTTTTAAAAATATATTTTGCAAATATAATTTGATTATTCCATGTGCAAAATGTGATTTTATAAAAAAATACCAAAACACTCCCACATTTTGTACAAAATCTCATTTTGGGGGGCCGACTTAGGTAGGGAGATGACTACTCCATGTAGCCGAATCATTATACAAAAAATAAAAATAAAGGAAAAGAAAAGGGTAATACAGGAAGGAATTTCCCTCCCTAATATAATTTTTCAATTTCTTGCAAGAACAGTTGTTGTGCAGCCGTGGAAGTTCCACAACAACTGAAATTTAGGGGTGTTAATTAACACGACACGATAACACGACTCGAATACGACACGAAGTTAACGGGTTTGAGTTTAACATAAATGAGTTTGGTCATAAACGGGTTAACACGTATAACACGATTAATAAACAGGTCGGGTTTGGGTTTTACTAGTGTTAACCCGTTTAACACAACTTAACACGTTTAATTATAAATTATATTATGAGTTAGAGTAATTCATCTCACATCAAATATTTATCAAGATTTTGAGATTTTTTATTTATAAAAGAGGTTTCTACTTTGATTTGGCTCATATCCAAAGTTACTAAACTTAAAAATTATCTATACATATTGAAAGATAAGTAAATTTCTTTATTTAAAAAATAAAAAATTAAAATAAACAGATTAAGTGTGTCAACACGTGTAACCTGTTTAATAAATGGGTTGAGTTTGAATTTTGAAACTTGACACGATTAGTTAATAGTATTGAGTTTAGGTTCACACATTTTTGAATATGTATATCTTGACACGATCCGAACATGACACGATAACACGAATTGACGCCCTTATTGAAATTCAACCTATCTGTTGAATTAGGTTTAACCTTCTAATTTTCTGTTTAGTGAATAAAGATAAAGAACTCATACGTATATATAACAAAATTTGGGGGAGGGGGATTTTTTTTAAAAAATTTCTAGCCAAATAAATAGTAAAAAAGAACAATTTATAAAATTTTGTGCCCTCCTCCGTCTATATATATTTGCACTTCAATCATATTTCTCCTGCTAGATACTTTATCTTTTATATATATATATATATATATATATATATTGATGTAGGATGTAGGATCAGTTTATACTACTCCCCTCCGTCTATATATATATTTGCACTTCAATCATATTTCTCCTGCTAGGTACTTTATATTTTATTATATTGATGTAGGATGTAGGATCAGTTTATACTACACCCCCCGTCTATATATATATATATATATATATATATTTGCACTTCAAACATATTTCTCCTGCTGTCTAAGGTACTATATACTTTTTTATATAAATATGAATATATATTTAAATTATATGTAGGATCAGTTTACCCTATACCCCACCCCCTCAATAATTTTATATTTAATTTAATTTTTGTTAATCCAACTGTTGAATTGGACAAAATTATTTATTTCCACAACGATCTCTCTTCATTTTCATTCTCTTTCTCTCTTCTATCATATATGGTAATGAAGAAAGAACTACTGTTGGTGGTCATTCATGGCTGATTTGGCAATTCACTCATCCTGCATCCGAACTGTAGAGATCCTAGCCCATGTCAACCTCTGCAACTATCAAAATCATAAATATTAAAATAAAAATGAAAACAAAAATCCACTTCATCAATCATTTCAATACTCTTTTTAATTTTGAAAACACACTCTGTTACAGTGAGCACTGTACAAGAATGAGATGAAAAAAGAACGAAATATAACCGTTACATGAGTCCCAATTTTGGCCACACTTTTGAGACAATTATTGAGCATTCAACATCCACAACTGCAACCCAACAAGCTCAGATGGTTGGAATTCTTTTCTCCATTCAAAATACCGAAGCACAATGCAGAACACACAGTCAATAAAAAATTCAAAAAATGGGGAGTTCAGAACTATCGAAAATTTATGGTCTCACCAATATGATAAGATGTCCAAAGCAGGAAGATCTGAAATAACATTCTATATAGATTACCAGGAAAATGGAAGTGCAGGCGGCAATACACTCCTGTCGTATATCTATGCTTGTACTGTCAGAATTGATTAGAGACTCCCTCGAGACCATTTTAAAGCATGTTGGAATTTCAACCCCAAATTTCTGACAAAATTACTTGCCCTATGGCACCTGGAGTAATAAAACAGCTTGAATAAAATTATTCCATCAATGGGTCAAGTACTTCAAAGTTCTATCAACAACACTAAGTGTTTCCACTTTATCAGTATCATCGTGGCCTTCTGATAATCCTGCACCCTCATCACTCTCTAAGTAGGTCAGTGCTCACGTCTTCAGTCACTGTTTTGGTTCTAACATCTTCATCAGTTTTCACATGCTGTTCCGTATGTGTTTTATCATCTGCTTCCCCTGGACTTTTGAAATCAGAAAATTCTTCAGGAGGTAGAGGACCTGAGGTTACTTGAAGATCATTTATTCCACCTAGCCCCCCCTTGGTCTGCCCATCGTCCTCTAGCATACTGGTGTTTAATGACCCTTTTGTATCTTCTATAGATTGAAGATCAGACAAGGTTTGATTATTATCATGGTTAGGGACTGCCCCATCTATCTCCCGATGCTGATCATCAGATGGGTCTGTACATGCGTCTACTACTTCAACAGATTGAAGACTAGACACAGACTGAAAATTTTCATGGCTTGGCACGGTAGCAATTCTCTTCTCAAGGTGATCATCACTTGTCTCAATGTATGCTTCTGCAACTTTAGTGGATTGAAGATCAGACAAGGCTTGATCCATTTCATGGTTTGGCACTGCTACATCCCCCTCCTGATGGTGATCATCAGATTGCTCAGTATCATGGCTACTATCTTCAGTATCATGGAGTTCTTTTATCTGATTTTTGTCGCCTACTGCATCAAGTATCATTTCCCCTTCAACAACCTCTTGATCTGCATTGTTGATTTCTTTGACATTGGTTAGAGGCAAGGAACTAGAGTGTTCTTGAAAGTCATTGTTTCCAGTATTAAAATCAGAAAAACGAGAGTTTTCAACCAAGGCAGCTTCTTCTGTAGCACTTTCTACTTTTAAACTAGGAGCAACTTCATTTGTAGAGGCAGGAAAAGACTGAAAAGCATCCCAATCATCATCTTCTTCTTCCTCGCTATTGTTATCAATGTGTTTTCCGGGGGTTGGAGGGGAATCTTTCTCTCCACTTTCCTCTGCTTGTCTTGGTAACTTTATTACCAAGGGAGTCACAGATTCTGTTTGTGCAGCATTCTGATCTTGTGATACAGAAGCACGGATGATACCCTGAAAATACAAAATTGGTAATCAAATGGAAATTCTTCATTAGCATGAAATGAGTGGAATTATTACTTTAAATGTAAAACTCCACAAGGAAATGTGTGACCTACCAAACTCTGAACATTAATACTTTCTGTGATTTTAGGCTCAAGAAAAAAATCAACCAAAGAATATTTATACATTTCAACTGGATTTGCTGCGATTCACTCCTGAGTTTTTAAAACATTGCCAGAAATGGAAATTCAGATTTGAGTATTTGCTAAAATTTTCTAATGTTTAAGACTCATAAGCTACATTAAGAATGAAAAAACTTGTAAAAGCTACTGGCCCATTGTAGTATCAATAAAGCCCAGTGTTTACAGGAACTATATATAGTATGTTTCTTTAGTCCATATCCACCCAGGTCGGTCTAATAGAGGAGAGTGAACTTCTTGACTGAGACAATTTAGCCATGAGTAACCAAAAAGCTCAACAAAAAAAAAAAAAAAAAATAATACATGGAAGAACACTTCTTATGGGTTGATGACTGAAGGATAAGAGAACCACCTCCTTCCCCTAGTAACTATGAAAACCAAGATGGTGGAAATTCCAACAGAAAGTAATAAATATAGTAGTAAGAAAAAGAAATTCACACAAATTTTTTCCTTTTTTTTTACGTTTTACTGGGCAATACATAAGCATGGTGAATGACAAATACTTGACAAAAAATTAACATTGTATGATGGAGTGATAACGCTTAGGATTCAATTAGTGAGCCAACAAGGAACATCAATATTATTATCCTTCTAGGTCAAGACTCTGCAGACAGCCAACTAGGGAATTTTACAATTTTGATTCGGGAAAAAAAAGCACCTGAAGCTGCTGCCTCTGTGTCAAAGGCATTGCCAGCAAGACATCCTTGAAATAAGCTGCTGAAGAAGGAATTTGAGCCAGTTGAGAAACAAGCCTAATTGCTGTGCTGCGTAAATTGATGACCTCCTGTCATTAACATACATAATCAGAATAAACTGACAACAAAAAGTCAAAAATAAGTTTCAAATTCAATTTTTAGTGTTGGTACTACCTGGAAATGACTATCTTCTGATGTTGAGAAAACCATAACAATGCCTTCCAAAAGCAGATTCATAAGACCTTTCTTACATTCACTAGCTTTTGATAGTGTTTGCAGAAGCATTAAGATTCTCAAATACTCCCCAGCAATAGCCACCGCTTCCTTGTTTATGGGTTTCTGTTATCAGTAGCATGGCACAGCTCCATCAGATATGACGAAAATTTAAATATGGCTAGTGAGAATTTTATTAGAAAAGAATACCTTTAACATCTTCTGGATTAAGGAGAAAATATCTCTAGAAAGCTCGCCAACAAAGAATATTTGGAAAGAGTTGCTTTCCACATTAGCATCTTTTTGTACCACGCTTTTTAGTACTTGCAACCCAATTGATTGAACCTGTGCACCACAAAGTCCCACCAGATGATCGTTTTTGCAGGTTAAATAGTAAGTGCCAGTGCCTAGAAAATACAGGCATTGAAATTCATCTACCTGTATGTCAGAATCAGTAAGAACAGTCTGGATACATTTAGAGCAATGTTGTAACATAGTAAATAAGATGGGATTACGCTGGTCCTCTCCGTGACATTCAATTTCATAAGCCAGCTTAGCAAATGAACAAGTTTGCTCAAGAGAGAAAGCAAGCTTCATTTGCACCAGTTTGCATAATCTAGACCTCTTATTCTCCAACTGACGAATGCTCCCAATGCAGTCATTAGTTACACTAGCAAGCACGTTTAAACAAGCGCCAATTATTGTTCTCAAGTAGGAAATGTCATCATCACCAAGTTTGGATTTATCTGCAATAAAACATTCTATTAGCTGCCTACTGAACATTTACTACTGCAAATAACATCAAACTATCAAGGACAAGCTGATGCGACAAAATAACATAATAAGCTATTATTTGACACAGCAGAAATAAGGACATTTCCAAGAAAAAAACTACTAGCAATACACCAACCAAAAGTTTTGATTGAAGCTTGATCACCCAAACACAATAAGAATCTCCAAAAAATTGAAATGAAAACTTCTAAAAGCAGAGAAAACCCATCCTACTTGATAACCAATGCTGGGAATGTATAGTTTGTGCACTTCTTAACAGTACCATTGTGAAAAGCAAAGTGTTGTCTCAGTGAACGAGGCTCCTGCCATTGCGAGGTCTAGAGAGGGTTAGACGTACGCAGCCTTACCCCTACAAGTACAGAGAGTTTCCACGACCCAAGCCCGTGACATCCAGGTCCGATGGAGCAACCTTACCAAAAATTCTTAGATTTTTTTTCCCCATAGTATCTGAACAATCCCATTATAAAGCCCAATGTGAAACCACTGGTGCACAGAATTTGTCCTTGTCAATATCAAATATGACTACTTTGATCTCATCCAATTTAAACGATCTATAGGGCCAACAACCTCCACCAGAAAGATTCTCATCATGGTCTGATCAGGCTGCCCATATTAGTTGAGATACAAGACTTACGATTCTAAATGGGGATTTTGTAACTTCATTTTAACAACACTAAATGAGTTCAAAGTTGAAATTGAAAATAATAACAATCTTATGTTTCAACAGGACCTCCCCTATAGAATGTCACAAAAATAGAGTCAAACCACCAAGTTAGGGTGCGTTATGATGATGTCATCATCTGCCATGCTGCCGTTAACATGACATCAGCAATATGGAAGAAGGAAACCTAGGGTTTTTATCACAAATGCATGGGGAGTATACTGGTATTTTTTTTACAAAATTTTTAGGGATCATTTGCTAGGGTTTTCGAATGTTTTTTGAAAAAATACCACCGAAAGTTGCGATCTGAATTCTTTGGACAATTTTTCTATTTTTGATGCTTCTAACCTCTTCTAAGAGGTGCGTTTAAGGGTTCTAGGGGTTCGTTTGGTATACCCATAGCCATTTAAGTTGGTTTTTGGATGCTTATTCAAGATCTGGTCAATCTGCTCCTAGTAAAATTGCAAGTGGTGTTTGGTTTTTCGCAGCTGGGGTTTGTTTCTGGCTTCTATACATGAGTTTCACTTATGCATTATTGAGGAAATGATTTTTTGGACCATCTGTCATATTTGATTGCATTTAGGGATCTGTTTGATTATTTGATCTGTGATTATGGCAAGTGAAAATTCAGATTTTCTTCAGGTTCTAAGTGTGAGGTTAAATGGGGATAATTATGGCTATTGGGCATATGTTCTGAGAAATTTAGGAATCTTGTCCAGTCCAATTTTGCTAAGAGGTATCAGTTAGAGTATGAGATTTGGGCAGCTCGCCAAGGTGATACGAGGATACAAGAGTTTTACTCAGTTATGACTGAGTTTTGAGATCAATTAGCTTTTAGTTTTATTGAGCCTGCAGGACTGAGCACTTAAGAGTTGTATTGTACCTATAGAGAGGAGCAGATTGGTTCAATTTTTGATGACACTCAAAGATGATTTTGAGGGACTTCGTAGGTTTATTCTTCATCATAGTCCACTTTCCTTTGCTGATTTTGTAATTAATGAGCTTTTAGCTAAAGAGATTCAGTCTTAAGGCCCTACTAGAGAAGGTTCTTCTTCCTTTTAACAAAGACAATTTTGGCTATTCCTCCAAGGTGTAGACTAGCTCACAAAATAAGCAACAAGTTAGAGTTGGTATTGATGAGTGCAGCTTCTGTCATGAAAAGGATCACTGGAAGACTTGGTGTCCTAAGTTAGTGAATAAGCCAATTCGTGGGCCTCAACAACAATTTTCTCACAATAGGGATCATCACACTGCAACTGGTTGCACCACCAGTAGATGAGTACTCTGCATCAGCTCTCACATTGTCTTTGATAGCTAAGCAGTTTTAGAAGCTTCTCTCCGCTCATCAACCTAATGCTCTTTCTGTTTCCCCCTTTGCAGGTTTCTTTTCTTCTGGGCTTCAGGTATATCTCGGAACACTTGGGTATTTGACTCAGGTGCTCATATGACTACTGATTCCTCTATGTTCTACTTTTTCTCCTCCTTTTGTTTCTGTTCTCACAAGCAATGGCACTCCTATGTCATTGGCTAGCATTGGTTCTACTGTTTCTTTGCATTTGTCTCTTCCTGATGTCTATTACATTTCTCAACTTACTTTGAAGTTAATTTTTGTTAGTCAATTGTTTGATTTTAGATATATGGTTCATTTTACTTCTTCTGGTTGTGTTGTGCAGGATCCTCGTTCCAAGAAGTTGATTGGGACAGGCCGTAAAAAATGAGGACTATATCTGTGAGAAGAATTATATATTCCCATTGTTGTTGCCTCCTCAGTTGATTTGACACCTAAGTCATCTATTTTTTATTTGTCACATTCTCATCGTAGCCACATTTCTAGTTCTCGTTTGTAGTTTTTAGTTTCTAGAGGTAGTTTAGGAAATTATGCAATCTAGCTTAGTTTTCTGCCTCGCCTTTTAATAAAAGTTCTATCATTTCTTTTGCTCCTTTTGATCTTATTCATTCCGATGTTTGGGACCTACTCCTATCCCCACTAAAGGGCCATCTCACTATTATGTTTCTTTTATTGATGCTATACTCAATATGTTGGGTTTATCTTATGCAATCTCGGTCTGAGTTCTTTTATATTTTTACTGCTTTTGTGCAATGATACATACCCAATATTCTATTATTGTTAAATGCTTTCGATGTGATCTGGGAGGGGGAATATTCATCTATTGCCTTTTTAGACTTATTAAAATCTGATGGTACTATTCAACAATCTTCTTGTGCAGAAACTCCTGAGTATATTGGTATGGTTGAGTGCAAGCATGGACAGATAATGGAAACTGTACGTTCTCTTTTATTGTCTACTAACATTCTCAGAACCTTTTGGGGGAGGCTTTTCTTACCGCGATTCATTTTATTAACTGTATCCCTTCTATTGTTACTTCTAGCATTTTTCCTTTTGAGCGTTTGTGTGGTAAACCTCCTAGACTACTTTTCTTTGTGTGTGTTTAGCTGTACTTGTTTTGTTCTACTTCCAAAAAATGTTTGTACCAAACTTTTAGCTCCTTCGACAATGCGTGTTTTTCTTGGTTATGGTGAAGGATAGAAAGGTTTTCGATGTTATGATCCTAATAGTAACAAACTTTATGTCTTTTGCCATGTGATTTTTATGGAACAATATTCTATTTTTTTTTTCCTTTTAATTCTCACATTTTGCAAAAGTCTAATCTTATTTATCTTGATCCATTTCCTAATGATCCTCCATCTGAATA